>OZ038494.1:77686121-77896121 GCA_964036315.1 Acanthosepion esculentum | reverse complement strand
AGACATACACGTTATCACATCCAATCATTTATGCTGAGACTTTCACAACCGTTATTAGGCTTTATTCCTGTTGTCGTTATGCACGTCATATTTCCTGTTTTCTGCTTTATCGCTTACTGGATATCAAGCTTCTCCCCGCAGCCTTAGATATCCGGTATTGTTTTGATTGTTCGTACTGTGCCAAGTAAACAGGCGTTCGACATCACAGAAAATATCATTGGTAAATCTAATTCTTTCAAACAATGGTCAAAATTCTCTTGACACTGTTTCTAATGCTCCGATTACAATAGTCACTATCTTTTGGTAATTCTATATTCTCTCGATTTCGTACTTTAAAATGTCTACTTCTCAGTTTTCAATCCTTCTCTGTCGGCTATTCTGATATCAAACGGACAAACGATGTCTTGTTTGCTGAACACAAACAAAACCTGGCATAAATGTTCAATGACGTTGTCGACTTGAATCTTTAGGTTCCATAAAACTGTACTTTTTTCATTATCATTTATTATCTCTGTTACTGTAATATTTTCGGGTGCGTCAAAAAAAGTTTTCGTTTTTACGAATATTTATTTAAAAAAATCTCTCTATGATTTCATTACATTATATATTATGGCGTCACAAAAGTATTTTCGTTTTTAGTGACCTTTACTCTTTATTTGATATGTACAGCTAAAGTCTAGGACTTTATTGTTTTATTATGATCGCTTTTAAAGCTATTTACTCTAAAGTTGTCAGCCGGAGGGGATGCCAGTGAGATGTTTGAGGTGGAAGGGAAATATCATTTGTTTTATTTACAGGGTGTTCCGAAAGTCTTGTCACTAGTAGATAATATAATTTTCTATTTCAGATGGCTGACAAGATTTTGGGATCACCCTGTACATTATTTGGAGTCCATGAATGTCGTATTCAATATCGATTCAACCTGATCTTTTATCGAACTTCTTGTTTATTAAATTACAAATACCTGGCATTCTATTGAACTTTTTTGTATACAGATTTATGCTTCAGTTTATGTATTTAATAATTAGTTATGAATTAAAACAAATTACTGTACACGTATCCAAGTTTTAAGAGATATCAACATTTTCTCCTGCTATTAAATTTCTAAAACTTCTCTATAAAAAAGATCAATTTAAATGTATTAGCAATAATAGATTTTCAATAATATCTGTATAGTATTTGCAATACACCATTTGAGTTGAACAATCTGGGAAAGGACATTCTGTTATATAGTGAAAGGGGGTGCATTGGGCCAAAAAGATTGAGGACAACAGCTGTCGAGGTTAATTCATATACACATCTAAAGACTGACTATAGCTTCACTGTAGTATTAATATTATCAATATATTTTAGGGTGTATCAGAAGTATTTTCGTTTTTTTGTCGTTCCTTCTTTCGAAAGCATATTTTCTGTAGACAACACAAGATTATATATAGTTTCGTTATATTCAATTATTTTGCATATAATTAGAATTTCTACTGATACAATGGTGGATACAAATAATGACATTCTTGACAATCCTGAGGGATTTATTTAAAAGGGTTCAAAGACCAGGGGAATGAAACAATACCAGACCGTACCTCAGGAAATAGGTTTTAACGGGAGTGATTTGTGACTCTAAAAAATCCCAAGAGTGGACAATATATATCTATTCTTATCTATCTATCTATCTCTGTTCTTATCTATCTATCTACCTGTCTGTTATCTCATCTAGCTTTCAATCTCTGGTCTCATCTATCTATCTATCTTTCAATCTCTGGTCTCATCTATCTATCTATCTATCTTTCAATCTCTGGTCTCATCTATCTATCTATCTATCTTTCAATCTCTGGTCTCATCTATCTATCTATCTATCTAACTAACTTTCAATCTCTGGTCTCATCTATATCTATCTGTTATCTCTCTAACTTTCAATCTCTGGTCTCATCTATCTATCTATCTAGCTTTCAATCTCTGGTCTCTATCTATCTATCTCTCTAACATTCAATCTCTGGTCTCTATCTATCTATCTCTCTAACTTTCAATCTCTGGTCTCATCTATCTATCTATATGTTATCTCTCTAACTTTCAATCTCTGGTCTCATCTATCTATCTATCTGTTATCTCTCTAGCTTTCAATCTCTGGTTTCATCTATCTATCTATCTGTTATCTCTATAGCTTTCAATCTCTGGTCTCATATATCTATCTATTATCTCTCTAGCTTTCAATCTCTGGTCTCATCTATCTATCTGTTATCTCTATAGCTTTCAATCTCTGGTCTAATCTATCTATCTATCTATCTGTTATCTCTCTAGCTTTCAATCTCTGGTCTCATCTATCTATCTATCTTTGTTCCTATCTATTTATCTCTGTTCTTATGAATGTAGGTATGTATGTATCTCTGCCCCCATCTATCTGAACATGTATGCATAGCAGTCCGTTCTTAGTAGAACATATGCCATAGTCAGATCAGCCAATTAGTCAACTTAACACGCTAACCATTACACCGCTTCGACGTGCCTCTCTCAAGCATCAATATGAATATATTTCTCCTTATTATTGCTAAATTCAAAATAACTAATCTAACACAAGACGAACATCCATGGTTTTATCGCTGCATATATATTTGTATACGTGAACAACACTAAGATGGACAACTGAAACCTTGGGTTCATTAAAAAATAAAATATAAAAGAAAAGATCAATACTCCGATTATCGACACGATAATAAATCTTATTAAAATTACAAAAGGTTTATTTGTACTTTTGAAGAGAGGTGTAGAAGGGGTCAACTGAAAAGCTCTGTTAAGAGTAAAATGAGATCGCTCGACCGAACAAATGTTACAATGATAATGACTTTTACAGAAGGTCTATTTGTACATCTGAAGGCAGAGAAGAATGAGATCAATAAGGCGAAAAACTTTTGAAATACGCTGAATAATACCAAACGGAAAATCAATTCCGTCTTCTTAAAAATAGATTCAAGTCAGCTGCAAATTTGTTCTGCCGAAATTGACCGCGTTGCCGGTAGATTCAATTAACTCTGAGGATATTTATTTGACAATCATCTGATAAAATATTGGAATAAGCCTTTTTATCGCAACATCTAAAAGACTTTTTCAAGTTTTTTTTTTACAGTATTTAAACATCACGGTTGCGTAATAAATCCACTATGTGGTGTAATGTATTGACCAAAAGAAATGAAAAAAATCTCAGTCCTTTCAAAAGTTGAAATAAAGAAACATAATGCTAATAAGTAGAAAGTGGCTTTGCGTTTATTTTTTTTATCTTGAGTCTGCTTCCACAAATGGCCAACAGGACTGATGACAAGCAGCCATTTATAATCTACAGTTCAAATTGTTCGTTTCTTATTTATTGTTAGACGCTTGCAACATTATATATCAAAATCTGTTCTTTATCTATCAAAATCTGTTCTTTATCTATCTATCTAAATCTGTTCTTGTCTATCTAAATCTGCTATGTATCTATGTAAATCTGTTCTTGTCTATCTAAATCTGCTATGTATCTATGTAAATCTGTTATGTATCTAACTAAATCTGTTATATATCTAACTAAATCTGTTATGTATCTATTTTTTAAAATCTGTCCTGTATCTATCTTTCTTAAATGTTCTTATGTATCTATCTAAATCTGTTCTTATCTATCTATATATCGATCTATCTATCTAAATCTGTTCTTATCTATCTATCTATCTAAATCTGTTCTTATCTATCTATCTATCTATCGATCTATCTAAATCTGTTCTTATCTATCTATCTATCTATCGATCTATCTATCTAAATCTGTTCTTATCTAATTAAATCTGTTCTTATCTATCTAACTAAATCTGTTCTTATCTATCTATCTATCGATCTATCTATCTAAATCTGTTCTTATCTATCTAAATTTGTTCCTATCTATCTAAATCTGTTCTTATCTATCTATCGATCTATCTAAATCTGTTCTTATCTAACTAAATATGTTCTTATCTATCTATCTAAATCTGTTCTTATCTAAATCTTTTCTTATCTATCTAAATCTGTTATTATCTATCTATCTATCTAAATCTGTTATCATCTATCTAAATCTGTTCTCATCTATCTAAATCTGTTTTTTCTATCTAGCCAAATCTCTTCTTTTCCATCTGAATATCTATGTATAACAGTCCATTCTAAGCACATACACTATAGTCAAGTCATTCAATCACAGATATCAACACCAATATAAACACCATTAATTAGGGAAGAACAGACATTAGGACTTGAAATATTACTACCTAAGTCCACTGGGAGACATAACCGAGATAAATTTGGTGATAAAGCTTGTTTCTTTCCCTGGTAGTAGCGAGTTCAATCATTGTGCCAAGCAATGCTGAAATACACACCGGATCATTGGAAAGACAGCTGGAGGGTCATGAGAATGAACCAGTCATGAATATTCCCTAGGAAGGACACTGGATGGGGAAAAAAGATATAAAAATGAAACCCAACATAACCCTGCGGACTAAATAAAGAATTTCGTTTAATGTCGCGGGGAGAATAACGAATGCAACACGACACCTGACGAAGAGCGAGGATGGCACAGCGCTGCGGCACGTGTTGGGAAAATGCCTCTATGTCTAGAAAAATGGTCGACATGAATTCCCGTATTATAGCAAGGTTACTTTTCAGAAATTTAAAGAAAAATGTCAATCTGAATCCGCGGTTAAAGGTCACAAGAGGCAGCAGTTAAATTTGATATCAATCACTTTATATTGTTTAAACTTTATATCTTATAGTGCAACAGTTTTGTGGTTCTAACATGTTAAATTTACCGTCCAGAATCGTAGGAAATATATGCTTTCTTAAAGCTGCCGCTAATATAATCTGGGATGTTTAAAAACAACTTTGAGACAATAAAATGGCATAGAATGCTGAATAAGATTATGCATCACAAAAATTAAAGCCAAACATCTCATTAAATCTGGTTATTCTTGATATAGCGTTATAACTGGTAGTTGTATAATTTCACGTTTTTAGGTATGATGTGGATTTTTAAAAATATATATTATACTTTATTTTCCATATTTTTGCTACACGCGTTTCTGGGCTCGCGACATTCATCAGGCAAAAAAGTGGTTATTGCCAAATATTATTAAATGGAATTAATTTTCCTCATGTTTAAGAATTGTTTTTTGATGCAGTAGTGACCCAAATTATTTATGACTTGTGGCGAAATACGACACCTGACGAAGAACAAGGATGGTACAGCCCTGCGACATGTGTTGGGAAAATGCATCAATATATAGAAAAATGGTTGACTTGGATTCCCGTATTATAGCAAGGTTACGTCTCAGAAATTTAAAGAAAAATGTCAATAAAGGACTTGTTGCATTTTATGCACTTGACTACATGAATCACATTTTTGGAGTTATATTTTAAAATCTTAATTATTGCGAATGTCGTTGTGGGGTTTTCAAAAGTGTAGGAGTTTCCTTCTATAATGATATCACAAAACACACATCTTTTTTGTTGCATTTTGTGACTCCTTGTATTGTCTGTTGGATAAATTTGGATGAGGTTAATGTGTTTTAGGTTTTTTGATTGGCGTTTGCTTTTAATTATTTTGGTTGTTTTAGTGTACTTTTCATTTTATCATTCTTTTTAAGTAGGTCTAGATTTCTTGTAATTTCTGTAAATAGATCGTTCTTGTTGTATGTTGAGATATATGCTAGAGTTTGTTCGACGTTACCTTTCTTTGGATTTCGTAGTTGGATTAAAGTTATTTTTTCTGTTAGTTCAAAACCTTTGTTTTTTAATGTTGTCGGAAAGCCTCGTTTTTTGAGATTTATCTAGTTATGATAGGCGGGTTTTTGGAAGTGTTTTTCGGCCACTATAATGCAAACCCTACCTTATAAGGATAAGGGATGGATTTTAGACAGCTTTTAGGGTGATGGCTATTGAAATGAAGATATTGATGGGTGTCTGTAGGTTTGTGGTAGATATATGTGATTATGTGGCTGTTTCTATTTCTAATGAGTATATCTAAAAATGGTAATTCGTTAAAATCATATTCTTGGGTGAATTTCATTTTCGGGTATAAGTTCTGAAGTAGGGTGTGGAATTGATTAATATCGCCCCAGGAGGATTTCCAGAAAATGAAGCAATCATCTAATTATCGTTTCCAAGATTTAGTGAAGTGGTTTTTTTTATATTTTCCCCATATATTTGTTCTATCTTTTCCTACAGGTTTTCCTCTAGGTAAGCTAAGGTTAAGGTGGCATATGTTGGTGCCATTTTCGTTTCCATTGTGGTACCTAGGGTTTGGATATAGTTGTCAAATTCAAAAGGGTTATTGTTTAGTATCATGTTTATACTATCGATAATGAATTCCTTGGTGAATCTGGGATGTAGTGTTTCTGGATGATTTTCAGTCCAGAATGAGATTGCTTGTTTACCTAATTCATAGGGGATGTTGCTATACAGGCTACTAATGTCAAAAGTTGCCATAAGTGTTCCTGGATCTAGTTTGTTTTGGTGTGGAACTAAGAAAGTGAATATCGTCTCTGATGTAGCTTTTAAACTTAGTAAATGGCTGTAGTATTGTGTCTATTAAGTTACTGAGTCTACTAGTTGGACATGCTAGTACTTCTACTATGGGTCTGAATGTCAATGTTAATGCATTCATATTTTTGTGTCTGGATAGCAGCTTTTATTTCACTCGATTTGTGAACTTTTGGTAATCCGTAGAAATGTTTTGTTTTTGATTCGAAGTTTATTAGGAAACCCTTTTCTTTTTTTTTGTTAATATCTTATGTGTTTTGTAGAGTTTTGTAATTTTTGATATAATATTTTTGTCTCTGTTGATTTTGATTCATTTATAGTTGATCTTATCCCCAAGAGTCCCTAGAATCTTTGTTTTATAGTATATTTTATCCATGATCACTATAGCGCTGTATTTATCTGCTTCCTTTATAATTATGTTGTTATTTCTCCAGATGCTCTCAAGGCTAGTCTTTGACTGTATGTAAGATTGTTAAATGGTTTAGATTTTTCTTATAAGTCGAGGTTCCAGAGTGTTTCCAAAAATATGTTTAGCTTATTTGTATTATTATTATTTTTGTTTGGGATGAAATTTCATTTTTTTTTTTTTTTTTACTAATGGTTCGTCTGTAATGTTTTCGTTATTATTAAATGTTCCTTTTAGCTCGAGTTTGCGTTCGAATTCTCTACGGTCTTTTTTTTTTAGGTCTGTTATATTGCTTTACGGAGCAGGGCATAATTTTAGGCGTACTTTTAATAGGTTGATTTCGTCCTTTGTAAATATATATGTAGATAGGTTTATTATTTCGGGTTTTGGGTTATCTAAACTGTTCTTGTTCGGACTGGGGTTTCTAAAAATAATGATCGTTTCTTTCCACAAATTGCTGGTTTTCTGAGATAATCTGTCTCTACAAGTTTTTGGATTTCTAGCTAGTCAGCGTTTCTCTTGGTAACATTGGAATTGTTGTTTCCATATGGCTCTATATATAAGTGTGTTTTTATTATAAGTGGCGTTCCGGATGTTTCTAGATTTGTTGTTTATGAATAGATTTTGTATGTAGGGGAATTTTGATTGTATTCCTTGATTTGAATAGTGTTTGTTCGCTTTGTTTTGTTGTGTTAGGTGGTATGTGTCAGTGTTGGTTTGTGAATGTGTGTGTATTCTGTCATATGTCTGTTTGTGTCTTTGTGGGATTGTATATTGTAAAGGTGTGCTTGTGTGCCGTTAAATGTATTTTCGTAACTGTATTTGTTGTGTGCGCGTGTTTGTGTGTAATAGTAAGTATTATTATTTTACCTCTGTTCTGTGGTTTTCTCTCTAATTGCTGAAGTCGCGTATAGATTTTTTTGTGTTGAGAATTGTGTTTTATCGTGAGTTTGATTCGTGTTTTTGGTACATCTCAGTTTTTGCATATATATATATGTATGTATGGAGAAAGAACATGCATACCTATACTAGCAAAATATACAACACACAAAAATGGAGATAGGTCTAAGAAGATACAGGGGTCATAAAAAGTTAAGAACAAATACCTCATTCCTTCGCCCTTTTTCTGACCAATCCTAATTGTTTGATTACTCTTTAAGCGGAAGAATACTTTTGTCAGATGTCAAAAAAAAATTGGGTTACTACTACAAACAAAAGACAATGCTTAAACTTCGTAAAACTTCGGTGGTGGCGACGATGGTGGTGGTGGCAACAACAACACTGGGAGTAATAACAATGCTGGTGCTAATGCTGGTAACCCTGGTAACCTCTACTCTAATATGCAAGGTCCCAATGCTTGTGGACCTCCTGGCATGAATGGACCAGCTATGAACAATATGCCACCTGCGGGTGGGGCGAATATGTCTGGACCTAATAATACTATGCCTGGTAATATGAACTCAAATATGAATGGTCCTCCTGGTCAGGGACATGCAACCGGTGCTGAACAACCAGGAATGGATTCAAATGAATCAGGACCACAAGGTGAGACTCTAATTTAAGATTTTCTCATTTTGCTGTAAAACAAGGAATTTATAAAACTATTTTTGTAAATTCTGCTTCTTTAATTACTAATTGACAGTTTCGAATCACAAGGAAGAAGTAATTTACATGGTTCTGAAAGTCACCATGACAGACATTTGGGTTCAAGACTTAAACTCTAGTTACAATTCAGTGGTTTGACATAAACTGTTAATTCCTTTTAATAATATGTGGAAAGAACAATTTTTGCCTGATGAATGTCACGAGCCCAGAAACGCGTGTAGCAAAAATATGGAAAATAAAGTATAATATATATTTAAAAAAAATCCACATTGAACCCAAAAACGGTTGCGGTTTCTCTCTTCTGTTTAGAATATTCACTACTCCCTCGTTGGAACAACTATAACCTCTCCCTGATTATATATATATATATATATAACCTCTCCCTGATTATATATATATATATATATATATATAACCTCTCCCTGATTATATATATATAACCTCTCCCTGATTTTTTATATATATATATATATATATATAACCTCTCCCTGATTTTTTATATATATATATATATATATATATATAACCTCTCCCTGATTTTTTATATATATATATATATATAACCTCTCCCTGATTTTTTATATATATATATATAACCTCTCCCTGATTTTTTATATATATATATATATATATATATATATATATTTTAGAATTGGACATAGTCCGACAATTTATTTAAAGATGGTTCCGTATAGGATACAGGTTCGATTCCTGTCGGAGAGCGAACATTTTCTATGAAAATTTCTCTGACATTCAGGCCGGTAAATGTTATTTAATACTGTTTATTATAAAACAGAGCATTTGCTTAAATACTTGTATCTATAAAAAGAACGTGAAACATAATATATATAAATGTATTTGTATGTATGTATATATATATATATATATATATATATATATATATATATATATATATATATATATATATATGTGTATGTATATAACCTCTCCCTGATTATATATATATATGCATGTATGTATATGTATATATATATGTATGTATATAACCTCTCCCTGATTATATATATATATGTATGTATGTATATGTATATATATATGTATGTATATAATCTCTCCCTGATTATATATATATGTATGTATGTATATATATATGTATGTATATAACCTCTCCCTGATTATATGTATATATATATATGTATGTATATAACCTCTCCCTGATTATTTATATATATATATATATATATATATATATATATGAGAAAGAAAGAGAGAGAAATAATACAACTACCAGTTATAACGCTATATCAAGAATAAGCAGATTTAAAGAGATGCTCGGCTTTCATTTTTGTGATGCATAATCTTATTCAGCATTCTATGCCATTTTATTGTCCCAAAGTTGTTTTTAAACATCCCAGATTATATTAGCGCCAGCTTTAAGGAAGGATATATTTCCTATGATTCTGAACGTAAATTTAACATGGAAGAAAACGATTGCACTATAAGATATAAAGTTTAAACAATATAAATTCCTTAAGAAGTGATTGATATCAAATTTAACTGCTGCCTCTTGTGACCTTTAACCGAGGATTCAGATTGACATTTTTCTTTAAATTTCTGAGAATTAACCTTGCTATAATACGGGAATTTATGTCGACCATTTTTCTAGACATAGAGGCATTTTCCGAACACGTGCCGCAGCGCTGTGCCATCCTCGCTCTTCGTCAGGTGTCGTGTTTCGCCACAAGTCATAAATAATTTGGGTCACTACTGCACCAAAAGACAATGCTTAAACATCGGAAAACATGAGGAAAATTAATTCCTTTTAATAATATGTGCAAATAACCACTTTTTGCTCTCTGAATGTCGCGAGACCAGAAAGACGTGTAACAAAGATATGGAAAATAAAGTATAATATATATTTAAAATAAATCCACATTATACGCCAAAACGTTTGCGGTTTCTCTCCTCTGTTTACAATATTCTCTACTCCCTCGTTGGAACAACTATAACCCCACCCTGATTATATATATATATATATATATATATATATATATATGTATGTAATGAGAGAGAGTGGGATAGAGAGAGGGATAATACAACTAACATTTATAACCGTATATCAAGAAAAAACAGATTTAAAGCGACGCTTGGCTTTAATTTTTGTGATGCATAACCTTATTCAGCATTCTATGCCTTTTTATTGTCTCAATGTTGTTTTTAAACATCCCAGATTATAATAGCGGCAGTTTAAGAAAATATATATTTCCTACGATTCTGGACGTAAATCTAATATGGAAGAACCCTGAAATTATTGCACTATAAGATCTAAAGATTTCAGTTTCGTGATATTTAATTGGAGCATCCACTTTATTAGAATTCTCTTGATAGTGAAGGAAATTATGTTAAAAATATTCGCAGTGTCAGATGACTTTTATTCATTATTAGACTTTGGGATATTTTATGTACATCATCGTATTCTTTTTCGTGATTTTGTTAAGTGAATGCAGGTTGGTTGGGAGCAGTCAGTTTTCAGTTTTCCGTTTTGATTCATTTAGGAAAAATGCACAGAAAATAGAGACAGCATCGAATTCTACACCTGAGAAGGATGAAGGATAGAACAGATGTAGTGTGGTGATAAAGAGAAAAGCTATAAAACAAAAAAAGAAATTTATTGAGTAAACAAAACATGAGAAACGATTTAGCCGTTAACAGAGAAATAATCGTAGCATAAGATGCCATCTATCACATTGGGATAGATTCAGCTGTGAATGCAGCCGCAGATGATTACAAGGTGTCGCTGAGTGGAAGGACTGAAGTTTACGGACAAATTGGACGGTAAACCCCCGATGCAATCAACGGCCAGAATTGCGATGAACCCACCCCACCCCCGATGCAATCAACGGCCACGGATGTGGGTACCCCCGACGGTATCAACGGCCACGGTTGCACGTAGGATACCCCTAATGGTATCAACTGTTAGAGTGGAGAATTCCCTCTCCCTGATGATATCGACGGCCAGGGTGGAGAGTGCCCTCCGATGGTATAAACGGGCAAGGTAAAGTGTGCCCTACGCGATGGTATCAACGACCAGGGTGAAGGATACCCCCCGATTGTATCGACGGCCAAGGGTGGAGGATGTCCTCTCCCGACAGTATCGACGTCCAGGGTGGAAGATGCACTTTTTGTCCTCGAATTTTGCTCTGGGGAGAGAGGTCCATGTAACGTTTTTAGCTGTTTTTTTTTTAATCGTTATATTTCGATATCAATTCACAATAATATGTATTTTTGTCACCACTTGTTTTTGTTATGAATGTACTTTTTAGTAGGTTTTTATTGCTCTAATAGACTTTTATACTACTGAGAAAATATTTTAGAAAGATGTGGACATGTCACATAAAAGCTTTGGAAGGAAACTCCCTTGTGTACTAAAAAGAGCGATATCAATAAACTTGTGCAGTATTACTGCTTGAAGAACTGGCTTGAGAAAGAATTTCTGTTGGCAGTAATGCTAACTATTCGATCAATGAATGTCGCATGCTTCCAAGATACACAAGATACAAAAACCACAGAAGTTGAATGATCATTGTAGGAAATCCACTATCAACAGCCAAGATGAAATGCCGCTCAGACGAGTAAGACAGAATATATTGCTTAGTATGACTAATGGCGAAATAAAGAAAAACAAAACAGAAAAAATATGTAGCATTCCTGTTTCTTGATTGATTGTTTTTTTACGGTTTATCAACATTTTACAGGTTATTTTAAATCCAGAAAATATTTTTAGTAAGATTTTTGAAAAATTATTTTTTTCTGATAAAAGTTCCACTAATTAATCATAGCTGGGGGTGAATTGGTTACATTCCCAAGAATAGTTGCAAGTAAGTGAATATAACGAACCCAACGGGAATTGGAACTTTGCTCTCTGGTTTGCAATTCAGAGCCGTTATCCATTACAAGATGCGATGATCCAAGGTTACGGCACCTGGGATTCAAATGAGCTCACAAATCTCGGTATCCTGTGTCTTGAAAATCAGCATTCGAATGCTAAATTATAATTGGGCTTGAACACCGAGCATCATTAGCGTTGTTCCAGGATAAACAATTATTTCAATCCTAATGTGAAGCCTACCTATCAGCGACTGGATTCAAATAAAAAAAACTCTTAGAATATTGTCAGACAGAATCTATGACATCGTTATGATTAAAAGTAATCTTTTGGTTCGGCCATGGACAAAATAAAAACCAACCGAAAAATTTTACACCCCGAGAGATAATATTGAGTTTCAAGTGAATGTTCCATCGAGTTGGTCCCCTTGATGAACTTGCATCTGATTCGTTATTGATCTAAAGAGTGGCGTTCTCAAATTGAGTAACTTCTCTTGCTCAAAACGATTTTATGACAGTCCAGCAGGTAAATTGGAACACAATTTATGCTTTCAGCTGACAGACAATTTCCTAAAAGCTTCCAAACTGGACAGCACAAAAGCCCCCAAAGATGGCGATCTAAAAGTAGAGCACTAGATTAAATTCTTTCGGAATGTTTAAAAATAATCCATTCTCATTGAGGAAGAGGAAACAACTTAAATGGAGGCTTATTATAATTACAGTGAAACGACTGGGTCGCCCTAATAGTAGCTCTATACAACTTATTCCATGCTCAAGCAAATAAAATGTAGTTTTACGAATTTTGAGAAAAATATGGACACAGCATGCGGCAAAAGAGTAAGTTGTAAAGGACATAATAGAAAAAAAAACTACCACGAAATCCCAGCTGAAAGCTTGAGGTCATATAATGAGGAAAAGAAATTGCGGAATTTAATACTCAAAGTACACATAGAAAGTAGTTTGGTTTGGTTTATTTTACGGCACATCAACCTCAATAGGCCATTTAATGCCGACAAAATTTTTATTGCTGGTAATATGTATTTTTTCAAAAATCTATTTCTGGGAATATTTTTCCTTGAATAAATCTATAGTTGGTCTTTCAAAGAATATATAGCTGTTTGTATTACTAGTATTTTTTTTAAGTATTGCTGATAATTTTTCCTTCAAAAATTATTGCTGGTAATAATTTATTATTATTATTATTTATTATTACAAAGTATTTCTGGTATTAAAACCCATTTTTACACATTTGTTTGAGTGTTAACTATTTGCCCATAGCTGGGACCTCTAACAGGTGCTAGCACTCCGGATCAGGGTGGACCTGGGAACACCAGCAATTAAGAGGCTTGATCAGAGGCTTTGCTGTTGGATGCAGTTTATCGTTTTACTCATGAATCGAATGTAGTTTATCGTCTTACCCAGGTCGCGGATGTAGTTTATCGTCATATCCAGGAGGAACATGCAAGATAGATAAAAGCGACTATTAACCTATTTGGCAAGTCTGTGTAATTAGAAGGGGGAACAAGTACCAGAGTGTGAAATAGGAGGTCATAAAGGAGGGAAATGGGAGGTCATAAGGGAGATAAAGATAAAAGAATAACGAAGAGGAAACAAAAGACATGAGTGATCATGGCTATGGAGAGTCATGATCACACACGTTTTGAAGAGACACGCAACAGGGAGAAATAGTGTTATCAATGCAAAATGTTTTATTGTCATAATTCTCGTGTATCATGGTTCATTTCTAGAGACTTAAGATAATGTTGTCTCCGGCAGGATTACAAATGGCAATCGTTATTATAAAATATGTTATAAACATAACCGAAAAAAAGGTGCCTCAAGAATATGACAATCACAGGGCATAATGAAGGCATCAGATGCAAATGGAAACATCGAGTAGACAACCTTGTCTATCTGGATGGCATAACAGTGACTGGAAATGATAGGAATGGAACAAACATTACTTAGGATAGGGTGTCAGGATCACCCACAGCACAATGGGACACGGCACATAAAAGAAAAATGTATCGCCTACAGAAGTTGATGGATAGGCATCCGCAATGAATTTCAGCGGTGAATATTAAGAAAATCATAGATTATTTATGAGTAAACATTTGTCTTTGCATATAAGATGAAATGAGTATTTCGATGGTCGACGTGGGTCTTACATGATAAGTTCGATAATACAAAGTTTTTATTTTATTAAAAATTTATAAGTAAAAGCGTTTGATTAATTTCCTTTCTACAGCTGAATCCTCGCCCTCTATCTCTTCTTTGTGTTCTCCCTCTCATATATATATATATATATATATTAGGTCATCTCATACGTTCTATCCGAATTTTAACTTTTTGTTAAAATGAATGAAAATTAAAGAGTATTTTATAATGTCTAATGGAGCTGAACATTAATTTTATGTTTAGATGCATTTAAACTGATCAAATTCTATTTAAGAGAACAATAAAATTAAATTTTGTTTGATTAAAACCCTGGAAATACCCAAGAATCATTTGAGGCACATAATGCCTTATGAGTTCAAGAAAGGAAACTCAGCAGCCGAAGCGGCTAGAAAGATTCACTCAGTTTATGGAGAGGAATGTGTGAATGAAAGAACTTGCAGAAGATGGTTTGCAAAATTCAAAGGTGGAGATTTCACCCTTGAATATGAAGATCGAACCGGACGTCCAGTTGAGTTTGATGAAAAGCTTCTTGAAGCAGCCCTTGAAGAAAATCCTGCTTTATCAGTTGAGGAATTGGCAGTGGTTCTCAGTTCAAACCATACAACTGTTCATCGTCATCTTCAACAACTTGGAAAAATTCCTAAACTTGGAAAATGGGTGCCTCATGAATTGTCTGAAAACAACCTCAAATCCCGAGTTGACATCTGCTCTTCTCTCCATTCTCGCCAACTTGTTTCACCTTTTGTTGGATAGACTTGTGACTGGCGACGAAAAATGGATCTTTTATCGAAATGTTAAGCGTCGTAGACATTGGCTTGGTAAAGGGGAAGGACCTCAGCCACAGCCGAGAAGGGAACTTCATGGGCAAAAGGTTCTTCTTTAAATCTGGTGGGATTGCCAAGGAATAATCCACTTTGAAATCTTACCACCTAATGCAACAATTAATGCTCAAATATACTGTCAGCAAATAGAGCGTTTGAACTAAGCTTTGAGGAAAAAAAGACCTGCTCTAGTGAATCGAAAACGGGTGATGTTTCATCAGGACAATGCGCGACCACACACAGCAAGAATCACGTCACAAAAGATCGAAGAACTTGGTTGGGAGAAAATTCCTCATCCACCTTATCCTCCCGACCTTGCTCCTTCAGACTACCATTTGTTTCGTAGCTTACAGAATCATTTGGAAGAAACAGCTTTTGTAACACAGGAAGAGGTTAAAACTGACATTTGTGATTTCTTCGAATCAAAGCCAAAAGAATTTTACAGTAATAGAATTAGTAAGCTTGTTAATAGATGGAAGGAAGTCATAGATAATCAGGGAAAATACATTGTTGATTGAATCTGTAATTAAATGTAACATTTGGTCACTTGTTTTCTTTATTCCAAATTCGGACAGACCTTACGGGATGACCTGAGATATTATCGGCCCCTAACGAACTCTTTTGACTTTGTCTTAAGCATTTTGAATATTATTTTGTGTCAGGTCATTTAACCTGTTGTATGAACATGCCTACTTCATGACAATAGGTTAAAAACTACGGACTTTAAGAAGCTGATTTATTTTCCTGAAACGAGTTATTGACACGTGTAGATTCTTGAATAAATTCTTTATCTTGTTTTGTTAAAATTATCCGTGAATTTCCTCGTCATTGACATCCTTCATTAATCTTCTTGGTGTGGTTAAATCAACTCTTCATTTTAACTCCTATGCTTCATGCCACTATACACTAACTCAAAAAAAAAATAATTTTTGAGTTTCATTGAATTAATTTTGGTAAGGTTCGGGAGGAGTTTTCATTTCTGTTCACACGATATTTCATAACTTCTTTACAGAAATAACATCTCTGTGGATTTTTCTTTATATAACAGTAAAGAAAATTTCACGAACCTCACACCCTAAATTAAAATATACCCACTAGATATCGAAATGGAGGATGGGTTGAAACATTTCCGCTAAGTTTTCTAATAAAATAACTGTTCAATTTATTCTTTAATGAATAAGTATTGAAAATTTCTTTTGAATCAGATAATCCCTGATTTTGGGGAATTTTTTAAAAACAGGAGTAGCGATTTATTTGCTTTCATTTTGGAAAGAAGCATACATTTTGGTGGTACCTATAATATATTCTATTACTCTCAAAACTGGCCAGGTAAGAGGGGAAGACTTGAATCGGAGCAAGTTATTGTTATGGTCCAAGTTCCTTGTACCACGGTGATGCTCCGAGGTAGAACCAATGAAGAATAACTCGAACCCAGGTATGGAATAACACAGATATATTACAAACAGAAATATGTACAAAGAAGTAGAAGTATTAGTAATAACAATCAGATTTAGTTAGAGTAAACTATGTTGTCTCAACAAGTATCACTATTCCAATGTCTTACAGTAATCGTCTGACTGTCTCTGATTCTGACTTTACTCTTAACTCTGCTCCCTCTTGAGGCGCAGTATTTATGATGTCCGGAATAGTCCATTATTATTATGGGTAAGTTCCCATACCCCCACTTCCGAAGCTTTTGCGTGGCAGGGCTTTTTAATATCTTTTTTTCTTTGGATCTATTTCCAAAGGTTCTGTAAATTTTCTTTTTCTGGACAATTTTCTTGGTTCTGGCATTGTTTGCGGTCTTTTTTATATCAAATGTATCGAAAATTCCTCATCCACCTTATCCTTCCGACCTTGCTCCTTCAGACTACCAATTGTTTCGTAGCTTACAGAATCATTTGGAAGAAACAGCTTTTGTAACACAGGAAGAGGTTAAAACTTACATTTGTGAGTTCTTTGAATCAATGCCAAAAGAATTTTAAAGTAATGGAATTAGTAAGCTTGTTAATAGATGGAAGGAATCATAGATAATCAGGGAAAATACATTGTTGATTGAATCTGTAATTAAATGCAACATTTGGTTACTTGTTTTCTTTATTAAAAATTCGGACAGAACTTATGGGATGACCTGATATATATATATATATATATATATATATATATATATATATATATATATATATATATATATATCTCCTTGTGTTCTCGCTCAATGTCTTATTTCTGACCCATCTCTCTCTCCTTTGTGTTCTCTCTCTACTCTCCATTCTGCACTCTCTCTCCCTTGTGTCATCTATTTCTCCTTTGTGTCTTCTCTCTCTCTCGCTCTGTGTCCTTTCTGTTTCAGTGTGGGTTATTCAAAGCTGAAATATTTTGGCTTGTAAGAATTCTTTTTGAGAGTGAATATCGCATTAATATTCCTTTGAGAATATGAATGATTTTTCTTTAGCATTTTAAATTGTATTTATTTACCATTATATTTCTGAAAATTTCCAAGTATTTAATATTCGCTTATTTTTCTTATTGAGAATTTCTCGAAATAACCGTCTCTTATGAAAAGAGCTAAAAAGAAATAATAATAATAATAGTAGTAAAATTGCAATTTTACGGTTGTCTCTTTTGGTCAAGCAGAAACAATGCAATATGGAGAGTAACAATGAGTAGAAATACAGCATTTTGGATTCACTCATTTGCGTTTGTTTATCGATCCGGACGACTTGCGCCATTTAGTTTTGCTACTTAAATCCGTCAGGACAGTTTGCCTGAAGGTGGCCTTTTTGTCATTTCGCTTCCTCGCAGTCAAAAGACAGGACATTCTGCAAGATGAGTTTATGATGCATATAGAAGCTATCTGCATATCTGCTTGGACAAGCTTATGCGAAATATGCCAAGCACGGATGTCTCCTCATAAATCAGGAATAACTTTTACCGAAGAGAAAGCACTTGATAATCATTTCAGCACGCTAAATATCCACAATAAATAAATAAATAAATAAAAGTTTGCTTTGTTTTTCGTAGAGAAAAAAAAAAGAAGCCCTTTAGAATCACAAATAAACCAGTTTCCTTCCGATATTGTTAAATATTTCCTTGAAGTTATTTACGAAACAAAAGTCTGGTGGTTGTGTGTAGACTATTAAATTTACAAAAAAGCCACCCCTTTAAATCTATGGGTTTTATTTCCTGTTAAAGCAGTTTGCTTAATTTTATACTCTAAACCGTTTTTCTTTTTTTTTCTTTCCAGCATATAGAAAATGCTAAACAGAACTAAATCTATCTGAAGATATACAATGTATTTCATATTCTACATATAATAGCATCAATCTTTCATCATCAATTCCTGACAATAACTTTCTTCCGAACTGTCACTGCATTTCACTAATAAATTTAACAGGATTTATATGTCTATATTTCTGATATGAGGTATTGTAATTATTTACATTGTTCGGACAGTTGTCCTTATTTTTCTAGCCATATTCACGGCGTTTCGGCCGTTGTACCCTCCGGCTTTCTTCAGGCGATTGGAATCTTGAACTGAACCCTTTATTTCGTCCACCGGGGCAGATTGTTTTAGTTCTACGGCTCTCCAAAGATGTCTCAGTTATCTTCCTTTAACTCAACTCTCCTGTTTGTTCAACACTGCAGTAGCCAGGTATTGAACTCAAAACTCTTTGTATCAAGTCACTGGTTCCATGTGGATCAGTGGATCATTTTTTTGTGACTATAAATTTTTAATGATTTTTTTTCAGCAGATCTCATATCGCAATTTTGTTATTATTCCCTTTCTCTAGCACTCTGTATTACTGGTTCCCATATTGCATTCATTTTTATGCTTGATTTTTATAGCTGAGCATATGTGCTGATTCCTTAAGTTTTCGTACTTTCCAATGATGTTATCTCAACCTCATCATACCAGGGCGGTGATCTCCCTTTTTTCCCCCTGAACGAAATAAAGGATTCAGTTCGAAATTCCAATCACGTGAGAAAGGACATAGCGTACAACGGCCGAAATGTCATGAACATGACAAAGATGTGGACAACAATCCGAACAAGGTAAATAGTCTAGTACTTTATGTACAGTAATACATTAATTGCTGGCCACGGGAAATGCTGTTCTTTCCGAGAATGAATTATAAAATAACGTTTACTAAATAAAGAACAACAAAAGTCAACCAAACAAAGAGGCGGCTTTATTCTAAAAAGTATCCTTAAAGCTCCCAGTAATGGTGAAACCAGTTTCTATGATGTTCTTCGATTTCGTCAGCAGCAAACTGTTTAAAGTTCACTAGAACAATAAGACAGCAATCAGGAATCCAGAACCCCTTCTCAAGTTGAGAGAAAGAGAGAGTGACAGAGAGAGAGTGAGAATGAGAGAGTGAGAGTGAGCGAGTGTATGAGAGAGAGTGAGAGAGTAAAAAAAAACTGAAATTATATGCATTCGAGTATTGGAACGACAAAAATTCTTTCAAGATTCCATTGAGCCAGATGAGTCGAAAAAAAAGAATTTCACCTAATATAATAACTTCTCAAAGAAATCCGCTAACCTTTTCTCACTGTGAAAAATACGAGGCGTAGTTTGGTCTTATGATAGATTTTATTTCGTAAAAATGTCAAGATATGGTCGATGAGTAGCTGGATTATATTATACTGCGGAGTGATTAATTGAGGGATTCGTTTTTTACGGGTTATCAAGCCAAGAAATATGTTGAGACGACCTGGCGGCATTTAAGCAAGCGGAGGGATCTTGATCACAATAGGTAGGGAGGAGTAGTTGCGATATGCAACAAACTACAGAATAAGTACTGCATTAACATTTCAGATTACCTTTTAAAAGGTATACGATATTTCTTCTGTCGCTACTTTATTTAAAGGCAATTTAATGTACGTACGTCCTTACATTCCGTACAAACAAATTATTTTTATTTCATGGGTGACTTTCGCAGCATTTCGCCATTAATTTCGATTATTCCCAAATTTATTTCTAAGTTTTCAAAATTGTCATTATACAAAAAAATTATTCGCAAAAATTCACGTCAAAAAAAAATCGCCGAAAACAATCGCAGTAATGAGAACTTGGGATTCGAAAATTTCAGGATTGTGGGTCCGGATCCGGGGACCGGAATGTCTTTAATTTGCTCACGGAGGCTGCCTGATTCCAAAATTGGGCTACGGCCTCTCTGAGTATAATTGGAAAAGTGTGACGCACTAATATTCGTATTTATCGTGTAGATTGTAAGAATTATATCTTTACAAAGCAACGTGAACGATTTTGAACACTAGATGGAAAGTGTGGACTGACTCTTGCTAAGATAAAGCATAGCAATAAGAGCCAGTTACTTTCTGGAGCGGCACAAGGGCAGGCCATTTTTTTAGCATTTTTAGCGATATATATATATATATATGTGTGTGTGTGTGTGTGTATTTTCCGGCTGAAACCTGGAGTTAATCTGAGTTCCAGCAGACGTTCAAATCATGGCGACTCATTGAGGTGTGCAATTTTGACGTTAATCGCCATGGAAATAGAAAATAAGAACACCAGATGAGAATTCCAAGCTGCCATCAGACGACGATATTGTATAGAACAGGGGTCGGCAACCTTTTGGAGAGACCGGCCAAGACAGTTATGCAAATTCATGATAAAGTCATGATATCAAATGTATTATATAATAATTTGTCTCGACCTCAGACCACTTTGTCCAGGTGGACGACTTTGTCTGGAGGTGTAAAGAAAAAAAATAACGAAGTTAATATATTATTTAAACAAGCTTCCTTATTTCAATGCAGGGATAAGAGGATTACAACTGACAATCTGCAAAACATGTAAATTCCATACTACGGTTTATTTGGCGGGCCGGACAAAAATCCTTCGCGGGCTTGATGTGATCCGGAGGTTGTCGATCCCTGGTATATACTGAACAACGAAGAAAAAAGGTCCTGGTTATAGGCTATAGCACATCTCCATTGCTTTTCTTCCATTTCCCACCCGTGGAACTCCATTCCGTTTACTTGCTTCCCTGATAACTACAATCTTCAAAAATTTAAATGCAACATCAATCGCTATCTTGTCTTCTTGAATCCCGTTCATCTTTTGTCCTTTTTTCAAACCTCATTTACTTTCGCTCCATGAACTTGCGTACTACTGGCATTCCCGCCTCGCTTGGGGTGAAATGAAAAAAAAACAAAAATGTAAGGGAAAAAATCTGCTTCGTCAGTCATGTATCGAAAGTAGGTTTCCCCGCAGTAGGTTGCCATGTCTTTCTGCGGTAGACCAGTGGCCTTCCAAGCCTATAGAACCCGGTCTATCCTGCTATTTATATATAAAGTTATTATCACGTAAGTGAATGTAAGGGATTTGATTGGAATTCGAACTCGACTCTCCGATTTCTCAATCCGAGCCGCTATCCATTACTTCAACGTCATGTCCTCTTGAATCACATTCATCTTTTCTCCCTTCCTCAAATTTCCTTATTATCAGTCTTCTCATTCAGTTTCGCTCCCTGTACCCCGCCTCCCGCGCACTAGTGGCATCCCGCCTTGTTTGGGGTTAAATGTTTTAAAATAAATACAACGGTGTCATGTTATCGCAAATATGTTCTCAAAGACATTGGCTTGGAGAAAGCTAAATCAGCAGAGCCAAATACTTGGGTAGAAATAAACAAAATAAACAAGCATCTGCCGCCTCTTAGGAATTAATCCATTCGTGCCACAAAGAATTTGAAGACCGCACTTCTATTGTTAACCTTTGACCTGGTCACGCAGTATCGTAGTGATTTCTTGAACACCTACTAATGCGTCAAACAATGGAAATGAAAAGCTGAACCCGTATCCCGTGAGCAGAACTTAAGCATCTGTAAATTTCCACGATCCCATCAACTTGAAAACAATCAGTTCACGTGATGCGTAACCTACAACCATTAGCCACAAAATGCACTTGCTCTCCATCCAATAGAAAACACAAGAGCCACTCAAGATAGATTGTTACTGAGTGCGATTGTTTTTAAGTGCGTAACGGATGGGGGGAAGGTGGTAGTAAGAAATGCATATTATGAGGGTGCGTAGGATAGACATCGGTTGACCCTAGACTTGAAGTGGTTAAGATTATAGCGGCCAGGAAGCACCCCCTAGAGAGTTCGTTCCACGATGCAACAGTTCTTAGAGAAGAAGCTGGCTGAGTGGACCTTCCCCCTTCCCAGTGGAATTCGAAGAGTATAAGGATGTTTTGACGTTGTGAACGTGGCATAGGGGGTACTAACTTTGAAGGTCGGAGCTAGTGGAACTAAGGAATGTAAATCCTTTGAACATCGTAAAAGCGATGCAGTAGTGAGTGGCTAGCAACGTTTCGTGTGTGAGAGAGGGATTTTAGGTCAGAAAATAGTTAATCACCCACAAGGCCACGTAAGAGCTTTTGTTCTCCGTAATGGCTGGGCAGTGATTACTGGGCAACGCCAACCAAGATATGGCAGCAATGCTCCATTCACGGTCCGATTTGACTATTGTAAGGAAAGTATGACAGCAAGAGTGTTTTCTAGGACCAGACAACAAACTTTGGAATATTCTACCAACTTTAGAGAAGAAAAATAGCAGTTTGATGGCTATTAAAAAACAAAAAAATAAAAAAAATGAAACATGGCATCAAATATAAAATTTTGAGTTGTCTATCTTCGTCATTGAATTAGCTCTACCTGGTGTTACCTGAACCAAGACGCTTAAATATAGGTTATTCCAGGTTCTGCAAGAGGAAACAGAAACAAGAGCACGGCATAAAAAAACAACTCTAATATATATTTAAAGAAGAGTATTAATATTCAAATGTTCATCCCAGGGACTACACAGGAGAGGCACGTTTCGCACCCCCACCCACTTTGAAGATTTTCACGTTTCTTTCGGTTTACATTTCATGATTTGGAATCAACAATATTTAAAGGGTCAATGTTAATTTTTTACGGTTTATCAGCCTTTTCAAGTTGATCAAAAAAAAATTATCAATTTAAATAACCATCAAATGTTTTTAGATTGTAAGAATTTTTGGTGGGGAGGTAATAATTTACTGATACAAATCTTACTAATTAACCCATAGCTTGTGGGAGAAGAGATGGATTGATAACTTTCTCAATGATATTTGCGCGTAAGTGAATATAAAGAACCAGACTGGAATTGAACCATGCTCTAAGATTTCCAATTCCGAACCTTTTTCCATTACACTACACACGCATCCAAAATTTCAGCATCTGCTATTTCCAAATGATCATCAATCTAAGTATTAACCATATTCAAAGTTGCTTTATTTTGATAACCATACGGGAACCGGCGTTTCAACATGATACGGCCGTATATATATATATATATATATATATATATATATATATATATATATGTGTGTGTGTGTGTGTGTGTGTGTGTGTGTATGTGTGTGTGTGTGAGAGAGATAGAAATTATTAGGACGATTTGAGATAATTATAATTACGTAATTCATCGAGTCTAGAAAAAACCTCAACAGAATGCAGAATGTTTCGTCCTATATTTGGTATATTTGGGACTCATCAGCAGTGCGCATCCACTACGAAGGAATTGAAACCCGGACAGTTACGTTATCAGGTAAACGTCATACCAACTTTACCAACGGGCCTCGGTGACGAAGAGGTAGGGATTTAGACTCGATATAGCGCCGTTCGATCACATATTCCGTGGTGGAACTCATCCGAGTTTCTCCTTACTTATAGGACTGTGCTCCCACGAGCCACGACTACTATCACCAAGCCGCTCCATCCAGAGCATTTAAAGCCGGTCCAAACAAGGATATAAAAGTGATAGAAATTATTAGGAGGATTTGAGAATTCTCGGTAGTGGATGCGCACTGGTGATGAGTCCCAAATATAGGACGAAACGGCCGTCCAGTGCTTTCTGCATTCTTTTGAGGTTTCTTCTAGACTCGATGAATTAATTATAATATATATATATATATATATATATATATATATATATGTGTGTGTGTGTGTGTGTGTGTGTGTAGGTGACCTCCCTTTCCAAGTTCGGTCAAATTCTAGGAAGCTGATCAGTTCGATAGATTTTTGTTGTACAAGACAAACTTTTTAACAGTTACAGTTGAACCGGTGGAGTGAGAAATCGAGAGGTGAGTTTGAATTCCAGTTGGTTCCATTACACTCAGTTACACGCAAATATCTCGGGTAAATGTATGAATTCATTTCCTTCTCTAGTTATAGGTCAATGGTAGGATTTTCTCTGGAAATATCATTGTTATTCTCTTAAAATTATTATTATGAGAGATGGTGTTGAATGTAGAATAAAGGGTTTTAAATACTTCAAATCAATCAAGCCCCTCTCGCTAGGGGAAACGCTGTTACATAAGCTGGAATGATCAATCAAAATACAAGTATATGAGATTTAAAAAACTTAACAACGAACTTTGGTTATAATAATTAATTAATGCTTTAATGATAGCGTTAGACTAAAATAGAATTCATTCTAACTAATCAATATTAAATTTTACTATAAAATTCAAAATTACCAATTTTAAATTTAATCTGTGTTAAACTTAAAAAATTACAAAATTATTTAAAGAAACTGAGGAAAAATACATATGTTTTGTTATTTTGTTTTTATTGAAAGGGCAAAAATTCAGTTAGAATGAACGTTAAAATCTAATGTTGCTCTAAGATTCATTACAGCTTAGATAGATTTGAAGTGATGATATGGGCAAGGGAGCGTGACAACTTGCAAAAGACAATACACACACCATCAGATTATAATACACAAACATGTAGATTTATTTAGATATATAAACACGCAAAAAGCATCGACACAATAAATAGGTGTCCAAGACCCTCACAAAAAGACAACATATATATATACAATGAAAAGCACATAAAAACTCTGCATTAAGCTTTATTAAATTCTTCCGATAAGTTCATTAATTCAGAAGTTGGTTACGAGTTAACCAACTGCTCTATACTGTTAACTAACCAGAACTTTCAAACTTCAGACACTCACCAGAAAGAAAATTGAGAACAAGTTATGACACTTTGTGAATTATAGCGGAAAGCAGAGACCAAGAATTCCCACAACAGATTAGAGAGTAACTCCGGTGTTCTGCGCACAAATCAGATTTAACTTTTTGTTGAACGTCTGGTCGACTCCAAACACTTCTCATCTGAAACTACGTCTTAAGAAAGAGACATTCCTTCCTGTGAGAGACCAGACTTTCTGTATAAAAGTCCACAATAATACAATAAGATTCGACCCTGTGACTGAGCTTGTAAACAAATTATAAGAAGCAGGTACAAAAAAAAGGTTTCTTTATGCTCAACGTGCAGTATCGTGAGTACAAACAGCATCACAGTCGACCCTAATTTGGCCGTCTCGGAGGTTTGTACGATTCAAGAAGAATCGATCTGTTTTAAAGCTAGTGAACGGCATGGCAAACAAAACGAACACTTGTAGAAATTGATTCCAATATCGTATAAGACGAACTGAATGATGTCTACATGCATTGAGGGGATGTGACTGAGTAAGCTGCTTAAGTAGGATAACAATAAATAAAGTGCTGGAAAAGTTAGAGAACCAATAAAAATGATGAAATATATATATATATATATATATATATATATATATATATATATATATATATATATATGCCATAAAAATAAAAATAAACAAATAACTAAGAAAAAAGTAAACTCCTTTGGAAACAAAGATAAGACTGCACAGCTATTATATAATATCAATCCTCCTCTATGACAGTGAATGTTGGAAAATTTAACCCCCCCCCAAGCAAGGCAATAAAGCCACTAGGACGCAAGAGGTTGCTGAGTGTTATAGAATATGAGAAAAACAACTATTAAGGAGTGAAGGCAATAAAAGAATAAGAATTAAGACAAAAGATAATGATTGACATTGTATTTAAGTTTTTGAAGATCAAAACTGTCTGGAAATCAAGAAGCTGGAAAGAGTTCCACTAGCGAAAAGTGCGATAGAAGAAGCTGTTAATGTAGCACTTACGGTTACATCTAACCATTTAAACTGTAAATTGAAGAGACCTTGCCGCCAATCTAGTAATGCGCTTAAATTCATAAAGTCCAGGTAGCACAGAGAAATGTTCATCAGAACAATTAAAATTAAATTATTTATAGAAAAAAAAAACTCAGGGAAACTACGTTACGGCGGTGGGAAAGGAACTGAAGCAGGAGATGCGAGGTCCGGACACATTTTTTTAGTGATGAAGAGACTTGAGGGAATAGAGATGCGATTCTACAAAAGCAGGACGATAATACCATGGATGGAATACATGATCAAAGAGAAAGTTTTAAGGAAAATAGACTCATTGGGAAAAGGACTTGGATAATCTGACACCCACAGGACACAAGAGGAAATCAGCGAGTGGCCTACATAATAAACTTGTGCAAATGAATGCAGAGCATGTAGTAAGGTAGTAAGATGGTGAAACATTCATTGGTAAGAAGGAAAGGAAGTTGTGGAGATGCATGGTCACCAATGTCTTGAAGGGAAATGGCACGGAGAAGAAGAAAAATCAAAGCAACAGTTCAGTAAAAATCTATTTGGCTTAGAATTTAATTTTTGATACCAGATACAAGCCTTCCTCGCGTTTTCACTTCAGATTACCACCTGCTCAAGTTTCGTCCAATTTGCATCTGGAGAGCGTCAAGGAAGGATACGAATAGAAAAAAAAAACCTTAGCAGATACGCCGCTTACCAATTCAAATGGTTGTGAATGGCAAATGGCGAACAAGTAAGTAAAAATCGATTGACGCAAAGAGAAACTCGCACCAGATGCCATTCTTAAACGCGTAAACTTCCAATGCGAAAAATAAACATGTGAAAGACAGGTAGCTTACACCGTTTTGCAATTAATCAACGCTGTACGGCTGCTTGCGACTGCAGCAAATGTAGCCACCGGAAAGATATGTAGAGTGGTGATGCTTCTCGTTTTTCCAGGTTTTCCCCGTAAAATTTTACGTACATTTTGAGAATCGCCTTTCCCTTGTTCTGAGGCTGTGTACTTTTCATTTAGTACTCTCCTTCACTTTCCTTGTAATTTATAACCAATATACACCGTATATACTCCTGTATAAAACAACTCCTTTATAGTTCGACCACTGTCAGATCATCTGCTGCACCATATGCATCCCTATATGTATTGCAACGAATCATTCATACAGAAACTAAATTAGTAAAGGTAATGGTATAAAAGGGCGAAATCCCTTCGCTAAGTAAAATTTTACCAAAAGCAAGGTAGTTTCCAATGCCCGAGTATGACCGGAGGGACCGTAAAAATTCGACCTTAGCGTTGCGACTGCACACTCCATAAGTTTGTATCTGTTATCAATAACAACTTTTTCATAAAAAAAACAAAACAAAAAAAAACAAAAAAAAAACAAAACAAAAAAAAACAAAAAAAAAAAAAACAAAAAAAAACAAAAAAAAAAAACAAAACAAAAAAAAACAAAAAAAAAACAAGACAAAAACAATATATTTCGATTTGCATTACATTTTTTCGTCTCGGATGGTATCTGAATTTTACCAAAAACAAAATGGATTTCATGTCTGAGGATGACCGGAGGACCCATCGAAAGTACTTGCATATTTAAGGAAAACCTAATACAGTTTATAATTAAAAAAAAAATAGATCATAACATTCATAAAGTGATTATGGGTTAATGCATATTTAAAATTTAGTTAGCGAAGGGATTTTGCCATTTTATATCGTAAACTTTACTAATTTAATTTTTGCATGAATGATTCATTGTAATATAAAAAAAATGTGAACATATTTGATATATATATATATATATATATATATATATATATATATATTATATATTTAAATAGAGATTTAAAAAAAATTTTATCGACATGTTTAATTAAGTTGAAACATTAATTTTAGTGTATGCTGGTATTGAAATAAAACACCGCTCTGTCGGGGAGTACATTTTAAAAGTATTTTCGAGTGTACAGGTCGATAGATGTAATACACACCGTTTAAAAAAGAAAAGAAAAGTCGCATGTATTTCAAATAGGAGTGTCCACTCTAATGACATTTGAAGCAATAATATTGTTGGATTAAAAATAAATCCATTAATTGTCTGGAAATTGCTTTGTTTACGTTTCGAATACGAAACAGAGCAGACACGGGCTTTCGAGGAAAATATGAACAAAGAAATATGGTTTTCATAAAACAGAAATACAGCCTTTCTGGACTGTTCGCTCTCTGTGGCCGAGCGGTGTAAGACGTGCCGGACCAAACGGTGGTTTCTCCTACAGAGAGGGACAAAATTCTGGGCCTTGCTGGAGAGCACATTTTCGTGAAGATTTCCCGAGTGCGCAGACTGATAGGTGTAATTCACGCTGTTTAAAATAAAAACGGAGCCTCTATTTCAAATGCAGGTGGCCAATAAAATATTATATATATATATATATATATATATATTATATTATATATATATATATATATTATATATATATATATATATAATATATATTATATATATATTATATATATATATATATATAATATATATTATATATAATATATATATATAATATATAATATATATATATAATATATATATAATATATATATATAATATATATATTATATATAATATATATATATAATATATATATTATATATAATATATATATATAATATATAAATATATATATATATATATATAATATATATATATATATATATAATATATATATATATATATATATATATATATATATATATATATATATATATATATATATATATATATATATATATATATATATATAATAATAATGTGGGAACTGACAGTGCCATGGGAAGAGCATGCAGAAGAAGCCCACGAACGGAAGATGTTAAAATACGACGTATTAAAAACGAGTTGTAAAAACAATGGATGGAAATCAAGCTGTTTCCCAATCGAGGTGGGTGTAAGGGGTTTTGCTGCAAGGTCGCTTTGCAAAGCCCTAACTGATATTGGCTTAGCAGGTACTAACAAAAGAAAGGCCATTCGGACCATAACTAATACAGCAGAAAGGACAGCAAAACGGTTATGGATGAAGCGTGATAGCTCTTGGGCTACCAAGTAAAAGTATTAAGCCAGTTAAATCTGTAATTAATTATTATATAATGGTAACATGATAATATTGACATCGTTTTATATATATATTTAAATACATGACTTGATTTGTACAGGTACAGTCAACGAACATATGTCAATTGGCAAATTGTGTTATTTGTAAATATATTTTTATGTTAAACCCTTTTTGTACGCGGTAGTTTAAATGACTATTTACCTTAAGCGGTTTTTATTTATTTATTTTTTTTTAACTTTATATTTATACGAACTTTTCGCATTTTGTATTTTTTTAATTTTTTTTTTTAATCGGAATTGTAACACGTACATAGTGTATTTATAGAGTTTTTTTCTCTCGATTTTTGTTTTAAATCGTTTGTATATTATTTTTATGCTATATTAGTTTATAGTAGGTATGTCCAATATTTCGCTAAAAAGTGGTATACCTTGACGACAAAAGGTCCCCAAATTGATAAAACAATTTTGAACGTTTAAATATTTATGATCTTATTAAAGAGGAAAGACCAAAGTATTTTCTGAATATTTTTTCAGATTTTTTAATCCTTCCTATAAATATTAAAAATTTTATTAAAAATCTTGTTTTTTTTTCGAGTCAAAAAATTTCGTAATCGAACTTTCGACATTTCTGTCGGAAAGATCATAGTTTGTTAGTTAAAAAATCATGAAAAATCAATTACACCTTTTTCTTTTGTTATATTAGGAAATTTAGAATGATTAAAGTATACTTAATGTAATTTGAAAGAAACATTACTTACATTTTTAGCAGAAAATTTTTTAAGAGAGATATTTCCAACCGTAGTCGTTCCTTTTTTAAGGAATTGACAGGCGTTAATTGATGTACGTCAATATATTCACAACTTACGGCACGGAGATTTATTGGATGGTAGCGCCAAAGTGATATAATTCGTTCTAATTTTAAGTGAATCTGGTTAGTAGATGTTTTTTTAAAAAAATCACTTTCAAATTTTTTTTTTTTTTTACCTTACGTTTGAGGAAGAATTCTGCACTGAAAATAACATTTAAATTATGAAAGAAAATCAAATTTTACAAGTAAAAATAAAACAGTAAAAAAAATACACTTTTTTAAATTGAGGTTTATTATTTCAGTCATGAAATATTTTTCTGAGAATATAAAAATTACATGAAACACCATTAATTGAAACGGGTTAAAACTTAATGAAATGAGATTTTATTTCTTTTTTATTAAGGCAGATTTTTTTCTATTTATTAATAATTATATGGCAGTAATATGAGTTTTATTTTATTTATTAATAAAATTAACATGCTATGTTGGTTTTGTTTTGACTCAACAAGTATTTTTTAGTTTGAGTAGTAGCGAGCTAACTCCAGAAAATGTAAACTCCAAAAATCGTTTTAATTGATAATTTGTCGTGTGGATAATAATTCCAAAGTAATGTACAATGAATTTATGCATTCGATTTCAAACTTGAAAATTTGGGTGGACTTCCAAGGGCGTTTTTTTTTTTTGTAATTGTAAATAGTCGATATTTTCTTTTATCCCACTATTCGATTATATTTGAATAGAAAAAGAAAAAAATTGAAAATAATACGACGATATTCAGAAAACTTGACAAGCGTTTTGTTGTTACTGAACGAATCGAAGCCATTCCTGAAGTAAAAAAAAATTGCTTCTATCAAAGGAAACTACTCATGTGACATTATTTCAACAATGTGCATCCGTACTTTCGTTGTAGACGATTTTAAATACAATTTTGGAATATTAAAAATTATTTTTAAAATAATTATGGTTGTCAGATTTTAATAAGCTTTCAAATTTATGATCTTTAAAAAGTAGAGAACATAATATATCATTTCCATAAGGTTGCAGAAAGAACTTAACGTATAAATATATAACAACCTTTTGTCATATTGTGTATTTAAAATTGAAAAAAAAAAGAAAATTAATGTAAAAATTCATTGTTCATTAAAAAAAATTTTTTCTTTCAGATAATAATTACCTTCGTATATATTATTCAGAAAAGCCATTAAAAACTTTCTTAATTAAATATTGTCTTAGTTTTATTGGGTTTTGTATTTTTACAATTGAGGTAAAAGTTTGGACAATTTCGGACATTTTTTTAACAAAAAAAATCGATGATTTAGATTTTTCAGAGTTTTGTGCATTTAATTAAAAAAAAATTCAGGTTGCAAATAAATTTTTTTTTGTGTTTTCATAAAATTAAGTTCGAGGGGGGTAACAGATATAAAAAAAAATATTTATACCATGACTTTCAAAGAGACAAACATTTCTAAAATAAGTTCATTCATTTCTGAATAAGTTCTGAAGTTTTCATTAAAATCCAACAAATAGTTAATTTTTACAAGAATTTCGAAATTAATGTGTCTTTCAACTGACAAAAAAACAACTAAAAAAAAACGCTAAAATGGCCAAAATTGGACATACCTAGTTTATAGGGTTTACTTTTAAGCGATTCATATATGTATACATGTGTGTGTGTGTGTGTATTTTTATAATGTGAAGTATAATACTTATTATATTCCAGGAGCAGTTCGTAGTCTACTGTATTTAAACGACCTTAAATTTGTAAATAGTTTTAAATTAATAGTAAGGAATATTATGTTGCTTACTTTATTTTATCGATTTTCTTTCTAATTTTATTATTGTGTGTAAAGAAATAGACTATGTTCATGGACAATTATTTAAATATAGCGAATAAATCCAATCCAGTTAAAGTTAACCTGTAAATTTTAAGAATCGGTCTAAACGATAAAATGTAATAGTATGGTTGAGCTTAATCCCCCCCACCCAAAAAAACAAATAAAATACAAACGGCAATATTTAAACGATGCAACACTTAGGGAAGGGATTAAACTTAGGAATATTAAGATTACCTCCTCGGTTATCCATTGAAGCTGCTATCCACCAAGAAAAACAAATGCCAGTCCCCACTGCGGGCCATTTAAAAGATAGTTCGCGCAGCTGATTGGTTGTACAAACAGCCAATCGGATGTGCGGAATACGTGGTCTTTCTTCGTAGAATTCTTTAAAAAGGCCAGAGTAGCTGTTAGCGTTTTAAAAGTGAGGGGGAATCAGGGTTAGATCTTCCCTGATTGGGTCGATTTGGTGATGGGGAGTATGATGTTGAAAGACCCGAAACTCCCTGATGAACCAAGTCAAAACATCACTGACGACCCCCTCGGGCGCCTACTTAAAAGCGTATTTTTGAAGAATATGAGCAGCGTGGATAGATCAACAAGGAATGGCAACGCAATCTTCGGATTATGTCGAACATGAAACTTACTGTCAACAATCGCCGTTGATCTGTGCTCACACTGCTTCATATTTCCATTTTTACCCTAGATATATAACATACCTTACAGCTATATAGAAGGTGCCCCAGAATTTTACTCATTTTTTAAATGACAATAAATGTGGATTTATCGACTTTGAAACAAGATTAAACGGTTAAAATTAAGAAATATTAATGTTTACTGACTTACAAAAAGGAGATTAAACGTTTAAATTAAATTAAATGCATATTTAAAAATATTCAAATGACGATAACAAAAATCACTGTATATGCATTATTACTATACACGTTACATACGCATATGCATACCTCACATATATATATATAGTTTAATTTGAAGAATACAGTGTTCCTGTACATACGTATAAGAGACATCAAAAGGGTGCACCTGTTTATTATACATATATTCGACTATAATTAACTCGAGTGGATCTATTTATATCTATCGTTAATCAAATCGATAGCATTCGCTATTAAATTACCGACAAAAGTTTGATATGCCGTAAAACGATCATAGATATCTCCTTCATTGTCAACTTAAATAATATAGATCCGTTGCGTGCTGGTAATTGAACCTGCTACGATATCAGTACCTCATCTCAGAAATATAAACTATGTACATTATTCACATTATTCGGACTGGGGTAGACCGTTCTAGTTCCACGTGCCATGTCTAATGGATGTCAGTTATCTCCTGTTAATTCCCCTCTGAAATTTCTCCACTGCCTTAACCAGGTATTGAACTCAAACTCTTTGGGTCCTGTCAATGGATCTAACTAACGCCTTTATCCACTGTGCCATGTGTCCTTGAGGGCACGTGGAACTAGAACAGTCTACCCCAGTGAGCGAAATAAAGGGTTCAGTTCGACATTCCAACCACCTGAAGAAGGCCGGAGCGTACAAAAGCCGAAACGTTGTAATAAATATGGCGACAAAGATGAGGACAATAGTCCGAATAAGGTAAATAATGTAAACCGTACATTTGTCTGCGGAATATTGTTACATTATTATAGTGAAATCATTTAGGTTACTTGTTAAAAACATTTTATTTTTGGTCGTATATTAATTTAGTATATTCCTTTTTCCAGGCTTTATATTTTTATATGTGATAAGATCACTGTAAATGTACAATGATATCTGCTAGGAATTCGTTCACATTGGTCGGCATAAATATCTTCTTTTCTAAATAATAATAATAATAATAATAATAATAATAAAAAACATTCACAGAAATTTGTTTTCTCATCACGTGCAATCGTATCTGCTCACCTAGGTATCTTCATATTACTATGTAGATATACATGTAGATCGTATCTGCCATATGGAGTCTCAGCACACAATCTATTTCTGCATGAAAATTTAATAGAATAATTCCTCTTTGTCTTCGGTCATATCTACCGACGCCAAACCTTGACAAATAAACTAATTTTATTTATTTAATTATCTATTTATTTTTAGATATTCAGTTTCTTTCTAAAACGACACCGGTCAATTCCCAAAAAAGCTATGTAACATTTGTTATTTTATACTAAATTCAAAACGTTTGTCTTAATTCCTTTTCTGTTTGCACCTCGATCATCCACCGTCGGTTCTTAGTCATCTTGATAGACTGATAAGTATAGTTGTGGCGTCAACGAACACTAGTTGCTACTTCGAACGATACTGGTGTCTGACGCCTTCGAATAACACTCACACTAATAGTACTTACTCGATGATACTCGCTCGAATCCGTATAGTGCTCAGTATAGAGAAATAGCGATCCGTATAGTAATAGAGGATAGCGTAGAAATAATGATATATAAGACGCCATGCTAATTCACATATATACAGTGTGCGGCTGGTATTTGAGGACATACAGATTTAAGATTAATACTGCGTCCCACTAACTTCTAATGCTTTTATTTTTTAGAAATGGCAAACCCTATGATAACAAATGAAAAGGCATACTGTGATTGTGGCATTAAAGGCTGATCATAGCGATTTGGATATTGCACGTTTCCCTCAGAGTTGCAAGATCGTTTGCTCACAAGATACGAAAAGTGTTAGAAGACGCTGCCAGTTCCCCCAATGTCTGTATCAAAACCTAAAAGACATTCTGCCCGTTCTGATAAAGTGAGAACATCCAAATTTATTCAGGAAGTCAAGCAGACAGTTAATCAAAACCGAGGTCAATCAATGAGGTCAATTGCCAAAAAGCTGCATGTGTCTGAAAAAACAATCAGAAGGGGTGTTCATGAAGACATTCGATACAAGTCCTACGTTATGAAGAGAGGTCAATTTATGTCTGAAAAATAAAACCCAAATGAAAACCGTTTAAACAGATCAAAAAGGCTTTTAAACAAACTTAAAAATCCTTCAGAGGCTGGTGTGATTTGTTTTTTCTCAGATGAGAAAAATTTTGATCAACATCAAAACCTTAACAGAAGAAATAACAGATGGTTTTGTTCAGATCCTTCTGAAATGCAAAGAGTGATGCGCACAAAATTTCCTTCAAGTGTTATGATATTGGGTGTTGTTAGCAATGAAGGACATGTTATGCCACCACACTTTTTCCCACAAGGTCTTAGAGTAAATGCTGCTGCTTATATTGAGGTTCTAGAAACAGTTGTCAAGCACTGGAGTGATAGCATATGCAACGGCAGGCCTTACATGTTCCAGCAAGACGACTTGGCTCCATCCCACAAGGCTCTACGAACACAAGAACGGGTGGCTGACCATTTGTACGACCACATCACACCCAACATTTGTCCTCCTAACTCTCCAGATCTCAATCCACTAGACTATTGTGTGTGGAGCGTTGTTGAGAACGAGGTTAATAAACAGCTTCATAACACCAAAGACTCACTTAAAGCTGCAATAGTTCGAGTAATGTCTGACATAAATAAGGACCAATTAATCAGAGCTTGCAGCTGATTTCGACCTCGTGTAGAGGCATTTACTGATGCTAGTGGTGGTTATATTGAATAAAATTAAATAATAGCTGAATTTCATGTTTACTTGTTTGTACTCAAATATAATTATATTCATTTGTTCAGAAAGTTTTTTTTTACTAATCCATAAAATCTGTCCTCAGATACCAGCCGCACCATGTACATTTTATTTGCCATCACGCAATCTACTAGTGTTGGCAGCGATAATTTATTCTTCTATAATGTCGGTAGGTGGCTTCTTGGTAAGCACTCGATTGAATAAGGATGAGGTACGTTGGCGAGAAAGCAGCGATACGCAGGCTGCCACTCGTCTCTTGTGGACCTCCAACAGCGTTTGCGAAACTCACTTGCTCAGTTTTTACGTCTTACCTAGGCGGTGCAGGTGAAGTCTAACTGTTTCATCGGAAACGTTGAACTGTCTTGCAAGTTCACCACACGTTAGACTACTGTCCTCTTCAATGGCCGCCTTCAGGACTCCGTTATTCAAGAAGTGGGGTCGTCCACTGCGAGGCTTATCATGGAGAGACAAATCTCCCGACTTGAATTTTCGAAACCAACGCCTTGCAGTACGTTCATCTACAGCACTATCCTCAAACGCTTGACATATGCGGCGACTTGATGCAGCTGCTGATAAGCCCACTTTGAAGTCGTAAAGCAAACAGCCTCGAATGAGATCTCTAGACACTTGCATCCTTCTCACAGCTGTCCGGCTTATAACTGATGGCCGGGCACGGTGTGCGTGTTTTATATAACGTCTGATGTTCCTACTTCCGGCTGTCCGAATTTGAAAACAATTGCTACACGCATTTCGTATATATTTCAACTTCATTCAATGACTAATCAAAAAACGGACAGAACTTTTTTGGTTACCTTGTAGTATTAATTTCATAAAAAATTTGAAGGTAATAAATTGAAAAAACTGATAAAGTTATAATAATTATTAAGAGAAAAACTTTTCCAATGCACCCAAGTCTTTCTTTCAAATAAATTAACGTTGTCACAAATATTTCTTCAAGAGTCTATGCGTTAAGAGAATGTGTGGATCTGAAAGACAAATGGGATATCACACTACAATAGGCATGATATATGTTCTTATGCATTTCACCCAAAACAAGGCGATAAACTCACTAAAACGCGAGAAGAAAAAACAACTTTATTAAGGAGAAAAGTTAATAAAAGGAGACAGAATATGGAGGCTTACGGCCATATCACGTTGAAACACCGGTTCCCGTATTATCCCTGAAGTTAAGCAACGACGAACCTGGTCAGTAACTAGATGGATGACCACGTTCGAGTAAGAGATGCTGTAAGCTTGTATATGCCGATGGTGCAATGCATAATGGCTCGGATTTGTAAATCGAGGAGTCATGTTCTAATTCTCGTTGGTCTCGGTATATTCCATTACGCGAAAATGCCCTTAAGTAAAGGTATGAAACCATGTCTTCTTTACCCAGCGATCACTAAGACTTGTATTAATAACCTATTATGTACCCGTCCTCACCAAAAGAAGAAAAAAATGAAAATCGAACAATGCAAAGATATTTTTGGAAATAAATAACATGCAAATAGTTGAAAAACCGTAAAAAACGAATAAATCACATCTTCGTTGGTTCACGGCGCCTGTTCAATAATGAGGATATTCTCTAGATCCCCTGCCATAATCGAGGATTGATTTTACATAGCATTTCAGCACTTGTTTCTTAATACTTTTAATTTTCGAGGGTATCTTTCTCCGTGGAGTAATGGATAGCGGCTCGGATTGAGTAATCGGAGAGGCGAGTTCGAATTCCAGTCGAATTCACTTGCTAAAGACCATAGGGAAAGGTATGAATCTTCGTCTCCCCACAACTATGGATAAATAGCAGGCAGAAAGAAATGGCAACCTACTGTGGAAAAATAATCTATTTCGTCATTCATGTATCGAAAGAAACATGATCGCCTAAGTGTTTATCACGCATGGCACATAACTGACTGATTTTTCTCCATCGTCAATTATAACATTTTTCAGGCAGTTCAATTTCGCCTGTTAACGGACAGCCGAGTTTCAATTGCAATTGCGTTCGTTATATTCATTTACGCGCAAGTGTCCTTTGGAAAGGCATGGATCCACCTCTTCTTCCCCACCTTTGGGTTAATTAGTAAAACTCGTATCACCAGATCATTAGAAAGCTAGAAATTATTTTCTGGTTTTAAATTACCTGCAAAAGGTTGATAAGCCGTAGAAACCGAATCAGTCGATCAAGAAGTTGACGATTGTCATTAGAATGTTGATTTGGCGAGACGATTTTAAATAAACAGTCATGAAAGAAAGGCATGAAACCAAATTTTCAATGGTATATTTGGTTCTCTAGTCTTGGCTGCCTGGCATTTTAGAAAGACGACTCTGAATACAAAACCATGGAGAAGAAACGGAAAGCCTCTCCATTATATTTCTAAAGAGGTCATAAAAATTCACAAATGACAAAGAAACAGAATATGTATAGAATCATAATTCTTTTCGTACTGAAGGAAAGTTACATTAAAAACAAATGAAATATGCTCAGAGAAATCTGACTGGAAAGAATAATAAAAAAAACCCTCATGGCCCGTACTTTTATTTTAAATTGTTTCTTTCCAAATAAGGTGATAACGAGCGTAAAGGAATATGAAAAAAGGTTCATGAGAAGATAGGGCAAAAGAATAGGAACCAGGAAGTTGCAAGATGGCGAACGATGTTGTATTTTAACATTTGAAGATGGGAGTTGACAGAAAAGCAAGAAGTCGGAAAAAAGTTTCACAAATGAGAAGTGTCAGAGATGTAACTGTTAGCAAAGAACTTATTGTTACAGTTAGCGATTTCAGCTGTAAAATGATGAGAACTAACGTTTACATTACATAGATTAAGTCGAGGTACCAAGGAGGCGATTTTCCTGGTCAGAAACTATCTTTAAAGGAGTTCAACGAGAATCCATGAAGAGTACAGGTAACGATCTTGCGCAGATTGGTATGGTTGCAATGGTTAGCTCTGATCCACAGCAACCCTCTCTTTCCTACTCCTTCAATCCCAGGGCACAGAAGGATGGGACGTCTGAAGGAAGAAAGCTGGCCGTGGGCGGGGGATGCCAGGTAATACCAGATAGTACCGAGTTATTAACTGCCTTCGGGTCCATCACTCTCTCCGGATTTTCTAGGCTGGTTTGAATTCAGATTTCCGTCTAGACTGGTTCCTATCCAAGACCTGCTATTTACCCATAGCTCGGGGATGAAGGGATGGATTCACGCCTTTCCCAAAGGTATTAACATATACATGAATGTAATGAGCTGCGACTTGAATTCGATCTCGGCTTCCCGATTCCTTAATCCATTACTCTACCATCTTGCATCTTTATAAATCTACAAGTTTATCCATAGCTGCCACGTCTGTCCTGATGCTTTATTCTTGAGAAAATCCAAAGAATCTGCAACTTTATCGGTCCTGACCTGGCATCTCAGCATCAGACGCTGAACGTAGCTTTCCTATGCCTTTTCTATTAATACTTTCATGATAATTGTTCTGATGATCTTTCCTCTTCGGAACATCAATTTTATGAATTTATTTCGCATACCGACCTTATAAAATATTCTTAGTTTCTACGAAGATTAGCTTATTCAGACCACTTGTTAATCTTGAAGAATAGTGAACAGGGAATGTAAGCTTTCATGCCTTGAAAATCCGCTTATTGTTACTAATAGGAAAAACGCGACGATGTCAACCATTAAAATATCAGGAGTTAATGTAAACGTTAACTATGTCATTTAAACTAGCATTTAAACTTCTGCCGAGGATCAGAGTGTAATAACTGTTTCAGTTTATCTCTGCTGTCTTTCGACTTTCGGAAAGTTCGTGAAACAAGAAAAAGGAAAAAGAAACAACAACAAATGAGAGAAATGTTATTCCGGGCATCCTAAGCTTACGGCAGTACCTCTTACATTGCTGCAAAGAAAGATAACCTGAAGACATTAACGCCTGCGTAAGAGTTACGTTTTGGAAACACTTTTTTTGGCAATGGACTATTATGAATGAATCAAGTCTAGTATGAGTGAAAGCATTGTCATTTCCGGAATTACAAAATCCAGATTAATCTGGTACTAATTCAGATATGTAGTACACCTATTGGTAATCGAACTCGCTACAATAGTATTTATCTGGGGTTATCAAACTTGTTTGCTATTATACGATCGCAGGGCGCCCAATTGTAGACAATTTTATTTTGACTATACTTTGTTATTTAGTTGGAGTAATGTTCTGTTTATCAGCCGACATGTTACTTTTCTTGGGAAGTAAAATAAATTGGCTTATATCTGACAAAGTTGAGAGGAGATTTACATAGATAAAACAGAACCATAAATTCAGTCTACTAATAGCGAGAAAACCGATCAAAGATGCCTGTAGCTATTTTACGACCGAGATTAAAACAATGGGCGCATTTTGAAAGAAAACCTTTTATGCTGACGTTTGATGTTCGCACGCCATTTTTGTTCGTCTCTCCAGTAAAAATTGCAACCTTTCGCGGTAAATAATGTCGATTTACTTTGCAAGAGCGTTGTAATGCTGAATAGTTCTTGTCAGAGACAACAACCCTCTACATACACACACACACGTTTTTTTCCCCAGTTTCTCATTTAATGACAATCGAAATTTCCCTTTTCCCTTCATTTATATCGCTTGATTTGAAATCAGTAATATTAGAAATATCACGGGGCCGTGCTAATGTTTGCGATATTATTTTGAAAAATGCTTTTATTTATATAAATTCAGAATGTTATTACACCGATATCTCCTACCTGTTATTTACCTAACGGTAAAGGATGCATACACACACACATATATATATATATATATATATATATATATATATATATATATATATATATATATATATATATTATCAGTAAATAAAGAAATCACAGGATTTATCTATAGACAACTAATGTTTTCGCAGTGCTATCGCTCCTTAAGGTCAAGCAGGGATATTCCGCTATAATTTTAATACTTGCGTATAAGTCTTGTCTGACACGGTGGAGAGGTAACATCTCGAAACCCTTAGTTGGTTATAGATAAGTTTTGTAACATTTATATTTACTGATGATAATTATTACTCTCGATATCTGTTAAGAATTCATATTGTCAGATTTTCCGTTCAAATCTATCCTCAAAATTATATGTCTAACATTCGTCCTTGATTTGAATATTGCTGCCACATCTGTTCTGGTGCCTCCTGCAATATATTTAGTGATTCGTGATAAAATCCAAAGAGGAATCTGGCAACATGATTTCAGTCATCTCCCCTACCGCATTAACCTAGCTTCTTCGTCCCTTGTCTGTAAGCACTCTCATAGTAATTGTTCTGATGAACTTTCTTCTGTGGTACGTAGACTTTATGAATTTAAGCGCAGTACTAGATTGGCGGCAAGGTCTCATCATTTTAAAATAGAAATTGTTACATGTATCCCTAAGTTCTATCCCAACAGTTACTCCTCTCACACTTCCCGCTTGTCGAACTCTCTTCTGGCATTTTGCTTTCCAGTCAAATTCGATCTTCGAAAATTTAAATTTAGTGTCAATCAATATTTTCTCTGTCTATTCATTCTTGTTCTTTTATTGCTCTATCTCCTTAATAGACATTTTTTCTTACATTCTCTAACATTCAGTAACCCTTTGTATCCTAGTGGCTTTATTACCTTGCTTGGGGTGAAACTTTTAGAAAAATCAGATAATACCTTTTCGTTTTTGTAGGAATGGGCGGGAAATCGGCAGCTAAAACCAAATTAACTAGATATGTTTGGACACCACGCCAGATACAAGACATTTTTATCCGTGGGTTTAAAACTATAGATATAGATGAAAGTAAAGAGGTGGATGATTAAATGAAAGAAAAGGGAAAGACAGAGACGAGAAAAAGTTTGAATACGGATGAGAATTTGACGAATTTTGTATCCAGCCATTCCCATTTGGCTAGATTCTCGTTGGCACGTACATACGTATTTGTAAAAATTGGGTCTTTTGCAAATTTAAGTGCTCCTATGTACATCACCCTGAAGAAAGTTTGTCATGTGAAATCTTTAAAACGTACCAAAAACGTGTCGAAAAACGGTCGAAAATAAGATGTATAGAAAAAAGAAAAACGATCGAAGATATATAGAAAAAGAGAAACGGGAAAAACAGTCGAAGAAAGGATATATAGAAAAATAAAAACGAAAAAAAAGGTCGAAGAAAGATATATAGAAAAAGAGAAACGGGGAAAACGGTGGAAGAAAATATATATAGAAAAAGAAAAACGGAAAAAAGTTCAAATAAAGGATATATAGAAAAAGAAAAACGGTCGAAGAAAAGATATATAAAAAATAAAAACGGAAAAAACATCAAATAAAGGAATTATAGAAAAGGAAAACAGTCGAAGAAAAGCTATATAGAAATGAAAAACGGAAAAAAGTCAAATAAAGGATATATAGAAAAAGAAAAACGGTCGAAGAAAAGATATATAGAAAAAGAAAAACAGAAATAAGTCAAATAAAGGAATTATAGAAAAGGAAAACGGTCGAAGAAAAGCTATATAGAAATGAAAAACGGAAAAAAGTCAAATAAAGGATATATAGATAAAGAGAAACGGTCGAAGAAAATATATATAAAGAAGAAAAACGGAAAAAGGTCAAATAAAGGACATACAGAAAAGAAAAACGGCCGAAGAAAAGATATATAAAAAATAAAAACGGAAAAAAGTCAAATAAAGGATATATAGAAATAAGAAAAACGGTCGAAGAAAAGATATATAGAAAAGAAAAAGAGAAAAAAGTCAAATGAAGGAATTATAGAAATAAGAAAAACGGTCGAAGAAAAGATATATAGAAAAGAAAAAGAGAAAAAAGTCAAATAAAGGATATATAGAAATAAGAAAAACGGTCGAAGAAAAGATATATAGAAAAGAAAAAGAGAAAAAAGTCAAATAAAGGATATATAGAAATAAGAAAAACGGTCGAAGAAAAGATATATAGAAAAAGAAAAAGAGAAAAAAGTCAAATGAAGGAATTATAGAAATAAGAAAAACGGTCGAAGAAAAGATATATAGAAAAGAAAAAGAGAAAAAAGTCAAATAAAGGATATATAGAAATAAGAAAAACAGTCGAAGAAAAGATATATAGAAAAGAAAAAGAGAAAAAAGTCAAATGAAGGAATTATAGAAATAAGAAAAACGGTCGAAGAAAAGATATATAGAAAAGAAAAAGAGAAAATAGTCAAATAAAGGATATATAGAAATAAGAAAAACAGTCGAAGAAAAGATATATAGAAAAGAAAAAGAGAAAAAAGTCAAATGAAGGATATATAGAAATAAGAAAAACGGTCGAAGAAAAGATATATAGAAAAGAAAAAGAGAAAAAAGTCAAATGAAGGAATTATAGAAATAAGAAAAACGGTCGAAGAAAAGATATATAGAAAAGAAAAAGAGAAAAAAGTCAAATAAAGGATATATAGAAATAAGAAAAACAGTCGAAGAAAAGATATATAGAAAAGAAAAAGAGAAAAAAGTCAAATAAAGGATATATAGAAATAAGAAAAACAGTCGAAGAAAAGATATATAGAAAAGAAAAAGAGAAAAAAGTCAAATGAAGGATATATAGAAATAAGAAAAACGGTCGAAGAAAAGATATATAGAAAAGAAAAAGAGAAAAAAGTCAAATAAAGGATATATAGAAATAAGAAAAACGGTCGAAGAAAAGATATATAGAAAAGAAAAAGAGAAAAAAGTCAAATGAAGGATATATAGAAATAAGAAAAACGGTCGAAGAAAAGATATATAGAAAAGAAAAAGAGAAAAAAGTCAAATGAAGGAATTATAGAAATAAGAAAAACGGTCGAAGAAAAGATATATAGAAAAGAAAAAGAGAAAAAAGTCAAATGAAGGAATTATAGAAATAAGAAAAACGGTCGAAGAAAAGATATATAGAAAAGAAAAAGAGAAAAAAGTCAAATAAAGGATATATAGAAATAAGAAAAACGGTCGAAGAAAAGATATATAGAAAAGAAAAAGAGAAAAAAGTCAAATGAAGGAATTATAGAAATAAGAAAAACGGTCGAAGAAAAGATATATAGAAAAGAAAAAGAGAAAAAAGTCAAATAAAGGATATATAGAAATAAGAAAAACAGTCGAAGAAAAGATATATAGAAAAGAAAAAGAGAAAAAAGTCAAATAAAGGATATATAGAAATAAGAAAAACAGTCGAAGAAAAGATATATAGAAAAGAAAAAGAGAAAAAAGTCAAATGAAGGATATATAGAAATAAGAAAAACAGTCGAAGAAAAGATATATAGAAAAGAAAAAGAGAAAAAAGTCAAATAAAGGATATATAGAAATAAGAAAAACAGTCGAAGAAAAGATATATAGAAAAGAAAAAGAGAAAAAAGTCAAATGAAGGATATATAGAAATAAGAAAAACAGTCGAAGAAAAGATATATAGAAAAGAAAAAGAGAAAAAAGTCAAATGAAGGAATTATAGAAATAAGAAAAACGGTCGAAGAAAAGATATATAGAAAAGAAAAAGAGAAAAAAGTCAAATAAAGGATATATAGAAATAAGAAAAACAGTCGAAGAAAAGATATATAGAAAAGAAAAAGAGAAAAAAGTCAAATAAAGGATATATAGAAATAAGAAAAACAGTCGAAGAAAAGATATATAGAAAAGAAAAAGAGAAAAAAGTCAAATAAAGGATATATAGAAATAAGAAAAACAGTCGAAGAAAAGATATATAGAAAAGAAAAAGAGAAAAAAGTCAAATGAAGGAATTATAGAAATAAGAAAAACGGTCGAAGAAAAGATATATAGAAAAGAAAAAGAGAAAAAAGTCAAATAAAGGAATTATAGAAATAAGAAAAACGGTCGAAGAAAAGATATATAGAAAAGAAAAAGAGAAAAAAGTCAAATAAAGGATATATAGAAATAAGAAAAACAGTCGAAGAAAAGATATATAGAAAAGAAAAAGAGAAAAAAGTCAAATAAAGGATATATAGAAATAAGAAAAACAGTCGAAGAAAAGATATATAGAAAAGAAAAAGAGAAAAAAGTCAAATGAAGGAATTATAGAAATAAGAAAAACGGTCGAAGAAAAGATATATAGAAAAGAAAAAGAGAAAAAAGTCAAATAAAGGAATTATAGAAATAAGAAAAACGGTCGAAGAAAAGATATATAGAAAAGAAAAAGAGAAAAAAGTCAAATAAAGGATATATAGAAATAAGAAAAACAGTCGAAGAAAAGATATATAGAAAAGAAAAAGAGAAAAAAGTCAAATAAAGGATATATAGAAATAAGAAAAACAGTCGAAGAAAAGATATATAGAAAAGAAAAAGAGAAAAAAGTCAAATGAAGGAATTATAGAAATAAGAAAAACGGTCGAAGAAAAGATATATAGAAAAGAAAAAGAGAAAAAAGTCAAATAAAGGATATATAGAAATAAGAAAAACGGTCGAAGAAAAGATATATAGAAAAGAAAAAGAGAAAAAAGTCAAATAAAGGAATTATAGAAATAAGAAAAACGGTCGAAGAAAAGATATATAGAAAAGAAAAAGAGAAAAAAGTCAAATAAAGGATATATAGAAATAAGAAAAACAGTCGAAGAAAAGATATATAGAAAAGAAAAAGAGAAAAAAGTCAAATAAAGGATATATAGAAATAAGAAAAACAGTCGAAGAAAAGATATATAGAAAAGAAAAAGAGAAAAAAGTCAAATAAAGGATATATAGAAATAAGAAAAACAGTCGAAGAAAAGATATATAGAAAAGAAAAAGAGAAAAAAGTCAAATAAAGGATATATAGAAATAAGAAAAACAGTCGAAGAAAAGATATATAGAAAAGAAAAAGAGAAAAAAGTCAAATGAAGGAATTATAGAAATAAGAAAAACGGTCGAAGAAAAGATATATAGAAAAGAAAAAGAGAAAAAAGTCAAATAAAGGATATATAGAAATAAGAAAAACAGTCGAAGAAAAGATATATAGAAAAGAAAAAGAGAAAAAAGTCAAATGAAGGAATTATAGAAATAAGAAAAACGGTCGAAGAAAAGATATATAGAAAAGAAAAAGAGAAAAAAGTCAAATAAAGGATATATAGAAATAAGAAAAACGGTCGAAGAAAAGATATATAGAAAAGAAAAAGAGAAAAAAGTCAAATAAAGGAATTATAGAAATAAGAAAAACGGTCGAAGAAAAGATATATAGAAAAGAAAAAGAGAAAAAAGTCAAATAAAGGATATATAGAAATAAGAAAAACAGTCGAAGAAAAGATATATAGAAAAGAAAAAGAGAAAAAAGTCAAATAAAGGATATATAGAAATAAGAAAAACAGTCGAAGAAAAGATATATAGAAAAGAAAAAGAGAAAAAAGTCAAATAAAGGATATATAGAAATAAGAAAAACAGTCGAAGAAAAGATATATAGAAAAGAAAAAGAGAAAAAAGTCAAATAAAGGATATATAGAAATAAGAAAAACAGTCGAAGAAAAGATATATAGAAAAGAAAAAGAGAAAAAAGTCAAATGAAGGAATTATAGAAATAAGAAAAACGGTCGAAGAAAAGATATATAGAAAAGAAAAAGAGAAAAAAGTCAAATAAAGGATATATAGAAATAAGAAAAACAGTCGAAGAAAAGATATATAGAAAAGAAAAAGAGAAAAAAGTCAAATGAAGGAATTATAGAAATAAGAAAAACGGTCGAAGAAAAGATATATAGAAAAGAAAAAGAGAAAAAAGTCAAATAAAGGATATATAGAAATAAGAAAAACGGTCGAAGAAAAGATATATAGAAAAGAAAAAGAGAAAAAAGTCAAATAAAGGAATTATAGAAATAAGAAAAACGGTCGAAGAAAAGATATATAGAAAAGAAAAAGAGAAAAAAGTCAAATAAAGGATATATAGAAATAAGAAAAACAGTCGAAGAAAAGATATATAGAAAAGAAAAAGAGAAAAAAGTCAAATAAAGGATATATAGAAATAAGAAAAACAGTCGAAGAAAAGATATATAGAAAAGAAAAAGAGAAAAAAGTCAAATAAAGGATATATAGAAATAAGAAAAACAGTCGAAGAAAAGATATATAGGAAAGAAAAAGAGAAAAAAGTCAAATGAAGGATATATAGAAATAAGAAAAACAGTCGAAGAAAAGATATATAGAAAAGAAAAAGAGAAAAAAGTCAAATAAAGGATATATAGAAATAAGAAAAACAGTCGAAGAAAAGATATATAGAAAAGAAAAAGAGAAAAAAGTCAAATGAAGGATATATAGAAATAAGAAAAACAGTCGAAGAAAAGATATATAGAAAAGAAAAAGAGAAAAAAGTCAAATGAAGGATATATAGAAATAAGAAAAACGGTCGAAGAAAAGATATATAGAAAAGAAAAAGAGAAAAAAGTCAAATGAAGGATATATAGAAATAAGAAAAACAGTCGAAGAAAAGATATATAGAAAAGAAAAAGAGAAAAAAGTCAAATAAAGGATATATAGAAATAAGAAAAACAGTCGAAGAAAAGATATATAGAAAAGAAAAAGAGAAAAAAGTCAAATGAAGGATATATAGAAATAAGAAAAACAGTCGAAGAAAAGATATATAGAAAAGAAAAAGAGAAAAAAGTCAAATGAAGGATATATAGAAATAAGAAAAACGGTCGAAGAAAAGATATATAGAAAAGAAAAAGAGAAAAAAGTCAAATAAAGGAATTATAGAAATAAGAAAAACGGTCGAAGAAAAGATATATAGAAAAGAAAAAGAGAAAAAAGTCAAATAAAGGAATTATAGAAATAAGAAAAACGGTCGAAGAAAAGATATATAGAAAAGAAAAAGAGAAAAAAGTCAAATAAAGGATATATAGAAATAAGAAAAACGGTCGAAGAAAAGATATATAGAAAAGAAAAAGAGAAAAAAGTCAAATAAAGGAATTATAGAAATAAGAAAAACGGTCGAAGAAAAGATATATAGAAAAGAAAAAGAGAAAAAAGTCAAATGAAGGAATTATAGAAATAAGAAAAACGGTCGAAGAAAAGACATATAGAAAAGAAAAAGAGAAAAAAGTCAAATAAAGGATATATAGAAATAAGAAAAACAGTCGAAGAAAAGATATATAGAAAAGAAAAAGAGAAAAAAGTCAAATAAAGGATATATAGAAATAAGAAAAACGGTCGAAGAAAAGATATATAGAAAAGAAAAAGAGAAAAAAGTCAAATAAAGGAATTATAGAAATAAGAAAAACGGTCGAAGAAAAGATATATAGAAAAGAAAAAGAGAAAAAAGTCAAATGAAGGATATATAGAAATAAGAAAAACGGTCGAAGAAAAGATATATAGAAAAGAAAAAGAGAAAAAAGTCAAATAAAGGAATTATAGAAATAAGAAAAACGGTCGAAGAAAAGATATATAGAAAAGAAAAAGAGAAAAAAGTCAAATGAAGGAATTATAGAAATAAGAAAAACGGTCGAAGAAAAGATATATAGAAAAGAAAAAGAGAAAAAAGTCAAATAAAGGATATATAGAAATAAGAAAAACAGTCGAAGAAAAGATATATAGAAAAGAAAAAGAGAAAAAAGTCAAATAAAGGATATATAGAAATAAGAAAAACGGTCGAAGAAAAGATATATAGAAAAGAAAAAGAGAAAAAAGTCAAATAAAGGATATATAGAAATAAGAAAAACGGTCGAAGAAAAGATATATAGAAAAGAAAAAGAGAAAAAAGTCAAATAAAGGAATTATAGAAATAAGAAAAACGGTCGAAGAAAAGATATATAGAAAAGAAAAAGAGAAAAAAGTCAAATAAAGGAATTATAGAAATAAGAAAAACGGTCGAAGAAAAGATATATAGAAAAGAAAAAGAGAAAAAAGTCAAATGAAGGAATTATAGAAATAAGAAAAACGGTCGAAGAAAAGATATATAGAAAAGAAAAAGAGAAAAAAGTCAAATAAAGGATATATAGAAATAAGAAAAACAGTCGAAGAAAAGATATATAGAAAAGAAAAAGAGAAAAAAGTCAAATAAAGGATATATAGAAATAAGAAAAACGGTCGAAGAAAAGATATATAGAAAAGAAAAAGAGAAAAAAGTCAAATAAAGGAATTATAGAAATAAGAAAAACGGTCGAAGAAAAGATATATAGAAAAGAAAAAGAGAAAAAAGTCAAATGAAGGATATATAGAAATAAGAAAAACGGTCGAAGAAAAGATATATAGAAAAGAAAAAGAGAAAAAAGTCAAATGAAGGAATTATAGAAATAAGAAAAACGGTCGAAGAAAAGATATATAGAAAAGAAAAAGAGAAAAAAGTCAAATAAAGGATATATAGAAATAAGAAAAACAGTCGAAGAAAAGATATATAGAAAAGAAAAAGAGAAAAAAGTCAAATAAAGGATATATAGAAATAAGAAAAACAGTCGAAGAAAAGATATATAGAAAGAAAAAGAGAAAAAAGTCAAATGAAGGATATATAGAAATAAGAAAAACGGTCGAAGAAAAGATATATAGAAAAGAAAAAGAGAAAAAAGTCAAATAAAGGATATATAGAAATAAGAAAAACGGTCGAAGAAAAGATATATAGAAAAGAAAAAGAGAAAAAAGTCAAATAAAGGATATATAGAAATAAGAAAAACAGTCGAAGAAAAGATATATAGAAAAGAAAAAGAGAAAAAAGTCAAATGAAGGATATATAGAAATAAGAAAAACGGTCGAAGAAAAGATATATAGAAAAGAAAAAGAGAAAAAAGTCAAATAAAGGATATATAGAAATAAGAAAAACGGTCGAAGAAAAGATATATAGAAAAGAAAAAGAGAAAAAAGTCAAATGAAGGATATATAGAAATAAGAAAAACGGTCGAAGAAAAGATATATAGAAAAGAAAAAGAGAAAAAAGTCAAATGAAGGAATTATAGAAATAAGAAAAACGGTCGAAGAAAAGATATATAGAAAAGAAAAAGAGAAAAAAGTCAAATGAAGGAATTATAGAAATAAGAAAAACGGTCGAAGAAAAGATATATAGAAAAGAAAAAGAGAAAAAAGTCAAATAAAGGATATATAGAAATAAGAAAAACGGTCGAAGAAAAGATATATAGAAAAGAAAAAGAGAAAAAAGTCAAATGAAGGAATTATAGAAATAAGAAAAACGGTCGAAGAAAAGATATATAGAAAAGAAAAAGAGAAAAAAGTCAAATAAAGGATATATAGAAATAAGAAAAACAGTCGAAGAAAAGATATATAGAAAAGAAAAAGAGAAAAAAGTCAAATAAAGGATATATAGAAATAAGAAAAACAGTCGAAGAAAAGATATATAGAAAAGAAAAAGAGAAAAAAGTCAAATGAAGGATATATAGAAATAAGAAAAACGGTCGAAGAAAAGATATATAGAAAAGAAAAAGAGAAAAAAGTCAAATGAAGGAATTATAGAAATAAGAAAAACGGTCGAAGAAAAGATATATAGAAAAGAAAAAGAGAAAAAAGTCAAATAAAGGATATATAGAAATAAGAAAAACAGTCGAAGAAAAGATATATAGAAAAGAAAAAGAGAAAAAAGTCAAATAAAGGATATATAGAAATAAGAAAAACGGTCGAAGAAAAGATATATAGAAAAGAAAAAGAGAAAAAAGTCAAATGAAGGATATATAGAAATAAGAAAAACGGTCGAAGAAAAGATATATAGAAAAGAAAAAGAGAAAAAAGTCAAATGAAGGAATTATAGAAATAAGAAAAACGGTCGAAGAAAAGATATATAGAAAAGAAAAAGAGAAAAAAGTCAAATAAAGGATATATAGAAATAAGAAAAACAGTCGAAGAAAAGATATATAGAAAAGAAAAAGAGAAAAAAGTCAAATGAAGGAATTATAGAAATAAGAAAAACGGTCGAAGAAAAGATATATAGAAAAGAAAAAGAGAAAAAAGTCAAATGAAGGATATATAGAAATAAGAAAAACGGTCGAAGAAAAGATATATAGAAAAGAAAAAGAGAAAAAAGTCAAATGAAGGAATTATAGAAATAAGAAAAACGGTCGAAGAAAAGATATATAGAAAAGAAAAAGAGAAAAAAGTCAAATAAAGGATATATAGAAATAAGAAAAACAGTCGAAGAAAAGATATATAGAAAAGAAAAAGAGAAAAAAGTCAAATGAAGGAATTATAGAAATAAGAAAAACGGTCGAAGAAAAGATATATAGAAAAGAAAAAGAGAAAATAGTCAAATAAAGGATATATAGAAATAAGAAAAACAGTCGAAGAAAAGATATATAGAAAAGAAAAAGAGAAAAAAGTCAAATGAAGGATATATAGAAATAAGAAAAACGGTCGAAGAAAAGATATATAGAAAAGAAAAAGAGAAAAAAGTCAAATGAAGGAATTATAGAAATAAGAAAAACGGTCGAAGAAAAGATATATAGAAAAGAAAAAGAGAAAAAAGTCAAATAAAGGATATATAGAAATAAGAAAAACAGTCGAAGAAAAGATATATAGAAAAGAAAAAGAGAAAAAAGTCAAATAAAGGATATATAGAAATAAGAAAAACAGTCGAAGAAAAGATATATAGAAAAGAAAAAGAGAAAAAAGTCAAATGAAGGATATATAGAAATAAGAAAAACGGTCGAAGAAAAGATATATAGAAAAGAAAAAGAGAAAAAAGTCAAATAAAGGATATATAGAAATAAGAAAAACGGTCGAAGAAAAGATATATAGAAAAGAAAAAGAGAAAAAAGTCAAATGAAGGATATATAGAAATAAGAAAAACGGTCGAAGAAAAGATATATAGAAAAGAAAAAGAGAAAAAAGTCAAATGAAGGAATTATAGAAATAAGAAAAACGGTCGAAGAAAAGATATATAGAAAAGAAAAAGAGAAAAAAGTCAAATGAAGGAATTATAGAAATAAGAAAAACGGTCGAAGAAAAGATATATAGAAAAGAAAAAGAGAAAAAAGTCAAATAAAGGATATATAGAAATAAGAAAAACGGTCGAAGAAAAGATATATAGAAAAGAAAAAGAGAAAAAAGTCAAATGAAGGAATTATAGAAATAAGAAAAACGGTCGAAGAAAAGATATATAGAAAAGAAAAAGAGAAAAAAGTCAAATAAAGGATATATAGAAATAAGAAAAACAGTCGAAGAAAAGATATATAGAAAAGAAAAAGAGAAAAAAGTCAAATGAAGGATATATAGAAATAAGAAAAACAGTCGAAGAAAAGATATATAGAAAAGAAAAAGAGAAAAAAGTCAAATGAAGGAATTATAGAAATAAGAAAAACGGTCGAAGAAAAGATATATAGAAAAGAAAAAGAGAAAAAAGTCAAATAAAGGATATATAGAAATAAGAAAAACAGTCGAAGAAAAGATATATAGAAAAGAAAAAGAGAAAAAAGTCAAATAAAGGATATATAGAAATAAGAAAAACAGTCGAAGAAAAGATATATAGAAAAGAAAAAGAGAAAAAGTCAAATAAAGGATATATAGAAATAAGAAAAACAGTCGAAGAAAAGATATATAGAAAAGAAAAAGAGAAAAAAGTCAAATGAAGGAATTATAGAAATAAGAAAAACGGTCGAAGAAAAGATATATAGAAAAGAAAAAGAGAAAAAAGTCAAATAAAGGAATTATAGAAATAAGAAAAACGGTCGAAGAAAAGATATATAGAAAAGAAAAAGAGAAAAAAGTCAAATAAAGGATATATAGAAATAAGAAAAACAGTCGAAGAAAAGATATATAGAAAAGAAAAAGAGAAAAAAGTCAAATAAAGGATATATAGAAATAAGAAAAACAGTCGAAGAAAAGATATATAGAAAAGAAAAAGAGAAAAAAGTCAAATGAAGGAATTATAGAAATAAGAAAAACGGTCGAAGAAAAGATATATAGAAAAGAAAAAGAGAAAAAAGTCAAATAAAGGAATTATAGAAATAAGAAAAACGGTCGAAGAAAAGATATATAGAAAAGAAAAAGAGAAAAAAGTCAAATAAAGGATATATAGAAATAAGAAAAACAGTCGAAGAAAAGATATATAGAAAAGAAAAAGAGAAAAAAGTCAAATAAAGGATATATAGAAATAAGAAAAACAGTCGAAGAAAAGATATATAGAAAAGAAAAAGAGAAAAAAGTCAAATGAAGGAATTATAGAAATAAGAAAAACGGTCGAAGAAAAGATATATAGAAAAGAAAAAGAGAAAAAAGTCAAATAAAGGATATATAGAAATAAGAAAAACGGTCGAAGAAAAGATATATAGAAAAGAAAAAGAGAAAAAAGTCAAATAAAGGAATTATAGAAATAAGAAAAACGGTCGAAGAAAAGATATATAGAAAAGAAAAAGAGAAAAAAGTCAAATAAAGGATATATAGAAATAAGAAAAACAGTCGAAGAAAAGATATATAGAAAAGAAAAAGAGAAAAAAGTCAAATAAAGGATATATAGAAATAAGAAAAACAGTCGAAGAAAAGATATATAGAAAAGAAAAAGAGAAAAAAGTCAAATAAAGGATATATAGAAATAAGAAAAACAGTCGAAGAAAAGATATATAGAAAAGAAAAAGAGAAAAAAGTCAAATAAAGGATATATAGAAATAAGAAAAACAGTCGAAGAAAAGATATATAGAAAAGAAAAAGAGAAAAAAGTCAAATGAAGGAATTATAGAAATAAGAAAAACGGTCGAAGAAAAGATATATAGAAAAGAAAAAGAGAAAAAAGTCAAATAAAGGATATATAGAAATAAGAAAAACAGTCGAAGAAAAGATATATAGAAAAGAAAAAGAGAAAAAAGTCAAATGAAGGAATTATAGAAATAAGAAAAACGGTCGAAGAAAAGATATATAGAAAAGAAAAAGAGAAAAAAGTCAAATAAAGGATATATAGAAATAAGAAAAACGGTCGAAGAAAAGATATATAGAAAAGAAAAAGAGAAAAAAGTCAAATAAAGGAATTATAGAAATAAGAAAAACGGTCGAAGAAAAGATATATAGAAAAGAAAAAGAGAAAAAAGTCAAATAAAGGATATATAGAAATAAGAAAAACAGTCGAAGAAAAGATATATAGAAAAGAAAAAGAGAAAAAAGTCAAATAAAGGATATATAGAAATAAGAAAAACAGTCGAAGAAAAGATATATAGAAAAGAAAAAGAGAAAAAAGTCAAATAAAGGATATATAGAAATAAGAAAAACAGTCGAAGAAAAGATATATAGAAAAGAAAAAGAGAAAAAAGTCAAATAAAGGATATATAGAAATAAGAAAAACAGTCGAAGAAAAGATATATAGAAAAGAAAAAGAGAAAAAAGTCAAATGAAGGAATTATAGAAATAAGAAAAACGGTCGAAGAAAAGATATATAGAAAAGAAAAAGAGAAAAAAGTCAAATAAAGGATATATAGAAATAAGAAAAACAGTCGAAGAAAAGATATATAGAAAAGAAAAAGAGAAAAAAGTCAAATGAAGGAATTATAGAAATAAGAAAAACGGTCGAAGAAAAGATATATAGAAAAGAAAAAGAGAAAAAAGTCAAATAAAGGATATATAGAAATAAGAAAAACGGTCGAAGAAAAGATATATAGAAAAGAAAAAGAGAAAAAAGTCAAATAAAGGAATTATAGAAATAAGAAAAACGGTCGAAGAAAAGATATATAGAAAAGAAAAAGAGAAAAAAGTCAAATAAAGGATATATAGAAATAAGAAAAACAGTCGAAGAAAAGATATATAGAAAAGAAAAAGAGAAAAAAGTCAAATAAAGGATATATAGAAATAAGAAAAACAGTCGAAGAAAAGATATATAGAAAAGAAAAAGAGAAAAAAGTCAAATAAAGGATATATAGAAATAAGAAAAACAGTCGAAGAAAAGATATATAGAAAAGAAAAAGAGAAAAAAGTCAAATGAAGGATATATAGAAATAAGAAAAACAGTCGAAGAAAAGATATATAGAAAAGAAAAAGAGAAAAAAGTCAAATAAAGGATATATAGAAATAAGAAAAACAGTCGAAGAAAAGATATATAGAAAAGAAAAAGAGAAAAAAGTCAAATGAAGGATATATAGAAATAAGAAAAACAGTCGAAGAAAAGATATATAGAAAAGAAAAAGAGAAAAAAGTCAAATGAAGGAATTATAGAAATAAGAAAAACAGTCGAAGAAAAGATATATAGAAAAGAAAAAGAGAAAAAAGTCAAATAAAGGATATATAGAAATAAGAAAAACAGTCGAAGAAAAGATATATAGAAAAGAAAAAGAGAAAAAAGTCAAATAAAGGATATATAGAAATAAGAAAAACAGTAGAAGAAAAGATATATAGAAAAGAAAAAGAGAAAAAAGTCAAATGAAGGATATATAGAAATAAGAAAAACAGTCGAAGAAAAGATATATAGAAAAGAAAAAGAGAAAAAAGTCAAATGAAGGATATATAGAAATAAGAAAAACAGTCGAAGAAAAGATATATAGAAAAGAAAAAGAGAAAAAAGTCAAATGAAGGATATATAGAAATAAGAAAAACGGTCGAAGAAAAGATATATAGAAAAGAAAAAGAGAAAAAAGTCAAATGAAGGATATATAGAAATAAGAAAAACAGTCGAAGAAAAGATATATAGAAAAGAAAAAGAGAAAAAAGTCAAATAAAGGATATATAGAAATAAGAAAAACAGTCGAAGAAAAGATATATAGAAAAGAAAAAGAGAAAAAAGTCAAATGAAGGATATATAGAAATAAGAAAAACAGTCGAAGAAAAGATATATAGAAAAGAAAAAGAGAAAAAAGTCAAATGAAGGATATATAGAAATAAGAAAAACGGTCGAAGAAAAGATATATAGAAAAGAAAAAGAGAAAAAAGTCAAATGAAGGATATATAGAAATAAGAAAAACAGTCGAAGAAAAGATATATAGAAAAGAAAAAGAGAAAAAAGTCAAATAAAGGATATATAGAAATAAGAAAAACGGTCGAAGAAAAGATATATAGAAAAGAAAAAGAGAAAAAAGTCAAATAAAGGATATATAGAAATAAGAAAAACAGTCGAAGAAAAGATATATAGAAAAGAAAAAGAGAAAAAAGTCAAATGAAGGATATATAGAAATAAGAAAAACAGTCGAAGAAAAGATATATAGTAAAGAAAAAGAGAAAATAGTCAAATAAAGGATATATAGAAATAAGAAAAACGGTCGAAGAAAAGATATATAGAAAAGAAAAAGAGAAAAAAGTCAAATGAAGGAATTATAGAAATAAGAAAAACGGTCGAAGAAAAGATATATAGAAAAGAAAAAGAGAAAAAAGTCAAATAAAGGAATTATAGAAATAAGAAAAACGGTCGAAGAAAAGATATATAGAAAAGAAAAAGAGAAAAAAGTCAAATAAAGGATATATAGAAATAAGAAAAACAGTCGAAGAAAAGATATATAGAAAAGAAAAAGAGAAAAAAGTCAAATGAAGGAATTATAGAAATAAGAAAAACGGTCGAAGAAAAGATATATAGAAAAGAAAAAGAGAAAAAAGTCAAATAAAGGATATATAGAAATAAGAAAAACAGTCGAAGAAAAGATATATAGTAAAGAAAAAGAGAAAATAGTCAAATAAAGGATATATAGAAATAAGAAAAACGGTCGAAGAAAAGATATATAGAAAAGAAAAAGAGAAAAAAGTCAAATAAAGGATATATAGAAATAAGAAAAACAGTCGAAGAAAAGATATATAGAAAAGAAAAAGAGAAAATAGTCAAATAAAGGATATATAGAAATAAGAAAAACAGTCGAAGAAAAGATATATAGAAAAGAAAAAGAGAAAAAAGTCAAATAAAGGATATATAGAAATAAGAAAAACGGTCGAAGAAAAGATATATAGAAAAGAAAAAGAGAAAAAAGTCAAATGAAGGAATTATAGAAATAAGAAAAACGGTCGAAGAAAAGATATATAGAAAAGAAAAAAAGAAAAAAGTCAAATAAAGGATATATAGAAATAAGAAAAACAGTCGAAGAAAAGATATATAGAAAAGAAAAAGAGAAAAAAGTCAAATAAAGGATATATAGAAATAAGAAAAACAGTCGAAGAAAAGATATATAGTAAAGAAAAAGAGAAAATAGTCAAATAAAGGATATATAGAAATAAGAAAAACGGTCGAAGAAAAGATATATAGAAAAGAAAAAGAGAAAAAAGTCAAATAAAGGATATATAGAAATAAGAAAAACAGTCGAAGAAAAGATATATAGAAAAGAAAAAGAGAAAATAGTCAAATAAAGGATATATAGAAATAAGAAAAACAGTCGAAGAAAAGATATATAGAAAAGAAAAAGAGAAAAAAGTCAAATAAAGGATATATAGAAATAAGAAAAACGGTCGAAGAAAAGATATATAGAAAAGAAAAAGAGAAAAAAGTCAAATGAAGGAATTATAGAAATAAGAAAAACGGTCGAAGAAAAGATATATAGAAAAGAAAAAAAGAAAAAAGTCAAATAAAGGATATATAGAAATAAGAAAAACAGTCGAAGAAAAGATATATAGAAAAGAAAAAGAGAAAAAAGTCAAATAAAGGATATATAGAAATAAGAAAAACGGTCGAAGAAAAGATATATAGAAAAGAAAAAGAGAAAAAAGTCAAATGAAGGAATTATAGAAATAAGAAAAACGGTCGAAGAAAAGATATATAGAAAAGAAAAAAAGAAAAAAGTCAAATAAAGGATATATAGAAATAAGAAAAACAGTCGAAGAAAAGATATATAGAAAAGAAAAAGAGAAAAAAGTCAAATAAAGGATATATAGAAATAAGAAAAACAGTCGAAGAAAAGATATATAGTAAAGAAAAAGAGAAAATAGTCAAATAAAGGATATATAGAAATAAGAAAAACGGTCGAAGAAAAGATATATAGAAAAGAAAAAGAGAAAAAAGTCAAATAAAGGATATATAGAAATAAGAAAAACAGTCGAAGAAAAGATATATAGAAAAGAAAAAGAGAAAATAGTCAAATAAAGGATATATAGAAATAAGAAAAACAGTCGAAGAAAAGATATATAGAAAAGAAAAAGAGAAAAAAGTCAAATAAAGGATATATAGAAATAAGAAAAACGGTCGAAGAAAAGATATATAGAAAAGAAAAAGAGAAAAAAGTCAAATGAAGGAATTATAGAAATAAGAAAAACGGTCGAAGAAAAGATATATAGAAAAGAAAAAAAGAAAAAAGTCAAATAAAGGATATATAGAAATAAGAAAAACAGTCGAAGAAAAGATATATAGAAAAGAAAAAGAGAAAAAAGTCAAATGAAGGAATTATAGAAATAAGAAAAACGGTCGAAGAAAAGATATATAGAAAAGAAAAAGAGAAAAAAGTCAAATAAAGGATATATAGAAATAAGAAAAACAGTCGAAGAAAAGATATATAGTAAAGAAAAAGAGAAAATAGTCAAATAAAGGATATATAGAAATAAGAAAAACGGTCGAAGAAAAGATATATAGAAAAGAAAAAGAGAAAAAAGTCAAATAAAGGATATATAGAAATAAGAAAAACAGTCGAAGAAAAGATATATAGAAAAGAAAAAGAGAAAAAAGTCAAATGAAGGATATATAGAAATAAGAAAAACAGTCGAAAAAAGATATATAGAAAAGAAAAAGAGAAAAAAGTCAAATAAAGGATATATAGAAATAAGAAAAACAGTCGAAGAAAAGATATATAGAAAAGAAAAAGAGAAAAAAGTCAAATAAAGGATATATAGAAATAAGAAAAACGGTCGAAGAAAAGATATATAGAAAAGAAAAAGAGAAAAAAGTCAAATAAAGGATATATAGAAATAAGAAAAACGGTCGAAGAAAAGATATATAGAAAAGAAAAAGAGAAAAAAGTCAAATGAAGGAATTATAGAAATAAGAAAAACAGTCGAAGAAAAGATATATAGAAAAGAAAAAGAGAAAAAAGTCAAATGAAGGATATATAGAAATAAGAAAAACGGTCGAAGAAAAGATATATAGAAAAGAAAAAGAGAAAAAAGTCAAATGAAGGAATTATAGAAATAAGAAAAACGGTCGAAGAAAAGATATATAGAAAAGAAAAAGAGAAAAAAGTCAAATAAAGGATATATAGAAATAAGAAAAACAGTCGAAGAAAAGATATATAGAAAAGAAAAAGAGAAAAAAGTCAAATAAAGGATATATAGAAATAAGAAAAACAGTCGAAGAAAAGATATATAGAAAAGAAAAAGAGAAAAAAGTCAAATGAAGGATATATAGAAATAAGAAAAACGGTCGAAGAAAAGATATATAGAAAAGAAAAAGAGAAAAAAGTCAAATAAAGGATATATAGAAATAAGAAAAACGGTCGAAGAAAAGATATATAGAAAAGAAAAAGAGAAAAAAGTCAAATGAAGGAATTATAGAAATAAGAAAAACGGTCGAAGAAAAGATATATAGAAAAGAAAAAGAGAAAAAAGTCAAATAAAGGATATATAGAAATAAGAAAAACAGTCGAAGAAAAGATATATAGAAAAGAAAAAGAGAAAAAAGTCAAATAAAGGATATATAGAAATAAGAAAAACAGTCGAAGAAAAGATATATAGAAAAGAAAAAGAGAAAAAAGTCAAATGAAGGATATATAGAAATAAGAAAAACGGTCGAAGAAAAGATATATAGAAAAGAAAAAGAGAAAAAAGTCAAATAAAGGATATATAGAAATAAGAAAAACGGTCGAAGAAAAGATATATAGAAAAGAAAAAGAGAAAAAAGTCAAATGAAGGAATTATAGAAATAAGAAAAACGGTCGAAGAAAAGATATATAGAAAAGAAAAAGAGAAAAAAGTCAAATAAAGGATATATAGAAATAAGAAAAACAGTCGAAGAAAAGATATATAGAAAAGAAAAAGAGAAAAAAGTCAAATGAAGGAATTATAGAAATAAGAAAAACGGTCGAAGAAAAGATATATAGAAAAGAAAAAGAGAAAAAAGTCAAATAAAGGATATATAGAAATAAGAAAAACAGTCGAAGAAAAGATATATAGAAAAGAAAAAGAGAAAAAAGTCAAATGAAGGAATTATAGAAATAAGAAAAACGGTCGAAGAAAAGATATATAGAAAAGAAAAAGAGAAAAAAGTCAAATAAAGGATATATAGAAATAAGAAAAACGGTCGAAGAAAAGATATATAGAAAAGAAAAAGAGAAAAAAGTCAAATGAAGGAATTATAGAAATAAGAAAAACGGTCGAAGAAAAGATATATAGAAAAGAAAAAGAGAAAAAAGTCAAATGAAGGAATTATAGAAATAAGAAAAACGGTCGAAGAAAAGATATATAGAAAAGAAAAAGAGAAAAAAGTCAAATAAAGGATATATAGAAATAAGAAAAACAGTCGAAGAAAAGATATATAGAAAAGAAAAAGAGAAAAAAGTCAAATGAAGGAATTATAGAAATAAGAAAAACGGTCGAAGAAAAGATATATAGAAAAGAAAAAGAGAAAAAAGTCAAATAAAGGATATATAGAAATAAGAAAAACGGTCGAAGAAAAGATATATAGAAAAGAAAAAGAGAAAAAAGTCAAATGAAGGAATTATAGAAATAAGAAAAACGGTCGAAGAAAAGATATATAGAAAAGAAAAAGAGAAAAAAGTCAAATAAAGGATATATAGAAATAAGAAAAACAGTCGAAGAAAAGATATATAGAAAAGAAAAAGAGAAAAAAGTCAAATGAAGGAATTATAGAAATAAGAAAAACGGTCGAAGAAAAGATATATAGAAAAGAAAAAGAGAAAAAAGTCAAATAAAGGATATATAGAAATAAGAAAAACGGTCGAAGAAAAGATATATAGAAAAGAAAAAGAGAAAAAAGTCAAATGAAGGAATTATAGAAATAAGAAAAACGGTCGAAGAAAAGATATATAGAAAAGAAAAAGAGAAAAAAGTCAAATAAAGGATATATAGAAATAAGAAAAACGGTCGAAGAAAAGATATATAGAAAGAAAAAGAGAAAAAAGTCAAATGAAGGAATTATAGAAATAAGAAAAACGGTCGAAGAAAAGATATATAGAAAAGAAAAAGAGAAAAAAGTCAAATAAAGGATATATAGAAATAAGAAAAACGGTCGAAGAAAAGATATATAGAAAAGAAAAAGAGAAAAAAGTCAAATGAAGGAATTATAGAAATAAGAAAAACGGTCGAAGAAAAGATATATAGAAAAGAAAAAGAGAAAAAAGTCAAATAAAGGATATATAGAAATAAGAAAAACAGTCGAAGAAAAGATATATAGAAAAGAAAAAGAGAAAAAAGTCAAATGAAGGAATTATAGAAATAAGAAAAACGGTCGAAGAAAAGATATATAGAAAAGAAAAAGAGAAAAAAGTCAAATGAAGGAATTATAGAAATAAGAAAAACGGTCGAAGAAAAGATATATAGAAAAGAAAAAGAGAAAAAAGTCAAATGAAGGAATTATAGAAATAAGAAAAACGGTCGAAGAAAAGATATATAGAAAAGAAAAAGAGAAAAAAGTCAAATAAAGGATATATAGAAATAAGAAAAACAGTCGAAGAAAAGATATATAGAAAAGAAAAAGAGAAAAAAGTCAAATGAAGGAATTATAGAAATAAGAAAAACGGTCGAAGAAAAGATATATAGAAAAGAAAAAGAGAAAAAAGTCAAATGAAGGAATTATAGAAATAAGAAAAACGGTCGAAGAAAAGATATATAGAAAAGAAAAAGAGAAAAAAGTCAAATAAAGGATATATAGAAATAAGAAAAACAGTCGAAGAAAAGATATATAGAAAAGAAAAAGAGAAAAAAGTCAAATGAAGGAATTATAGAAATAAGAAAAACGGTCGAAGAAAAGATATATAGAAAAGAAAAAGAGAAAAAAGTCAAATAAAGGATATATAGAAATAAGAAAAACGGTCGAAGAAAAGATATATAGAAAAGAAAAAGAGAAAAAAGTCAAATAAAGGATATATAGAAATAAGAAAAACGGTCGAAGAAAAGATATATAGAAAAGAAAAAGAGAAAAAAGTCAAATGAAGGATATATAGAAATAAGAAAAACGGTCGAAGAAAAGATATATAGAAAAGAAAAAGAGAAAAAAGTCAAATAAAGGATATATAGAAATAAGAAAAACGGTCGAAGAAAAGATATATAGAAAAGAAAAAGAGAAAAAAGTCAAATGAAGGAATTATAGAAATAAGAAAAACGGTCGAAGAAAAGATATATAGAAAAGAAAAAGAGAAAATAGTCAAATAAAGGATATATAGAAATAAGAAAAACAGTCGAAGAAAAGATATATAGAAAAAGAGAAAAAAGTCAAATAAAGGATATATAGAAATAAGAAAAACGGTCGAAGAAAAGATATATAGAAAAGAAAAAGAGAAAAAAGTCAAATAAAGGATATATAGAAATAAGAAAAACGGTCGAAGAAAAGATATATAGAAAAGAAAAAGAGAAAAAAGTCAAATAAAGGATATATAGAAATAAGAAAAACGGTCGAAGAAAAGATATATAGAAAAGAAAAAGAGAAAAAAGTCAAATAAAGGATATATAGAAATAAGAAAAACGGTCGAAGAAAAGATATATAGAAAAGAAAAAGAGAAAAAAGTCAAATAAAGGATATATAGAAATAAGAAAAACGGTCGAAGAAAAGATATATAGAAAAGAAAAAGAGAAAAAAGTCAAATAAAGGAATTATAGAAATAAGAAAAACGGTCGAAGAAAAGATATATAGAAAAGAAAAAGAGAAAAAAGTCAAATGAAGGATATATAGAAATAAGAAAAACGGTCGAAGAAAAGATATATAGAAAAGAAAAAGAGAAAAAAGTCAAATAAAGGATATATAGAAATAAGAAAAACGGTCGAAGAAAAGATATATAGAAAAGAAAAAGAGAAAAAAGTCAAATGAAGGATATATAGAAATAAGAAAAACGGTCGAAGAAAAGATATATAGAAAAGAAAAAGAGAAAAAAGTCAAATAAAGGATATATAGAAATAAGAAAAACAGTCGAAGAAAAGATATATAGTAAAGAAAAAGAGAAAAAAGTCAAATAAAGGAATTATAGAAATAAGAAAAACGGTCGAAGAAAAGATATATAGAAAAGAAAAAGAGAAAAAAGTCAAATAAAGGAATTATAGAAATAAGAAAAACGGTCGAAGAAAAGATATATAGAAAAGAAAAAGAGAAAAAAGTCAAATGAAGGAATTATAGAAATAAGAAAAACGGTCGAAGAAAAGATATATAGAAAAGAAAAAGAGAAAAAAGTCAAATAAAGGATATATAGAAATAAGAAAAACAGTCGAAGAAAGATATATAGAAAAGAAAAAGAGAAAAAAGTCAAATAAAGGATATATAGAAATAAGAAAAACAGTCGAAGAAAAGATATATAGAAAAAGAAAAAGAGAAAAAAGTCAAATGAAGGATATATAGAAATAAGAAAAACGGTCGAAGAAAAGATATATAGAAAAGAAAAAGAGAAAATAGTCAAATAAAGGATATATAGAAATAAGAAAAACGGTCGAAGAAAAGATATATAGAAAAGAAAAAGAGAAAAAAGTCAAATAAAGGATATATAGAAATAAGAAAAACGGTCGAAGAAAAGATATATAGAAAAGAAAAAGAGAAAAAAGTCAAATAAAGGATATATAGAAATAAGAAAAACGGTCGAAGAAAAGATATATAGAAAAGAAAAAGAGAAAAAAGTCAAATGAAGGATATATAGAAATAAGAAAAACGGTCGAAGAAAAGATATATAGTAAAGAAAAAGAGAAAAAAGTCAAATAAAGGATATATAGAAATAAGAAAAACGGTCGAAGAAAAGATATATAGTAAAGAAAAAGAGAAAAAAGTCAAATAAAGGATATATAGAAATAAGAAAAACGGTCGAAGAAAAGATATATAGTAAAGAAAAAGAGAAAAAAGTCAAATAAAGGATATATAGAAATAAGAAAAACGGTCGAAGAAAAGATATATAGAAAAGAAAAAGAGAAAAAAGTCAAATGAAGGATATATAGAAATAAGAAAAACGGTCGAAGAAAAGATATATAGAAAAGAAAAAGAGAAAAAAGTCAAATGAAGGATATATAGAAATAAGAAAAACGGTCGAAGAAAAGATATATAGTAAAGAAAAAGAGAAAAAAGTCAAATAAAGGATATATAGAAATAAGAAAAACAGTCGAAGAAAAGATATATAGAAAAGAAAAAGAGAAAAAAGTCAAATAAAGGATATATAGAAATAAGAAAAACGGTCGAAGAAAAGATATATAGAAAAGAAAAAGAGAAAAAAGTCAAATGAAGGAATTATAGAAATAAGAAAAACGGTCGAAGAAAAGATATATAGAAAAGAAAAAGAGAAAAAAGTCAAATAAAGGATATATAGAAATAAGAAAAACGGTCGAAGAAAAGATATATAGAAAAGAAAAAGAGAAAAAAGTCAAATAAAGGATATATAGAAATAAGAAAAACGGTCGAAGAAAAGATATATAGAAAAGAAAAAGAGAAAAAAGTCAAATAAAGGATATATAGAAATAAGAAAAACGGTCGAAGAAAAGATATATAGAAAAGAAAAAGAGAAAAAAGTCAAATAAAGGATATATAGAAATAAGAAAAACAGTCGAAGAAAAGATATATAGAAAAGAAAAAGAGAAAAAAGTCAAATAAAGGATATATAGAAATAAGAAAAACGGTCGAAGAAAAGATATATAGAAAAGAAAAAGAGAAAAAAGTCAAATGAAGGAATTATAGAAATAAGAAAAACGGTCGAAGAAAAGATATATAGAAAAGAAAAAGAGAAAAAAGTCAAATAAAGGAATTATAGAAATAAGAAAAACGGTCGAAGAAAAGATATATAGAAAAGAAAAAAAGAAAAAAGTCAAATGAAGGATATATAGAAATAAGAAAAACGGTCGAAGAAAAGATATATAGTAAAGAAAAAGAGAAAAAAGTCAAATAAAGGATATATAGAAATAAGAAAAACAGTCGAAGAAAAGATATATAGAAAAGAAAAAGAGAAAATAGTCAAATAAAGGATATATAGAAATAAGAAAAACGGTCGAAGAAAAGATATATAGAAAAGAAAAAGAGAAAAAAGTCAAATAAAGGATATATAGAAATAAGAAAAACGGTCGAAGAAAAGATATATAGAAAAGAAAAAGAGAAAAAAGTCAAATAAAGGATATATAGAAATAAGAAAAACGGTCGAAGAAAAGATATATAGAAAAGAAAAAGAGAAAAAAGTCAAATGAAGGAATTATAGAAATAAGAAAAACGGTCGAAGAAAAGATATATAGAAAAGAAAAAGAGAAAAAAGTCAAATAAAGGATATATAGAAATAAGAAAAACGGTCGAAGAAAAGATATATAGAAAAGAAAAAGAGAAAAAAGTCAAATAAAGGATATATAGAAATAAGAAAAACGGTCGAAGAAAAGATATATAGAAAAGAAAAAGAGAAAAAAGTCAAATAAAGGAATTATAGAAATAAGAAAAACGGTCGAAGAAAAGATATATAGAAAAGAAAAAGAGAAAAAAGTCAAATGAAGGATATATAGAAATAAGAAAAACGGTCGAAGAAAAGATATATAGTAAAGAAAAAGAGAAAAAAGTCAAATAAAGGATATATAGAAATAAGAAAAACAGTCGAAGAAAAGATATATAGAAAAGAAAAAGAGAAAATAGTCAAATAAAGGATATATAGAAATAAGAAAAACGGTCGAAGAAAAGATATATAGAAAAGAAAAAGAGAAAAAAGTCAAATAAAGGATATATAGAAATAAGAAAAACGGTCGAAGAAAAGATATATAGAAAAGAAAAAGAGAAAAAAGTCAAATAAAGGAATTATAGAAATAAGAAAAACGGTCGAAGAAAAGATATATAGAAAAGAAAAAGAGAAAAAAGTCAAATGAAGGATATATAGAAATAAGAAAAACGGTCGAAGAAAAGATATATAGTAAAGAAAAAGAGAAAAAAGTCAAATAAAGGATATATAGAAATAAGAAAAACGGTCGAAGAAAAGATATATAGAAAAGAAAAAGAGAAAAAAGTCAAATAAAGGAATTATAGAAATAAGAAAAACGGTCGAAGAAAAGATATATAGAAAAGAAAAAGAGAAAAAAGTCAAATGAAGGATATATAGAAATAAGAAAAACGGTCGAAGAAAAGATATATAGTAAAGAAAAAGAGAAAAAAGTCAAATAAAGGATATATAGAAATAAGAAAAACGGTCGAAGAAAAGATATATAGAAAAGAAAAAGAGAAAAAAGTCAAATAAAGGAATTATAGAAATAAGAAAAACGGTCGAAGAAAAGATATATAGAAAAGAAAAAGAGAAAAAAGTCAAATGAAGGATATATAGAAATAAGAAAAACGGTCGAAGAAAAGATATATAGTAAAGAAAAAGAGAAAAAAGTCAAATAAAGGATATATAGAAATAAGAAAAACAGTCGAAGAAAAGATATATAGCAAAGAAAAAGAGAAAAAAGTCAAATAAAGGATATATAGAAATAAGAAAAACAGTCGAAGGAAAGATATATAGAAAAAGAAAAAGAGAAAAAAGTCAAATGAAGGATATATAGAAATAAGAAAAACGGTCGAAGAAAAGATATATAGAAAAGAAAAAGAGAAAAAAGTCAAATGAAGGATATATAGAAATAAGAAAAACAGTCGAAGAAAAGATATATAGAAAAGAAAAAGAGAAAAAAGTCAAATGAAGGATATATAGAAATAAGAAAAACAGTCGAAGAAAAGATATATAGAAAAGAAAAAGAGAAAAAAGTCAAATGAAGGATATATAGAAATAAGAAAAACAGTCGAAGAAAAGATATATAGAAAAGAAAAAGAGAAAAAAGTCAAATGAAGGAATTATAGAAATAAGAAAAACGGTCGAAGAAAAGATATATAGAAAAGAAAAAGAGAAAAAAGTCAAATAAAGGATATATAGAAATAAGAAAAACAGTCGAAGAAAAGATATATAGAAAAGAAAAAGAGAAAAAAGTCAAATAAAGGATATATAGAAATAAGAAAAACAGTCGAAGAAAAGATATATAGAAAAGAAAAAGAGAAAAAAGTCAAATGAAGGATATATAGAAATAAGAAAAACAGTCGAAGAAAAGATATATAGAAAAGAAAAAGAGAAAAAAGTCAAATAAAGGATATATAGAAATAAGAAAAACAGTCGAAGAAAAGATATATAGAAAAGAAAAAGAGAAAAAAGTCAAATGAAGGAATTATAGAAATAAGAAAAACAGTCGAAGAAAAGATATATAGAAAAGAAAAAGAGAAAAAAGTCAAATGAAGGAATTATAGAAATAAGAAAAACGGTCGAAGAAAAGATATATAGAAAAGAAAAAGAGAAAAAAGTCAAATAAAGGATATATAGAAATAAGAAAAACAGTCGAAGAAAAGATATATAGAAAAGAAAAAGAGAAAAAAGTCAAATGAAGGAATTATAGAAATAAGAAAAACAGTCGAAGAAAAGATATATAGAAAAGAAAAAGAGAAAAAAGTCAAATGAAGGAATTATAGAAATAAGAAAAACGGTCGAAGAAAAGATATATAGAAAAGAAAAAGAGAAAAAAGTCAAATAAAGGATATATAGAAATAAGAAAAACAGTCGAAGAAAAGATATATAGAAAAGAAAAAGAGAAAAAAGTCAAATAAAGGATATATAGAAATAAGAAAAACAGTCGAAGAAAAGATATATAGAAAAGAAAAAGAGAAAAAAGTCAAATGAAGGATATATAGAAATAAGAAAAACAGTCGAAGAAAAGATATATAGAAAAGAAAAAGAGAAAAAAGTCAAATGAAGGAATTATAGAAATAAGAAAAACGGTCGAAGAAAAGATATATAGAAAAGAAAAAGAGAAAAAAGTCAAATAAAGGATATATAGAAATAAGAAAAACAGTCGAAGAAAAGATATATAGAAAAGAAAAAGAGAAAAAAGTCAAATGAAGGATATATAGAAATAAGAAAAACAGTCGAAGAAAAGATATATAGAAAAGAAAAAGAGAAAAAAGTCAAATGAAGGATATATAGAAATAAGAAAAACGGTCGAAGAAAAGATATATAGAAAAGAAAAAGAGAAAAAAGTCAAATGAAGGATATATAGAAATAAGAAAAACGGTCGAAGAAAAGATATATAGAAAAGAAAAAGAGAAAAAAGTCAAATAAAGGATATATAGAAATAAGAAAAACGGTCGAAGAAAAGATATATAGAAAAGAAAAAGAGAAAAAAGTCAAATGAAGGAATTATAGAAATAAGAAAAACGGTCGAAGAAAAGATATATAGAAAAGAAAAAGAGAAAAAAGTCAAATGAAGGAATTATAGAAATAAGAAAAACGGTCGAAGAAAAGATATATAGAAAAGAAAAAGAGAAAAAAGTCAAATAAAGGATATATAGAAATAAGAAAAACGGTCGAAGAAAAGATATATAGAAAAGAAAAAGAGAAAAAAGTCAAATGAAGGATATATAGAAATAAGAAAAACGGTCGAAGAAAAGATATATAGAAAAGAAAAAGAGAAAAAAAGTCAAATGAAGGAATTATAGAAATAAGAAAAACGGTCGAAGAAAAGATATATAGAAAAGAAAAAGAGAAAAAAGTCAAATGAAGGAATTATAGAAATAAGAAAAACGGTCGAAGAAAAGATATATAGAAAAGAAAAAGAGAAAAAAGTCAAATAAAGGATATATAGAAATAAGAAAAACGGTCGAAGAAAAGATATATAGAAAAGAAAAAGAGAAAAAAGTCAAATAAAGGATATATAGAAATAAGAAAAACAGTCGAAGAAAAGATATATAGAAAAGAAAAAGAGAAAAAAGTCAAATGAAGGAATTATAGAAATAAGAAAAACGGTCGAAGAAAAGATATATAGAAAAGAAAAAGAGAAAAAAAGTCAAATAAAGGATATATAGAAATAAGAAAAACGGTCGAAGAAAAGATATATAGAAAAGAAAAAGAGAAAAAAGTCAAATGAAGGAATTATAGAAATAAGAAAAACGGTCGAAGAAAAGATATATAGAAAAGAAAAAGAGAAAAAAGTCAAATAAAGGATATATAGAAATAAGAAAAACGGTCGAAGAAAAGATATATAGAAAAGAAAAAGAGAAAAAAGTCAAATGAAGGATATATAGAAATAAGAAAACAGTCGAAGAAAAGATATATAGAAAAGAAAAAGAGAAAAAAGTCAAATGAAGGAATTATAGAAAATAAGAAAAACGGTCGAAGAAAAGATATATAGAAAAGAAAAAGAGAAAAAAGTCAAATGAAGGAATTATAGAAATAAGAAAAACGGTCGAAGAAAAAGATATATAGAAAAGAAAAAAGAGAAAAAAGTCAAATGAAGGAATTATAGAAATAAGAAAAACGTCGAAGAAAAGATATATAGAAAAGAAAAAGAGAAAAAAAGTCAAATAAAGGATATATAGAAATAAGAAAAAACGGTCGAAGAAAAGATATATAGAAAAGAAAAAGAGAAAAAAGTCAAATGAAGGAATTATAGAAATAAGAAAAAGGTCGAAGAAAAGATAATAGAGAAAGAAAAAAAAAAAGTCAAATAAAGGATATATAGAAATAAGAAAAACGGTCGAAGAAAAGATATATAGAAAGAAAAAGAGAAAAAAGTCAAATAAAGGATATATAGAAATAAGAAAAACGGTCGAAGAAAAGATATATAGAAAAGAAAAAGAGAAAAAAGTCAAATAAAGGATATATAGAAATAAGAAAAACGGTCGAAGAAAAGATATATAGAAAAGAAAAAGAGAAAAAAGTCAAATAAAGGATATATAGAAATAAGAAAAACGGTCGAAGAAAAGATATATAGAAAAGAAAAAGAGAAAAAAGTCAAATAAAGGATATATAGAAATAAGAAAAAACGGTCGAAGAAAAGATATATAGAAAAGAAAAAGAGAAAAAGAAAAAGAAAAAGAGAAAAAAGTCAAATAAAGGATATATAGAAATAAGAAAAACAGTCGAAGAAAAGATATATAGAAAAGAAAAAGAGAAAAAAGTCAAATGAAGGAATTATAGAAATAAGAAAAACGGTCGAAGAAAAGATATATAGAAAAGAAAAAGAGAAAAAAGTCAAATAAAGGATATATAGAAATAAGAAAAACGGTCGAAGAAAAGATATATAGAAAAGAAAAAGAGAAAAAAGTCAAATAAAGGAATTATAGAAATAAGAAAAACGGTCGAAGAAAAGATATATAGAAAAGAAAAAGAGAAAAAAGTCAAATAAAGGATATATAGAAATAAGAAAAACGGTCGAAGAAAAGATATATAGAAAAGAAAAAGAGAAAAAAGTCAAATGAAGGAATTATAGAAATAAGAAAAACGGTCGAAGAAAAGATATATAGAAAAGAAAAAGAGAAAAAAGTCAAATAAAGGAATTATAGAAATAAGAAAAACGGTCGAAGAAAAGATATATAGAAAAGAAAAAGAGAAAAAAGTCAAATAAAGGATATATAGAAATAAGAAAAACGGTCGAAGAAAAGATATATAGAAAAGAAAAAGAGAAAAAAGTCAAATGAAGGAATATATAGAAATAAGAAAAACGGTCGAAGAAAAGATATATAGAGAAAGAAAAAGAGAAAAAAGTCAAATAAAGGATATATAGAAATAAGAAAAACGGTCGAAGAAAAGATATATAGAAAAGAAAAAGAGAAAAAAGTCAAATAAAGGATATATAGAAATAAGAAAAACGGTCGAAGAAAAGATATATAGAAAAGAAAAAGAGAAAAAAGTCAAATAAAGGATATATAGAAATAAGAAAAACGGTCGAAGAAAAGATATATAGAAAAGAAAAAGAGAAAAAAGTCAAATAAAGGATATATAGAAATAAGAAAAACGGTCGAAGAAAAGATATATAGAAAAGAAAAAGAGAAAAAAGTCAAATAAAGGATATATAGAAATAAGAAAAACGGTCGAAGAAAAGATATATAGAAAAGAAAAAGAGAAAAAAGTCAAATAAAGGAATTATAGAAATAAGAAAAACGGTCGAAGAAAAGATATATAGAAAAGAAAAAGAGAAAAAAGTCAAATAAAGGATATATAGAAATAAGAAAAACAGTCGAAGAAAAGATATATAGAAAAGAAAAAGAGAAAAAAGTCAAATGAAGGAATTATAGAAATAAGAAAAACGGTCGAAGAAAAGATATATAGAAAAGAAAAAAGAGAAAAAAGTCAAATAAAGGATATATAGAAATAAGAAAAACGGTCGAAGAAAAGATATATAGAAAAGAAAAAGAGAAAAAAGTCAAATAAAGGATATATAGAAATAAGAAAAACGGTCGAAGAAAAGATATATAGAAAAGAAAAAGAGAAAAAAGTCAAATAAAGGATATATAGAAATAAGAAAAACGGTCGAAGAAAAGATATATAGAAAAGAAAAAGAGAAAAAAGTCAAATAAAGGATATATAGAAATAAGAAAAACAGTCGAAGAAAAGATATATAGAAAAGAAAAAAGAGAAAAAAGTCAAATGAAGGAATTATAGAAATAAGAAAAACGGTCGAAGAAAAGATATATAGAAAAGAAAAAGAGAAAAAAGTCAAATAAAGGATATATAGAAATAAGAAAAACAGTCGAAGAAAAGATATATAGAAAAGAAAAAGAGAAAAAAGTCAAATGAAGGAATTATAGAAATAAGAAAAACGGTCGAAGAAAAGATATATAGAAAAGAAAAAGAGAAAAAAGTCAAATAAAGGATATATAGAAATAAGAAAAACAGTCGAAGAAAAGATATATAGAAAAGAAAAAGAGAAAAAAGTCAAATATCAAATAAAGGATATATAGAAATAAGAAAAACGGTCGAAGAAAAGATATATAGAAAAGAAAAAGAGAAAAAAGTCAAATAAAGGATATATAGAAATAAGAAAAACGGTCGAAGAAAAGATATATAGAAAATAAAAAGAGAAAAAAGTCAAATAAATGAATTATAGAAATAAGAAAAACGGTCGAAGAAAAGATATATAGAAAAGAAAAAGAGAAAAAAGTCAAATAATGGAATTATAGAAATAAGAAAAACGGTCGAAGAAAAGATATATAGAAAAGAAAAATAAGGGAAACTGTCGAAGAATAAAAGATATAGAGAAAAGGAAAAAAAAGCTTCAAGCTGTGAGTGTTTTTCTTTATTTATCCTTTTCATGACAAAGTGGAAAATCTTGTTACGCGCCGGAAAAGATAAGATCTTGCCACAAAAGATAAAATCGGTGATTATTTACATATTTTCGGTGAACAAATATCCTTTTTTGCTATAAAAATACGTTCTTTTAAAACCGTTGTTTGGACGTTGTCGTGGCATCTTCAATATTGCATTAAAAATGCCACCATTGAATGATGTCTACTTCTAAAATAAACAAGCTGCTAATGTAATCCGCTAATATCACCAGGAGAATTTATTAAACAAATATTAGCATAGAATAAAAAAGATCGCCATGTTTCTTTTGTAGTATTCCAATCGGGTTTCTCGCGTCAGTGCCTTTTGCTTCAGTAGCGATATAATATCTTGCTCATTAAACGAACATTCCAGTCGAAAGCATTAGTGAGAGGAGTCATTTACTAATTATTTGGATCTGATGCATCAAAATTTTCAAAAAATTTGCCAGCTGTGCTGAACAAGAAGTCCCAGTCGTGTTGTAAGATAATGCATGCCTAAAAAGATACCAGTCAAAAACATTTGCATTTGGGCACTGAGATTCTGACATACACTTCCTACTCACCTAAACTCTTTCAATGACATTTTTCCCATGCCTCTGAGGCCTATGCTCGCCAACAACCATTTATCAATGCAGATCCGGTTGAAAAACGCCTGCCAACAGTTTGTTGACAATTGTGTCAAGATTTTTGTGATGAAATAAACTCAGTGTCGGATTGTTGGTACCTGTGTCAATTATGACTATTCTTATTTAGACGTTAGCAAAGAATGAAATTTAGACAGTTATGATATATATATATTAACGGCCATGTTAGATTTAAAATAAACCACCAGTTAACCGGTTTCGTCCCCTCTCATCAGAACTGTTTAACGGGGAATAGAAATTATAAGAATAATATTTGTTATGGGTGACATGAATGAAGGACAGGGAAGATACAAGTGTATAAAATTACACGTGTATAAAATTAAAGTAATACCAATCAAGATGCTAGAGACACAGCACAGCAAGCCCAAGCAAACAGTCTCTTTGTTTGCAAAGAGACGGTCGCCTGGACCTGATGTACAAAGTCTCCAACACCCTGAGATGGAATACTGAGTGTGCCCTGGCCAAAACGGAAAACCTAGTCACACTAAAATCCAACTCGCAAGTCAATTGTTCTAGCAAGACAAGCTTGCTAACCATGACACCGCCTCGAGATGCCCAACCAATAAATATAATCTTAAATGGGGATGGCAGCGAGGGAGTGACCGAGAATATCACAGGCAGAGTAATAACTCACAGACCAATATCCAAAATCACACCACAGATATTCATCAGTTTATGCAGGATGCTGTGAACTTAGGATTGAGATCCTGAGGAATCACACTCTCATATGTTGTCGTAAGATCAGGAGCTTACTCCTGCTTCCCGAGCAGCCGTTTACAATTATACAAGATCTGGGGAATTCGGCGGGTGTAGTTTCTATCGGGTTTGCAAGAGAGATGTTGCTGCCTGGTTTTGTTCTGATTTAAGACGACACCCTTGCGATTGATCAATTCTTGGCGCTTTTCAATCGATTTCTGCCTTTAGTCGATCTAATTGGCAACAGTACTTATTTGAACTAAACACGTCTGATTTCACGGGAGAAGCTCGTAATACACACTCTTCTAACGCCAGCGGATACGCTGTACCAAACTTTTCGGATGCAGACCGGCTTTTCGATTGGTTAACGGCGCTTCATGCTGTCTACTGCTGGATATTTCTCCGCTTCACATTGTTAGAAACAATCTAATTGTCATCATCTGCCATTCTCATTTTCAACACGAAGTCCTTTTCGCTGTGTTTGACACGAAATTTGCACATGGAAAAATGACCCAATTACTTCCGTTAAATCGTGAATCACCCCAAACATCGTAGTGATCCGCGTATTAAAATGCCTTACAACGCTTATATGAGATATGTGGAGTATTTCTGCGATATCTCGTGTTGTGTGACCCGAATTATTTGTTAAAAGTTAGCGTTTCGGTTTTGTCAACGACAGCGTACTTGGCTGGACGTTCTTATATTCTCAGATCGAAATTTGAACTCCTGCATCTTAGCAACCGCTTACGAACAATACTCTCAGCTATTGCACCATTAAAAGAACATCAAATCAATGACGAAAATGCATATTATTTTCCTTTATTTCCACTTCAGAAATAAAGAAAATGACAGCAAGGTTTGATATTTCCAAACATCACGCATCGTATAGAAAGACTATGAAATATTTCCTTTCGGAAAATGTATATATGTCATAAATCTCAGTTGCGTCTGAAGCGAAATAACGTAATAAAACGATAAATATTGTAAAACGATACGAACTTTAGAAATACAATGTGGTCCGAAAGTCTTGTCCCCCTACCTCTCTTCCAAATTGTAGAAATTCCTGTCAGCCATGTGAAATACAAAATGACATTATGTAATGGTGACAAGACTTTCGGACCACCCTGTACATTGAAAATGGTTTTACTATATGGAACAGTAGACTGTGTATGATCAAGAACTATGGCTATCTTTACTGACAAAATTGGAACATCGTTTAGCATAGCGCCACAGTCTCACTACACTAAGTCGTGTTGCCAGGGCTTCAGTAGCACGTAAATACTCGGGGTTGCTAGCCGCAAACATGTACATTTTGAAAACAGTTCTTTTCTTCGGCTGGATGCCAACCAAGACAAATGAACGCATAGCCGGTGGAGAGAAAATATTATATACTCTTTCTCAAGAGCATTTGTATAAAAGCGAACGCAACATCCAATCTGTAAGCATCAATAATATCTACATCACAGATACGGTCACGAAGAGTACAGGGAAAATATATAGACAGTATGGTAATGGTAATAACAGCCGTTTCCTTATAAGGAAACATTCGCTATTCACTGACCGCGCAGTCAGTGCTGGTGCCGGTTGAAATTTATAAAATCCTTCTCTTGAAATAATTCAGTAAATGTTAAGGCTCTTTCTAGTATGAATAGTGGGTGGGGCTTCCAAACCTTTAATTTGAAGTAGTGTTGAACGTCAACATCTATTTTTTTTCATCTTCTCTTCAAGTTGTGATATCCATTTTAGCTGTTATTGAGTTTCCTCGAGGGATGCAGTTTCTTATCTGGTATAGTTCTTTGCGGTTTTGTAGCACTAGTCCACAAAGTCCGAAAAACAATGACCTTCGCAAAGATCCACCTTGCTTTATTTTTAACCATTATCATTGAAAGGGGTTGTATATAGCTGATGGTTTAGATATTTCTGAACGTGTTTGGCGCCATGTATGACATCCATATGAAACTCAATCTGTGAAGCTATTTAAGAACATGAATCAAGTTTTCAGGCTATTGTTTTGGTTTTGTAGCAAATTGCGGTATTGAAGGAAACTACTCTTAGTGTAGCCTATTCTATGTTCAACTTCCTTGTCTTCGATACTAAATTTGTCATAACTGATCTATTCACTGAGATAGTAATGGAATTTCAAACAAGGGAATGCTTATTAATTCTCAAGAGGTAACACACCTATTACGAACAGATTAGTATTATTATGTCTTAATCGGATTTTTGTGACAAAATGTCTGCTTATTTATACAGTAAATGTATTTTTGGTTACATACCTTCAATTATACATATACTATATTACGTCCGGTCTGAATCGTTAGGATGAGGAAAATTATTTACAGTTGTGATCTCCGGCCTACTCAAGGTGTCTGTTGATCTTGGTAAACTTCGGGGAATCTCGAACTGAACCCGACGGGTATAGATTTATTTTTCCGATGTCCATATCTAGGGACATCTCTTGTTCATGTTCTGCCTTGCTCACCTACTGCTAGTATTTTATTCCCCTAACCCTAAGTCTGGACTGCCCAACTCAGGAATTCAACTCACTATGTCACGATTTAATACATAAACCAACGCAACCCTAAAGATTCATGAATTTGGTGTCAATCTACTAAACTACTGCCCCGTGTCTTGCACTTTCCACACCCCTCTGTGCTCCCCTGCAACTGGCTGATGGCTTGATTGCTAAGTCAAGTAGAACAAAATTTAGGTTCTTACATCTGTATAGTAATGTTAGGAGTCAATTGTTGATAGAGCTTTTTTCCCCCCCGACAGCCCCCGTTAGTGCAACACATCGGATCCTAACCTATTCGATAATTTGTGTGTGATTTGGTGGTGGCAAGTTACTTGTATGTGGACTAGTTTCCCCATCATTGTTGTTATAACAACATTTCGAACGTTTTACTCCTCGGCCTTCATTATTGTCGATCAGGGTAACTTTCTGGGAATTTCGAACTAAAACCTTTATTTTATCTACGGGGTTAGATTTTTCTTCTTCCACTGTCTATGTTCATAGATATCTCGTTTAGTTCTCATTTAGTACTGCCCGGTTACTGATCACCTCGTTTTCACGGCGATGGCAGTCACCTGATGAAGGCCGAAGGTCACAACGATCAGAATGTCGTGATAAAGACGGAGACAATAGTTTTCGTTTAAATATAAATAATGATAAATCATCATCTCAGAAATTCAGAAAATATTAGTAATGCTTTATTTTCCTTTTGTATTTACGTTTATTTGCCTTTGAATTGCGGTTTATTCTCGTTTCATTTTAAAAAAATAGTTTAGATTTCTGGCAATATGAATTTCCTTTGCTTAAAATAAAAATGTCTACTTCGGATTGAAAGGAAGCGAGACATTATAAAAGAAAATTAAAGAAAGCAAGACATTATAAAAGAAAATTACGAGAAATGGCGGATAAACCGTCCTCCGTGAACGTTGACAAAAAAATAGTTGTAGTAATCATACGAACTATGAATAATGGACATTTATATGCGCAGAAGAGATAAAGAAACAATTATAATTGCGCATGAAAGAAGAAAAAAAAACAAGGTTGGATTAACTGCAAGAAGGTTTATACAGTAGAAAAGCGTTTTCTGCACTACAATTAGCCAAATTTATTTCAACTCCGTTTTCTTCGTGCCTTCCATGATTACACATGTTCAAAATCAATCGATCTAATCGCGTGAAGACTTTAAATAATGTATTTGATGGTATAAAAGCCTCACAGTTATATATGATTATGCCATTTCAATATGAAATATTGTTAAAAAATAGTCCCTAGTTCTATGTCAACTTCGGACTCTTTAAACTCTGCCTTGTGCCATATTCCTTTCGAGTAGGTACACGGATATATCCAATAAGCATTTATATGCGGGTTTATAATTATTATACCCAACTCTACGAGACATCCCTCTAGTCAGTACCTTTCTCAAAAGGGAGGGTTTGGGTTTATTTATGCTTCTTGCTGCATCTCAATAGACAAATGCCAAGGGAGCTTCAGCAGTTTTTGTTCCTAATCCTATTTACACTTCAGACACGGTTTTGTGCCATATTCCATTCGAGTGAACTTTTCGGTTATATCACGAGGCCTCAAACCTTTTTGGTGCACTAGCTGTGTGTATTGCGACCGTGGCAGCATTGGGTGTGTCCATAGAAATATAGCCTGACGTTCTTCAGTTCGGGTTTTGAATTCAGTTTTGTCTCCTTAGACTGATTGACCTACCAAAGCTGAAGAGGCCTGTCTGCCCGACTATATCATCCATAGCTGAAGTCGAGATGGAATAATGTCATTCCAAGGGCATTAGCACAAAATGAGATCAAAGAATTGGCCAAAATGTGGACTGAATTCGTACCGATAGCCTTTAAATTATCCTCACATCCAAAGATTATTACCTACATGATCAATTTCAAAACAACCGCTGCAAGCGCTTGTTACAAATCTTTGAGATACTAATACAGGGTGACCCCCCCCCAAAACGGGGATTTTTGAAGTGCATATTGCCAGACATGAGCAAGTGGCAACACTGCGAGACAGTGACATTGAGCAAGTAAACATTTCGCCTTTTAGTAACGAGAATGAAATTCACAATATCCCAGCTGAGATGTTGCAGCAGTCAATGAGGAATCTCAACAGCAGATTTCAAGAATGCATTCGTACAGGAGGACGCCATCCACAGGACGTAATTTTAAAAAAATGAAAATTCCATCATTGTATCTTAAATGGCATGTTTTAAGGTTTCAATTACTATGAATTAAATATTTTTCTTCCATCACTCTTGGTTTTATTGGATTGATAAATTGTTCCCATTTTTTGGGGTCAGCCTGTATTTGGAGAGATGAATTGGAAAAAGTGAGCCTTCTTTGTCAAGGAATGCAGTAACGAAACGTTAACATACCATCTCCGCAATTAATTTTTATTAAAAATAAATAAATAAATAAATTGTAATACGACCTCTGATAAAAGAATGGTTACTGGGACTTTAGCTTTATAAGTCACTAAAATTTCCTCAGCAGTGGCCTCAAGGAGATATAGCTCAGTGAATAAGAGCGTTAGCTGAGTTATTCCAAAAGTTATTTGACCCAGTGTTGTTAGTTGTCAAAGAACAAAATCTTGGAGAGTTTATCCAAAGAAATGAAACGTAGAATTAGAACGATCTGCCTAATCCCGTGGACTTAACGTGTTCGGTTCGAAATTCCAACAAATGAACTAGGAAATAGCGAGGGTCAAAATCAAATAAGTACAGAAATTTAAATGTATAAATGAGGTAAATGTGACACCGAAGTCGGGAAAATCTCGTTAGAAACAAAGAAGAAAGTGTTGACATGCTATGTAATATCAGTCCTCTTGAAAGTGAATGTTGAACAAGTTTTCTCACAAACGAAATGAATAGTGAAGGCAGCAGGAATATCGTGCTACAGAAGCATAATGAGAATATCATAAACGAACTCATAAGCATAGAGAAAGTTTTTTTTAAAAAGAAAAAAGGAAACAAAAACGTACCCATCAGAAATTTCTACAATACAATGATGAAGGAAGACTTGGAGAATTTGATACTAACATATTGATGTCAAAATGAACGTAGGAAGGCAGCAAATTACCTACATCGGCAAAGAGACAAACGTTGGTAATGGGTACAAGGGACAGAATGTTGTGGAGAGCCATGAACACAGAAGTTTAAATAGAAGACGTTTACATTATGGAAGAGCAGCTTTATCAGCTTTTCCTACTACTGTCTGCCATAGTTTTTGTAAAATCAATTTCATTATTCCTTCTTTCCACAAAACGTTAATCTTTCTCAGTAAAGATTTCCTTCTGGTGACTTGCAATCTTCCAAGGAATTGATTTTTTTCTTTTCTTCATTAAGGGAATTCTGTAAAAACCAGAATTAATAGTAATACGAATACAAAATATCTAGTGAAAATGGCGACTGAAAACTTTCCAGCTAATCGATAACAATTTTGGCATGCTCACTAGAGAAATATGCTCTCACGTTGTCCTGATGAAATATTATAACCTATTAATAATTCCCGCTGCTATGAAAATTGTCAAAACACAATCAGAATAAAATGTGTTTTGAATTTAGTTAGTGAAATTTTAAACGTTCATAATGCCATATTTAACGAGAGAATTAGAACGAATTCTTTGGTCCACCCAATATAAGCAATCTTGCCTTACATTCTAATTCTGAAAACATTAAAAAAACAAAAACAAACAAACAAAACAAAACAAAAACAATGATCCCTCCCCAAAAAAACAAATAAGTAATCTTTTTTTCTATGGTGTAGCATAGCAGATAATAACTTGGTCTAAGCTACATTTCTTGTCTTGCTTCAAACTCACGCTGTTAATTTCTGCTATTGTGTAGTGATTTCCATCCACACTGGGTGCCTCATACCTGCTGCAATACGTCAAAATTTATCGATTAGCTATTTGTAGGTACCTAATAATAACTACATCTCTCCCCCCCCCACCAATAGCAGGACAGACCGGGTTCTGTAGCCTTGGATGGCAACTGGTCTACTGCAGAAAGAAATGGCAACCTACTAAATCACGGGAAAAAAATCTGCCTCGTCAGTCATGTATCGAAAGTTACATGATCGCATGTAAAAAACATGGCGCATAACTGACTGAGTGAATGAGTTCTATCTTCACAGAATTTTCAATTATTGTGGCCTTATGTCTAACGTATTCTACCTGTTGCCTTTTCGGCGAACGAACACTGACTTATCTGCTTCAGAAGGGTATGACTCCACCAAGAAATCGCAAACAATCGGGTATAAAGGTCATCAGTATTTATCTATACGTCCTATTGGTTTTGTAGTCAGTTGAAACGCAGCTTTGTAAATGCCGAAATAATAAATCTCATAATATTTACTGACCTTTGAATCTAGTTTTAATGTTAAGTCCTTTCAGTAACAAAGGCGATCATGACTTCACAGATTCCTTTCCTTATCTGTGAATTTCCATGGATTCCAGACAAAGATTATGGAGTCGTTCATTTACTTTCACCAGTTGGTTGGTTGGTTGTTTTATGGCATATCAACCTCAGTGGATCATTTAATGTCAACAAATTTTTTGAAATAGATTCATAGCGATAGTTTGGTAAGAAAAAGTGTGTACGTAGACATATATATTTGAAACATTTTTCATTTACTCATATTTTTTAGTACAATCCAATTTCATTTCGGAAATTTACAATCTTGGATGGTTTTATTTTCGTAAAAGTTTTTTTTAAATTACTCACTTGGTTTGGTTTGTTTTACGGTATATCAACCTCAACGGGTTATTTAAAGACGACAACTTTTTTTTCCTGGTAATATTTTGTTTTGTCAAAAATCTATTTCTGGTAATATGGGCGAATTTTTGCTGATGGTTTAATGCAAACTGTCGGTGTGTTTGTTTCTTCAATCTGGTTTACGGATAACCCAACACTTGGAAGTGATAGAATAACAAATTTGCACAACCAACATCTGAATCTCCATGTTACAACACAGGCTAGAGACCAGCATCAATTTAAGATTAATGTATATGCTGGAATTGTAGGTGACTGCCTGGTAGGTCTATATGTTCTACCAGTACGACTTATAGGCGCTGTCTACAGGGACTTTATTTTGAACACACTTCCAGACCTGCTAGAGGATGTACCCCTGCTAATATGAAGACGCAGGTGGTTCTTGCATAATGGGGCTCCAGCACAAGTCACATTGTTCGCGATGCACTGGCTGAAATTTACCATGAAAGATGGATAGGTAGGGAAAGAACTGTTGCATGGCCTTCCCGTTCATCCAAACTCGATCTTTTAGATTTTTATCACTGGGGACCAGCTAAAACAATTGCAGCAGACATTACTAATAGAGATACTTCATCAACGTGTCATGGGGGCTATAGAAACCATTCGACACCGCGTGGGAATATTTGAAAGGGTCCGCCCGTCAATGATTCGACATGTAGATGTAAGCAGAGGACATTGAACACTTGTTACGAGTTTCTCTGTTTCGGTACAATAACGGCCTTTTGCACAAATAGATTATGTAGACATTTTACTTTGTTTTGGTGTCAGGAACCAGCCGCCAAAGTTTGCAAAAGTATTTTTGGATTGTATATTTAACACCGTTTACAATAAACTTTAAATTTCACTAAAAATCGAACAATTTGCGGATATATCTTGACGTCCTTATTCTGGTGTGAGGAACCAACCCGTAAAGTTTGTAAAAGGATTTTTGATCTACAATATATATATGAGAGAGATAACTGTGAGTATTGTTTAAAGAAAGAGCCGTGAAAATTAAACGGTTTTCCGCTTTGAATTTTCTGATGAATCTTTATTCTTAAGTTAATGATAGTATAAGCTTACTAGCAGTATAACCCGTCTTCAACCGGGTGTTTCATTACTGGGAATGTTTGCCGTTTAATTGGAGCAATTTGAAGTTTAAAGTCAGCCCATCCGAAAATCAATATTTGTAAACTCAACTGGGTGCAACTGAGACATCGCCAAATTGGTGGGGGGGTAACAATTTGGATGGGAGTGGGGTGGTCTTGAAAAGGGCCGATTTTGCGTTCTCAATCTTGCAAGGAAGGAACCTCTTCTATGGACTGTCATAATAATAATAATATACGTTAATTTTTATTTATAATTCTTTTTAATAATTCTAATAATCTTTTGCGTTAGATTTCAACTCTCTAAATTGATTGGACGCTGTTTTTTGCCATTGATTTTTGCGCAAAGTGTAAAAAAAATCAGTCTTTTCGATTTTTCACCTTCAAGGTTGTAATTTTCCTAGCCAATTTGGACTAAAAACCGACACAAAAAAAATTAATCGAATCGGACGAAAACTGTGGAAACGCATAAATAACATCCAATCAAACACACACACACACACTGAGAATTATAGATATAGATGACGAGTTGTTAAATATTTGAGCTTAACTTTAACAAAACAATCAAATATGAATGTTAGTCGTTATCTCAAGAAGTAAGGTGGGGTAGAAATGAAAAGATTTGAGATTGGCAACTTTTCCAGTTTACTGAAACAAAGATCAAACACTTACATCTTCCCATGTTTGTGTTTTTGTTTCTTTTATTTTCGCACTGAACCCAAGCAGCAACCTATGTCATTTCTATGTTTCCACGCGGACAAAACGGAATAGACCATTATTTATAAGTTATTGGCAGAGAGTAACGGTCGTGCGAAATAACTACTTTAGAGATAGACAAGCAGAATATGATGATATTTTTAATTATTGTTAAATGGGTCTTCGGGAACGTGACGTTGTTTGCTTCGGTTGCAATGCCATTAGTCTTGATGCAATCCGTCATTTGACATTGCCTTTCATATCGGACATTTAGAAAGCGTTCAGACAGTGACGAAAGATCTTAATAACGAGCTATTTAAAGAGGTTTACGGTAAAAATTAGCCGGCTTTAAAATTCGACTTAAAGCATTGATGTCAGTGAGAAATTGATTTTCATATTGTTGGTGCAAATATGCAATACGTTCCATTGGAGAGATTTAAGACAAAGAGACCAAGGACACACAATTTGAAAATGTAAATTGAAGTCGTAACGTTTACTAAAAATATTATTTCAATACTTGAAAGTTTTCAAACAATGTCTCTTTTCAATCAGTTCCTTTTTACGCTGTTTTGAGCAGCATTCACAGTTAATGTCCGATTTTTTTCTTTATTTCATCAATTTTTTTTTTTTAACTGATACTGCTTTTTTTTCTGACACGTTTAGGCGTTTTTTTTATTTTTACATTATGTCTTAATTTTTACATTATGTCTTAATTTTTCTGACACGTTTAGGCGTTTTTTTATTTTTACATTATGTCTTAATTTTTCTGACACGTTTAGGCGTTTTTTTAATTTTTACATTATGTCTTAAGTTTTACATTATGTCTTAATTTTTCTGACACGTTTAGGCGTTTTTTATTTTTACATTATGTCTTAATTTTATAGTATTTTTTATTATTTATTTTATTATTTTTTTTTTATCTATATTTATTTGATTTCCTCTTCGTGTTATTTATTTTTTTCTGCTCATATGAAGTAAAATATTGAATTAATTGCGATGTCTTTTTCTCGGAAAGTTAGTTCACTGTCGTGCTAGGCAATTTTCTCTCCAGAAAATATCTTACATATATTCGTCCATACCGTGAAGATTGCTTCCAAATATGGTCTGCTGCTCCTACTAATATGTATACATAATTTTTTTTAATTAGGTTTCTCTCAATATATATATATATATATATATATATATATATATATATATATATATATATATATATATAATGAAATGTATAAAGTCCGACAATTATTTTGAGACATTTTTTATGTTTTAATAGATACAAATATTTAAGTAAATGTTCTGTTTATAATAAACAGTATTAATAGATACCTTCACGAGATCGCTAAGAAAAAAGAGCATAGCATGATGAAAAAGACGCCAAACTTGACGAAAACAAAGTTTTATCGTCTAAATGTTTGTTATTATTAAGAGGAAAGATCAAAGTATTTTGGGGGTATTTTTTACATTTTTTAATCGTTCCTAACACGTCCGAAAATTTCGTTAAAAATCTTGTTTTTTTGGAGTCAGAAAAATTGACAGATGGCATCATTTTTTTTCCATTTTATAAAAAAATGAAAATCTCACTTTGAAATTCTTTTAAATATCAATTATCATTTTTTCAAAACTTATTTTAAGAAAATCAGAAATTATAATATTTATTTAAAAAAATTTGAAACAAGTTTAACTTAGTTTCTGCGCCGAAAAGACGTAATTTGAAATTAAAAACAAAGCAGGTCATAAACTTCCGCGTCACTTGATAGGTGATGAATGACATATTGACGGGTTCCGTGAGGATAATTTGTTCTACAGAAGGAGAAAAGTGAAATTATTTACATTTAAGTGAACAAATTATTTACCGCGTTATTTTTAATGAAAACTTTCAGGGCTCTATTTTTTTTGTACTTAGCTTTCACCTTTACGTTTACGATGCTTTATAGAAAATATATTATAAAGAAATTAAAATAAGACTGTTAAGAGTGAGATTAAATTTCATAAGAAAGGTATCTAATTAATTTATAGGTACCTTCCTTATGAAATTTTATCAGAAGTGTACATAAAATACTATAATTTTATGTACACTTACTGCATTTTACTGTGTTATTTGTATTTCCATTCATTTTATTATTAATTTTGATATTTCATTTATGGAAAAAATACCATAACTGAGATTAATATAAAAATAAGATTATATAAATTTCATAAGATGATACTGATACTTGTAGGTACCCTTCTCAGTTGAAATTGAAAAATCAAATAAACTTCTCCACACGTGTTTCGCAAAAGTAAAACAGCGGAGAACAATGCTTAACTCAAATAACGCAACTTAATTGTATTCTGGTTTGTCTTCCGTACTTTATAAATTAGAGTCCGATTATAAACACAAAATTATATTTTTTAATTACTGCGGGTCTTCTGATTAGTCAAAACGATACAATTTACAACGCGCTAAACAAAAAGATCTATCTCATAAGGACACTTACGAAAGTGGACGCGGCTTTCAACTAATTTTATAATATTTTAACAACTTAAATGTAAAAATCTATTACAATTAAAAAATAAGAAATAATTGTATTAAAAATTCATTTTTCATCGAAATTTTTTTTTGCTTTCAGAATCTATTGTCCATATTCATAAAAACAACTAAAAGTAAATAAAAGCTTTTGAAATTAAATAATATATTTGTTTTATTGAGTTGTGTATGTTATAATTCCGAGCTGATTTTCAGGTAGGGGGTCCAATTACCCCCCCCCCCAAAAAAAAACAACATGATTTGCATTTGTCAAAGCCTCGTGCTTTTAAGTATTGTAATTACTAAAATGGACTCGATCGAATTTCTAGAGTTTTCACAAAATTAGTTATGGTGGGGGGGGGTAATAAATATTAAAAAAAATTCTGTCATGACTTTAATAAAAGAAAACATATTTATAATAATTTCGATCATCTGTATTCACAGAAGATCGAAATTATTATAAATATGTTTTCTTTTATTTAAGTCATGGCAGAAAAAACACGTGTGGAGAACTTTATTGGGTTTTTCAATTTCAACTGACAATTATTTTTATTTTTGCAAGATTTTCCATATTAATGTTTGTCATACAACAAAACAAAATACGTGCTGAACATTGTATATGTTATTTTACTAGTTCCGGTGATACAAAGAGAAACGGATTTTTAAAAGAAAATTCAAATTGTTCTAAAAAGGAAAATTTAAAAAAATAATTAAAATAAACTTTGATCTTTCCTCTTAATAATAACAAACATTTAGACAATAACATTTTGTTTTCGTCAAGTTTGGCGTCATTTTCATCATGCTATGCTCTTTTTTGCGATCTCGTGGAGTTACCTAAGTATTAGCGACATTTACCGGCATGAATGTACGAGAATTATTTATAGAAAATATGAGTCCTCCGACAGGAATTGAATCTGTGTCCTATACGGAACCGTCTTATAGCCTGACGTGCTTTTACCGATTGAGTCACAGAGGAACGTTTCGGTTAGCAAGGTCGATTTTACTGTTTTTAAACTACAATTCTCCATGATTTTCTCTCATACATTCATATCTGCTCGATGCGTATCTAAATGTAAACAAATAACGTCACACGGAATGGACAAAGTCCGACGATTATTTTGAGACATTTTTTATGTTTATAAAATATGTTTATAAAAAGAACGTATAAAATATAAAAAAATGTCTCGTATATATATATATATATATATATATATATATATATATATATATAGAGAGAGAGAGAGAGAGAGAGATTCCTGATAAAATACAAAGAACAATCTGCAATATTATTGGTCCTGACCTGGCATATCCGCTTCAGTTACTTTCCCACCACCGTAAAATAGATTTCCTGTGCTTCTTCTATAAATACTTTCATGACAATTGTTCTGATGAACGTTCCTCTTTGGTAAATAAACTTTATGGAGATTAGCAACAATGTCTCATCCATTTAGAGTTGACTTGGCTAGATGCAACCGTAAGTTCTATGCTGACAGTTTGTTCTATCACATTTATCTCTTGTGGAACTCTTCTTTTATTCTCACTCCTTAACTATTTCTCTTTCGTTCACATTGCGTAACCACCCAATGTGTCACTTGCCTCCCTGTCTTCCGCTAGTGTGGGACTCAGTTTTGGCTCTGTTCGCGAACAGAGACGCATCTGAGGATAAAAATACTGAGAGGTGCCCAGTCCGGGGAACTGCTGCCCCGGGCTATAACCCTCATTGCACTAGAGAGTGGGGATCGGTGCAGATGGTTGCAGAGGCTGGGTAATTTTCTCTCAGGCCTGAATGTACGAATTCATGTTCCCCACATTAAATCCAACCTTGTGTTATATCTCGTCAGAGTGCGGAGTCTGGAGTAAATACTACTTTGTGCCTTAGTGGCTTTATCTCCTTTCTTGCGGTGAAATGATTAAAGAAAGAATCATTTGCATATCACTGTTAATGTTTTCGCTCACTCACCCTATATAGTCTCAGTTTCTAAACCAAAGTATTTAGCAAGCTACTTACTACAGCTGTCGGAAAACAATAGAATTATGTTATCTGACCAAAGAATTCATAATTCAAATAAGTTTTATTGTGCTTTTTGATTTTTAAAAATACAAGAAAAATCTCACATTTAACACCCATTATGTTCAAGGTTTACATTATTTTATGCAGAAGACACTAAAGGATAGTCTGTCCCGGGAGGTGTCTGGGAAGGGACTACCTAGAGATAGGTTTAGCTAGGCAGGCTCTGGAGCGCGCGGCCAGCGAGTGCTACAAGGGTCACGTAGTTAGGTATAGGTTAACAAGATGTCTAACGAAGCCGTGAACATGGGCGCAGAATTTCGCAAGGAAATGATTCGTCGAGGTTCCGATCGGTACATTCGTGAGTGGACATGCTCTGAGGTCGACTGATTATGTGCGAGGTGTTTCGGCGGCATTTCGAGAGCCAATTTACCAAGGAGGCTGGTTTTTGATGAAGAGATTCTCAGCTATTTGGCTGACTTAAATCGGCATCGCCGACTAAAGCTATGAAGATGAGACTACCGAAGGAGAGGTCTACTTGGCATTGAAGAGGGTCGGCAGTGGCAAATCTCCGGGACTTGTTGATTTACCCTATGAATTGTACTAGAGTTGTCGCACATCTTTGTGACTGTGTTATACAACAACCGGTTCTTGCAATCGGATCACCAGGGATGTGATCACGCTGTTGAAAGGGGGCAAGCATGGTGGGCGGGATTTAGATGGTTACAGGCCCATAACTCTGCTAAACACAGATTTAATGACTTTGGCGATAATGTGTCGCCCTCGTATTCTGGGATGAAACGAATGGTGTTTCTAACTCTGCTAGCCGTAGCAAGAAGGTTGTTTGGACGACGCGAATAGAGGGAAACTTGCAATACGAATTCTATTCTCATCAGGCTCTGTTCAGATTCTTTCAGCATCAGCAGAAGGTGAAGATCAGAACCGAGAGAAAGCGTCTGGTGTCGATAGATTTCAGCAAATGGTGGGTAAAAGTAGCGAGCTTGGTTCGTGTGAAAGGGGCTATCCTTGAGTTTCTTTTTAAAGTCCTCTGTCACAATGACGGGGTTTCTGTGAAACACTCGTCTGGTTAAGTTAGACTCTCTTTGTGTACCTAGTTTATGTGAGCGTGTGTCAGTCCTGGCTTCCTACTAACATTTGTTATGTTCTGTTCGATATTTTGTTATATTTTAGCTTGTGATTAGGGATTCATACCCTCGCCCTCATTTCAGACCATCTGTGTCTATATATATATATATATATATATATATATATATATATATATATATATATTCATGAACATTTTTGCATTAGAAAATTTTAAGTCACGGTGTTTTTCTCTAGGTTCCCTTTGTGTATGGGGTATTGTCGTATATGTAGAACTAAATGGTGAAGGATGACTTCTTGTGGCACATATGTTTACTTGTAATGAGTGAATGGGTCATGAATCGGATTAGCTAAGTATAGGATAGTTAATGATGACCAACCTCACCCCACTGCCCCTTTTGACCTTATGCCGCAATTATTGTAATTTTTGTAATAATAAATATTGACCTGGCAAAATTTATTCTAGAGATTACTCTATTCATAACAATACGGCGTCGCCGATAGGATCCCTAACTGCGTTGATTGAACATGAGAACGTCGAAACTTGAATTAGATATTTCGCAGCGTTGGCTAGGGCAAAGAAATTGAATATCAAGAAAGCCTCCGGGGGTGGGCAGAATTAAATTACTGATTTAATGTTGGGTTCAGCAAGATGTGAAGCCATTAAGAAAATATTCATTATGGCGGAGCCCAGAATACAGGAAGACTTAACATATTAGCAAATTTCAACAATTATAAAAACAAACGTGCAGCAAATAAGGCTGGTTATTGCAGATATAAGAGTTCTGGAAATGGACAGAAGTCAAATTAAACCGTAATGCACTATTTGCACTGATTATAGGAAGCATCAAGATATTGTGAATTTGAAAAAAAGAAGTTCGAGAGAAATGTCTATAGAAGACGAATTGATTCTGCTAAGTCTAATTGAAGGTTTGTATAACGTTACATACAAACGTCAGGTTCTAGAACGGCTACGAGCGAATGATATGAATTTAGATGCAAGTATAGAATTCTTGCAAAAATTAAAATTAATTAATTTAATAATTCTAAAAACAATGTGGAAGCATACAACAGATCTAAAATGTTAATTAAAAGCAAATATTTCGACAAATAACAAGTGTCAGGCCGTAAGAAATTACGTTTAAACTCTAAAAGAAAAGAATATTGCCAATCGGTTCGGATAAAAAAAAAGAGAATAGAAAGGGTAGAAAATATAAACTCTTATACTGAAAATACAGAAGTGTATTCGATAAGAACACCAGTAAAAAGTAGAGAGACAGTAAAATTGAATAGCATAACTTTTCCCATGCAGGTTGACACGGGGATCGATGTTATCTTAATCCCAATGAACTTTTGGGAGAAAATGGGTAAACCCAAATTAAGAAAAGGTAATATTGATTTCAAACTATTTAATGGATCAGTCACCACAATTCTAGGTTCTTTTGAAAGAAAGTTTCCAGACAAAAAACCGTTTTGAGATTATGTCCATCACTGTTGTAGAATGTACAAAAAATCATGGACTTCTGGGAATAGACATTTTAAAAGTGGATACGGCGAAATTCATAAACTGAATAAAGTAAGAAGAACCTGACATAAGACTATTAAAAGGATATAAAGAGAGTATTCGTCTAAAAAGAAATAATCACCCGATCTATTTTGAATCTCGAAAAATACCTATTCACATTCTATCTGTAATAGTTGCAAAACTAAAGAAAATGGTAGAACAAGGGATACTGGAAAAAGTTACACAAGGTGATAGCACCAATTTTTGCGATACGAAAGCCCAATGGCGATTTGAGGATATTCGGGGATTACAAAGTAGGTGTGAATCGTCGGGTATTCTCTGATTCATTCCCATTACAAAACATAGACACGGTAAGTCATGAATTAGCAGGAATGAAATACTTTGCCAAGAATGACCTGAAATCGACATATAACCAAATAGAAATTGACAGAAAATTTGAATAAGTCACTACAATTAATACCCGATAGGCTAAGATGGACTTGTCTTCCATTTGAAGTTAAGTCTTTAAGACATTTTTCAAAAGACAATTCAAAAAGTTCTATCGGGGGAGGAAAATATATAATCATATATCAAGACGATGTAGGCATAGGAGCTTATAAAGATGAATTATAAAAAAATGAACAAGTTTTAAACAAATTAAAAAATGTTGGCGTGAAAATAAATAGCGATAAATGGGAGTTAACTTGCGACAAAATATCGTATTTGGGAAAAGAAATATCGAAAGAGGAAATTTCAAACAAACTGATAAATAAAATATCGAAAGTTAGTAAACCAAAAATAAAACAGAATTAAAGTCTTTTTTTGGGGGGATTGACCAATTTTTATAGCAAATATCTATTTAGATACAGCGGCCTAATAAAACCATTTGCAGAATTACGGAAGAAGAATACATAATCTAAATGGACTCAAAACAAAATATAGCTTTTCAAAGCGTAAGATACTAATAAGCAAACCAATCGCAAAACTCTGATCTTAAAAAAGTGACAGTTACTACAGATGCAAGTGAACATGCTGTAACAGCAATTTAATCTCAAGAAGGTCATCCAATAAAGTACCTGTCGAGGGAATTAACGTCAGCTGAAGATAACTACTCAGATATTGCAAATGAAGTGTAGAAAGAGCATAGAAAAAGTTCGAAATTTTCTTCTTTCTATTGCTCTTTTTTCTCATTTTCTCTTTCTATGCTCAAATGGAGCATAGAAAGAATTCGAAATCTTTTGTTTTTAAGGCCAGATCACAAAACTTAAGGGTTCATATTTAACCCCAGGAAGTAATTACCAAAATTTCACATCTTCTAGAATTGTAAGATGGACTATAAAAATCAGAAATTAGAAACGCCTGAAAATTCAGAAGATAAAATACTCCCCTGGGTTGAAACGGACTTGTTATCCCTAAACCGTTTCAGAATGGAAAGCATACAAGATCCAGTGTTAAGTAGAATTTCAGACAGAATAAAAAGAGAGAGATGGAGCAATTGTTCAGTGGCAGAAAGACTATACAAAGAATCAAGACATAAGTTAAAAGTAGAGGAAGGTATCACATGCAATGGAGATATCATAATACCCCCACAAAGTTTAAGAACTAAATGATGTGCACGGTGATGTATATTGTGGCATGACAGCGACACAAATGAGATTAAGGTTATGAGCGTGGTGGCCAGAATATTCTAGAGATGTAGAAGACTATGTAAAAAGCTGCCCAATTTATGCAGAAATAATTAAAAAAACTGTCACAAAACAAAATCCACTCGTGGTCTAAAGAAAAAGAACCATGGGCTCGGATAAAGATGGATCTTGTCCATTTTATTTTAGAGGACTCGTTTTCACGATGGTGCGAGTAATTAAGTTGCTGACATAAAAGCCACCACAGTAAAACAAATATTAAGAACCATATTTTCAAAAGATGGGGTTCCTAAAACTTTAGCCTCAGATAATTTTGCGAGGAAAGCCTGTGTTGTGGTAAAACGTATAAGACACCACCCTACCACCCACACTCGAATGGGATCACAGAAAAAATGGTGCAGACTGTCAAAATATAACTAAAAGAATTTAATATAGAGATACTGTTAACCTATAGGACAATTCTACATGCAGGTAGACTATCGTATTTATGGGTAGACAGATTAGAGATTCTATAATCTCATTTTCAACAAGTGTATGGTATTAAAAAGATGCAGTTTCTTATCCAGAGAAGGCGAAATTTGTAGTACAGAAAGGACAACGCAAAATTACTAACGAAAAATTGTACTGGCTCATGCGGACCAATTCAAAATCAGAATAGAACCCGAGGATATAAAAATCGACGGTGAACTGAAGGTGAAGAACACGAAGGAGAGTAGGGGACAAATGAATCCAGTAGGGAAACTCAATCTATGGATGATAATGACGAGACATCTGACGAGGAGTCGGGAGAAGATAATGAACTCAGACCTAGGTTCCCTATAAGAAGAAATCAAGAGACACCAAGAAAGACAGATTCCCAAGAATAATTAAAAGAAGTCAATGATCCACGAAAGGCATAAGGACATTTTTGGTTCAGGGAGATTTAGTATTGTATGTAAATAAGAGAAAAGCAGAAAGCTACTGCGAATACGTCTGTTTCAGAGAGTACTCTATTTTATGTAAAAACAACTACCATGGAAATATTTACAGGAAAAGCACAGGGAAGCTACGTTACGGCGGTGGAAGGTGAATGAAGCCGAGATGCCAGGTTGGAGCCAATAACATTGCAGATTCTTTGTATTTTATCAATAATTTCTAAATACATAGAAACACAAAAACCGTTATAACAACAAAATTCAGTGTGTGGAGCTATGTAAGACTGATAAATATGTATGATGCTGGCGAGAAAAATCCTCTATCTCGACACAGTGGAGCAACAAAGGTATGATAAAAGATACTGAGAAAGATTTTCCGAAAGATCCTTGTGTAATGATGGCGTTTTTAGATGAAATGTGAATGTAAACCCGATAAAAAGATAAATAAATTGACTGAAAGAAAACGAAAAAGCTAAAAAAAAGTCTGAAGAAGATTAAATCAAAAAGTACACCTTTGTTATCACAACATTTCGGCCGTTGTATCGGTCTTCTTCAGGAATATATCGATACGGATAACATACAGCGAAAGAATCAGCGTATATGCTAGGCTATAAGGACCTCCTTAATAGGCCTAACACAGAAACAAATACTAAATGGGATCTGATAAAGAAAGAAATGACAGCAACTCTTTAATAGCAGCTGTAACACTAAAAAACCTTCAATGAGTGCAATCAAGCATGGCAAACGGCAGCAGTAGTAGAATTCATCAGCCTGAAGATATGCTAGGCTTAAAGCTTCAAATTTCGAGAGACAATTGTCCCATGGAACAATAGCCTAGTGGAATAAAAGCATTGGTAATTTCGAATCCAAACCCTAGACCGGCTTATGTGCACGGACTCATAGTGAGCGATAACTGAGCAGTACTAAAAAGAACTATGAGAAATTCCTAGACATAGGCAGTGGAACGAGAGCAGTCTACCACCGTAGATAAATAAAAGGTTCAGATAGGTATTCCCTGTAGGTTACCCGTATCGATATACACCTAACGAAGGCCGAGCGGCACTACGGCCGAAATTTTGTGATCATAAAGATGAGGACAATAGTCCGAATAACTTCTCATCACAGAAATTAAGATATATTTCATTTGGTTTTCACAAACATGGACAGAAAATTAAGAGCAATGAGGAACTTTCAAGGAAAATAGAAACGAAAAACGCAGTTGTATTTAGAATGAGAAACATACGGTATAAATAGCAATACTACATGAAGAAATACGGCTTGGATTGGTTGGGTTTGGTTTACGGCATATCAAACTCAATGGGTCATTTAATACCGACAAATCTTTTTTCCTGGTAATATTTTTGTTTTGTCAAAAATCTATTTATGTTTATATTCATTCCTCAAAAATATATAGTTGGTAATATTATTTTTTCAAAAAAATATATAGTTGGTAATATTATTTTTTTCAAAAAAATATATAGTTGGTAATATTATTTTTTTCAAAAAAATATATAGTTGGTAATATTATTTTTTTCAAAAAAATATATAGTTGGTAATATTATTTTTTCAAAAAAGTATAGCTGGTAATATTATTTTTTGGTAATAAATTTTACAAAGTATTTCTGGTATTAAAACCTATTTTTACACTTTTATAATGCTTTTTACCTCAGTTTCGGGGTCAACTATTTGCCCATAGCTTGGACCCTAACAGGTGCTACCACCACGGGTCAGGGTGGACCTGGGACCACCAGAAATTATGGTGGTTCCACGTCCCTCAAAACCTCCTGATCAGAGGCCTTGCTGTTGGACGTAGTTTATCGTCTTATCCAGGACGCAGATGTAGTTTAACTTCATACCCAGGACGCGGATGTAGTCTCAGTTTCGGGGTTAACTATTTGCCGATAGCTAGGACCCTAACAGGCGCTACCACCCCGGTTCAGGGTGGACCCAAGAACACCAGCAATTAAGAAGTGGTTCTACGCTCCTCAAAACCTCCTGATCAGAGGCCTTGCCGTTGGACGTAGTTTATCGTCATACCCAGGACGGGAAAGACGGCCTGGAGAATCTAAAACGCACATCATATAATAAAAGCAACAAAGTTAGAGGATTACGTTTGACTGTCATGTCTCCGCTGTGCTATAGCTAAGTTAGTATCTGTCCCTTGCCGTTTTCGCCTGCTATCCACCTTGGGAGTGTTAAATTCTCCAAGCCCTCTTTCCTCATTATGTGTCCTAGAAATGTCAGCGCTATCTTATTTTAAATGTGTGTTCTTAATTCAATTTTCGTTTAAAACTTCCCCGTTGCTCATATGTTCAGTAAATAATATTTCCAGCAACCTTCTGTGGAATCGCATCTGTCTTTTCGAGGCCTTTTCGAGGCCTTTTCGAGGCCTTTTCGAGGCCTTTTCGTCTGTGAGGAAATTAAGCAGTTAGCATTTTATAACGAGTTTTAAAAGATAGGCAGATGCGCAGTGAATTATAACAGTTGGTTCTGCTGGTTGCATCGCTCGACAGATATAAAGACAGAAAGTGAAGAAAACTGTAGCTGTTGGATAACTACAATTCATAGTTTATTACGCGAGTATAAAACCGACAGAAATATTCATAAAGAAAGGATGCCTGGATAAAAGAAAAAAAAAATCAAAATTGGTAAATGCCGGATCAAACCAAGAATAGTAGAACCCGGAGTCAAGGTTAAATTAACCCATTACCTGCCATGAGCCCCATTTGGAGATCTGTTAAAATTAAACTCATTACATGTTATTCCTTGTATTTACATTGAATTGCTTACATACATTGCATTTGCAGACGTATATTTTACAACACTTAGACTTTAAAGTTTTTATTAGCTGTAAGACGACACTTTCTGTCGTAATTTTAAATTTCACCAGTAGAAAAATAATGGCTATTTTGAAAAGTGTATTTTTTATTATTTTTTGATATTTTATACACATATATATTTGATGTTCTAGTTTCTATAAAAATGACAATGGTAACTACTGAAATTAAACATAAGGAATAAATAAACTCCTAAGACACCGGTCTGGGCCGAAAATGCTCATTAAAAAAAAATTGTCAGTTAATGGGTTAATGCCAGACTTGCACATGTTTTTATCGACCATCTGAAGTGCAAACGCTTATGAAAAATGTTTCCATTTTGATACGGACTGTCGGCATTGGAAGGAATAAATTATTATCGGTATTTTGTGACTGTTTTTGGAAAGCTTCAAGTGCCAAGAAATACAAAAAAATAATAGAGCCTTCTTTTGAAAGATTATAGAATTCAGCGTTTAAGTTTCTTAAACACTGTAATCGGATTTTGATACTGAAATTATTGTCACAAGTGTAAAAGTCGGTATAACGTTTCGAAAAAATAACTGCCTGAAATGGATACGCAATTCATGTGTATTTGTCTGACTGGCTCGACTTAAATAGACTGACAAATCCATTAAGAAAAAAATGTTTTAAACAAAAAATTACTTTTTATTGATTAACGTCCATTCAACTTTCCTCAAGGCGCGACATTTGATAGAATCGATAATCATTTTGTAAGGGGCGCAATACTCAGTATCGATAGAGTTTAAATTCGATCCCAATTTGTTATCGAGTTATCTGGAATTAGCTACACTAAGCACGGAAATAAACTTGTTTTTTTTTTTCAAAATAAATATTTTAAAATAACGAACGAACGTATATGGTCATTTTTAATTGAAGAGCAAGAATATACAATAAATAATAAAAGTATACACCTGCTTATTCCTCATTCAGGATAAATACTTATTATCCACTGTATTTGTGCATGGGCTTCTGAAAAACCCCACCCACTTTTTTTTAAGTTTTAGAAATTCAGAATATATGTAAATATCAATGATGTAACACTTTTTTTTTTTTACAATGATCTTCACCCTGTAAAAGGCCAAAGGAGCCATTCGAGGTATACTGTTACAGAATAAATAGTTTATAGGATAGGGATATGACACATGTGTCTAGAATTGGACAGGTTCAGATTATAGTGATCGGGGAAGCATCCTCTTGGGAGTCGGTACCACAAAGCAGCTGTTCATGAAAATCTGCTGCTCAAATGGAACTTACATATCACTAGTAGAATATGAGAGTGGTTTGATAAAATTTGTGTGACAAGGCGAGTCTTACCAATGAAGGTTAGAACTAATGGAAGTAAACAATGCAGGTCGTTAGAGCTAATGGAAGTAAACAATGCAGGTCGTTTGAACACTTCCCATGCAAATAGCGATAGAGTAGCGAGAGACTTGCGACGTTTTCTCTGATAGAAAGGAATTACAGGGTAGAAAATAATTCGTCACCCACTATCGAAACTGGAAAATGGAAACGGGTCACTCAATTTTTGGCCTGATCTCGCTCTTTTAAAGCAGGAGAAGTCAGGTTCTTACTGGTGCGATACAGGGAGCCAACACTTTTCCCCCTCATCTTTACTCATGGACCGTATGTATGATGTTGAATTTAAGTCCCAATAGGCGCTGAAGAGACACAGTCTCCCCGAGAGAGAGCAGCCGTTCATCGCGATCGCTGAAAGTTCCGAGTCGCTCGGTGAATATAGAACGTCACTAATTTCGTTTTCGGCCAATGTGATCAGCCATTACCCTCACTCCCGACTGAGCTCTTAGAGCTAGGTTAGGAGAGAGATCATCAGCTGACAATCTCTAGGTCGTCTAGTGTTTTGGAGGTGCACCGATATACTGCTGCATTATCAACGCAGATATTCACAAACGATCAGAGTATACGCTTAGGCAGATAATTTATAATAAGTCAAAAGTGTAACCCTTTATGATATACCTTGTCAAAAGCCTTTGAAATATCTAATGCTATCGTCCTTCAGATGCATTTCGTCCTTGGCATGACGATAAACTACATTCAGCAGCAAGGCCTCTGATCGGGAGGTTTTGAGGAGCGTGGAACCACCTCTTAATTGCTGTTGTTCCCAGGTTCACCCTGACTCTGGGTGGTAGCATCTGTCAGGGTCCCAGCTATGAGCAAATAGTTAGTCCCCAAACTTGTGAAAAACACTACGAAAGTATAAGAATAGATTTTTGTAGTAAAAATACCAGCAATACATTTTTGGAAAAGAAATATTACCAGCAACACATTTAAAAAAATATTACCAACAATACATTTGTCTCGACAAAAAACTCTTTACAAAAATACGTCAATGAAGCCTGATTTCTTACAACGAATACATATTCTATTTAAATCTTGTCTGCATTAAATAACCCATTGAGGTGTTGATATGCCGTAAAACAAAATAAACCAAACCAAAACAATCAGATGCATTATTCATTGAAAAATGAATCACTATTTTCTGGGACGAGACGAGTCTATTTAAATAGTCCCACTTGAACGTAGGGTATAAGTTAAAAAACTTGTTTAGTAGACGATTACTACCGTGTACGGAGTTCCAACAGTATTTAGTTCCTCAAATGTACAGCCTCGGCTTAATAAATTTTAAAGTTTTGAATGGTTAACCTCTACTGGGAACAAATAGCCTGCATACAGAAAGAGAAATTCAGTGAATACACAGTATTATGTCTTCATTGCATTGAATGAAGATAACACAATCAAGTATGTCGCTTGGAGTCGACGTACACTTACTGATAGGCTAGCTTTCTAACTACTTCTTCCAGGCATTTACTTGACCCCCCACTGAGTCAGGTTGTGACACAAGGTCGGTTTTTAACGTGTGGACCCGAGTGTTTTCACCCGGGTCGCTGGTCTTGGCTGGTCTAAGATAGTCTTAGATTGTCCAAGCTAGCCTTGGCTTGTCATAGCTGGTCCAGGCCGGAGCCGGTCCAAGCTAGTCGTAGCCATGATACCACCAGATCAGGGACGAATCCCTACACCAGACAAGTATCGAGTGAAGCTCTCAGCCAGAAGGCCGATCGATCGATCGATCGATCGATCGATCGATCTGCGAACAGATACTCCGCTTTGATTCGGGCCTCCAGTCCGAGCAGCTCTTCTAACTACTTCTTCCACTGACGATACTCGGCGCCAGTCTATATGTATTTAGACGAGTCCAAGTCTCACTTCTTGAGAGGTGTCTTCATCTCCACAACACCCACTTTTTAGATATGCTTTTTAGCCGATACTTTTTCCTGGCATGGGTCCAATTCCAACGTTCCAATCAGTGTAGTTGTTGCTTATTCTGAGCATATCTTGACCATAATTGATGAATATATCTCTTATGACAAATGTACATCATACTACCAAAGCGCTGAATATTTTTTCCTTTTCTGCCAATTTTCTTCATGGGGATTACAGCCTTTAAAGAAAATTTATCGCCGATCTTAAATATGGTAGGTTGAAACTATCGAACTTTCTTCTTGTTCCCTGGCAGTAATTTGTCAAAAATGGATTTAACTTTCCACGCAAACGTGAGCTCTGCAGGTGATATTTTTCGCGTTGATATTTGCATTTGATGTCATTCGATACACACTAAAAAATTCTTGTAATATCGTTTCTTTAGCTTTTCTTAATGCTCTTTTGAAGGTGTCAACAAAACGTTCTGCTTGACCATTAAACCTCGGATGATAAATCAGCGTTGTCAAATGTTCAAACACGTAGCTTTTTCAGAAATGTTTAACCTCCCTAGAAGTAGATTGTGTTCCATTATCGGATACCACACTATCAGGTACTCCAAACCTTGCAAAAAGGTTCGAAAGAATTTGATTTTTATTGCTGTAGTAGATCTTTTATACTACAATATTTCGGGTCATTTTGTGATAATGTCGACCACTACTAAGTAGTATGAACGATCTAGTGGTCCAGAAAAGTCCATAGTCTTGCCCACGGTTTATCAGTGCTCGGTCATGCCTGATAGTATCAATTATAGTGACTTTGCTGCTGAATTACAAACATTATATTTTTTCACTGTGATTTGGATATCTTTCTATAACATTGGCAATAAACGTAGCTTTTCATCATGGACTTTATTCTCACTATGTCTGGGTGTCTTACGTGGAATTTGTTTAAAATCCCTTTTTTTTTTTTTGTAGTATAAAACATTTACAACGCTCTCCACGTACAAAAGTACACCATCACAAATAGTAAACGCTGTATTGTTAGGAGGTTTAATTTTACTATTTACATTATTCGGACAATTGTTCTCATCTTTGTCGCCATGTTTATGACAACGTTTCGGCCGTTCTACGCTCCGGCTTTCTTCAGGTGGTTGAAATGTCGAACTGAACCCTTTATTTCGCTCACTGGGGTAGACAGTTCTAGTTCCACATCCATGTCTAATAGACGTCAGTTATCAGTTATCTCCTGTTAATTCCCCTCTCAAAACATGCAATGATAACAGTAAAAATTGCAATATGAGCACTGGTAAAAAAATATATCCGGGTTTCTCTTATATCCGGGTTACACTGTATAAATATTTAATCTTTAGAAAGAATAGACATTTGTGTTCACTGATATTGAAACCGTAATCATGTCGTCTTTGAAAGACTTACTGAATCGGTTTCACGTGCTGTATTTTCGTAACACTCTTGAGTACAGTGTAACCCGGATATAAGAGATTTTTCTCTGGTCCCAAATTAGAGCCATACTTACCTAAACAAAATAGACCAAACCCGGATATAAGAGACTTCTTCTCCGGTCCCGACAACTCTCTTATATCCGGGTTACACTGTATATTATCGATGTAAGCAACAACACCGACTGGTCCAGCCAACATCGTATCCATTATTTGCTGGAAAATACCCGAGATTACATTTACACTAAAAGGGTAAAATCTTTTAAACTTGTAGAGTCATTTATGCTTATTAACAGTCAAATACTTCTGACTTTCCTCGTTCACTTCAATTTGAAGATATACTTTAGATCAGTTTTTTTTTTTTTTTTAAAAATCACCACCATTTAATTTGACAATATCCTCTGGAGTTGATAGGGGATATGCTTGTGGTAGGAGGCAGTCATTCAATCCCGTTGAAAAATCTGCACAGAGAAATGTATTTTTCTTTCTAATATAAACCATTGGTGTGGCTCATTCTGAATCTATTTTTTCAGTAACTCCGGTTTCCGAATTCTGTTCGATGTTAATAAACTCCAACGCAGCAAATGGTAACTATCTTCTAGGCTTAAACACTGGTATCACATTTTCTCTCAATTTAAAAAAAAAATGCCGTTGACTTTGTATATTTTTCAAAGAGAAAAATGTTTGTGAATTTATTTTTTAGTTTACTCAGTTTCTTTAGTTGTAACCATTTTTTTCTGAGGAACAATTAATTTTTCCACAGAATGAAATAATCGACCAATTTCGAAGTTCAAATAATTCTAGCCTCGCCAGTCAACGCCTAGTAAATTAGAGTGGGATTTTTTTTTTAAATACGTAAACATCTGGGGTTTTTTTTACCCACAAGAGCGCTATTACGTGATTTTTTTTCCCAAGAAAATTAATTTCTTTCCCGATATTCATCTTCCAATTTGACAGATTTTTTCTCAATTTTGACGAGACAATTATGTTCCATGTTTGCCCATCAATAATTGTAATATCGCTACCAGTGTCCGCTTGAAATCTCACCGTAACTTAATTCATTGGAAACGTCAGAAATTTTCTATTTGAACTTTCTAGTTTTTTAGCTAGTATAATTATTTTCAGTAAGTTAATTCGTGTATTTCTTTTCGGCTTACATTAACTTCGTTTTTGACCTGTTTTCCCCACAATTAAAATATTTTGTTTTTAAAATGGACAGTCCTTTCTGAAACGAAGTATACCATAGCAATAGCATGGTATATGTTTTACAGTATTTTTTTTTTATTCTGCGTTTTTTCTTACAGTTGTATTGTCTTTTTCCCAACCATTTATATTTGTAATTTTTTTATTTGGATCGATTTTCGCTGCATCGTGTCTTAAATTGACAATTTTTGGCACCCTTCCGCAATAGTCTGTATCGCTAACTTTGAATCCTGTTCAAGTTTTCTGAATCGTTGCTTGCTGCCAGACCTTTAACGAAAATTAGACAGTTAAATTTGTCTGGGGATAATTCATCCAGTTTAAATTTCTCAAAGTCACGGTTGACTTTACCGGCCTATGTGACAAAATCGTCATTTTTATCCTCAGTAAGGTTCATGCACTGCCAACGTGTATAAAACAGTAAATTCTTTTTCAAAGATTTTCGATAATACCGATAGTTTCGTGAAATGATACTATTTCTGGAGCATTTGGCAAAATGAAATTCAGATGTTTTTCATGATTAGTTTCGTAAGAAAAGACTTACCTTATTTTCATCCGAACATCCTTGACATTCTTCTCGAAAAATATCCTTGTACCTTCTGAAGTACGATAGGAATGTAATGTTATCTCCTGGGAGGTAATTAAGTCCGGCAAAAACGAAATCAACGCATTGTCCTTTCCTTGCTTTTCCAGGATTCCTTTTATCTGTTCTTGATATTCAATCAACACTCGTTGAATCTGTTGTAATAGTTGCTGAATAAATATCTTCATTTCTTCCATAGTGTATTATGTTCGCGCATATAGTACTTAACTAGGAAGAAAAATCTTTTCTCCCCCTAATAGCAGTTTTGAAGTTTATCGATTTCTGCGTCGTACTATATATATATACATGAACTCCACAAAACTTTTTAGCGTGAATTTTGACTTTTCTTCGCTAGCTAATTTTGCTAAGCGAGAGAGGTAAAATTATTTTTTCGTGTCAATTCGAATTATCGTCGCCATTGTTATATCTTCAATTGCATTGAATGAAGATAACATAATCAGGAAATATGTCGCTTGGATTCAATAGGTGGAAATAAGCAGATAAGCTAGATCTCTAACTCACGTTTACTCCTTTCGAGATTTTCTTGACCCCCCCCCCCCAATTAGCCAGGTTGTGATACAAGGTCTGTTTATAACGTGCGCAGCCGAGTGTTTCCGTTCGGGCCACTGGTCAGAGCTGTTTATACCACTGCTACGTAACAGATGTCACGCAACGTTTTTTTTTGGGGGGGGCACAAGGGAGGAGAGAAGGCATCAGACACGGAACAGATACATCTGCAGCATCCATCCCAACGGGAAAAAAACCCACTTCTCCTCTGCCAATACTCTTGGAAGAATCCGGAAGGAAAGCGCCAAATTTGCAAGATGCCCTCTCTCACCACATTTGCTCCTTCCACTGACGATTCTCGGCGTTAATCTACTTAGACTAGCTCAAGTCTTCTTCTGGACAGGTGTGTTCGTCTCCACAACAAATAGGAAAAAGAGTAAGTAAATGATGCGGTTTCTCATCGGGGCTTCTTTCAACAGAGACATTAATAAGAGAACGAGAAGATCTACCAGGATTTAAAGAACAACGGCATAATGTAGTAAAAGAAAGCAAGATAAAAAGACTAACTCTTAACTTTAAGAAAAATGCATAGTTGTCAGAAAAAAAGAAAACCTAGTGTGAGTTTGATATTAGGGACATCAAAATAGTGCCTTATGAGAATGGCTAATGCTAACCTCCATGAGAGTGACACATTGCGACTTCTCTGTATAACATTTTCCGCAGAGATGAAGTTGAATGATTGCACTGAATCAACTGCTAAGTCTACAGCTAGAAAAGGAGGGTCTCTGTATTGTGCTTTCAATACTGATGCAATATAATGATTTGCTGCTCCTGCTATATATTGAGAGATTCTTAATAAATTAGAGATAAAATATAAAGAATCTGCAATGTTATTTGTGCTGACCTGACATATCGGCATCACTTTCCCACAGCCGAAACGTAGATTCACTGTGCCTTTTTTCAATCGTACACAAACTTTATGAATTTAAGGGTAGTATTAGATTGGCAGCAAGGTCTCCTCTTTTTACAGTTAAAAAGGCCAGACGTAACTGTAAATTCTTTGATAATAATTTTTCACGCACTTCTTGCTTGGGGAATTCTCTTGCAGCTTCATCCTTTCCAGCCAAGTTTGATCGTTAAAAATTTAAATGCAATGTTATTCTTTATCATCCACACTAATTAATGTTTTTGTCATTCTCTAACACTCAGTATCCCATTCTGTCATAGCGGCTTTATTGCCTTTCTTGGGGTGAAATTATAAAAAACATGTATAGAAATTTAACTATTATGGTATTCTAATATCAGACGGTGGGAAGATCCGAAGGAACATGGGCATACGGATATAACATCTACCTCAAGTTGCGCCCAGGCCTTTATAGAGTGAATCTTAATGTAAAGTAAAAGAGAGAAAGCCTTTAGACATAAATCTTTTTCAGAAAGTAAGAAAATGTGCTGAATTTCTATGTACATTTAAGTTTCTATATAGAATTTAATATTGGGCAAAATATATCTCAGATGAGAACATGAATTGCAAAGAAAACTATACTAACATTCAGAAAGAGAATTGAAATTTCCAGAACACACGGTGTCCTGGGTATGACGATAAACTACATCCAACAGCAATACCTGGAGGTTTTAAGGAGCGCGGAAACACCTCTTAATTGATGTTATTCCGAGGTCCACCCTAACCTGGGGAGTAGCATCTATTATAGTTCCAGCTATAAGCAACTTGTAACGCCCCCCCTAATAAAAATCACCAGTAATATAATGAGCAACAATACGATTTATAATCTACAAACTAGATGTCTAAAAAAGAAAAACCTTTATTCGGAAAGTATGCAATTATGTACAAGATATTTTCAGTTGAAGCCATAAAATTGCATTCTAAATATTTAGATTTCGCCATTAAATAACCCATAGATGTGTGCATATGTCGTTAAACAAAATGAACAAACGAAAAAATATAATGCAACACTCTTTGCAAAAATACGTCAGTGAAATCTGATCTAAAAACTGATTTCTTGCAAAGAATACATATTTTATTCACACGAAACTGACCTAAAAATCTTGTGGGCATTAACCCATTGAGGTTCCATTGCCGTAAAACAATACAAACCGAGACACACAAAGAAAAAAGGCCAAGTGAATTTAACACTCACAAAATACTGAGGGAAAGAGAATCACAGGAAATAGCGTGTAAGGAGGATGGTAAAGGGTCAAGGAAGTTGTGAAGAGCCGTGATTGCCTGAAAAGAGATGGCAAAAGAGAAGCATGTTTGATCCTTTCTGGTTGGTTGGTTGTTTGGGGTTTTATGGCATATCAACCACTATGGGTTATTTAATGCCAGATCCAGTATTTACTAAATATAGCAAAAACGTATAGCTGGCAACATCATTGTTTCAAAAACTCGCAACATCATTGCTTCAAAAACGTATAGCTGGCAACATCATTGTTTCAATGTGCTGGAAAAGACCTGGAAGTTCACTATTTTCCCATAGCTGGGACCCAAACAGGTGCTACCACCCCGATCCTTTCTGGGTCAACGATATAGTTTGTGTCAAATTAAGCCAAGATGTATCAAAGAATAAGTCTTCGGAAAAAAGTATAACCTTCTGAAAAGCGCTCATCTCAATATATGTCGAGAATTTGAGAGAGAGAAAATGTGTCAGTTTGTAATTCTGAGCGAACAGTTTTAGAGACGTCTTTAACCCGTAACAACCACAAAGAAAAATTACAGAAAGTTAGTGGGGGGCTATATTTGATGCGTCGTCGCTTTTCGTGTAGGGTAAAACCTATGCGCTCACAAAACCGTATTTGATGCTAAGTCATCCAAATATGGCCCCGATTCATCGGCCATTGATGCAGACATCAAAGTATATTTATGATTCTCACCCATTGTGAAGTTAATGATTTGAAAACAGATGTCTGATCACTGACCGCAAATTACAGGTGATCACTATCAATTTTACTGTTCAAAGTGTTTGTGGACTTTATTCAAGCAACATATATAACTAAGGTAATACTTTTAGCACACTTACCTCATGTCTTAGTTGCCATGACTTCTACAGAGTAGAATTCAGTTTTCTTTTTCTAAGGCTCTTATGTCGCCATTTGTTTAATATTTTCGAATAGACACACTTGACTGACGAACATATTTTTTCCAGCAGTAGGTTGCCATTTCTTTCTGCGGTACCAGTTACCATTCTGGCTATAGAACCCGGTCTGTCCAGCTATTTACCCATAGATGGTTGGGGAGAGAAATGGAAGATTCATACCTTTCCCAAGAGTACTAGCACTCCGTTCTCCGATTCCTCAGTCTGAGCCACTATCCATTACTCCACAGAGATTAATTTAAACAAAAAACTAACAAATAACAAAAACTAACAAAAATAAAAAAATAAAATAAACGAAAAACAAAAAAAACAACAAGATTGTGGAGATGTATGCCGTTGCTTTCTTCACGGTTTGGAATTCAGTTTTCTTTCTCTAAGACTGGTTGCCAACTTTTCTTAATTATTTACCTCATATTACCATGTAATGTACTGGTGATAAGGCCACAAAGTGAATGTAACAAACTCGACTGGAATTTGAACACAGCTCTCCGAATTTCTCATTCTCAACCGTATCCGTTACACCGCGCATACACCCAAACTTACAGCATCACAGGCGGTCACCCATATAGGCACTGACAAATTTCAACGTTGCTTAACTTTGGTGATCGGAAGTGTGTGTGAGAAAAATATACACTTTTTTGTATCAATTTGCATCAATATTATTCTTCTGCTGCTTTGTACGTATGCATTTCTCACTCTGATCTTGTTTAAGATCAGGGTGTGGCACCAGCCCGATCATAAACCCTTCTGGGCTAGATTCATTCTCCGGTCAGTTAGTTATGTGCCATGCGTGATAAACGCTTAGGCGATCATTTATCTTTCGATACATGACTGACGAGGTAGATTTTTTCAGCAACAGGTTGCCATTTCTTTCCGTGGTAGACCAGTTGCCATTCAAGGCTATAGAACCCAGTCTATCCTGCTATCTACCCATGGGTGTGGGGGAGAAGAGTCATACCTTTCCCAAGGGTGTTAGCACGTAAGTGAATATAAGTGAATATAATGGATTCGACTGGAATTCGATTCCTCAATTGGAGCCGCTATTTTTTTTTTACTCCATTTTCCGGTACTGAGATAATTAACATAAAAAAAAAACAACAGCGCAAAAGCAAATAAAGCAACAACAAACGAAAAAAAACAAACCTACAAAAAATAAATACATAATTAAAAACAAAACGAAATCTGTTATTTTCTTTTTAAATCATCCTGGAATCCTCATTCCTCGAAGACTACCGATTGCTAGAATCGGTTAAGGGAGCCACACACACACACAAACAAACTGCCAGCGCAGTCACCTCTTCACGGGGTAAAATTCGACAAAGTTTGGCTTAAAGGGACAACGCATAAGTATGGTTAGTTTTAAAAATAGTAGTGTTTCCTCGGCACTGCTGTTTGGGATGTCTCGAGCAGTAGGGTCGTGAACCTGACCTTGCCCCTCGAAGTGTAATAAAGAGGAGCAGGTTACTGGCTGAGACGGGTAACCTAGAAGTTGATATTCGATTCTTTTTTTTGCTTCCGACCAAAAAGATGGAAAAATACTGAAGTTCTAAATATAATACATTGTTCTGTAACAAAAAGGTATTTTTGTACGACTACCTCGATTTATTATGGATATATTGCGTAAAGTTGTAGAAGAGTTTTGCTGTATGCATGAATAAAAGATGTTGGTTAGTTTTGTGAATTGAAGAATAAAGTAATAGCAAACTTCATTGTCGTAATTGTTCCCAGTTTCTACTGGAGAATCTTTGCGAGAAAAATGTACTGGAATACATAAGTGATTCTAATGAAGTACAAATAATATTTATTGTTCCTTATTCTATCAGGAAGTGGACGATCACAGCTCTCCACAACTTCCTGTTTTGCTTTACGAGACTTTTTGTCAGTTCTTTCGACATCCATTCACACAAAATCATTATCACCGTAGTTAAGCAATGTTGTGTCTGGTCAGTACGTCGACGAGTGAACGCTGGAGAATACAAGGTGCTGCGAGCTTGGATGTGCGGGTGGTAAAATGGAAAATGACTCTGAATTGGTAATAAGAGAGCCGAGTTTCCATTACCATTGGGAAAAGCATGAATCCACCCCTTGGCCCTCAGCTATGGGTTAATTAGTAACATTTGTGTCACTAAATCATTACCTAAAAAACCCCTTAAAATCTAAGAATATTTCCTTGTTTTAAGTAACCTGCAAATCGTTGATAAACCGTAAATAAAACAAATAAAAAAACATTTACTAGTTTATTCTCCATGTCCCCATCAGGTTCTAAATTCTCAAAGCTTTTTCTTTTCGTGAACCAGAAATTTCAGCTATCTCTGACTGTTATCAGTAGATTCCCCTCAAGGCGCGAAATTCGTCAGAAAAGAAAAATATTGAAGTGGTAGGGGGTGCTATTTATAATACCGACTAGCAGCATGGCCCGGCATTGCCCGTGCTTGATTCAAAGATCGTACGACTCGTACAGCAATCGCTATCACTTGACTTAAAATATTTTCGCCCTTCCTTGCCTTTAAAGGAGTGCCCTTTGGCCGTGCTGATGTTGCAACAGGCCTTACTTCATTCACACTGCGATTTTTTTCTAAGCTCTATACTAAACATTAAATCTGTTACGAAAAAAGAACTAAAAATAAACACAAAACGATCAGCTTTAAAAAAGGACTGGTAACTGGAAAAACCGAATGAAAAAAGAATGTTAACAACAAATACTTTTTCACACCCAACCCAGTTCTGTGGAATCAGATCAACTTTGAGTTTAAGCAAGCGAATGAGCCAATTGGAGTAAAAAGTTAAATTTTTCCCACTTGTGACGAATGCAGCTATCGATTTTTTTGCATGCTAGCAAACATTCGTTTCAGTCAGCTGTTGGCTCTCACGCTGGCCAATAGAATCTTCCTGCCTATTCGTGGCAGCCAGCTATAGGCTCTCACTCTGGCCAGTAAAAAATGACCGCAAACTACATAAAAACTGTCGCACAAGCATGAAAAAATTGATTATTTCCGCTATCGATGGGAGTTGGGAAATGCAAAGTCGTTCTTCGCCTTCCGCTAAATTGGAGCATGTGCATGTAGATTTTGGTGCAAATCCGTCGAAAATGGCGGCCGTGCATTCGTGTGTCACACACACACACACACACACACACACACACACACACACACACACACACACACACACACAGACAGACAGAGCCTTTTATAGATAGAAATATAGTGTAAATTCGAACCCGACTTTTTACAGAGTTATCTTAACTGTTCTGCGTATGAAAACAGCTTTTTTTTTTCATAAAGAGATTTAAATTAAAGAACAAACGCATATATACATTTTAAATTTTTAAAAATACAAATCGATAAGTGTACGTATCTGTTTAATGTTCACTCAAGAGAAATAATTATTACCCCACCCCACAAAGTTTGTTCATGAGTTTTTGAAAGAAAATTAACCCACAAAAGTTTATTATAAAACTTTAAAAATTCGGAAAATTAAAAAAAAATATGCAGATATCAATGTTGTAAACATTTTCAAACTTGAAATTATTGCTTCGCTTTTTACGCTTTTAAGTACCCTTTGCTGATTATTTAAAGCCAGACAATATTTTTAGTTTTTTTTTTTAGTTAACATTTTGCCCGATATAAGTCGTACTAATTAACCCCTAGAAGAAGTGAATTTACACCTTTCCCCAAGGCTATTTGCGCGTAAGTGAATATAACGAACCCAACGGATATATGATTCGGTCTGTCCTCTTACTCAACCCATATCTGGGGGGAGAGAAGAGATTGATTTCTACATTTCCCGAGGGTATTTGCGTGTAAGTGGATATAACGAATCCAATGGGAACTGTAACTCAGCTCTCCAATTAACAATTACCCATTACACCACCCATATAATCCAGATTACTACACCGAGTATTACCAAGCGGACATCCATCCAGGTACTGACCAAGATTGACGTTGCTTAACTTCAGTGACAGAACCGGTGTTTCAACTTCGTGTGGCCCTTAACATTTTTAAATAACGGCGAGGTTCAATAACTGTAAAATGTCAGGGTTCGATTGTACTGTAACGATAACTGGGACTCAGTTTTCGAATTGATGGAAAAAATATATATCTTTTTTTTTATTCTCACAAAAGTGGTGGCTTAAAGTTTTAATGATTACTAGAATTATTCAACGAGAACATTTTTTTTTTTTTTTGGAGGGACAAATTTATTTAAGTCGCTCCACTTCTAGTTAATATCCTTTTTTATAATTCCTCGTTTCACACATGGACTTCCTATGCTAGTCTCGGCTTTCGTTGGCAAACCTTTATCTCGATCACTTCAAGTTTTCACCTGTGGAAAAATTGTTTAATACTATGTGTCATATAGGAAATCAAGTATTACATAGAAGATCAGAAACTTTATTTAAAGGTTGTTTTATCTCGTGTTTCTGTAAGGCATCTTTCACTATTACTCTTCGCTTCGGATTTCTGTCACACTTTTCCCTCATCTGTGGTGGTTGTTCTTCTTTGTGCTTCGTCAGAACTTTGGCGATCATGACTCCTCAATTTCCTGTCCCTTGTAGCTATTAATAACTTCTCTTATTAGACTACCTCTGTATGATTTTGATGCCCCCAATATGTTTTGTTTTGCAAGTTGATTCTGTTAATTAACTGTCAATGGTTAATCCTCTCTTCTTGCTACATTTTTATGTACCATGTACTTCCCAAGATGTAAGCGATCACGGTTCTCCACAATTTCCTGTCCGTATGACTTTATAAATTTTGTCTTTTTGTTACTTCCCCTAAACCTTGTTCCACCAGACACTTACGCAAGCTCATTAAGAATGTTATTCCTTATTTGATTCTCTTGCCTTCAACATGTCCCGTGATTCTAAATTTTTGCTTTAATAAAACTTAATTTAAAACTATGTACTTTTTTTATGTTAGTTACAAAAAACAAACAAACGAAAAACAAAACAATGATCTTTTTAAAGATTGAATAACAAAAATTATTTTCCATAAGATGGCCGAAAAATATTAATAATTCAATAACACACACACACACACACACACACACACAACTGCCCTTTAGGGCGATACTGAGTCTGTATATATATTTATTTTGTCTTTAATTGTTGTAGTTATTTTAGTTTTAGCTGGACACACTCACACAAATTTTACAAGCCCTCTTTCCTCATTATGTGTCCTGGGAAGTTCAACTGTCTCTTCCTAAGATTCAGTATAAGTTTTTTTTTTAATTTTTACTCGTTGCTCACATATTCGATCCACTGCATTCTCAACATCTTTCTGTAGAACTACATTTCTGTTGCTTCAAATCTCTTCATGTTTGAAACCTTGTTTAACAGCATCGTTTTCTTTCTGCTTGTGTCGTTAAAGCAATGCCATCTGCGTATTTTACATTGCAAATATAATGTCTACCGGTAAGAGATCCAAACTAAGTTTTGCTGTACAGGTGAAGTAAATCCGGCAAAGAAATATACTTTTATTTTTCCATTTATTTCTTACGGATGCGCCCAGTTTCTAATCTGTGCTTCTTGTGGAGGTTAAGGATTAATGGATCATCTTGGGTAAATCGTGCTAATTTTAACTTCATTAGCATGACCTCCAGGTGAGCAACTTTTTGGTCATGTCTTCCACTTACATGAAGTGGAGTGATTATATTAAATCAATTGATAGGTCTGTTGCTAAGAATGTTGGTTCACTGTGTCGTACCAGTGAATTTCTCTCACCGGAATTGATCTTGAACATTTATAAATCTACCATTTATCCATGCATTAAATATTACTGTCATATCGAGTCTGGTGCGCCTGCTATATATCTTGAGATTCTCAACAAAATCTAAAGAATGAACTAATGTCATCAATCCTGACATTTTGACCAGTTACTTTCCCACCAGTGTCACATGGTTTCTCTTCCTCTTTTCTATAAATATTTTCATGGCAATTATTCTAACAAGCTCTCCACCCTAGTATCTTGACCACATGAATTTAATTGTACTAGTAGATAGGTATCATTGTTCTATTATTGACATAGCTAGATGTAACCATATGTTCTATTCTAAGAGTTTTTTTCTTGCACTTCTCTACTGTAGAACTCTGGTTTCTTGCTTCCCTGTCACCTATGATCTTCAAAAGTTTAGATGCACCATCAATCGCCATCTTCTGTCTTCCTGAATCCTCTTTTATCGTCTATTGTCCTTTCTCTTTATTAAAGTTTTCTCATTCTCTTTCACTCTTAGTAAACTCTGGCATCTTAGTGGTATTAGTGCTTTGTTAGAGATGAAATGATTAGAATATATATTTATAAGCAAATAATTATACTACTTATTTCAATAAGAGTACATGCAACATCCAATGTGTTAACATTTATAACTGAACTTGTCTATCAAGCTTTAGATGAAAACATTAAGGTGCAGGCTGTGACTTTAAATACCTCAAAACCATCTGACAGGGTTTGGCACACTGGCCTTTGACTATAAATTTGACTTAATCCAATTATTCTTAACAAATCATGTAATGAAAGTAATGCTGAACAGCTATTCTTCCCGATTATTTCACATTAATTGGGGGGAGGGGGAGTCACCAAGGCTTCATCCCTGGACCTACATCATTTATCTTCTTCAATACACTTTCCATTGTCATCAGTTTCCCACTTGGTATTTTATGCTGATGACAACTATTTACACCTGTCTTAATAATAAATCTGACAAGTTCAACAAAGTAAAACTGGCAACAGATCTCGAAAATGATCCCCAATCAGTTAACTGGAGTAAAAAAGTGCTTAAATTTTAAGGCCTCCAAAACAAAGCTGCTATCTTTTAATCATCATAGAATGCCATGTCATTGCCTTACATCAGTATGACTGATGCTAACCTCCAGGAGAGCAACTTTTTGGTCTCATGCCTTCTATTGACATGAAGTGAAGTAATTCTATTAAATCAATTGATAGGTCTATCGCTAAGAAAGTTGGTTCACTCTGTCGTACCAGTCAATTTCTCTCACCAGAATTGATCTTGCACATTTATAAATCTACCATTTATCCGCGCATTAAATATTACTGTCATATCGAGTCTGGTGCGCCTGCTATATATTTCGAAATTCTTAAAGAGAGTGTAATGTTATCGTTCCTGGTCTGGAATCTCAACTTCAGTCACATTACAACAGCCATGGCATGGCTCCTTTTTTCATTCGATAAATATATTCCTAGCAGTTGTTCTCAGTCGCGATCCTCCTTTAGTATCTTGTAGCCCCCCCCCCCCCTAAACGACTAGGTTTCCATATATGTTGTGGACGTGCAATGTTGCGGGTCCCGCCACTATTATTTTATTTTGTCTAGGAAAGGTGTGGAAAGAATCATGCCATTATGCTGGAGGTCGCCATGCAATATGGTTGTCACAATGCAATTTATACTTGACGTAAAATAGCACATGGTATAAAATACAAGACAGAACGTAATGGTTCAAAACATAATTGAAGTGTTTTGCTGTACATGCATACAAGCTGAAAGGTTTGATAGTTATGTCTCCTAGATTTGGAGATATATGTACCTGAGCTCATAAAGATTATATTAACTATTAAACTGTAGTTTATAAGAATGAGTACGTCGCATGTTAGAGATGGTCTATTGGACAAGTTGGTAAGAGTTCAGAATTGTACTTGTGTGATTGTTGTAAAGTTCTTTCACGTCTGACTGCATTAGTCAAGACGGGAGTTCTTTAAGGGTCACATTGCGGCAGCAGAGATGAAACGCACGAGTGAGGAAAGAGAGCGAAAATGACTAGTGTTTGTTTTTTATAGTATGTTGTATCACGTGACAGGATCAACCTTAGAAGGCGCGAAAACAGACCTGTCGCGTGTAGGCGATTTGATTGGTCGGAACTGACCAATCAGCGAGCTAGATTGGAGGAGATTAACCAATGAATGCTCGTTCGTATAATTTCTATGTATGATGGTGGTGGTGATACCACAATCTTGCCCGAATGAATTTAGGCGTACTATTAGATTGGCAACTAAGTCCCATTGTTTTACTGTTAAAATGTCCAGATGTAACCGTAAGTTCTATTCAAATAGTTTCTTTTCTTGCGGTCCGTATGAAATGACCCATAAGTATTTGATATGCCATCCTACAAGCGAATCAATCAATATTTCGTCCGGTTTCTTGCTTTCCTGTCAACTACAATCTTCCAAAGTAAATCTTGTGTCTTTCTGAAACCTGTTCTGACATTGACCTTTCCCATCAGTGATTTCTCATTCGCTTTTACTTCCTTGTGTCTTAATAGCATTATCAATATACTGGAGGCGAAATAATTTTGAAAAATAACACCATAGCAAATGTTTGCGTAAATCTGAAACTATGTTTTAAATCTTTTTATTGCTCACTGTTAGAATTTGGATTTGTTAAAGAAAATAGCTACACACTTCGAAACAAATTTTCGATCTAATTCTGCTACGAAGTCTATTCATTTGGGACGCTCAAACTCCATATGCGATGGAGTTCACATTATTTGAGCCTGAGCGCCAATGCACATTGAACTACTAAGATCTAGTATTTCACCGCTGTTATATTTATAATTTTGTTAAACTTATCAAATCCTAAATCGTATGACGCTTTCAGTATATAATACAATACTATTTTTCTGACCTTAGCTAGTCTTAATCTTACAGGTTCTTTCGCATATTTATGTATTACAGATGTATTGTTTGTTTTATTGACGAGTTATCTAATGTAATCGTTCCGTGACTTCTGTATTTTTTCCATTTATAATTTTCCCTTTTATACATCTTGCTGAAGAGCACGAAAAGCCATGGTGAAGACAGTAAAAAAATAATAGACAATATAGTAATGTATAACACATTTATTAAACTGGATAGGGATAAAAGACTTAGAAAAGGAGAAATAGATAATCCTTTCACGCGACAAAAGGAGAAAAGAGGACTCGTTAGCATTGCAAACTGTACTGTATCTTCTATCGAGGTGGCTTCGGAACTAGACTAAGAAAAGAAAATGAAATAATCAGTCCCTCTATTGTATAGGATTTTGCTAGTGTGGGTTAAAAAGATACGTTCAGGTTAGTTATGTCGTTCACAGGTGGTCATTTTAGAAGAAATCCCGTAATTTCCCTCACACCCGAATTTATCACAAGTTCCCAGGGATGAGTATGTATGATAACAAAGTGGAACGCGTTTACTGATAAAGTGACCAATCAAGATAAAAAAATAAAGCAAGAGAGATTTAGTCAAGAGTTGAAGAAAACTTTAAAAGGAACAGAGTGAAAGAGATGGCTAGCCATCAGAAAAAGAGTGGTAGCAGGAGAAAGAGAGGTAGGAAAACAAAGAGAGAGAGAGAGAGGTGGAAAGGTAGCAATCAGAAATAGGTGAGAAAGAAATACGAGTATCAAACGGAAAGAAAGAGAATAAACAGGGGGAAGATTGGTAGAAAAAAGACAGATTGATAGTAAACTGAAATAGAGTAGTAGAAAACACAGAGAGAGAGAAAGAGAGAGACTGGGGGTATCAAAGAGAGAGAGAGAGAGAAGGGCTGAGGGTAACAAAGAGAAAGAAGGAATGAGGGTGGCAAAGAGAGCGAGAGACTGAGCAAAGAGAGAGCGAGAGACTGAGCAAAGAGAGAGCGAGAGACTGAGCAAAGAGAGAGCGAGAGACTGAGCAAAGAGAGAGCGAGAGACTGAGCAAAGAGAGAGCGAGAGACTGAGCAAAGAGAGAGCGAGAGACTGAGCAAAGAGAGAGCGAGAGACTGAGCAAAGAGAGAGCGAGAGACTGAGCAAAGAGAGAGCGAGAGACTGAGCAAAGAGAGAGCGAGAGACTGAGCAAAGAGAGAGCGAGAGACTGAGCAAAGAGAGAGCGAGAGACTGAGCAAAGAGAGAGCGAGAGACTGAGCAAAGAGAGAGCGAGAGACTGAGCAAAGAGAGAGCGAGAGACTGAGCAAAGAGAGAGCGAGAGACTGAGCAAAGAGAGAGCGAGAGACTGAGCAAAGAGAGAGCGAGAGACTGAGCAAAGAGAGAGCGAGAGACTGAGCAAAGAGAGAGCGAGAGACTGAGCAAAGAGAGAGCGAGAGACTGAGCAAAGAGAGAGCGAGAGACTGAGCAAAGAGAGAGCGAGAGACTGAGCAAAGAGAGAGCGAGAGACTGAGCAAAGAGAGAGCGAGAGACTGAGCAAAGAGAGAGCGAGAGACTGAGCAAAGAGAGAGCGAGAGACTGAGCAAAGAGAGAGCGAGAGACTGAGCAAAGAGAGAGAGCAAGACAGAGGGTAGTAAAGAGAGAGAAAGCGAGAGAGTGAGTGACAAAGACTGATGGTAGCAAACACAGAGAGAAACTGGTAGAAAATGGATAGAGATATTAAACAGATGTCAAAATAAGTGTTACGTATAATTACAAACCGAAGTTATGAAATTGCGCGTTCAAAATTGAAACGGAGTTCGACCTCCCTCGCCCGCAATAAAAAAAAAATTATGTCAATTATTTCCTATTTAGATAAATAATTACTGCCCATATAAGGAGCTTTATAGAAAATCGACCAATAGGATTGGCATAACTAAGGCAATGTTATAGAAGATAGAAAGTAAAAAGTGCCTCTATTTATAATTATAACGTAAGTGACTGACTACTTACTCAATGCCGGACGCTGCTCTGACAAAACACTTATTTAAAAGATAGAATACAGGTCGATGTCTTTTTGTGCGTGCAGAAAACCTTTTAGAATCTTGCAGGGAAGATTACTTAACGAGAGAATATTGCCAATTACAGCCGTCATTCAGTATTTCACCTTATTGCAATGCAGCTGATATGGTTAAAGAAAGGAGCACCCAACTAAATGTAATGACGTAATTGATTACCAATAATAAAGGTTTCGGCTACAGATTTTAAAGCCATGTAGCTAAATCTGGAAATCGAGGCTCCAAGTTTTGGATTAAAACTTCCTACTGGAATTCCACAAAAAATATCGTCACTATTCTCATCCTGATGTACAAACAAAAATGAATTTATAATCTTGAGTGCCAAATAGTCTAGTGGGTGGTGGGGCTTATTTATCTTTCAGATTTTTTCCAATATCCGCATTATTAATTTAGCCCGGTTATTTATTTCGCACGTTTTGACCCAATAAATGATTTTCCGACACCACTTAATTGCATATCAACAAAAATACTGATCCCTCAAAAATTAAGGCCGCCATTATATTAGGCACCACAGTACACAAGGCTACAATAAAAAAGAAACCCAATGAAACCGCACAACAATATATATATATATATATATATAACTATACTCGGTTGGTGAAAAAACCCGGATGACAATTCGCAAATATAAATATATCAAAAACAAATTGGTATCTGAGGGAAAAAAAAGAAAGAACGAGAAACATATGAAAAGGCCGAAAAAAATCGTTCAGTGCCTTAAATTTCCAGTCTCAAAAAAGAAAACACCCCCCCCAAAAAAAAACAAAAACAATCGAGTGATTAAGATAAAACGTAAAGTGCTCAATACGGTAAGTAGAACAAAATAAATAAAATAATTCCTAAAGAGCCAGGAACCTAAGTGGGTGGGTCCCTGGCTCTTTGGGTATTATTTCCTGTGTGTATACACACACACAATATATATATATATATATATATATATATATATATATATATATATATATATATATATATATATATATATAATTAATGAACAATAAAATCCAAACTCACATCATATGGAGATAAGCTTATTTCGGCAGACTAAGCTATAGGTGTTCTCGTCTGTCTTTATCAAACCCCATTATGGAAAGAGTTCTTGTTAGAAATAGAAATTTAACTTAAATAAAAAAAAATAAAAATCGGATCGAAAAAAAACAAAACAAAATTTATCCATTTCAATGTTTCAGTCAGACGAAATATATATATATATATGTGTGTGTGTGTGAGAGAGATAGAGAGTGAGTGAGTCAGAGATAGAGGGAATGAGATAGAGGGTGAGTGAGTGAGAGAGTCAGAGATATTGAAGTATTGAGGGTGAGGGATCGCCAAAGATTCATTAAGAAGTGAGCATAGAGGAAACATTTTTAATTAGAATAATTTATAGATTTAAATATCTTTTAAGGTTCTGTATTAATTTGTAATTTATGTGATATTGCTAATAAGTAAAACTATACTTACTAATCATAAATTGAAAAGCTTACTAGAATTCAGCGACTAAGTATTTTAAGAATTCTGAAATTTTCGTTTTTGGATAAACGTGCCGACTACGGGCGTCCGGACACGGCATTATCAGAAAATAAGAGCGATAACTATAGTAAATTTAAAGCCAAATTACCTAAAATTCGAAATAATATTAGATTACTTAGAATATTTTCCACAATTTTTAAGGTTATTGAGTAGATGAAAAATGCCATAAAAGGCACTTATATTATATTCAAATGATTTTTACAGATATGTCCCCCGTAGAAAAAAAACTTACAAAAACATCCACCTCCGAACAAAAATGTTTTTTTAGTATTATTTGGATAGGTTTCAAATCAGCTAATTTCCAAAGTTTTATGAAAGTACATTTTGTTTTTTAAATATTTTTAATAAAGAGAATTACGTTCTGCTATATATATAAATAAAATAAGCCATTTTACAGATTTAAAAACACATTACTTCAATTTAAATTAGTTTTGAAATAAAACAAGCTTATTCGAAATATTAAATTTAATCTATTAGCATAATTTTTTGTAGTATCCGTCTATATTTCTGAGATGAGGTATTATGTCCACTATTTACCTTATTCGGAGTATTGTCCTCATCTTTGCCGCCATATTTATTACGTTTCGGCCGTTGTACGCTCCGGCCTTCAACCACCTGAAGAAGGCCGGAGCGTACAACGGCCGAAACGTTGTAATAAATATGGCGACAAAGATGAGGACAATAGTCCGAATAATGTAAATAGTGTATGATTTTTTACTTTTAAAAAATATTTAAAACTTTATTTATCGTTTTGCTTTTCGCATTATATATATATATATATATATATATAGACAGACACAGGGTGGCAAAAAAGAATTAAGTCACTATACAGTTATTTACAATAGACAGAGCAATTAATGAACTGTCCAAGAATCTATTAAAATGGTTCTCTTTACTAACAAAATCTTATGTTGAACTATAGTAAATTAATTATAAGTAATATATATATATGTGTGTGCGCGCGCATTTGGGCATCAATCTCTTTTATATAAGTTTCATTTAAAACTGATGAAAAAGGACTGTGATTAATTTTTTCTTCTTGCATTTGTACAAGGAATTTCTTTTTGGGATAGTCTTTAAGAACTGCCTCGTACACCATATCCCAAAAAGCAAACTGTAATAAATTAATTATAATTATATCATTGTTTGTAATGAATAATGGAAATACAGTGTAACCCGGATATAAGAGACCCGGATATAAGAGAGGTTTTCTCTGGTCCCAAATTAGAGCCTGCGTTAATGTATATATAATACAGTGTAACCCGGATATAAGAGAGTTGTCGGGACCGGAGAAATATCTTATATCCGGGTTTCTCTTATATCAGGGTTTGGTCTATTATATATACATTAACACAGGCTCTAATTTGGGACTAGAGAAAATCTCATATCCGGGTTACATTGTAGACCAAACCCGGATATAAGAGAAACCCGGATACAAGAGACTTCTTCTCCGGTCCCGACAACTCTCTTATATCCAGTTTACACTGTATCTGAATTCTTCGTTTATTTCTGCCTCCTAAAAATAAGAGTCAATAAAACTGTTAGAAAATAAAAAGTCGAATTCTACAGAGAAAACAAAATTTAACCCAAATATTTCTAACTTAAATGTAATTACCCCTTCTTGCTAGAAAAAAACAAAACAAAAAACTTTTCATTTCTGGATTGAGCCACACTGGACACGTAAATGACACAAAAGAACGTTTTGTACTTGTGAAGTGTTTCCTGTATACAGTGTAACCCGGATATAAGAGTTGTCGGGACCGGAGAAGAAGTCTCTTATATCCGAGTTTCTCTTATATCCGGGTTTGGTCTATTATATATACATTAACACAGGCTCTAATTTGGGACCAGATAAAATCTCTTATATCCGGGTTTCTCTTATATCCGGGTTACACTGTATATGGGTTAAAAGCAGACTTGTGCCCGCTTTTATAGTTTATTCTGTCCATACCCACAAACATGTGGTTTTTCATACGCGTTGCAGATCCACGCATATTGCAAAAAAAAAAAAAAAATGACAAATCCCTGTTAGTTTTTGTGGAGGTTTTCTCATCGTAGTCTGGTGGTAACATCTTCTTAGAAGTTAGTACTGTTTGGTATGGGATAAGAGGTTAATACTAGCAAATTCTGCAACTGGACGATACTGGCAAATTCTGTCACTGATAAGAAGACGAGACTGGCAAATTCTGTCACTGATAAGAAGACGAGACTAGCAAATTCTGTCACTGATAAGAAGACGAGACTAGCAAATTCTGTCACTGATAAGAAGACGAGACTAGCAAATTCTGTCACTGATAAGAAGACGAGACTAGCAAATTCTGTCACTGATAAGAAGACGAGACTAGCAAATTCTGTCACTGATAAGAAGACGAGACTAGCAAATTCTGCAACGGATAAAATGCCTGTAGTTTGAATGAAAGAAAAGAGAATATAATATCACTTACCTCGTGCTGAGGGAGAGAAAGAAGCGACGATCTCTTTTATAGAGAGATATTGCCGGAAGAGAGAATTATGGGAAGGAAGAAAAGCTATAAAGCTCCACCGAAAATAGGAGTTGTCATTTTTATCTGTTCTTGGGTTGTGTGGATAAGATGTTTTGGTGAAAGGAACAATATATGAACGATTGGGTCTGTAAATAAGCCTAGCTAAGTTAGAAGTAAGACAGTTGAAGACCAGCCTGCCCCCCACATTCCCATTTTTGCCCACGTGGCACATTTGTACTTTTGTACAATAAATACCTCTTTTACCTGTTCGTTTCTTGCGAAAGACTTTGCTAAGAGGAACGAGATTTAAGAGAAGGTCGAGAGAGATCATTTTCTAGGAGAATTTTTTTTTTAAACTTTTTTTTTTTGAACCACAAGCTATTTCGGCTCTGGAGTCTGGAATGTTGAGATTGGGTCGAGACGTGATACCAAAATTTAGCGGAAAAGGTGATGTAGTCGCGTAGATAAAGAAGTTGAAATTGGACGCCAATCTTCAAAAAGTATCAGACCTTGCTAGTTTCCTTCTTCTATTTCTGCAAAGAGATGCGCTTGCCCCCTACCTTGAAATGAGGGACGAAGACATGATAGAGAGGCCAGGCTGAAGAAAGCGTTCACTGAAGAGCCCTTTGAAACTTATAAAAAGCTCAAGAGAGGGAAATGGACTGAACGGGGGGAAATTAGTGGACGTCTACGCTAATAATATCAAACGTTTAACCTGGCTGGCAGGATATCTCGGGTGAGAACGGGATCTAAAGGCGAAATTAGCTTTCGTGATGGGCTTCCTGGATGACGTATCTGTGGCGCTGCAACAAGTGCCTGGTGTAGAAAAGATGAACCTGTGCGAAATTATTGCAGCCGCAAGGCTCTTGATCAGCAAAAGCGACGGGACCAAAATAAATAAATAAATAAATAAAAAAACCCCAAAAACAACAAAAAAAAACCAGTCACATGGGATCATTAAGCGTTAGGTGCTATAGATGGTAGCATTCGTACTTAGAGATTTAAAGAAGCCACCTAGATCAAAAGTAATATGCTACAATTGTGAGAGATTGGGGCATATTGTGAGATGCTGCCTCAGGGACACGAGTAACGGAGAGCTTCTACGCCAGTAGCTACCCTGTCAACAAAACGAAGGCGCAGTAACAACCTCTACCAATCATAGAAGTGTCAGTGGGCAGTGTGATAGCGGCAACTCAAACACTTTACTTAATCCCAAGCCTATGAGCTGATGGAGTGAGTGTGGCACTGTGAAAGGAGGGAGGTAAAATGGAAAGGAACTCAGCAGGTGGAGATAAATGTAGGTGGAAGTTGGGATAGGCACACTGTGCCGCAGTTTCCCAAGTTCCGAACTCTTGCAAAATTCTAGACAGTGACTTCACAGGAGTATTCGATGGAAATAACTGTGGAGTGGAATTGGATAGGAAAGTCTCTAGTATTAAAAACAAGGTGATGTACTATAAGAATTCCTTGAAAGAAGAAAAAAGAGTAGAATTAGAGGAAGACGCGGAAAGATGGATTACTGAGGGTGTTCCCTTGCCGTAGAAGGGTGAAGTAAAAGAAGTGATACCGTTTATGGAATTGGTCCCAGCTACAAATCAAAATCAGGCTAGGATTTCAGGTGTTGCACCGTTATGTAGAGTGCCATATTGGGAGTGATATAATTGATGTGTGTGATGAAAAGATGAGAATGTGGAGGAAGATGACGGGTGGAACTACGATTGTGGACCTGTAGTGTGAAATGATCTGTTAGAATCCTGGGGGCCTGTAGTTTGAATGAAGGCAGGAAAAGGGAATGTAATATCGCTTACCTCGTTGTGGGGGAGAGAAAGAAGCGGCGATGTAGAAAGCTATTGCGGGATGAGAGAATTATGGGAGGAAGAAAAGCTTTAAAGCTTCTCCGAAAAGAGGAGTCGGCATCTTCTTGTTAGTTGCGTGCGAGAAGGAACGAGATTTAAGAGAAGGACAAGTGAGATCTGATCCTAGCAGAACTTTAAAAAAAATTTTTTTTTAACCACAAGGATGGTACTAGCAAATTCGGCTCCGGATGAAACTAGTAAATTCTGCAACGGATAAGAGTACGTGACTAACAAATTCGGCTCCGGATAAGCGGATATTTAGATGATGCAAGAATAGCAGGCTGAAGATTATGTGGAATTGTGATTATGTTCTGCTTTATAAGAACCCGTTTCATGAACACATGCTAAATACACGTCTCCTCGAATGTCTTGAAATCATTTAATTCCTTTAGACACATCGATTTTCTTTCAATGTTTTCCATCTTTCACCATCAAGAACTTAAAATCGTTTTAACAACCTTAAAACCTTTTTTGTTTGTTTGTTTGGCTGGCGCTTATCATATGGTAACTCTGTAAAATAATCTTATCTCCGATTCTATTATGCTGCCTTCACCATCTCATTTGACTACAGATGAGCAGCTGTTTTGATATAACTTGATAGAACCGTTGTTAAAGAACAACAGAGTCGAGTATAAAATAATCTTAATCATCAAACTGCTACGTTTCATACACAACTATCGTGGTGCCGATTGTTATACTTCTCTAAGAAAACTAATTTCTGTAGCGTTTCCAAAGTCTTTCTCGTTCCTTAAGTGTATTTAGCAACAGAGAAAAACCGTCACAGATTGTCTAAGGAAGGAATGTGTTTAAAATATCCGACCTTGTATCTGTCTATATTTCTGAGATGAGGTATTATGTACACTATTCACATTATTCGGACTATTGTCCTCATCTTTCTTGCCATATTTATCCGATCCTTCAGTATCTGTCTATATTTCTGAGACGAGGTATTATGTACACTATTTACATTATTCGGACTATTTTTCTCATCTTTGTTGCCATATTTATCACAGTGTTTCGGCAGATGTACGCTAATGGATGTCAGTTATCAGTTATCCCCTGTTAATTCCCCATTCCAAGTTCTCCACTGCCTTAACCAAGTATTGAACTCACAACTCTTTGAGTCCATTAGACATGGCACGTTGAACTACAACAGTTTACCCCAGCGAGCGAAATAATGGGTTCAGTTCGACATTCCAACCACCTGAAGAAGACCGGAGCCTACATCGGCCGAAACGTTGTGATAAATATGGTAACAATGATGACAATTGTCTGAAAAATGTAAATTGTGTATCCAATCTTGTGTCTTTAAGAGTCAAACATAGGATCAACCTGGAGTGGATGTATGTAGGACATGTTTTTGTGAGACTGGTGAAAAGACCAAAAGCAGAGAATGCTATAGAGAATAGATTCATAACTGCTTCCAGGCCGTCCTCTTCAGTATGAGCAATAAGGTGTGTTTAGGCAGCGTAGTGAAGCTACCGAAAGAAATGGCTTTGAAATGGCTTAGATTTGCGTTGAAACGTTTTAATTTAGAAACAGTTATCTGTGGTTATGAAGTATAGAAAGACATCTATGCCAACCTTTTAAAGTATACGAGGTGATTATTGCAGATTTTGTAGTAACAAATGTTGCAGTTAGAATGTTGCTTTGTTTAACTCCGTTATCAATGTCTATTGGTTTGGAGAGCTTTCACTGAAGCTATCACAAATTTATGTGATGATTTTTGAGATTATGGTGAAAGATTCAAATGGGCATCTATGTTTAATGAAAAAAATTCCACGGAGAGGTTCTCTTCACTGTACTGGCAAAAAAACTGATAAAGAAATGTGAGGTTCAAAACAAAAAAAAAACAAACATCTGGTAAAAACTACGTTAGGTTCAAAACAAAAAGCCTGGTAATGAAATGTGTGGTTCAGAATAAATCCTGGTAAAGAACTGCGGGAGGCTTAAAACAGAAACCTGATAAAGAGGTTCAAAACAAAAAAAAAACATGGTAGAGAAATAAGTGTGGTTGACAACAAAAACATGGTAAAAAATTAAATATTGGTTAAAAAAACTGGTAAAGAACTATGTGAGCTTCAAAACAAAACAAAAAAAAAATGGTAAAGAACTGAGGGAGAATTAAAACAAATAAAAACTGGTAAATAACTACGTGAGATTCAAAGCAACAAACCTGGTAAAAACTACTTATTGTTCAAAGCATTCCCCATGGGATTGAGTTCGGAAGCATCGTGTCCATTATAACATGACTCGATTCAAATCTATATTGCTTCGCTGCGATGGCTGAAGAACAAATCCAATTTTCAACCCGGTTTAGCAAGATTTTTGCTATCAAAACATAGCTGTATTTTGGAGTTAAGAAAACAATTCCTGGAGAGTTCACTGTCAAGGGAGACGAATGTAATCACTGCATTCATTGTGCGTTAAACGAAAATGCGTTCAATATAAAGATAACCTGGAAGGGTGCACACATGATCCCGCTTCTTTTATATATTTTTTTAAAACCTAAACACAGAACCTGCTCCAGAGAAAAGATTCGTAATTACTTACATGTTTTCCTCATTACGAGCAACGCAATAGGGTCGACATCGACAGCATAGAGAAAATACCTATCGAGGGTCGGAAATAACGTCGATTTAGCGTTAAAGCATTTCGGATAAAAGGAAAACTGGTTCTCAAGCGCAGAGAGTGACAGTCGTGTATTCCGAAAATAAGGTTGCGATTGGAATGCTGCCTTGTTTATATTCCATTATCGATGGCTACTGTTTTAGAGAGTTGAAGATAAAGAGTTTTCTTGTTCCGATGTCATTATTTAAACATGGTCACGAATTCAGGTGTACATCAAATGCAAAGAGCTGTCGAGTTAACACATTGAAGGCTTGGGTCAGATGGGCAGAGCGGGAAAAAAACGACGCCATGTTTAATACATTTCTCTTAGATTTGACAAGCGGGGGAAAAATACCAACCAGACGAGAATCAGATATAAATCCACATTTGTTTTCTCGGATGAAGTAGGGGAAAATCCAATTTGTCACCCGATGTAGAAAATCTTTTACAAAACGCCCAAACCACTTAAAGCAAACAGGCTTAGAACTTTTCAGTTAACGGATTTTTTCTACTATATAATAAATGCGAATGTCAGTGTGTCACACTTTTTCAATTATAAGGGACACAAATCTCTAACTTTCATGTTACAGAAATATTTTACTCCCAAGTTTTCATTACTACGATTGTTTTCGGCGATTTTTTTACGAGATTTTGATGGGATGAACTTTTTGTACGTTAACATTTTCTGTAACTTGGAAATAAATTTGGGAAATATCGAAATTGCGATATCCAGCGAAATCACCCATGAAAGAAAAATAATCGTTTATACGGAAAGTAAGGACCTACGTACATCAAATTGTCTTTAAATTAATTGGCGGTAGACGAATTGTCGTTGAAGTTTTAAAAGGTAAGTTTAAACATTAATGCTTAAATGCAGCGATCAATTTTGAATTCTTCTATAGTTTATTGTTGCCTATCGTATGCGGCAGCAGAATGCCTCGCAAGAAAAAAAAATCCGCCAACAGAGGACCAGATTGCAATCAAAAGAACCATAGCTTCAGCGAGGAAAAGAAAGTCCTGTGTCAATGAAAACCCAGATCAAACAGCAGCCAGGAGAGCTTCCAATGCTGAGAATATGCAAAGACTTTCCAACGGGGCCACATGCTGAACAATAACATGAAGTCCGCTTCCTGAAAAAAACCGATTAGTTAGATTCGCAATAATCATAAACATGCTGAATCAAAAAAACGTCCGTTAGCGTAAATGCCGCCCGATAGTGCGGCTTTTAAGGTAGTATTACTATAAACGTTAGATTTAATAGGTACAAGTACATTATTTACATTATTCGGACTATTGTCCTCCTCTTTGTCGCCATATTACAACGTTTCGGCCGATGTACACTCCGGCCTTCTTCAGGTGGTTGGAATGTCGAACTGAACCCTTTATTTCGCTCACTGGGGTAGACTATTCTAGTTCCATGTGCCATGTTTAATGGATGAAAGTTATCAGTTATCACCTGTTAATTTCAAGGACACATGGCGCAGTGGATAAAGGCGTTAGTTAGATCCAGTTACAGGATCCAAAGAGTGTTAGTTCAATACCCAGTTAAGGCAGTGGAGAACTTTCAGAGGGAAATTAACGGGAGATAACTGTTAACTGACATCCATTAAACATGACACGTGGAACTAGAACAGTCTACACCAGTGAGCGAAATAAAGGGTGTGGTTCGACATTCCAACCACCTAAAGAAGGCCGGAGCGTACAACGACCGAAACGTTGTAATAAATGTTGCCTCAGAGATATGGACAATAGTCCGAAAAATGTAAATAATACCTCATCTCAGAAATATAGACAGATACTATAGGTACAAGTGTTTTACATGGACTTATTTCAAACAGTGAATTTCATTTTAACTAGTCTAGTTATTTAACTGCGTGAAAATTAATTCCTTACTGTTTCGAGTACAAACGCAAAACTAGATATAGACTTCCAAATGTACCAACGAGGGATGTTCATTTCTTGAGGGTAATTGATCTTTGCTTTACCATGATGTTTACCTGTAGTCTAATTGGTAGGTCATACATTGGTTTAATGTTTTCCCTGATGAAAAAAGGGAATATGAGTGTGTTTTTCTCCTCGGAAAAACAGTTTTCCCTAGTAGAACTTCTCGATCCGATTAATTCCACAGTTTAAAATAACAGCAACCAACTCGTTTCCCATCACATGCGTCTGCAGGCCAATCTCTAGGAAAATTCTGCTTATTTGTAATTGCTCAAGATCATAGAGCCCACCAGAGATTTACACTTCAACTAGCCTGAGCGGATGTTACCATTTTGGTGCAATGAACAATTGAAAAAAAAGAAGCTATTTAACTCAAATCCTCAGCCTGTGCTATAACAATCATCGAGAATTTACGAAATGCTCCGGATTTTTGTATTCTTTTTTTTTCAGGCGTTTTCCAGCGGTGCCAAATGCTGAACGATAACATGAAGTCCGCTTTCAGAAAGAAAATCGACCACAGTGAGATTCAAAAGTGAAGAGAAAGGAAAAATAAAAGAACAGGATTCAGCAAGACGGAAGATGTCGACTGAAAAAAAAAACACTATCGGAATAGAACATGTAGTTATATCTACCTAGTTCAACATTAAAAAGTGAAATCTAGTTACCAATTTTGTAGTACTGTACGCTTAAATTCATACCGTCGAGACACCAAAAAAGAAAGCTCATCATAATTGTACTCAAATACATATTGTACTTGTATAGAAAAAAAACAAAAACGAAAGAAACAAGAGGGAAGCCACATCACGACCGTGGGAAAATGAAGTTGAGATGCCAGGTCAGAATTGATTATATCATAGAACCTTCCTTGGATTTTTTTTCAAGAAACTCTAGCTATACAGAGTGCGACAGATAAATTGTTTAAATTACGCAAATATGAAAATAATACTGACATTTTAATAGATATACTTAACAAAATTACACAAAAATATCTTGAAATACTGAACAGTAAATGTGTTCAACAACGGCCTCCAGACGACTTCGGAATCTCTTGCAGCTTTTCTGGACGGTCTACTTGTTTAAGTTTACGAATATTCGCATAACCTTTGACTTTCGTTCATCTTTAGTATTACAAGGAGTTTTGTTGATCTCTCGTTCAACTGCGCCCACACATAATTATTAAGAGGCTTGCAGTCTGGGGAGTTACGTTGCCATATTTAAGGGGTACGTGATCACAGAAATTGTCTGACAGCCATGACTGGCTTCACCTGCTTGTGTGGCATGGTGCAGAGTCCTGTTGCCAGATATAGGGCCTTCCAGCAGTGTTTCATACTTGAATGAAATGTGCTTGAAGATTGCTTTCACCCATAGAAACAGATTGTTGCCACTGTATTTACATCAGGTTCTACTCTTATACTTACACGCGCTCTCTCCTGGATATTAACAAGTTTACCCTATTAATATGGCATATTGTAAAACTATATTTTTCATAAATACAAAAGAAAAACAACACCCCCTAACCCCCCACTAAATCCAACGTACAATGTTGTCAATAATTGTTGAAAGAGGAAGAAAACTACAAGAATTCCTACATAAGGCAGTAAAGGATAGCAGGAAGAAAGGACTGATTATCAATTATAAGAAGGCAGTATTTATGGTTGGCAGCAAAAGAAACAGTTCAATTTGCGAACTTCGAATTGGAAACACCAAAATCAATCAAGTAAAACATTTTCATCAGAGGACACAAAATGCGACGCCAAAATCCGAAGGAACACCGAGTTAGAGGAAGATGCTTTCCAAAAGTTAAACATCGTATTAAGAAACACGACAATTCCCTGTATTGAACTGTTAATGTAATATCGATACTCTTATATGGTAGCAAATGCTGGACAATATCCTCGCAGATGAAGGGATTTGAGGTAACAGATATATGGTTCTACAGAAGGATACTGAGAATACCATGAGCTAGACATTTTGAACAACGGCGGACTTTTGGTAAAAATGGTAAAAATAGGCCACTTAGAATCAGAAAATGACAGTTGAAATTTCTAAGATCTATACCGAGGCTTTGGGTAATGGGATGTTCCCAGGGACATATTGAAGGCAAGAGGTGCATAGGAAAGGACGAGTAACCTACCTACCGGCCTTTTGTAAATGATTGTCAGATCAAAGTTAAGATCTACAAAGGGCATGATGTTGTATAGAGTCAGGCTCGCCCACATCCTAAACGAATACGGCAAATAAAAAATACTTTTTGGATAATTGGCCCTACGGCACCCAGTAAAAGAAAATATGCTCTTATTGAAACCCTCTGCAGTTACTGCAGATATTGATCAACATATGTAGTTGCGTTCACTTTCGCATTAATATTGTTTGGAAGGCATGAACCCATCACTTCTTAACTCAACTGGAGCTGAAGAGCAGTATAGACTCGGTTCTCTAGTTTTTAATAGCAACCAGTCTAAAAGAAAAACCGAATTCCAAACCGTCTTACGGCCATATCACGTTGAAAAAAGGTCCTCGCACGATCAACACCGAGCCTGGTCAGTATGTACATGGGTAAACATTTGGGAATACTTTAAGCTTGATATGTTTGGATGGTGTAATGAATAACGCCTCAGAATTGAAATTCGGGGACTAGAATTCCAATTCTAGCCCGGTTGGTTATATTCAGTTACACGCAAATACATACATGTATGGGTTAACTATTTGAAATTGTATCAGTAAAAATCATTATCTCAAAAAAAAAAAAAAAAAAAAAAAAAAAAAAAAAAAAAATCTTACTTTCTAAAAATATTTCCCGAATAAAAGGTTGATAAAATGAGAAATCACTCAGACAAACCCGTAGAGAAGGCAACAAGGAAACCTCACTCCGTTGTCTTTCCTAAGAATAAATTGCAATTTACTGGTAAAGAGAAATTTATGAAAAGTTATAATCGCCTTTGTCCAGAAACAATGAGAACAGTTTTATTAGTTAAGTTCTGACAATTTATGTCTATATTCCCGAGATGTGGTATTATAACTATTTACACTACATCATTCGGAGTGTCCAACTTCTGCCATGTTCATGACATTTCGGCCGCTGTACGCTCCGGTCTTCTTCAGATGATATATGTTGGAATTTCAGACCGATCACTTTATTTAGTCCACAGGGGGTGGATTGTTCTAATTCCACATGCCATGCCTTTTTGAGATATTCCATTTAATTACTCATCTCTCTGTTGCGGCCAGGAATTGAACTTTTGGGATCATTCGACCAACGCATTTATCCATTGAGTCATGTGTCAGAATACCATGTCCGTGAGGTATTGTAATCAATCGTTGGGTATCCTGGGGGAGCCTCCGCATTTTGTAAAAAAAAAAAAAAAAAAAAAAAAAAAAAGACGGAGCGTACAACGGCCGAAAAGTTGTTAACCCCACACACAATCCCACAGCATACACACATAATGGCCGAATACACTAGTCGAAAGACATACACAAATATCTATGGATAACGAATATATATATTATTTACACTAGCAAAACAAACACGATAGACTAACCACAAGCACACACACGAATCCTACACAATATAGGAAGTCTGCGTGTGTGTATATAATTCCTTATAATAAAACCTAATATGTAAGGAGATGGAATATGTATACACATCCTAGCAAAAACACACATGCAGACACAATCCGCAAAAAAGAATATAGGTTTAAAAAGATACAGGGGTCATAAAAACGATAAGAACAAAGACCTTCGCCCTTTCTCTGGCCAATCCTAATTGTTTTATTATCCCTTAAGCGGAAGAATATTTTCTCAAGTCCAAGAAAAATTTGGATTACACTACACACTAATGCCAATGGTTGAACATCGGAAAATATGAGGAAAATGATTTCCTTTTAATAATATGTGGAAACAACCACTCTTTACCTGATGAATGTCGCGAGACCAAAAACACGTGTAGCAAAAACATCTAAAATAAAGTATGATATATATTTAAGAAATCCATATTATAACCAAAAACGTTTCGGCTTCTCTCTTATCTTACACAATGCACACGTGTGAGTGTGTGTGTGTGTGTGTGTGTGTGTGTGTGTGTGTGTGTAACAATCGCTCTTTTATAGAAGTTTTGTTAATGGCAACTTTCAAAGTACTGCGATTCAACTTTTTATTTAATTTTTCTTGTGTTCGTACAAGTGTTTTCTTTCCTAGATTCAAATTGTGTAAAATCTGTCGAAATGTTCTGCATATACCAGAGCTTTCGGCTATTCTTTTAGCGATTATCAGGAAAGATCTTTTTAAAAAATGTTAACAGAATTTATCGTTTTTTATGTATGTGATTGAAGTTGTAGCATTGAGTGTTGGTTTTTTTTCTTTCTTATAATTAGTGATGCCATTATTTTGAGTTTTTTTTTTACATATTGATGAGGCTACTTTATTCCTGTATTTATTACTAGTATATTGCAAGTGGAATTTGACAGGTTTCCGTGTGTGTTTACTTGGGTCCTATGGTGGGATGAGCGTAACATGAGTCGTCTACGTAGGTCTGTAGTAATATGACGAATATAATTATTTGTGAGTTTGTTTTGATCAGGAATATTGTTCCTTAAGGAGCATTTGAATTCATAAATAATATAGGTTCTCAGTAATTTTGATTTTGCAGATGTGTTATTATTGATAAGGTTAGCTGTTTTACATTTTTTGTAAGCGATAATTTAATTTTATTGTTCCGGTCGACTGGTGTTCTGTATTTCTTTATTTCTATCTGCATATATTTTATTTTATTTTTTGTTGTATAATGAAGTGGTAAATGTGTTATTTCCGAATTCTATGGAAGCGTCTAAGAATAGGAGTTTATTTTTTGAAGAAGTTCATATGTAAAGTTACGACCATAATGGTAACATCTACAAGCAAACTAATCGTGTTAGTATGGGAAATTCTCTCGTTCCGTTCTTCTATAATTAGTACATGTTCCACGTAGAAGACACGATATTTAAAAAGTTACTAAAGCCAAAATATGTCGGCTATGCAGAATGTATTTTTACTTTAGCGAAAAAACAAACTGATAATATCAAAACCACAAACTCACAATCATAAAAACACAGACCACCAAAACTCTTCATAACGCTTCCCGTACCGATAACAAAGAAAATCAACCATGTTGCAATTCGAGCCAAATTTTTCATGGTCGAAAAGCAAATGTTTTAACCACTAGGCCATGTACCCCAAAACGAAAAACGTGTATAACATTAGATGAAAGCATTAAATATAAAATATTAAAAAAAATTCATATGAATACATTGAAAGTGTAATTTGAAATTTTTAGGGAAGGTTATACTCAATTGTAAAAAAAAAAAACGAAGAGAAAAGACGTTTTCATTTTTTCTTTTTTTTTTATCGAAAAAAATTGAATCTTCCTTTTTTTTTTTATAAATTTAATTACTATTCGGTTGGTGCATAATTATCAGACGTTTGTTTTTGTTTAACAATATTAATTATTAAAAAAGTGATTATTCCAGAGCGTATGATTATCGACACGCATTTTTATAACCTGAATATTTTTATTAAAAAGGTAAACAAAATAGCAATTTTTATTTACAAATAACTGCCTACAAAAACGCCTGATAATTATTCACCAACCCAATATGTAAGTAAATAACTTTAGAAAATTAATTTCCTTGACATGAGTCAGAGTAACATACCTGTAACCGTAATAAAAAAATGTTGAAATGAAATAGAACTCATTGTTTGTAGAAACAATGCATTTTCGTGTAAATGTAATACAGAAAAGCTAATACATATATCACACTTGACTACGACAGAAAAATCACTTACCAATAACAGCAAGAAGAAATTATTTCACCGTTTAACGGATGACCAATGGATTCAGCACTTGATCTCTTACCTGACAATGACTTTAAAAATAAAAGTCATGAATCAAAAATTAGAAATCCAAAATAAAAGTAAAAACATGAAAAAAAGAAAGAAAACTCCAAGAAAACAATCAAAATGGTTATTTACAATAACTCTGGAGTAAATAAGAACTGGACGGTATATCCAAAAATATGTTCAGAAAAACGAGAAAAATCTAGTTCGGCTGTACAAATAATGGACTCAGTTGGATATTCGCTGTAGCAACGTGTATTAAAATTAGGTAGGACACATCATTTTTAAATTAATAAGCCAAAATAAATATAAATGTCTTCGAGCTATTTCAAATGGGGAGAAATAAATGTTTCTATCTATGCACAGATAAAGATTAGGTAAACTATCGAAGAGAATGTAGCGACCTTCACTTGCTTGATGTTGAACAGAACCAATCAAACAGTACTGGTGTGGAGAGAGAGAAAGAGAGAGAGACAGAAAGAGGGAAAGAAAGAAAGAGAGAGAGGGAAAGAGAGAAAGAGGGAAAGAGAGAAAGAGGGAAAGAGAGAAAGAGGGAAAGAAAGAAAGAGGGAAAGAAAGAAAGAGGGAAAGAAAGAAAGAGGGAAAGAAAGAAAGAGGGAAAGAAAGAAAGAGGGAAAGAAAGAAAGAGGGAAAGAAAGAAAGAGGGAAAGAAAGAGAGAGAAAGAGGGAAAGAAAGAAAGAGAGAGAGAAAGAGGGAGAGAGAGAGGGAGAAAGAGGGAGAGAGAGAGGGAGAGAGAGGGGAGAGAGAGAGAAAGAAAGCGACAAAGAGAGAGAGTGAGAAAAAAAGAAAGCGACAAAGAGAGAGAGAAAGAAAGAGAGAGAGAGAGAGAAAGAAAGAGAGAGAGAGCAAGAGAGAGAGAGAGCAAGAGAGAGAGAAAGAAAGAAAGAAAGAAAGAGAGAGAAAGAAAGAGAGAGCAAGAGAGAGAGAAAGAAAGAAAGAGAGAGAGAGAAAGAAAGAGAGAGAGAGAGAGAAAGAAAGAGAGAGAGAAAGAGAGAGAGAGAGAAAGAGAGAGAGAAAGAGAGAGAGAGAAAGAGAGAGAGAAAGAGAGAGAGAGAGAAAGAGAGAGAGAGAGAAAGAGAGAGATAGAGAAAGAGAGAGATAGAGAAAGAGAGAGATAGAGAAAGAGAGAGATAGAGAAAGAGAGAGATAGAGAGAGATAGAGATAGAGAAAGAGAGAGATAGAGAAAGAGAGAGATAGAGAGAGATAGAGAAAGAAAGAGATAGAGAAAGAAAGAGATAGAGAAAGAAAGAGATAGAGAAAGAAAGAGATAGAGAAAGAAAGAGATAGAGAAAGAAAGAGATAGAGAAAGAAAGAGATAGAGAAAGAAAGAGATAGAGAAAGAAAGAGATAGAGAAAGAAAGAGATAGAGAAAGAAAGAGATAGAGAAAGAAAGAGATAGAGAAAGAAAGAGATAGAGAGAGAAAGAGATAGAGAGAGAAAGAGATAGAGAAAGAAAGAGAAAGAGAGAAAGAGAAAGAGAAAGAGATAGAGAAAGAAAGAGAGAAAGAGATAGAGAAAGAAAGAGATAGAGAAAGAAAGAAAGTGAGAGGGAAAAAGAAAAGAGAGAGAGAGATTTGGTTGAATCATGAAACAGTCTATAAGCGCTTGGTGTCGATGTCAGTGTCCACTTTAATATTTAAATATGCTCTATCTGTCAAACCCATTATATATATATATATATATATATATATATATATATATATATATATATATATATATATATATATATATTCCAATTGTTATTCTAGTGGATTATGTAGGAGAAGAGAGACAAAGAATGTGCTCTTCATTACTTGTCTGAAAAGTAATATCACCGACAGCCAGCTCTCATCATTTTACAATTGAAGCCAACTCCTATGCTAACAGGTTCTTCTCTCGCACTTTAGCTTGTGGAAATTTCTTCCGGCTACTTGCCTTCCCGTCAACTTTGATCTTCATGAATGTAAATACAATGCTAAAGATTTTTTTCTTTTGTCTTAATTCTTGCCCCTTATTGTTCTCTCCCCTTAATAAGTTTTTCCTTTTTCTCATATCCTTTCACACTCTCGAACTCCTTGCGCCTTAGTGGCTTTGTTATCTTGCTGCGGATGAAATGATTTTAAAAAATGTCTGTGTACATTTAAATGAGATTTCAATCGTTATTTTCCGCTTTCTTAATACCTGTCCCCCTTTCATTGTTCCCCCTCCTTAATGTTTTTTTCCTGCATGACCCGATTTAACACCCTGCATTTGGTGATGCAACGTAAATGTCAGTGTCACCAGGAGGGACACGAATGTGATGTAATTACTGTTCGCAATATTCCCGGCTGATACTTCCTTTATCTACGGAAGCGACTCAATATGCCAGTGAAACCGAATCCGTGACGTATGAAAAGAGCGCATACTGTACACAGCATCTACTCCGTTGGGCGAAATTATATTTTACAAAGAAGCTGGTTAACGAAGCTAAATATGTAGAAATAAATAAGAAAATACAGTGTGAAGAATGTTGTTTAAATGGATGCTTGAAAAAGATGTTAACACTTGTGGGGTTACGTAATGTCCGAATCAATCATAATTTAGAAAAATACATATTTGAATCTGTTTACGTATTTCACTGGATAGGCAAATATTGGTTGTTTATATTTGAGTCTGTAAGCATTGACTTGGTTTGAGGGGGGGCGAATATTGGTAGTTTATATTTGAGTCTGTAAGCATTGACTTGGTTTGAGGGGGGCGAATATTGGTAGTTTATATTTGAGTCTGTAAGCATTGACATGATTCAGCACTAAGTATTTATTGGTCGGTTATATCTGAGGCTATGCATTTATTTGGTACGGGATATGTAAATATACCTCGTTTAAGAAAACGGACACAGACGAAAGAAAAATCAAGTGAAGCATTCAGGAGCATCAAAAGGGGCAGATTCAGTCGAAAGCAGAACGGAGAAAAATCGCAAAGTAAAGGAAAAAAATAAAGGAGGCTAATATCTTACGTTTTCGAATCACGCTTCAGAATAAAATGGAATTCCAAATGGAACTTATACAACAAATCGAAGCTAGAAAAAAAAAACGAAGCAGCTGAATCTGCTGTTGTCGCAGTTCGTTTTCATTCCAAAACACATTGTCGTAGCATACAAATTTACGTGTCATGTGAGATCAAATTTCTTATGAGTAGTAACTGGATCAAATCCGGCCGTCATAAACCAATGTTATTTGACAGATTTTTTTTAGCAGTTGTACACGACAATTAGTCGAGTGAAACTTGAGTTTTATTTCAAGTCTATCAGATTATCTAATTTATAACACATGAATCTAGGTTTTATGATTTTCAAGAAAGAATACCATCAACTACTTATTAACCGATTGGTTGATGTTTTAAACTGAAGTTAACAGTTTCCAATGTTTTTGTGGCCAGGACGACGTTAATAGGCCTTTCACTAGTTAATTAGAATATATCACCATTAATGTAACAAAAATATTGACACTTATGCCAACTGATCTAAGCGCTTTACTAGATTGGCTGCAAGTAATTGATTCGATATAATATTTCCATTGCCTTCTAGCGGAAAACATTAGCTCAAAATGGTGCAACAAGTTACTCTTCTGGTTGGTTAGCATTAATGGTTAATTAGTCTGGCTACCATAAAGAAGCGTCCATCTAAACATTTACAATGAAAGTATTTATAGAAAAGACACAGAGAAGTTACATTAGGGCAGTGTGGAAGTTACTGAAGCCGAGATGCAGACCAGAGCTAATGACATTTCTTATTCTTTGGATTTTATCACGAACTAGCAGCATGGACCGGCGTTGCCCGTGCTGGATTAAAAAATCGTACGACTCATACAGCAATCGCTATCACTTGACTTGAAATATGTTTGCCCTTCCTTGCCTTTGCCGTGCTGATGTTGCTACATGCCTTACTTCTTGCCTATCTAACACGGCGATTTTTTTCTAAGCTCTATACTAAGCATTAAATCTGTTACGAAGAAAGAACTAAACAAAATGAACACAAAACGATCAGCTTTAAAAAAAATACTCGTAACTGGAAAAACTGAATAAAAAAAGAATGTTAACAACAAATACTTTTTCACACCCAACAAAGTTCTGCGAAATCTGAATCAACGTTGAGTTTAAGCAAGCGAATGAGCCAATTGGAGTAAAGTGCCATTTAAATTTTTCCCACTTGTGAAGAATGCAGCTATCGATTTTTTTTGCATGCTAGCATGCTAGTTAACATTCGTGTCAGTCAGCTGTTGGCTCTCACGATGGCCAATAGAATGTTCCTGCCTATTCGTGGCAGTCAGCTATAGGCTCTGGCCAGTAGAAAATGGCCGCAAACAACATTAAAACTGCCGTAGGAACATGAAAAAAAAATCGATTATTTCCACTATCGATGGGAGTTGGGAAATGTAAAGTCGGTCTTGGCCTTTACTGCTAACTTGGAGCATATGCATGTAAATTTTGGTGCAAATCCGTCGAAAATTGCGGCCGTGCATTCGTTACACACACACACATCCTGCCTTTTATAGATAGAGATCTCTAAATATATAGCAGGAACACCAGATCAGATGTGGCAACAATATTCTAAGCATGGACGAATGGTAGACTTGTCTAGCATAGCACAGTGAGCCAAACTTCCTTGCAGCAAGCCTAGCAACTGATTCCAATATAATATTTCTACTCCGTGTTAGTGGAAAACGTTGGCTCGAAAAGTCGCAACGAGTCACTCTCCAGGTTGATTCGCATTAGCCATGTTAATAAAAAGCAGAATGTTTCTCTCAGCCGATTAATAGAGAGCAGATTTGTTTGAGGCGTTAAAATTAACAAGCTATTACTTGCCCCAGTTATCAACAGAATGTAGGTAATTTTTTAGATGTGTTGCCAATTTGATCTCGTCGAACAGCTCAGACTTACTATTTACAAGAATAAATCTTTTTCTTCATAATGCTTTTCCAACTATATCATACACCATGAATTCAATGTATATTTATTTTGCTGTGACTTTTTAATGTCGCCGTCGCAAGGACAATAACTATATTTAACTGCCTGGCTTAGGTGTTAATATTTTTGTTACAATTATGGTGTTTTATTCTAATTAACTAGTGAAAGTGATAAAAGTCATCCTGGTTACAAATCATTGGAAATTTATTTAACTTCAGTTTAAAGTATCAACCATTATTGGTTAATAAATAGTTGATGCTACTCTTTCTTAAAAATCATAAAACTTATATTCACGTTTTATAAGTTAGTCTCATAGACTTGAAATAAAATTCGTTTCACTCCACTAATCGTCGTGTAAAACTGCAAAATAAAAAGATCTATCGCAAACTGTCGATAGCACCGTCTTAGTTCAAATGACGTCTGCTGGATCAGATTCTGTTACTATTTATAAGAAATGTAATCTCACGTGACTTATAAATTTGCATACTACAACAATGTGGATTGAAACAAAAATGAATTGCGACGACAGCAGATTCAACTGCTTCATTTTATTGTATAACTTTGTCCATTTGGAATTTCATTTTATACTGAAGTACGATTCGAAGATATTGTATGATATTAACTTGTTGAGGCACTACTATATCGTGTAACGGTTAGCAAGCTACATTTAGGATTGTGTTTTTTTTATTACTAACATTATTTTGTTTAGTTTCTTGTAAATAGATTATATTCGTATTGTACATACTCATTGGGGGATTTTTAATTTGTTATTTTATTTCCCTCCCACCACAGCAAAGATTTGTTCATATGAGGACTATTTAGTTTTTTCATAGAGAGTATGAGGTATTATGGTGGATGTAGTAAGAAATATAAGTTTCTATGTTTGGATCAGTGTTTGTGGCTAGCTAAGTTTAAAATTAAGACAGATGAAGACAGTGCTTTTCCCCATCCCCTTTTTAAGGCCTTGTGTAACATTTTCTGTATTTTAACAATTATAAATATCGTAGTGGTTAGTAAGCTTGTCTTGCTAGAACAATTACGACCGAGTAGTGAGTTCGATCCTCATTGGATGTCCCATATTTTTGGCCCCTGTGCCACATCTCCGCAATGCTTGGAAAATCACGATTATCCTCTTGTACTGTTTCCTTTGAGATTTTTGTTCATTCTGCTTCAGTTCTGTGGACGGTATCTGTCTCTCTATTGATTCTGAATGCTTTAATTAATTTTTCTTTCGTCTGTGTTAGTTTAAATGACTAAATATAACCGTAAGTTCTATGCTAAGAGTTTCTTTTCTCACATGTGGAAATCGTTCGACTTTTTGCTTTCCAGTCAAGTTCGATCTTCAAAAATTTAGATGTAATGTCAATCGTTATATTATTTCCTTTTAAATTCTATTTTTTGTAATTTTTTGTTGCCCGTTAACGTTTTTTCTTATATTCTTTCACCCTCGGAAAAAAAAACTGTGTGTTAGTGGCCTTATTGCCTTGCTTGGGGTGAAAAGAACAAAAATAAGTGAAAAGTGATAATTATTTTATAAGAATCAATTCTGGTTTTACTCGCCGCTAGTTCTTTCAATCCATAAAACTTATTCAGTTATGTGCCATGTGTGATACACGCTTAGGCGATCATGTATCTTTCGATACACTACTGACCAGGCAGATTTTTTCCATTTCTTTCTGCGTTAGACCAGTTTCCATCCAGGGCTATAGAACCCGGCCTGTCCTTCTATTTAACCATAGCTGGGGGGGGGGAGATGAATAGGATTCATACCTTTCTCAAGGATATTAGCACGTAAGTGAATGTAACGGAAACGACTGGAATTCGAACTCGGCTCTCCAGTTCGAATACCAGTCAAATCCATTACATTCACTTACGTGCTAATACCCTTGAGAAAGGAAGTAAAACTTATTAACAAATTTGATAATGCGTTACACCTAAATAAGCCAATTGCGACTAAGACATTGTAATAATTCCCAAAGTTCTTCGCTCGTTCTTTCTCTCCATGGGTTGATTTTATGATTTGCAAGAATGAGTAGCATCACTTTGTTAACTAATTGACTGATGCTTTAATCAGGAGTTAGAAAAACAAACAAACATTAAACACCGTTTCGTAACATGGACGTTGTTATTCATCTTTCCATAATATATCGGATATTTTAAGGGCGATATTCGTAGCATTAAACTTTATATAACTCGAGAGCTTGACCTGTGTGTGAAAACGAAGCCGGGACTCTCGTCCGAAATAAGCCGGTCATCGCCAGCTGTGTCAAATAAGAATATAGATTTTCTTCTTCTTCCTTCGTTTTTTAAATCCATATGAATCTTTTTTTTTAATCATTTCACCCCAAGCAAGATAATAATGCTACTATAACGCAGGAGGTTTTATGAGGAGTGAAAGTGAAAGAATGAGAAGACTGATAATAGGGTTTGGTTGGTTTTACGGCATATCAACCTCAATGGGTTATTTCATGACGACAAAACTTTTATTGATGGTAATATATTTTTTTCAAAAATGTATTGCTGATAATATATTTTCTTTAAAAATATATTGCTGGTAATTTTTTAAAAATGTTTTGCTGATAATAATTTATTGCTGGTAATATTTTTTTCGTTTCTTTTTTTAATGTAATAATTTTTTTATAAAGTATTTCTGGTATTAAAACTTATTTTTACGCTTTTATAGTGTTTTGAAACCGGTTTGGTGGTTAACTATTTGCCTATAGTTGGGACCCTAACAGGTGCTGCCACACCGTGTCAGGGTGGACCTGGAAACATCAGTAATTAAGAGGGGGTCCAACGCTTCTCAAAACTTCCAGATCAGAGGCCTTGTTGTTGGATGTAGTTTATCGTCTTACCCAGGACGACTTACAATAGGGAGCATTGAAGAACGGACCAATAGGAACAAGATTCAAGAAAACGGAAGATGGCGACTGATGTTGAGTTTAAATTTCTGGAGACTGTAGTTATCAGGGAAGCAAGAAATCAGAAGGGATTTCCACAAGTTGGTGGTACGAGAAAGTAAACGATTAGAATATAAATGACGGTTGCATTTAGTTAGTTCAACAGCGAAACGGTAAGACCAAGTTTCCAATCTAGTAGCACGCTTAAATCCATGCAGTCGGGCCTTAGGGGGGGAAAAAAGCTTATTAGAACTGTTGCCATGGGGATATTTGTAGAAAAGACTGAGGGATGCCAGGTCACGTTGGTGAGAAAGTGACTGAAGTAGAGAGGCTGGGCAGGATTGACTACATTACAGATCCTTCTTTTGGATTTTGTCAAGAATTTCGAGATGGACACCAGGAGCACATGATTGGTCTGTTGTCTGGTTGATTTTGTTTAGCGGCATATCAACCACTATGGACTGTTTAATGCCGAAATCTCAATATTTTGAACACAATGTTATTCCTTCAGCTAATAGTGACTCCCCATACAAACAAAAACACTATGGAAGTATAAAAATAATTGTAATAGCAAAAATACCAATACATAACCAGAAGTACATTTTATCTGCAGTTAAATGCATACAATTGCGTTCAAAATATAAAAAATATATTTTGAACGCAATTATATGCCTTTAACTGCAGATAAAATATACAGCTGGTTATGCATTGGTCTTTTTTTATATAAAAATGTATTGCTGGTATTTTTGCTATTAAAATTATTTTAATACTTCCATAGTGTTTTTGTTTGTGTGTGGGGGTCACTATTTGCCCATAGCTGGTACATTAACAGGTGCTACACACCCGTGTTCAGAGTGGTGCTGGGAGCAATTAAGAAATCAATGCGGGCTCCCCAAAACCTACAATTTCCCGATCAGCGGTCTTGCAGCCGGAGGTAGTTTATGGTCAGTACCAAGATTTAGGAGAAACAAACCAGATATAGCAACAGTATTCAATGCACGGATGAATGGTAGATATATAAATGTGCAAGATGGATTCTGACGGGACAAAGTTTCTGGCACGACAAATTGAAGTAACGTTCCCTTCCGCAGAAATTGATTCTATATAGTTGCTCCACATAATGTAAGAGGAAATGTTGGATCCAAGAAGGCGGAGTTTAGCATCAGATAGAAAAGGCTCTATGTGGTGATTAAGTGTACGCAGTTTTGTTTTGGGGGCGTTAAAATGTACAAGCAATTTCTTGCACCAGTTAACCACTGATCGGACGTCGTTTTCAAGACCAGCTTCCAGATCTGTCGGATTTGATACTAAAACCAAAGTAAAACGTTGTCCCATCCGCATAAAACCTAGTTAGGAAATGATAACATCTGGAAGGTTATTGATTAAGATCAGAAACGGCGTAGGCCGAAGGAGAAAGCCCTGGAAGACACCGCGTTAGTATGACAGAATCTGGAAGCTAGACCATTCAGCACTAATCTAAGTTGATTTTCAGAAACGAGAAGAATCAAATATGTTAACCAATTGGTTTAAAGCTGAAATTACCAAGTTTTCATTTTTGTAGCTACGGCATCATTAGTCATCCTAATAGAAGCAGTTTATTTAACTTTACGCAGCTGTAACAATATTAAAAAGCAAACACAATCAAGCGCAGAGAAAATATAACCAATTAGAAAAGCAAATCGGGTTAGAAATCAATATGAAAATACTATACATTAATTTATAAGGGGAAAAGCAGTTACACACTCGAAGTGGAAGAGATAAAGCAAAGAATATTAGCCAATAAAGGAATGATACAGACAGTTGATAATACAGCACAGACAAAATGACGTAAAAAAAAACAAAACAAAACAAACAAACAAAAACAAAAAAAAAACAAAAGGCAAACAAACTTTTACAAAGAGGCAAACCAGTGAAATTCGTTTATCTGCATCAAAACAAAGACAAATGTGATTAAAATAGAAGGTCAGGAAATACAAATAAAGGAAAACAAAGCAACAAAATAGTTCGTAAAATATAAAATATTCTTGGACAAAGAATCGGGAGAAAACATTGAACTAAACGCACTTAACCACTCATCTAAACGGTGGAATCGCTAACAGAGAAACATCAGGAACAAATGAAATATATCGATACAAGTAAAAAAAAAAATTAAATTCTGTCTAATTCTACAACTAAATATTTGAAAACAGAGTTCCACTTTGGTTGACCGGAGACAGAATAAGTCTAATACAAAATGACGCGGAGAACAAGCAACTAAAGGCCTATAACTTGCATTCTCTTAACGAGAAAATTATTACAAGGCAAATAAGTCTGTATGTGTGTGTTTACTAGTAGAGCGGTGGGTGGCGAGAAAAGACAAAGCCTTGGAAGTGGAGTGGAGATGAAATTGTTTGGATTTTTTTGGTAAGGGGAATGGGAAAATGCGAAAACATGCTTGTCAATGGTGTGTTGAAAGACGAAAAATACTTTTTTTAGCAGTCGCCTCTGATATGTGTAGATCACGAGTTATCGAGTTGCTTTTCTTTCTCGCCTGTGAATTCTTCCTAACTTATCGAGAACGAGAGATAGAGAGAGGAGCGGTTTTCTCTTGCCTACATCACAGTTTTGAATTCCGTGTCGTGTTTCTAGTCTGGCTGCCAAACACGACTCGAGAGCCCAGTCTAGCTTACTATTTAATCCATATATAGGAGTGAAAAGAGCTGGATTCGAGTCCTAAATGACATCAGTGCGAAAAGGAATGCAATATATTAGGTCGGAATTTGAACTCGGCTCGTCGATTCGACTTTCATTGCATTATCCTGACATTCATATACATGACATGATTTAATATAACCTTACAAAAATGTGAAAGTTGCCAATTCAGAAATACAAAGTAGCCAATCACCGATTATGCTTCGGTGATCATAAAGTTATTCGTGAAGAACAAGTACAAAAGTGATTGTTTTTTTATGGAAAACTTAAGGAAATTGGTTATCGAAAGATGTACAGAGTTATTGATGCATAAAATGGATTGGATTGCCAGTTAATAAATCAATGTATTAATTGCAAACGATCGTTACAGAACCTTGAATGAAATTCAACGAAAGAAAAAGGAAATGAAACGGGAAAACAAGAAAGGATTACCGCAGGAGAATTGGAGATATACATGCAACACTGAATAGTAGAACACTGATTAAAGCAATGTATTGGCAGTAACTAGAGTGAGATTTCCTAAACTCTTCTTACGCCGGGTCTAGCGGGGAACTTGAATCAGTACAAGTCTAATTAAAGACTTAGTTATCCCATATATTTTCCTTATTTTGGTCGTTATAGTGACAAAGTTCGGATATTTGTTCAGATATCTACAACCAAAATAAAGACAACAGTTTAAATGCATCTGTGTATAATAATGAAAGTCAATGATTCTAAGATTCAGATACACTATAAAACAGGAAAGAGTTATGGGAGAAAGGTTTATTCTTTCATTTGTATTTCCCACATTATGAGCATTATTATATACCTATTATAGAAGAAGAAGACGAATAAGAATAAGAAGAATAATAAGAATAAGAAGAAGGAGAACAAGAAGAAGGAGAAGAGTAATAATAATAATAAAAAGAATAATAATAATAAGAAGAATATTAATAAGAAGAATAAATTTAATAATAATAATAAAAGGAAGAATAAGAATACATTTAATAGTAATAATAATAATAAGAATAAAAATAATAAGAATAAATTTAATAATAATATGCAGAAGAATAATAAGAAGAATAAGAAAAAGAACAATAATAGAAATAATAATAATAATAATAAGAAAAATAATAATATCAGGAATAATAATAATAAGAAGAACAAGAATAAGGAGAAGAAGAAGAGTAATAATAATAATAAGAAGAATAAAAATAATAATAAAAATAAGAAAAATAAGAGGATAAGAAGAAGACTAAACATAAGAAGAATAAGAATAATGAGATTAATAATAATAATAATAATAATAATAATAAGTAGAATAAGAAGAATAAGAGGAAGAAGAAGAATGAGAATAATAAGAATAAGAATATTAATGATAAGAAGACTAATGATAATAATAATAAGACTAAGAATAATAATAAGAATACGAATAATAATAATAAGAAGAATAAGAAGACTAAGAGTAAGAAGAATAAGTATAATAAGCATAATAATAATAATAATAATAATAATAAGAAGAAGAATAAGAATAAAAAGGAGAAGAAGAAGAAAAAGAATAATAATAATAAGAATAAGAAGTAGAATAATAATAATAAGAATATAATAATAATAATACGTAGGAGAGGAAGATGATTAAGAAGATAAGCAGATTAAATTTAAGAATAAGAAGAGCATGAATAATAATAATAATAATAATAAGAAAAATAATAATAATAATAATAATAATAATAATAAGAAGAATAATAAGAATTGTTATAATAAGAAGAATGAAAGGAAGAATAAAAAGTATGACAATAATAATAAGAATAAAAAGAAAAAGGACAAAAAGCAAAAGAAAAAGAATAATAAAAAGAATAATAACAAGAATGAGAAGAACAAGAATGAGAAGAACAAGAATGAGAAGAACAAGAATGAGAAGAACAAGAATGAGAAGAACATCAACACCATGTTTTATTCTGTCTATATTTCTGAGAGGAGATATTGTAACTCTTTACACTATTCACTTGTTCGGAGTATTGTCCTCATCGTTATTGTTATATTCACGACCTTTCGGCCGCTGTACTCTTCGGCTTTCTTCGGCAGATATACGTTGGAATTCCGAGGACAATAGTCTGAACAGTGTAAATGCTTTTTTCTCGGAGATAGTTTTATACCACTAAGACATACCCAAAACTATATATGCATATAAACACGTGTCCCACGCGAAGAACAATATATCACATCGTGTAGAGTAAGGAGAAATAAGGATGATGATTGCGTATAATACGGGGATTCTTCTTTGTTTCTGAACAAGCCATATTTAGGAATCCAGATTAAAACAGGCCAGATTCATCTTCTCTATCCCAAGCGAGGATATATTCCACGAAGGGGAAACGGCGAGATTTGGGTTTTCCCACATTGAGGACTGCGAACTGAAGTTTATTTCAGTATCTGAAAGATCTGGGAAGATATGTTCCCAAAGGAAAACGACACCATCGACTTGTAGGCTGTAGCATTTAGCAGCTAGCTGCCCCGGACGGAAGCCCGGGCAGTACAAACAAACACGTGTGTCTTGACACTAATAAGTTTACTGACAAAATGAGTGGTTACATTCGAACGACGTGACGTCATTAAACGGCCGTCAAGTAGTTTAATGACGTCATGTCGTTCGAATGTAACCACTAGTTCCACCGAAGGGAGATAACCGCCTTCTGTAAACCAAACAACTACAATTCCTACGTTCTGGGTTTGAATATTCTAGAAGACTGAACGGCAAGAATCTGATTTTTACATTTTGAAGCATAGACCACTTTTTGTAGGAAGGATAGCAGGTCATAATCCCCCGTGCTGCTCGTGTTATAAAATTCTTGTCTAGCGAGAGTGACATCGTCACAATCAAATGAGAAATGCTTCATCGTATATAATGATTAATATTGTTGCATATTGACATTGCTCTTTTCTGAATATGAAACGGTATGATTTTTCTATGGTCAATGTCTAGACGGGAAAATGGAAATATTTCTTTACGAGTCTTTCCGGGTTCTCGTCTCAAATTGTTTTAGCGAGGTCTTCACTTCGATGAAATTGTTTTTTTTTTTATATCTGGAGTAGTTATAGTGATTTTCTAAATGTAGCTTAGATGTGGCACAAGGCCGAAAGTATGGGGGCCCCCAGTGAGAATCGAACGCACAAATCAGTCATAATTGTTCTAGCGAGACAAGCTTGCTAACTATTACACCGCCTCGAGGTGCCTAAGTCGAGTTGTTATATGAGTGACCAAGGACTGTGGTCGACGTGAAACGCTGAGTTGTAAATTGAATTTATTTCTACGTCTTATCAACTTTTTACAGGCTATTTTCTGATTGTATGAAGAGAATTATTTACCGATACACGTCATACTGACTACCCCATATCCGGGGGAGGAAAAGCTGAATTCCTACCTTTCCCAAGGGTATTTGCGAGTAATTTAATATAACGAACCAGACTTGAATTGAAACCCTGCTCTTCGATTCCAAATTCCGAGCCGGTATCAATTACAGCTCCCTAAAAATCCAAACTTGCCTGGTATTCCCGATCTGTGTTTGTATTGACCAAGCTCGAAGCAGTTTAACTTCAGTGGTCGTACGACAACCGGCGTTTCAACGTGATATAGGCCGGCCGAGTTATGGATGGAATGATTTATGAAGTTGCAGGAAAGAAGGAACAAAACAGTAATGTCAAAGCAGGAGAAAAAAAAAACTAAATAGACCGAAGAAAGTTTTATATTACTCAATTTTAATTGGAGAGGGATTTAATGTAGTGGTGAATTCATTTTTCTACAGTGTGCCAACGAGAGATTTTATCAAAATTTCTTCATAAGACAGCGAAAGGAAAAGATTTTTCCATTGCCTGTGGAGATGAGTACGAACACATTTTCTATGCATATAAACTTTGTTTTTAGTTCTCAACGCCTCTATTTTCTCAGCATCCGCATAAATATACTTCCATATAAAAATAGAAGGTATATTGAAGATATAGGGGAGGTAGTCATGGCTGTCCACAGCTTCCATTTCCTTAATAACTTCAAATTGTGATATCTGTTACTGAGAACGATAGGGTAGTAGTTTGCCGGTTCCTTTTATTGTTACGTTTAAATTATTCATTGTGAACTGATCGCTTTACCAATGTGAGAGAGCCTGTTCCTTTTTTATTTTCTCAATTGGCAAGTTTCACATTGTTGTAAAGTTATTTTAAGTCGTATCATGTACATGGATAATGCAATGGAAGTCGAATTGACGAGCCGAGTTCAAATTCCGACCAAATATATTGCATTCCATTTCGAACTGATGTCATTTAGGACACGAATCCATCTCTTCTCATTCCTATATATGGGTTAAATAGTAAGGTAGACTGGGCTCTAGAGTTGTTTTTGGCAGCTAGACTAGAAACACGACACGAAATTCCAAACTGGAGGAAGAAGTGATGGATTCATACCTTTTCCAAGGTTAATAGTGCTAAGAAAACAAAAAACAGTGATACCGTATGCGTGGGACACCCGTCGGTCTCGTGAAACCTTTGAACTGCGCCCGAAGAATTATGCCTCAGCAGCTGATGGCAGTGCGGCATCTGTTATTGCTGTACAGGCCCACAATGCAGTCATGATTGCAGCGAATGCATGTGAAGAAGCTCTCATCCGATGTCGTCTTGTTTTCTTTCCGTCGTTTCTCCTCGGTGGCAAGACTCCGATTCTCCTCTCCTCGCTCCATCCCTCAGTGTAAATCGCGTCTTCAGTATGAGCGATCGTTGAGGACGTCTTCTCACTACGCGCCGTCCAGATTCATCGCCCTCATGTCTCTTTTGCAGACGTCCTTAAAGCGAACATGAGGTCGCTCTCGTACTCTCTTGCAAGTGGAGAGTTCCCTGTGCAGAAGGACCTTTGGAATGCTCACATCCAACATACGGTGTACATATCTAAACATTCTCTCTCATACACACACACACATATATATAAGGTCGTACGGATAGCGGCTCGGATTGAGGAATCAGTGAGCCGAGTTCGAATTCCAGTCGAATGAATTACATTCACTTACATACTATAAACCTAGGGAAAGGGTATTAAGCCGCCTCTTCTAGCAGGACAGACTGGGTTCTATAGCCTTGGATGGCAACTGGTCTAGAAAGACAACTCTGAATTCAAAACCCGCGGAGGGTGTTTGGGGACCTTATGGTCCAGCAGTTCTCGGTATTCGGCTCTTCAAAAAGTGTGGTTGGTTCTGCACAAAGTCTTTACCACTATAATCAAATCATATGTGCTGGTGCCTGGCTGTCGGTTCCTTGGAACTGATCTGCTTGACCCTCATACGTCGAATACGACGAGAGAATCCACCATATAAATAAATAAAATATATATATATATATATATAAAAACCACAATTTTGATCTAAAAATCCCACACTCATCAAAAGTAAAATTAATTTACACAGATGGAAGATTCTCTAGATTGCCGCCATCGAATCTTATCAGAATATAAAGCTACGGCCTGTTCCCCACTATTCTCACCTTTCCTGAAATAATTACTATTTTGCCAAAATACACAACCACAAATATGTTGAAAAATAAAAATAAATTTTTAAATCCATCACCTCATGTTTTTGAAGATTGACATCACATACGTCCATACCTGAACAATCTCATCACAGTTTCATAAATCTTATACCTCAACAATCTCATCACAGTCTCATAAATCTTATACCTGAACAATCTCATCACAATTTCATAAATATCCATTTAAAAAAATTCTTGAATATATCTCGCTTAATTTTGTTAGACTTTTAGTTAGGGCACTTTGTGTTCTTCCCAAGCTTTGACTTACCTTTCAAAAAACTGATGACCATTCAAGAATGTGGCCTGACGATTGCGTCTATTATGAAACAGCCTACCGCCTCTAAGTGTTGACTTCTATGTTCACTTTTATATTTACACACGCTCTATCTCTGATATTGAGCACTTTATCCCATAAATATAGCACACCTTAAGACTACACACACACACATATATATATATATATAGGGCGATTGACACCTTATTTTATGTATGTGTGTCCATCCAGGAGCTCTGACCTAACACCCTGTAACTTTTTTTTCCAGGTGTTGGTTAAAGGTACAAGCCTACAATACCAAACCAAGAGATTGGGAGAAATTGAAGGCCAAATACAAGAGGTGGTCTTCCATACCACAAGTGTTTATGATGAAATCAGTTGACGTGACTCCTTTGCGGCTCCAGAGGCTGGCAGCGAAATTCGGTGGCCATATCGAATTTTAAATAAAACGTCATGCTAAACACTTTCTTCTCGTAAAAATTATAGTTAATAAATAAATTATAAGTATTTTCATTCACCGTGTATATATATATATATATATATATATATATATATATATATATATAATAAATAAAAGAGAGAGAGAGAGAGAGAAGATCAATGTGATTAATATTCATCAGCGTATTAAGGGCATTGACGAAGACGGACGAATAAATATTTGCTGTACAAATAAGTCCTTTTTTCTCATCAACTGGCCTCGGACTTATTGATTTCTTTACGTATTTGATCGAAGTGTTTTGCAAAGATCCAATTAAGTGAACGGATGAATTCGTCAAGCAATTTGGTCGGATATTGCAAAGCATATTACATTCGATCAGATGAGGTCAGACTTACGACACAAACATCAGTTTGTTGCGATATCAACCGACAACACTTTGGCTTTTTTTTTGTAATATTTCACTTGTTTTTTTTTTTGTATTTGAATTGAATATTTACACTAAGTATTAACAGGGCGTAATACTCTTAAGTTGCCTGAATTTTTTTAGATGAACCCCTTTAGAATTATTAATTTATACTAGTATTTCTCTAATCTTATTTTGCTTGCTTTTTTTAAAAAAATACCAATTAATAAATTTTGTTGTTTCATGTCGAAGGGATGACTGTAATTGACAGAGATGTTCTCCCGAAGAAAACTGAGAATGTCATTGATCGAATTTGTGCGCAACGGTCATAGTCCGATAGAATTTTAGCCTAAAATAAGCTTAATTATAAAAAGAATAAAAAATAGAAAGTATCATTATCCATTCTCTGAAAGTTAATTTTACGAGACTTTCAAAAATAACTCTTTCAAAATGTATCTTTTTAGAAAAATAGTTATGAATGGAAAAGTTTTATTTGATGAAGAAATCATCCATGTTGGCAGAATTTTCAGATTTCCTAAATAAATATGAAGTAACATGATTACTACAAGGAAACTGATCCTGAAAGAGAGAGAGAGAGAGAGAGAGAGAGACAGGGAAAGAGCGGGAGACACAGAGAGAGATAGACAGAGAGAGAGAGAGAGAGACACACACACACAGGGAGAGAGCGGGAGACACAGAGAGAGATAGACAGAGAGAGAGAGAGAGGGAGAGACACACACACAGAGAGAAAAACACACAGAGAGACAGAGAGATAGACACAGAGAGAGACACACAGACATACACAAAGACACAGAGAGAGACACACAGACATACACAAAGACACAGAGAGAGACACACAGACATACACAAAGACACAGAGAGAGACACACAGACATACACAAAGACACAGAGAGAGACACACAGACATACACAAAGACACAGACATACACAAAGACACAGAGAGAGACACACAGACATACACAAAGACACAGAGAGAGACAGAGAGAGACACACAGACATACACAAAGACACAGAGAGAGACACACAGACATACACAAAGACACAGAGAGAGAGACACACACACAGAAACAGAGAGAGAGACACACACTCACAGAGAGAGAAAGAGAGAGACAGAGACAGACACACACACACAGGCAAAGAGCGGGAGACACAGAGAGAGATAGACACACACACACACACACACACACAGAGAGTGACAGAGAGAGAGAGAGAGAGAGAGAGAGAAACACAGAGAGAGAGAGAGAGTGACACACACACACAAACAGACAGAGAGAGACACAGAGAGAGAGAGAGAGACAGAGAGAGACAAAAAGAGGTGATTAGAATTGTAATAAAACCTAAACATATGAAAGTGAGTTTATACATTGTCTTTGTTCTTGAGAATTGACAACAAAAGTAACCCACTTATTAGATTGTCTATTTAGACGATTATATTGTTTATTGGAATGCTTGGCAAAACATCGGCTAATTTTCAATGATTCAAGCTTTTAAAAAAATCGTAAAGCATTTCCTTATTTTAATAATTTAGTAAATATTTATAGATAAATAAGTGTTTTCATATTCTTTATAGATTGTTTTGCATTAGTTCTAATTGTATTAGGTTTTAGATGTGTAAATATAAAATTATTCTTGTGAATAAACAAATAGTGTTTACTATTTTTGTTGTAAATTCTGAAGAACAAAAAATATGTAAATTCATTATCATCATATGTTTAGGTTTTATAAGAATTGTAATCATTGCTTTTTAAAATAAACATTGTCACGGGAAAAACAGTCTTTTTTAAAACTCCATCTTCTTGCGAGAACGAAGACCCGTGTTGACTGTCATTTATTCATTTTCCGACTCACATTTATATCAAGTGCTTAGCGCTTATAAAACGGAAGCGCCTTCAGTTGATTTAACTTATTAGATCAAGCAGTGTCTGTTATCGAACAAGCGTAGTGACCAGGTCGTTTTCACCGTCAAGTAAGCAGTAAGTGTCGAATAAAAGTAGCTTATGATAAAATTAAAAATCGTACATCATCATTCGAAACGTATTTAAGATGTACGTAATGACTGCAATATAGAAACCAACTAGCAGTTCCCCTCTTGACGTTGTCGATCGCAACTGACATTATCTTGGAGACTCCATGATTTTGGGGGAACGAGTATGATGGTTTGTCGTTACCTTCTCCACGGTTTTAAATTCAGAGTATTCCTTCACCAAGACTAAGCAAAGAGTCCATTCGGCTATACTATTTAACCCACAGATGGGGGAATTAGAAGAGATGCGTTTTAAAGTTTCTTTTCTAGCCAAGGGCATAGTTTTTAGTCCCATATCTACATTCCTAATTGTCCGATTTACTTTGTCATCTTCAATGTGCTATATGCCTCCAGGTCGTTGGTAATCATGGTCCTCTACAACTTCCTGTATCTGTTGCTCGAATTAACCCTAGAACACTAACCCTCAAAGTTACACCACTACTAACCACAGGTATATCATACCCGATTTTGAAAATATCACAAAAAATATTAAATATAAATCTTCATTTGAAATATTTTACATGCAGGCACTTCAAACTTTGTACTTTGAGTTAACATTAATAGGAACCGAAAAACATTATTTAGGTAAGAAAATCAGGTACTGAAAATTATAATTAAAAATAGGAAAATTTGCGCTGTGTACTATATACCATGGTTAGTGTTCTAGGGTTAAATTGTCTTTTTGCTATTTCTTCTAAATCTTGTTCCGTCATCCATTTACATGTGCTCGTTAGGCAACTTATGCAGTGTTCTCTTTTGCTCCTCTTGCCTTCAGTGTCCTGTGAGTGGAAAATTTTCCAAACACTCTTTCCTCATTACGTGTGCTAAAAATTTTAACTGTTTCTTATTTGATAGATACACTCCTGATCAAAAATTTAAGACCACTTGAAATTTTTTTTAAAAGACTGTTTTTCATGGAAAATTTTTAAATATTTCTTAAGGTTACTAAATTTATAATCTAAAAGGTTATGTAGACAAAAAATTATAATCTGAACATTTTATTGAGAAATTGACAGTTTTATAAAATGAGGCTTGATCAAAATTATAAGACCAGAGACAAAAATTGTACGAAAAGTGTACGAAAACATTCAACAACCAAATTTAATAATGAGTTCTACCTCCATTGGTTTTGATGGCTTCAAATATTCTTTGGGGCATGCTAGAAATTAGTGTTTCCATTAAGCTGCGAGGAATATTGCTCCAGCTTCTGAAGATAGCTTCACGAAGTTCATTCTTTGTTGAATATTGTTTGCCATTTCGATAAACATCTCTTGCCATCCATCCCCAAACATTTTCAATTGGGTTCAAGTCCGATGAGCATGCAGGATGTCACAAGAGATGGACCCCATTTTCTTGTAGAAAGGTCAAGGTCCGGCATGCAGCGTGGATTGCAGCATTATCCTGTTGGAATAACCATCCATCCCCACACAAACGATGGCCCTCCGTCACCAACGATGCTTGCTGTAGCATGCTAACATAACCAGCCGCTGTCTGACGACCCTGCACCACCTGGAGCTCCATCGACCCTTTGTAAGAAAAGGGACCCCATAACATTAGGGACCCTCCACCACTATGATGTGTGGGGAAAATTTCAGGAGGCATGTTTTTGTTATGGCAATATAGTTGGAAGCCATCAGGACCATCTAGATTGAATTTTTTCTTATCAGAAAACAGGACTTTCTTCCACTTCTCAATGTCCCATGTTTGGTATTCACGACCAAACCTTAAACGGTTCACTTTGTGACGTGGAAGCAGCCGAGGAATTTGTTTGCGCCTTTTATTTACCATGCCTTTTTGTCGTAAGTGTCGTCTGATGGTTACTGGACTGCAATCAGCATCTGTGGCTGCCTCAATTTGACTAGAAGAAAGTCCACTGGCTTTCACAACAACCCGTCTTATTCTCCTACTCAATGCCGGAGAAAGTTTTTTTGGCCTACCAATAGACTTCGCGTTTCCATAATTCGCACTGTCCTTTAGAAAGTTGCAAATCACTGTTTTACTGCGATTTACCTTAGCTGCATTCACCCGCTTTGACAAACCTTGATTATGGAAATCTAGAATTCGAGCACGCTCAACCTCGGTACGTTTGCTTGCTTTAGGCATGGTGACACCTTTACGCAGTGATTGCTAATCTCTAACTGAACTAAAAACATTGGAATTACCCTAGATCTAACAATTTATACCCCTTGGTCTTATAATTTTGATCAAGTGTAAAACGCCTCATTTTATAAAAATGTCCATTTCTGAATAAATTGATTGGATTATAACTTTTTGTCTACATAACCTTTTAGATTATAGAATTAGTAACCTTAAGTAAGAACAAGTTTATAATGTAGCCATGACAACCAGTCTCTTATAAAAAAAATTTCAAGTGGTCTTAAATTTTTGATCAGGTGTGTATAAGTGTCGTTTTTGTTTTCTTTTATTCTTTTCTATAACCGCATTTGTTGCCTCAAGTCTCTTCGTCATACCGCTGGCGTATCAGAGTAGACTTAACATTCTTTAGTTGTTCAAATATCCCCAACCAATGAGATCATTCGAATTAGACCAGTGTTATTTAAGCGAGGCGATTCAAAGAAACGGTCGTAGTTCCCAGCCAGAAAACGATACGAGTTAAAATTTAACTCATCAAAAATAATACTTCTTAGAATGTCGAACAATTTAAGACATATCTTAATATTAGTTGTAAAAGAATAACTTAAAATTGAATTATAAAGTCTTAAGACTATTATACCTATAATTTAGCTATTTCTTGCTCAATGCAAGGATCAAAGGTTATTCAAAGTAATGGGTTTCTGAATGAGCTTGTATGAATTTAAGTAAAGTTAACATGTACAGATTAGTTGGCTATGAAGGATAGAAATCTGTCCAAATAGAATAAGGAAATGAAACTGGTTCGAAAGTGTACATGGCATGATTTGTTTTAGCTCTCAAGATATTAACTAGTGGAACTAAGTATTGTAGCTCATTAAAAGACTTTCTTTGGAAATATTCGTAAATTAGTGATATGATTGTAACGTTGCACCTGTGGAAAAAGTGACTGTAGTGGAGAAAATAATTCTTTGCCCACAAGACCGTGTAAACGCTTTTGAATTCTGTCCAGACTGTAAGAGAGAATTGGACATTCCCGGGCCAGATATGACAGCAATACTTTATTTTTAGGTTCGACCAGACTCTTGAATATATAGTACATGGTTGGTGTAGTCAGGTACTTTCTGGTCCGGAATAAGGGGCTGACTAATTTCCTAACGTCTGCAGATGTGGATCTTACGAGATTATCTTGAGCTCTAATAGACGCTCAAAGTAACGTGCGGATACGAGGGGTAAACAAGTAATATTACATGGCGTGAATAAATCAATGTAAATGTAGGTATATGATTATTTAATATTCAAATGTCAGTGTTTCTCAATAGACAGACGGTTAAGGCGTCGTCCCTGTAAGACACAGTCCTAAAGGAATGGAATGCTCGTAAAAATCAGAGGCGATTTTTTTTTCAGACATTCTACTTGTCTAACAAGTAAGGAATGTAAAAACGGTTTCAGTGTTCTGATGAATAGAGCATAAAAAAGATGAAATACAGTGTAACCCGGATATAAGAAACCCGGATATAAGAGATGTTCTCTGGTCCCAAATTAGAGCCTGTGTTAATAAAACAAAATAGACCAAACCCGGATATAAGAGACTTCTCCGGTCCCGACAACTCTCTTATATCCGGGTTACACTGTACAAACAGTAGCAATAATAACTCTGTGTGTGTGTGTGTGTGTGTGTGTGTGTGAGTGAGAGAGATAGAGACAGAGCGAGAGACAGAGTGAAAGGGAAAGACAGTGAAAGCAATCTCAAATCACTCATCTGCTTTCCATAAACATGGAAAGATGAGAGAATCCGTAAATAAGTATAAACTTTCAGAATCCAGTCACACGCGGGCGGAATGTAGGGAATTACAGTTATGGCCGCGTATATAGCCAGGTCTGATAGTTGCCAGTCCCAGATTGCCAATTGTCAGTCAAGGTCACACTTGGAGTAAGACTGGACGGAGTACTCTCTCTGGCCGAAAGGAAGACATGATCGTGAGATAAAGACAAAAGTAGCAGCGAAGAGGTTCCAAAACAATACCAGGTCAAATGGTTTATGAATAAAGAGCCGTGTTTATGGGAACCGATGCCTTTTTCTTTCTCAGCAAGGCGATATCTCTTGACGGTCGTATTCAAGAATTTTCACCTTCAGTTCAAATCAAGCTACCTTTCCCCAGTTATGATCACGCCGACGCAAACGGGAAATGGAATCACGTCGAAGGGGGAGAATTTAAACTCGCCCAACTCTAAGTAGGTATTACCACCTGTCAGTCCATAAGCACCTCCACATATCGAAGCCTTCTGTCAATAGTACGAATAGCGAGACCTCTTTGATAGCCTTATAGAACTTGAGGTCACCCATCTGAGATGGCCCCAGTGTTTATCTTTGATGGTCAAACGAGAACCGGTATTTCAACGTTTTATAGACGTAACAGAATCCGTTGAAAACTATCCGAGGGATCGAGGCGTATAATCGTAAATAAAGAAAGTAACCATTATATTGATAGTATCAATTTTTTTTAACCGAAATTCTTCATTGCCGTTCCTGTTATTAGTATATGGGTGTATCTTCCACGCAGAGTTTACTGACTATCTGTGTTAGGACGAGTAGCGCGTTCTAGCCTTCTAGTAGCACACCGATACTAATAGCATTAGTGTAGCCATTGCCACACTAACACTGAATGCGAATATAAAAAAACGAAATACGCGAGCGTAACAAATAAAAACATTTAATAAAGCAAACAACCTTCGTACATATATTTAAAGGATTTATACATGTCCCAAAACAAATAATTGTTCATATTGTCCCAAAGGAACGAGGAGGTTAACAGAATTAGAACGAATAAATGACCTACCAATTTTTATGGCCCTTTGGTTGTCCTCAGAAACATAAATAATTTTTGGTCTCGTTAGGCCGTACACATGTCGACCAGTTACCACGTGTGTGTATGCCCCGGCGGTCAGAGAGGTAAAGAGGTCGTTCCTTCCAGAACGGAAGTAAAGACAACATAAAGGCAGAAGAGTTCTACTCACTAAAACGGGGCCACAACTCTCATGAGCTAAAGCAAAGGGAAGACAACTGTATCTCCCTACACTGTTTTGAAGAGGAAAGAAATAACGCACAGTTGCTTGTTTCGTTTTTTGTCCAGCATTATGTAAAGTAAGATCCAGCGTAGCAGATAATAGTGGCAGAAGTCAGTTCACTTTATTCTACTGTCGTAAGACGTACGTTTTTTTTTTTTGCACGGATCGTACGTTATAAAAATTTTGTTATCTTCTGTTTGAGATAGCCGCTGCATTCCCATATAATCGATATATATAAACCAATCAGACAAAATACTATCTTGTCTAGCGAAAAGAACGAATACATAGAAAACGGATGTAATGTTTAACTGTAAGAACTAGAGATGCCTGTTAATAGGCTTTAGGAACAATGGCAGAGTTATTACTTTACACATGCAAACCTTATTTTTGTCTGGCCTAGAATTTGTTAAAAATTCTTATATTTTTATCTTAATATTTATGTTTGTTTAAGAAAACGGACAAATTTGACCTACGCTGACCTTTCATGTTTCCTACCATTAAGTCGTGTGTCCTACCAAGCTAAGATTAGTAGATACTTATAACCCGACGGCGTAAACGATCAGTATCCAGATGCTCATTATCTACGCAGACAAGCCAAATTCAAAGAATTAGCGTATCACAAGGTCGAGCTTGGTTAGTATATAGTTGGTTGACCGCTTGAGAATATCAGGTGTTGTAAACTTGGATGTGCAGGTGGTGTAATTGATAATGGCTCTGAAATGTTAATCGGAGGACCGAGGTTCAATTTCCGTTAAGTTCGTTGTATTGAATTACACACAAACACCCCTGGAGAAGGCATGAATCCATCTCTTCCTCCAATTGTGGGCTAGTAGAAACTGTATCACAAAAAGGAATCTTACAATCTAAAATATTTCCTGGCTTTAAATAAACTGGAAAAAGTTGATAAATCGTAAAAAACGAATCAATCTGTTTAACCCTATTTTCTTGAACTAGAATTCAGTAGGTAAATATTACATAGTAGCTATGTGCCGGGATAAAAGTCAGGATTTCAAATCTTAATTTTCTAAGGCAAGGATTTAATTTTTTTAAGGGTTATCAACCCTTTGTGGGTTATTTAAATCAGAAACATTTTGGGTTACAAGAGATGACTCACAGTACCCTGCATTCTGAAAAAGCAGTGAAACAAACGCTCCCAGGTCGTAATAGACTGATTCAAATCGATATTTCTACGGGCAGCTACTCGTCACAGTTAAGCTTTCTGCCATACTTGTTAAAATTGAAAACACTTTATAAGAGACATACATACAGGACAAAATGAAGGGCACAGATATACAGGCATCGATAAAGATGGCATACAGACTGGAGGTTGCAATGAAAAGCCTTCAGTTAGACCAACGTGTCTTTCCATATTTGGGCCGTCCTGGGGACGACGATAAACTACATCCGCGTCCTCGGTAAAACGATAAAGTACGTTCGGCAGCAAGCCCTATGATCAGGAGGGTGTTGAGGAGCGTGGAACGACTTAATTGCTGGTGTTCACAGGTCCATCCTGACCCAGGGTAGTAGCACCTGTTAGGGTCCCACCTATGAGCAAATAGTTAACCACCAAACTGGGGTCGAAACACTATGAAAGTGTAAAAATATGTTTTAATACTAGAAATACTTTGTAAATATTATTACCAGCAATACATTTTTGAAAGAAGAAACATTACCAACAAGAGATTTTTGGAAAAAAATATATTACTAGCAATAAAAATTTTATCGGTATTAAATATTCCATTGAGATTGTTATGCCGTAAAACAAAACAAATTTGGCAAGAAGAATCGAACTAATAAATTTCTTTCAATGACCCAGTATGCAACAAAAATTAGCTGTAGATACCTCCTCCATATCATTAAATTAGGCATCGAAGTAAAAAGAAATGATATAATAAAACAAAACATTGAAAGACATTTTCTTTCGTTCGCTTTTGTACTAATTCCCATGTGAAAGGCTTCAAACAATTTCTTCCCTCCAGCAATGTAGGAAATTACTGGGGTCTCTAGACCTGGATAGCGGCTAGTTTAGGAGAACTTAGTATTCAAGGCCGTGAAAATGACAACAGTAATCTCAATCCACTGCATTTAAGAAACGAATAGGCTATTTTGTCGGACCCGGTAAAATAAACAAAGCTACTTTGCCGTTAAATATAATGTTTTAGAAATAATATATTTGAGACCGTCAGCGCATATGATTGAGTGAGCTGTTTAGACAGAACTTTAACAAAATGGATTCTGGATTCTGTGACTTGTCTTCAGTGGGTGCGCCTGAAATGTATTGGCAAGATAACCATGCCCAAGAGCAAGTCTTGGATATGCAGAGACTTATGCATGAAGTGCTTAAAATATTCAGAGACTTCTATATTTCTTTTAATATAGATGATGAATAAATAATTTAAACTTGTGTTTAACAATTGATCGTAGAAAAGATTTTAAATTATCTTAATTAATGGTGAAAGTAAGCTTCTATGTTAAATCAGTGTTGTTCTTAACATTACTTGTAAATATAATGAAAATATATACTGGTAAAATAGCCTCTTCCTTAAACATAGCGCAATAGTAATTCACACATATACTGAAGAAAAGAAATGTGGAAAGTGGTTATCGCCTATAAAAGATAATGGTATAAAAATATTAATACTCCACTTAAAATATTAATAACGTATTTTCAAGACTCCAATTTTTCTCCCCTAAAACTTATATCTTTATTAATTATACATTAACAAACAATAAATGAATCGTAAATATTACAGACCTTTTTTCATGATCGTCGCCATTGTAAAAATGATTGGATGTCGTTTATTCGATGTTGTTCAAATCCCATTTGTAAGTGGCAAGTATGAATATCGCCACCTTGTAAAAACGTAAAACTAGAATTCGTAATAAAAGCGGAAAAATTAAATAAAACCATTTTTAATACAGCAGTAGTAGCTGAATAACTAACCGATGTAACACTACAAATAAAAAAAAAAAACTTCCATTTCTCTCAATAGATTTTATCAGCCGGGTCCAAGTTAGGTATTTACCAAACCTCCCCACAAGGCAGGATATGGCACAAGGCCGGTTTTTACGTAGGCCCGAATCCAAGTTAAATGGTTAAGAATGTGTGTTGGTCTTTTTCAAAAAGAATAACAAGATCCCCTTCAGGAGACATTTGATTAAAGATTTTAGGTAAGAGGGGCGGGCCTATTCAGTCAATACAAACTTAAGCTATTATTCACCAGAAACATCTCCCGGTAAACCATAATATCATCATCAGACAACTGGATTTGTTGATCACTAAGGGCTCTATATTTGCGGCTTTTATCACATCTAAACTACGTTTTTTAAATAACGATTGTGTTCGAATCCCACTGTGAACACACTATGCTTTAAGAAAAAAAAACACAGTAAATAATTTAAGCTTTTCGATATGAGCTAACTAATAGTGAGATGGTCGGTTCAAAGTTATTAGTATTCTCATTGGATATTTTGTATTTAGTTACTCAGCGTTGACTAATGGCTAACAGACTATTCTTGTCGAATATTTGCCATGAGTTCGATCCTCACTGGGTGGCCTATATTTATGAACTTGTGTCAAACTAAGCTTAGTAAATAATATGGCGTCACGGCGTGTTGCAATGGTTAGAGAGATAGTCTGATTAGACATTAATGTCTATGTAAAGAATTCGATCTTCAATGGGTGTTCCATAATTATGGTACTTTTCTAAGTGTAGGTCAGATGTGACACAAGGCCGACACTATGTGAGGATCAAAATCACTATTCAGTAATAGAGATAATCTTGCTAACCATTATACCACTGGTGATTTTCTAAGCGGTAGCTTAAATGTGGCTCAAGGCCGAAAGTATGAGGCACCCAATGAGGATCGAACTCACTATTCAATCGTAACTGATCTAGCGGGACAAGCTTGCTATTACACCACTAGTGATTTTCTAAGCTGTAGCTTAGATGTGACACAAGACCGAAAGTATAGGGCACCCAGTGAGGATCGAACTCACAATTCAGTCCTAACTGATCTAGCGAGAAAAGCTTGTCAACCATTACACCACTGGTGATTTTCTAAGCGTTAGCTTAGATGTGGCACAAGGCCGAAAGTATGAGACACCCAGTGAGGATCGAACTCACTGATCAGTCGTAATTGTTCTTGCAATACAAACTTGCAAACCATTACACCACGTCAAAGTTCCCGGGTGCTCTATACTCATGACCTTTTGGCAAACTCTATAAAGCATGTTAAGCAGTGATCGTTTTCTGAGCTCTTATGCATGTTATTGTCTTCCAAGTCGGGTATATCTTGCCACAAAGTTACAAATGCAGGGCGCACTTTGATAATAGAACTCGCTACTCAGTAGTAGCAGCCAATCAAACTATCTGGGTCAACATCACAAGACGTGACCTGATCATAAGCATCTTTCCTTTTTTTTTGAATGCCTTATTCCTTCAAGATGTGTGGTATTCATCGCTCTTCGCGGGTTACTTTTGTTTATTAATAACCAACTGATATGTCTTCATAGGAAAGATAGCGGAGTTGTTTCCCGTTGCCGCGTTCACAGTTCGAAATTCAGAGTTTTCTTCTATTCACCTGAAATTGTTGTCTCCCAAGTCCAGAGATCACAGTTTACCCAGCTATTTTATCCATAGCTGGGAGAACAGATGGATTTACGCCTTTTCCAAATGTATTTGGCGACGAGTTCAGAATTTGAAATTGATTCCATTTTACGTGCCAGTAACTGTTCATCAAAAGGTATTTCCATTTAGAGCTGCTTTTAAGTACGTCGATGGAACTACAAGAAGCCCTACTACTTTCAATGGTCCTCTTGGCACACCTTTCTTGATATGATTACTATGATCTGCTCCAAGAAGAATTTAAAACTATCAGTGGCCCGCAGGATAACCTAAATCTTACTGCAGCGGCAATGAAAATTTAAATGGTGACCAGAGACTGCTCTTAGAATATGGTGTCGGAATTTCTCGAAGGGAAAGTGAACCCTAGATTTGCTGCCTGGAAAATTGGGTCTCTAAATCATGCAAGATGGATACCTTCAGCCATCAAGTTAATGTGTTTATGGACAAGAAGTGCCTATCCACCTGTAGGGTCACAAAAGACGTTTACCTGCCTTTGGTGGAGGTAAGTAATATGGGAAACATGGTGGCCGCTTAGTGACGTCACTCTATACAGTGACGAAAGCGGCAGCCAAATTTAATTCATTTATGACAGACAGCCGAAATGTTGCTTTCTCTAGCCTGGACTCCGCAGGGCCCGTGCAGAAACTACATCTGCCTCCCCAGCAGCCTACAACTCCATGTTGCGGTTTTATGAATTAAATTCCAGCTCGTAGTTCATAATTTGGGAAAACCCAAGACTCGTTGTTTCTCGTTCGTGGAATATGTCCTTGCTTGGGACATAGATGTATCCGTCCCATTTGAATCTGGAGCCCTAAATATGACTTCTCCAGACACAGGAGTATCTCTATTTTATATGCAAGACCTTTTCTTTTTGTTTCTCCTCACACTCTGCTTTGCTGTGTAGATATGTGTGATATATTATTCTATACGTGGGACATTTGTATATATGTATATATAGCCCTGTGTATGTCTTAGTGATATAAAATTCTCACGAAGTATGTTTGTTATTCCTATTCTTTTTCAGTCATTCCGTTCCGTCCGTGGACTTCGGTGTAATTAAATGACGGATTTAATAATGCCTATAATGGGATAAATGCAAATCAGAGAATAAACAATTTTCCTTTAGCGCTCTCCCGTTACACACCAGAACTCTATGACAAATTGAAGGCCCTCAAAATATTTATAATTGAAATATATGCAGTTAGTCGGTTTGAAATTAAAAAGGATATTAAATTCAGGACTAGGGTGCTCATGACTCTCCACAGCTACCATTAATTTTTTATTAGCCAACTAATATGTTTTCTTAAGAATGATGGCGTGTGGTTTCCTGTTGCCGTGTTCACAGTTTGGAATTTAGAGATTTCTTCTTTTCTCTTAGACTTGTCGCCATCCAATGCAAGAGAGACCAATTTACCCTGTTATTTTATGAATAGCTGTAATAACAGATGGAATTATGACTGACAGAATTTGAACGTGATTCATTTTACCGCACCTCTCTATGTATATATTACATGTATATATGTTTCTTATTTGAGCATGATAATGGCGTTTAAAATTGTGAAATAAATGTGACATTAAGGCAATCATTGTGAATTATATATATATATATATATATATATATATATATATATATATATATATATATATATATGTATATATATATATTACGAGAACCATTCATACGAAAAGCAGATAATGAACTTATCATTAACTTCATTATCTGCTTTTCGTTATCATTAACTTCATTATCTGCTTTTCGTATGAATGATTCGCGTAATATAAATTGAACCTGCACCACATAATTGATATATATATATATATATACCGGGTGTATCAGCAAGATTATCTAATTCGTGTAGCAGCAAAATTGTCTAATTGTTACATTAAGCTTTGAACCGTAGTACAAAATGATTAAAAATATCCTACTGGAATACTCGGAAGATTTTATAAGACTATTAGACCCTACTTTGAGCAATTAGAATGTATAATTGCTCTCTAGGCATAACCGAGGTATCATGATGAAATTGATCAGAAAAGAAAATTACATGTTCATTACTAATTAATCATAACTAAGGATTCGAAGCTCATGAAGGATTGAAATAAAGTTCAAATATGTATATATGTTATTACAGAATGATCTTCAAGCTCATTCAAGATGATCTTCGCCCTCTCTAACTTTCTGTCCTGTAGTAACAAGGTAACACACAGGTTTTAATTACGATTCCATTTTCCAGTCTTTTTTCATTGGTCATTTTGGACTGTCCATAGCTGAAAATCATTTGACACGTGCCAAATGTCTTATGAATTGAGATGGTCTTTTCTAATTGATCTCTCTACCTCTAAGTTGAAATGATGATCCCCTTTCTTGTTGTGACCTCCTGATCCAACTTTCCTCTATATTGTTCTCTCTTTTTAAACTTATTCACCGTTCACTTGATGATTCTTGAATAGACTTTGAAGATGGAAGCCAGAGTATGAATACTGCAACCATTACTGACGCGTAATCCTTTTCCTCCCACTATTACTCAGTTGGCAAAACAGTGATTCCTACGAAAAATGGTGAAAAGTTGCCTAAGCGTCTTTCATGGCTTTTTAGATATTAAACATTTTGTGGGATGGATAATTATGGTGTTACACGATTTGGACAAGTCACACACACACACACACACACACACACACACACACATATATATATATATATATATATATATATTAAAATCATACATTTTCAGTGTGTAACAATTCACATACAAAATGTATCATTTTAATGCTAGTACAGAGAGTATTGTTGGTAATGATGATGCTCATATATATATATATATATATATATATATATATATATATATATATATATATATATATATATATGATATGATAACGCATTGAACTTGAACAGTGCTGGAATAAAAAGCACAAACAATAATTTAGAATGTTCGTGGGTTGCTTCGAAAATAATAGCTTGTTTTTTTTACTATGCTGCCCTGTGACCTCTAAGCGAAATGTTAATATAGCATAAGGCGTTCATGTCAACGACATGGTTTTTAACCCAACGACAGATAATGATCTGACAAAATGGCGTCTGCCATTAAAACTCTTTTAAAGCGCAGACGTCAACATAAATACCTCAATACAGAAAAAAACAAACAGTTTCCACTAAAACCTAACGAGGCTCGCCAAACGAATACAGAGACCAAAGAGTAGATGCTCTCACAGTTAAGCAGTGAACAGTTCGATTTTGGTTGTTGAAACCGTTGTTGTTTAACAAGCCACGTACCGAGTGCAGTATTTATGCTATTGTTAAATTGAAAATACATTTCCTGTATGAAGAAAAGAAGAGTTTTAAAATTGAAAACTTGCTCTATCCAACAGTGTTATTGTGCTTTCTGTGTGTGCTGCAGCCTACGTTGGAATCCAAAAAAAGGAAGGCATTACATTCTGAGCGTCCAACTGCATTTATACGCTAACTGCATTTGAACCAAGTATTATTCGGCACCCTTGGGCATTTATTTTCTTTTACGTTAGCCTGGTTAAATTAGCGACATATCAACTCCTGTTAGGTTATTTAATATTGAATATGTCTTACAGGGAAAAAGCCACAATGAATTAAAAATCATAATGTCAGCCACTCGAATTTAATTAGCATCAAGGACACCCCCGTAAAATGTTTAATGCTTTACAAAATAAAAACATATTTTTCCAATTTAAAAAAGTAGAAATTGAGTATTGAAATACAAGTAAAATTTATCAATGTTGAACAATTAACTTCAGCAGGTGAAAATAGTATCCTATAAAAATTTATTTGCCAAAAATGAGGAAATAACTCTTGCTGTAGCAATAATTTCAGGGTTTCTTTAACAGTCTTTGATGAGAGAAAGTAATTAACTGTCAAGTTTGACCATCAGCTAAAGTGATTTAAATTGTTAATGGTATTACTATAGAATTAAAAAGATGCAAGTTCCGAATCGAAAGCGTCAAAAGAAAGTAAAGATAGAAGTCTAAATAGCTATTATTTATTTACATTATTTACATTGTTCGGTATGTTGTCATATTCACGACGTTTCGGACGTTTTACGCTGCGGCCTGCTACAGGTGATTGGGATTAAAAACTGAACTCTTTATTTCATCCACCGGGGCAGACTGTTCTAGTTCCACGTGTCATGTCTCTTCCGGATCTCTCAGTTATCTCCCTTTAACTCAACTTTCCAAGATTTTGTTCCCCACTGCAGTAGCCAGTTATGGAACTCACAACTTTTGGGTAAAGTCATTGGATCCATCCAACGTTTTTAGCATTGATATCAATATCTGAATTTTTGGGACTTGTAAACCAAATGTCTCATTAACATTTATTTCTAAGAGATATAATATTGCAAACTTAATATTATTGCTTTTTTCTAGCACATCGTAATACTGGTTCCCATATTGTATTCATTTCTATGCTTGATCGGGTCAGGAAATAATTGTGGCGGAGCGTATGTCCTGATTCCTTAAGTTTTGTCTATTAATTCAACCTCATCATACAACTCCAGAGATCACACCTTTCCCTATTCAATAACGATAGACAATCAAGAAAATATTGTCAGACTCCAGGAATTGAGATAGAAGAAAATATAGACAGTGGCCATAAATTCATGTCTGAAATTCAAGAAACTATTGTCTGTGGTCAGGAATTAAAGTTTGAGAATCAAGAAAATATTGTCAGTGGTCAGGAATCAATGTTTGAGAACCAAGAAAATATTGTTAGTGGTCAGGAATTAAAGATTGAACACGAAGAAAATATTGTTAGTGCATAATAAAATCAAAAACGTATAGTCAGTGGTCAGGAATGAAAGTTGAAGAATCAAGAAAACATTGTCAGTGGTCAGGAATTAAAGATTGAACGTGAAAAAATATTGTTAGTGCATAATAAAATCAAAAAAGTATTGTCAGTGGTCAGCAATCAAAGTTTGTGAACCTTGTACATCTCGAAAGCGGTTGACAGGGTCTGACATACCGGCCATATTCACAAGTTCAAAGGATGTCCTATATCCCGACGAATTTTTGAACTGAATCAGTCTTTTTCAAATCGCGAAATGAAAGTTCTCCTGAATGGCAACTATCCTAGATACTTTTGTATTAATGCAGGTGTTCTAAAGTGATCTACTCTTGAACCTATTTTGCTCTTAATTTTCATAAATGACTTTCCTGATGGCATCTGTTCTCAACTTCACATCTATACTGCTGATATAACCATCTACTCCTGTCTCGATAGTAACTCTGATCAGTTCAATAAGATGAAATTATCAGCTGATCTCAAAAATGACCTACAGTCTGTTGGTAAGTGGGGCAAGGAATGGATTGCTAATTTTAACGCTCCGAAAAAGAAATTTCTCTCTATTAATCACCTGAAATTTTCCTTACCTCCTCTTATCACTATGGCCGATACTATCTTCCATGAGGGTGACACGTTGACCTTCGCCATCTTGCATCATATTGAATCGATTGCTAAGTCTGTTGCTAAGAAAGATAAAATACAAAGACGAATCAGCAATATTATTCATCTTGACCTGGCGTCTCGGTTTCAGTCACGTTCCTACTGCCGTAATGTAGCTTCTCCTTACCTTTTTCTAGAAATACTTATTATGGTCATTGTTCGGTTGATCCCGTCACTATGGTACCTAGACTTTATGAATTAAAGCTCAGTACTTGATTGGCAGTAATGTCTCATCAAGTCACAGTTGAATTGGTTAGATGTAACCATGAATTCTATGCTAACACTATATTTTTTCGCAATTCTCGGGTGCGCAGGTATGTTTCGGCTTTTGATCTTTACAAATTTAGGTACAATGTCAATCGCTATCTACTGTCTTCTTGATTTTTTTTCTATTATCTGACCCCTTAGTAATGTTTGTCTTTTCTATTATTCATTCACACTCAGTAACCCCATTGTGTCTTAGTGGCTTTACGGCATTCCATTGGTCTTTAATTATAATATAAATATTTTAAACAAATGTTGATTGGTCGGGTCGTTTTCTTTAGCGGCATATCAATCTCTATAGGTTATTTAATTCCAAAGTGATAGGAGACAAAAATACAACAAAAAGGGCTAACCGGTTTTACTCCTCACTCTTTAGGGGTTCTCAAGGAAGGATAGGTGTGTCTCTCTCTTTCTCCCCCCCCCCTCTCTCTCTATCTACATATATATATATATATATATATATATATATATATATATATATATATGTGTGTGTGTGTGTGTGTATTCTGTTTATGATTTATTTTTATAGATACAACTTATCTAAGTAAATAATCTGTTTAATTAAACAGTATTAATTACATATACCGGCCTGTAGGAGAACGCATATTTTCTCCAAAATTACTCGAACATTCAGGACATTAAATGTAATTAATATAGTTTAATTAAAACAGACCATTTACTCAAATAAGTTGTATCCGTGACAATAAAGTAGAAACAGAAAATATATTAAAATATTTTAGGATTTAATCGCTTTCAGCTAATGTGTTGTCATTGTTTACGTTAGGTTACGTTTCGGAGCAGAAATTAATAATCGAGAAAGAACGTCGAAGATGTGCGTTTATAAGCAGTAATTTGGACTTTTCTCTGTGGCTGAATGGTTAACAGCACGTCAGGCGATATGACGGTTTCCTTATGGGATACACGTTCGATTCCTGCCGGAGAACGCATATTTTATATATATATATATATATATATATATATATATATATATATATATATATATATATATATATATATATATATATATATATATGGTAATACTCGTTTACTACAACGTGTAGATATGTCAAAACAAATCAGTACCCGAGGAAAAAATTGGAGCTAAAAAAAGAGAGAACTAAAAACATCTGAAAAATGCGAAATAAATCGTCCAGTGTCTTTAATCCAAAGAAAAAACCCAAGCGAGTAGTAAGACTATAACGTAGAGTGCTCAATACTCTCAGTAGACCGTGAATAACTAAAATAAATCCTAAAGAGCCAGGGAACTCTAACTAGCTTTCACTGAAACAGATCTTCAGGGTAAGCTGGTGAAACCTAGCTAGGTCTTTAGGATTTTATTCATGTATATGTTGTTTTTTCTGTTTTCTTTTTGAATTTGTAGGTTTGATGAATTGGATCGTATTAACGATTCCAATGGAATAAATTATGACCATGGAATATTAGTGTTTAAGCCTTTTTATTATATCCTTACTCTGTCCTGGACATTGAGTTCTACCTGGATTTTATCCTCCTGGAATTATTTTTTATACATATATGTATGTGTATATATGTATGATTGCATATGTATGTGTATATTTACCACTAATATTTATATATATATATATATATATATATATATATATATATATATATATATATATATATATATATATGTGTATATATATATATATATATATATATATATATATATTCTGAGACCAACCGGGGAATCAACAGGAAAGGAAGAAAAAAATCAAACATTTATTGAATCTTTTGACTCTTATTCAGACGCGCTGGTGCACCCAACTGTTAAATATATAGTTTATTCGTACCAAGATAGCTCAATTTTGAGAAGCCAAATTAGTTAGCCCAGAGATATGTTGCGATTGGTGAGGTTGGTACTGAATTTAAAAAAAAGGATTCACACCAAACAAAACAACAATGCCGCTAACAGAAACAGAAATTAAGATGACAGAAGATATCGATTGACATTGCATTTCAGTTTTTGAAGATCAGATTTGACTAGACGCTGTAAGAGACTTCCGCAAGCCAGAAGTACAGTAGAAGGAAATGTTAGCATAGAACTTAAGGTTACATCTCGCCATTTCCACTGCAGCTCTTATCATAGAGGTGAGTTCGTCAGAATAATTACCATGAAAGTATTTGTAGAAAAGGCACAGGGAAGCTACATTAAGGCAGTGACTGAAACCGAGATGCCAGATAAGGACCAATTATATTGCAGATTCTTCTTTCAATTTTATCAGCGATCACCAAAAATGTAGCAGGAACATTTGGTACATTTATTTGGTAGCAATATTCTAAACATTGACGAATGGTAGACTTTTAAATGTTTAAGATACATTCTTTTTAAGAAAAATAGGTAACTAAATTTCCTACCAGCAGAGCTAACAATTGATTCGATATAACCGTTTCATCTTTATTTCAGCGGAAAACTTTAGTCCTAGATGTTCTATAAGGCGCAAGGTGTCATTCTCCTGGGAGTTAGCATTAGCCATGCTGACGGAGGGAATAGATGGTTCTCTCAGAACAATTTCTTTTTGGAGGGGTTAAGATAAACACACTATTACTTGACCCAGATAACAGCAGAAAGTAGGTCATATTTTAGATCAGCTGCCAATTTGATTTTGTCGAATCGATCAGACTTACTATTAAGACATGAATAAATGATCGTGTTATCAGCATAGATACTGAGTTGAGAACTGATGCTCATGGATAGAGCACTGGGGGACGGCTGCTTTAATATAAAAGGATCTAGACGAGTGGCCGTTCAAGACAAAGTTCATTTCGCGATTTGGTAAGAAAAATCTGAATCATTTGAAATTGAATCCAGAAATACTATAACCTTTCAACTTGTAAAGAAGAGCGGTATGTCAAACGCTGTCGAATGACTTCGAGATATCTAAAGCAATAACCTGAGCTTCACCATTGTAATCTAAAGCTTGATAGACACTTTCAGAAATAACCGTTAATACATCAGCAGTTGTTATAGAGAAGCAAAAACCGTATTGCTTATCTGAAAGTAGACTCTGCGTAGTGAGATGCTTAACCTATTCAGAGTTAATTAGAGACTATGGTACTTTTCTAACAATAGGTAGTAGGCTAATAGCCTGATAGAAGGATCAGACATTTCGCCTGTCTTCTTATAGACTGGAAATACAGAAGAAGAAAGACACCTATTGTATTTCTTATAGTTTAGACTTAAGTATATATCTCAAAGTGTTAAATCTTTCTATTTTTATGCAAATCCACGACTGGCATTTTCGTCCCAACTGATATTGAAAACGGTTTGTAAAGATGCTGTCCTCCCACGTCATATAAGCTAAGTTATCTATCAATCTAAGTGTCAGTGCAAATCTGACTTTACAGGGAGTACTCATTAACCGTTGGAGACCTGAAATGACCAGCATGTTCCAGGTAAGATTCGTCAGTTCATGTTTGACAATTTGCATAAGCTCGTGAACACGACTGTTTCAGTGATTGTTTACCATCTAATTAATAGTCCGGTTTGGGCAAAATTATTTACCAGGGATTCTTTGCAATTATCAGAAAGGCGCACTCTCATTATGAGTTAAATTCTTTAGGAGCTATATATATATATATATATATATAATGACCAGGCAGTCTTCTCTTTGTAAGCAGAAATAGTACTTGTTTGGTGTCAGTGCAATTAGAATGTGATTTCTTTAATTTCCTGCTTATTTCCTGGTTGATCTTAGTCATTATCTTGGCTCCTGAAAAAATTAATTTCGGTTGAGCTCTGGTTTGAGGTGTGAGTTTGTAAACAGTGACTATTTAAGCTAATATTGCATGACTCTTCGGCAGAATTGAGTCACTGTCAGTCACTGTGTGTTTATCTAAATCTAGATACACTGATGGGCTGCGAAACAGTCTGTCTGTGGATGACATATGTATGTGTGTATATATGTATAATCTGGAGAAAACAACTGAAAAGTTGCAAATTAAAAAAATTTGAATGTTTATTTTTGTGAAAGTTTTTATTTATATTTATTTATATATATATATATATATATATATATATATATATATATATATATATATATATATTTCAGATCTGCCCCGATCTTTCACCAGAAATAAATGTATTCAGAAGTTTGTTTACAAGTAGCGTCCGTCGCGAGACGCGGACGTCACGTGATGTGGAATGTAACTTTGTTTAAATATTTCTAACGTAAATCTAACGATAATAATATTTTAGATGTTGTTTAAAAAGGCTTTTTTTTAACTATATCTAAAAGAAATTCTCATTATTCTATATATATATATATATGTACAAATGATAGAAAGAACAGTAAAGGTAAAATTCCACTGTTCGTAGCATTTACTTTTTAAAAAGTGCTCAATACAAAGTAGAGCAATATATTATTATTATCATTTTGATTATAATAAAATCATGCTGAAATCGTTACACAAAAGCTCTCATGTTTGAATACTATGATTGTACTTCTTCAGGTGATGGTAAGTAACTGGGGATTAGCATATATATATATATATATATATATATATATATATATATATATATATATATATATATATATGGGTGCGATGGATAAATTGTCGTATAAATTATGCAAATATTATAATGACACTGGCATTTTATCTTAACAGATATATTTACCGAATATGCACAAAATTATCTTGAAATAGTAAAAAGTAAATGTATTAAATAAAATAGCCATTGTTTTTAACCACAGCCTCCATATGTTTTCGTGCTTAAGTTGGTGAATGCTGCCATACTCCTTGCCTTTAGTTCACCTTTGGTGTTACAAGGAATATTTTGGTCTCTCTTCCAGTTGCACTCCACACATCATAATCAAGGCGGTTGCAGTCTGGGGAGTTAGGTGGCCAGATGTAAGGAGTGATTGTCGGACAACCATGACTGAGCTCTGTTTTCTGCTTATGTGGTATGGTTCAGAGCCTTGTTGCCAGAAATAGGGTCTTCTAGGACCCACCCTCTTGATCCAGGAATGCTCTACCTTTTCAAGGCACTTAATGTAGGCATCCATGTTGAGTTTGAGACCCAGGGAGAGGATGAATGGGGGCATAACGTGACCATCACTAGTGACCCCTCCAAACACCTTCGTAATCACTATTAAACTCATCCAACTCTTTCCGAATCCTCTGCACTGTCCTACGATTGACATCAAAATATTCTGAAATGTTTGTATTGAAGCTTCCGTTACGAATGCCGGAGTGATTTGCGTCATTATAAAAAGACCCGACAACATAACCATCGCACAATATATATATATATATATATATATATATATATATATATATATATATATATATATATATATATATATATATATATATCGCCGGTTTTATCTCGTATCTAAGAATTGAATTTCTTTTGCTGGTCCCTTCCTTTATAATGATTGTGTTGATGAATATATTCACCGCCAACGAACAGGTTCAGGATGAGAAGTTCCAGTTGTAACAAACCCTTTCTCGCCATCCATTCTCTAACGTCTTTTAGCTTTGAAACTATTGGTTGAAGGTGAAAGAAAATCAGAGTAGAAGAACGTGTCGATGGCATGAATTTATTCAAGGTGGACCTCAATACACCCGGGAGAGAACCACACATGTTCCTCTGCGGCACATATAGAATGAGTCAAAAATTGCAATGGACTGACACTGACTGTTATAATTTGGAGTGGCGCCTTCTGTAGCATGTCAGTCATGCGTAGCCCTCTTCATACGCTTGTTCAGCCGTTGAGATCTGTTATAATCCTGTCGTTAGTTATTTTCTGTAACATTGGTCGTGTGCCATGACTGTCTTCGAAAACTATTATAAAAATTAAAATTAACGGAGTCCTCACCAACGCATAATTAAATACTGGCAGTTCGGAAAACTATATCAGAAATAGTCTAGTAAAAATTTCCAAATGGCATTATGTTCTCTCCCCCAAGAGTGTAATAATGTCGGACGCAGCTTTGTCATCACAGGTAAGTGGATATTGTTTGGCCGACCTACATTATAACGGCATCTCATATAAAGCTGTTAAGCTATCGATAATGAAAGACCATTGTTGTGAGGTAATACTGGGCCACGAATTTTCCAGCATCGCTCCAGCACAGAAATCCCGTTCGGCAGAGATAAACCTGTAGTAAAGATTTGCTGACTGACTGCACCCAACATTCCGTACCCCTCACTTTTTGAAAACCTGACAAAGGACTGTAAGTCTATTGTTATTAAGAGCCGACGTTATTCGCATGAAGACAAACAATTGACAGGGTCCGAAATAAAAAGAATGCTTCAAGAAGGAATAATTGAGCCAAGTACGTCACCATGGAGGGCCCAAGTATTAATAACTAACAGAGAAAATCCCCCAAAATGTTTTTTAAAAAGTGGTTATCAATTACTCTCAGACAATTAACCAGTTCACTCTTCTGGACGCTTTTCCGTTTCCACGCATAGAGGAAATGCTATGTGAAATAACTAAATACAGTATTTTCAGCACGTTAGATTTGAAAAATACTTATCATCAGGTGCCCATTAAGCCGAAAGACAAACCATACACTGCATTTGAAGCAGTTGACCGGCTGTACCAGTTCCGAAGGATACCTTTTGGGGTAAGTAATGGAGTAGCCAGTTTTCAAAGAATAATCGACAAAATCATAATGGATGAAAAGTTGGAAAGTACTTTTGCTTATATAGATAATGTAACTATATATGGCCAATATTAGACGGACCACGACGAAAACCTTCGACGGTCCATGGACGCCGTAAGCAATTATAACCTTACAAAAGCTCGTTTGGAAAACATAAAATCAGTTTTCAGGCTATACAATAAGCAATGGGCCAATGACTCAGAACGATTAAAACCTTTGCACAGATTGCCAATGCCAGATAACGTACGTGCGCTGCGACGAACTATGGGCATGTTTGCCCCCTATTCACAATGGGTAGCCTATTTCACAGCGAACATACGTCCATTAATACAAGTAAAATCTTTTCCCTTATCTCGCCAAGAAATAGAAGCATTCGAAAGCAAGACATTGCAAAATCCGTAATCATAACTATAGACCCTTTTGTTCCACTGGGAGTTGAAACTGATGCACCAGACTGCGCAGTTGCCGCTTCATTAAGTCAAGCTGACAGCCATGTAGCCTTCTTTTCAAGGACTCTTTCTCAATCTGAACGACGGTATACGGCGATTGAAAAAGAAGCCTACGCCATAGTTGAGGCGTTAAGAAAGTGGAAACACTATTTAATCGGACGTCACTTGAGATTAGTTATAGACCAAAAATCTGTTTTGTTCATGTTGATCTCAAAGGCTACCAATAAAATATAAAATGAAAAAATAGGAAGGTGGAGAATTGAAATATCATGTTTCTCGTTCGATATTACTTACCGGGACGGTAAGGAGAATCTGACAGCAGACGCCCTGTCAAGAATATGCAGTATAACTCCAAGTACAAAAGAACTCCAGATTCTACACGAGGAACTGTGCCACCCGGGCATAACATGGATGGTTCACATGGTAATGGGTAGGAATTTGCCTCATTCAGTGGAGGACGTTAGGAAAGTTACAAATTCCTATCGAACGTGTGCTGAATTTTACAGACCTACGCTTGGGGTTCTAATAAAAGCAAAGGAGCTATTTGAAAGACTCAATCTGGACTTTAAAGGATCGTTAACCTCCAAAACACGAAAGAATCGATACATGCTAACTAATGTAGACGGATATTCACGTTTTCCTTTTGCTTTCTCTGTCCATATATGACAGCAACAACAATTATACAATGCCATTGTTCCCTATTTGCCATCTTTGGAGTACTGGCATACATACATTCAGACCGAGGAGCTTCCTTCATGTCCAAGCAGCTTCGGCAATTCTTACAAGAACACAGAGTGACGGTAAGTCGGACAACCCCATACAACCCCCAGGGTAATGGTCAATGCGAGAGATGTAACGGTTTAATTTGGAAAACAATTCAATTGGCTGCTTCAATACCCAAATGCTCAAGAAATAATTGGGAAAATCTCCTTCCATTAGCCCTCTTTGCCATCAGGTCGCTATCATGTACGGCCACCAGGTCGCTATCATGTACGGCCACCAATACCATCCAACACGAAAGATTTCTACCCTTCCAACGACGGAGTTTGGCTGAGACTTCGCTTCCTACTTGGTTCTCTGAACCAGGCACGGTTCTACTGAGACGCCACATTCGCTGTACCAAACATAACCGAGACGAGGTGGAACTAATAGAAGCAAACCCACGAAACGCACTCGTGCGACACCCGGATGGAAGACAAACTACTGATTCTCTTAGAGATCTGGCTCCTGCTGGAGATGTACCAGATCCTAAAATCACCCTAGTGAGGAAATGTGAACTCTTCGACACTGAAAACCAATCGGGAGATCACCGTAACGGAATCACTCCCGACACATTACCCCAGGATGTTGACGTAGCTTCGGTTACGCCTTCGTCAGACATTTCAGAATGATTAACATCCGAAACCCTGACAACTCCAGACGATTCTGATGGGCGATCAATGCCCCAGAAGCGGTTACATCCAGAAAGAGATCCGGAAGATGCGCATTCAGACTCAGATCGGCCTCTTTCATCAAGAAGCACGTGATACCTCCATTCCTGGTCTAACGGGCGAGCTCAAAATGAGAGATCTTCCAGCCCGAAAAGTCCAATAGAAGAACTACCCAGGGGTTCACAGGGAATCTGTAAACAGCCTAGGAAATTTTCTCACTTATGAATAAAAAACGTAGTTGAATATGTACTTATAAATCATCACTTACCTCCCCTTAAGATCTTGGAGGTATAAAAAGCGCGCATTTATATACGTCAGTAGACGAGTAGCCAGAGTAAATTGCAATAAAGCTTTGTTATAAGTTTATTCACAGCATCAAGGAAAGTGAATCAAGTATATGTGCTTTGTATTAATCGTTGTTCTAATGTTTTCATTACCTTTTGGTAGGGGTGACAAGACTTTCGGACCAACCTGTATATTAGCATCCAACATAAAAGCAATCGCAGTTTTCAACGTGTGAAGCTAGACTGAATCTAACGAGAGAGCAAATATTTTTCTCGGTTTGTGCCCGAGAAGCAAATGTGATTATTTATTAACTGATTTTATTTAAACAAACTGCCATTGCGAAACGCTACAGTAGGCAACTTAAAGGAGAAAAGAACTCTTTTCTATGCAAGCAAACAGACTGGTGATTTGTTCCATGGCGACGCTCTTCTTCGTGTTAAAAATGCAATAAAGCAAACCGTTGCATGGCGACAGAACGAGAACTGCTTTTATATGCAACGTATGTATTTCCCCTTCAGACTACAAATGATTTCGAACAACTTATAATAAAAGGAAATTGCTTCATGTAAATAGCAAAAATAATATCATTAAGTGAAAATAGCTATAGAATAACAATAGTAAAAGTAACAAATAAAATACTATGTTCCCCCAGGACGTAGCCGCTTACAACTCTAGCCGATATTTTAAAAAAATTCTCTGTGACTTGCCATTAAATCCTCGGGATATAGAGAAGTCGTTTCCCGTTATCATTACCTCCGTTTTAGAATTCGGAGTTTTCTTTTGTTCTATTCTTATTTTTTAGACTATTTGCCACCCAAGGCTAGAAAGTTAGATTTACACTGCTATTTCACACACAGTTGGAGACAAGTAGTGGAATCATCCTTTTCCTATGATATTTGAAAAAAAGAGACTATCTCGGAATTTGAACTCACTCACCGATTTATATTTTCGTCAACTAATCTAAATAAAATAATAACATAGATTAAAAGACGGAATAAAATAATAATAATAATAATAATAATAATAATAATGATATTGTTTTATATAAAAAGTCTACAATAATAAGTTAGAGTGAAACACAAAATAAAATAATAACGGGTGAATTTAATTCATTTATAAAAGCAACAATAACAAGATAAATGGAAGCACCTATAATAATAATAATAATAATAATAATAATAATAATAATAATAATAATAATAATAATAATAATAATAATAATAATCAATGGCTATGTAGTGCAGGGTTGAAAGGTGAAACTGAAGGTTTTAGCATTGCTGCACAGGACCAATGCTTGTTAACTAGGAATTATCAAGCACATATATTAAAATACTGTGTTAGCCCAAGATGCAGATTCTGTGACAAATATCCAGAAACCATTGATCATCTTATATCAGGTTGCACGATATTGGCACCCACTGAATATAAAACCCGGCATGACAGAGTGGGCCAATATCTGCACTGGAAAATTTGCAACTCCTATGGCCATGGGAAGAAAACTGAAAGAAACTGGTACGAACACCACCCTGACCCGGTTACGGAGATAGGACCTGTTACAATTCTATGGGACTACACAATACACACTGACAAAACAATCAAAGCCAACCGCCCAGACATTGTTATTAAAGACCAAAAACAAAATAAGTGCCTCCTTATTGATATGGCAGTCCCTGCAGACTGCAATGTATCTTTGAAGATATTCGAAAAACTGTCAAAATACAAGGACCTTGAAATAGAAATCTAAAAAATGTGGCACATGGGAACGTCCACAATCCCTGTTGTAGTTGGAAACCTTGGACTGGTTGGAAAAGATTCCAGTTGGCTGATTGAAGGGATCCCTGGAAGTCCATGCCTCAAAGAGATACAAAAAATTGTTCTGACAAGTACACCCCACACTTTACGAAGGGCTTTATCTATGTAATTATTTTTTATTTTTTATTTTTTTTGCAGTGGAAAGTGTCATGATGCCATTTCTAAACTTAGGTCCCTGGGCGGGACCCGGAAAGAAATGTGTAAACGCCAGATATCAAAGAAAATAATAATAATAATAATAATAATAAATAATAATAATTATAATAATAATGAAATGGCTTAATTTTAAAAAGCAACAACAAAATGGTGTAAAGCTGCTTTAAATATAACAACTGAAAAATTGTCATCTAAAAAGATTAAATAAGAACGTGCGGAAAATAAAAGTTACCAGCGATGAATTCTCATCATGGCGCTGGAAGAACTGCTGTTGGTTGCTCGAGAGATTTGACTAAGTCTTCTTTTCTCTCGCCTGGTTAAAAATAGGATTGTGCTTTGAGGCTTAAAAAAGGGGCCCTGTTAATAAATGAGGCGACCCTTATTGTTAACCACTCATCTGTTCTACTTCGTCGCGAAGAGTATCTTTTTCGCAAATCTACTGTTACCTGGGCATTCTATACGTCTTCCTTATTTTTTAAAGATTGAAGTAGACCCGTCTCCGTCGAAAATTAGATGGATTTCGATTAAATCACTATTAAAAACCAGAATTGTGAAAAAAAAAATTCTGTCCGCCAAGCCCTGGCTACGTATGACTTGAATATAGGCTGGCATCCCGTTCCCACCCCTTCACCGTTGGAACAGTTAGATGTAGACGTCTGTTCTACTTCAATAGCTTCATGTCTCGCACATCTCGCCTGTGGAACTCCCTTCCTTATTCCTGTTTCCCTGACAAATACAATCTCCAACTATTTAAGTGTAACGTCAATCGACATCTCCAGTTGCCTTGATCTATCCACTTCCCTTCTCCACATCCTTTCACCTTTCATTCCTATCTCCTCTCGCTCCAAATCTTCTGTAACCCTCTTGCCTTGATCGATCCACTATCTTTCTCCATATCCTCTCCTTTACCACTCCTATCTGCTCTTCCTCCAAACATTCTGTAACCCCGTGCGTGCTAGTGGCTTCCAGCCTTGCTTGGGGTGATAAGCTTAAAAAAAAAAAAAGAATATGATTGATTTTTTTAGAATTCAAGAGCGCCCTCTAATGTGTTCTTGGCAAAGCCAAGTGAAGTAAACCACATATCAACATATGATAAGTCCTCTCTATTTCTTGCTACGTAGGACATTACCGCAGCACGGAGATGGTTACAAATAAATGTCTACTTTATTGTAGCGATTTGACGATAAAGTGAATTTAGGTTAAATAAAAAAATATAATGACGACAAAAGTTTTGTTCACGTGAAAATGAGACAAATGGAATGAAAAGTAAAAATGTTAAAATTTAATTTCTCTACAAAAAATCAAAAAAACAAACAAAACAAAAAGAACTGTTAATTCTTTTAAGTCATAATGATCAGCTGATTAGAAGATTTTATTGATCTTTTCGGAAATTATTCGGCAATAAATTAAATTATTTTTCACATATTTTTATTTATTTTGTAGAAATATTTCCAGGCTTATAATTGAATTATAATATACACGCACATGCGCAAACGTACATACACGCTCAATTTGAATGAAACTGAAATGGAAGAGGGCGAATCGCCGGCGATCAGGAAAAGAAGGCGATCTATTCAAATCATTTTTATGACAGCATCGATATTTAATTTGAATATATTTTCCGAAAAAAAAAGCCTATTTTAAAAGTATAGACAATTTACATTCGTAATTTGATCATCTTGCCTCTGGTTATTGAACTTACGAGGTGGATTAAATACAATGATCAAATGATAGTAATAATAGGGAAAATCTTTAATCAGACGTCTCTTCTACTCCAATAGCTTCATGTCTCGCACATCTCGCCTGTGGAACTCCCTTCCTTATTCCTGTTTCCCTGACAAATACAATCTCCAACTATTTACGTGTAACGTCAATCGACATCTCCAGTTGCCTTGATCTATCCACTTCCCTTCTCCACATCCTTTCACCTTTCATTCCTATCTGCTCTCGCTCCAAATCTTCTATAACCCCTTTGCCTTGATCGATCCACTATCTTTCTCCACATCCTCTCCTTTACCACTCCTATCTGCTCTTCCTTCAAACCTTCTGTAACCCCTTGCGTGCTAGTGGCTTCCAGCCTTGCTTGGGGTGATAAGGTTAAAAAAATAAATCTAAAAAAGTAACTATAATACGATGTATCTATAGGGATAATCCCTACAGATACATCGTATTATCGTTACTTTTTCATCATTTCATCCCAAGCAAGGCGAAATGCCACTAAGTTAGCAAGTGGCTACTGCGAGTTGAAGAGAATGAGAAGGCTTTTGCGAGGAGCAAGATCACTAAAAGAATAGGATTCGGGAAGACAAAAGATGGCGATTGATGTTGCGTTTAAAATTTTGAAGACTGTTGGTTGCAGAGAAGCAAAACAAAGGAATAGAATCACAAACGTGAGAAGTACGAGAAACGAAACTATTAGAATAGAACTTACAAATACCTCTAGCTATTTAAACAGTAAAATTATGAGACCTAATTGCCAATCTAGTTGTCCGCTTACAATCATCCGGTCGTGATACCAAAGAGAAGAACTTTATTAGAAAAGACAGCTATGAAAACATTTATAGAAAAGATAGTGGGAAATCATGACACTGCGATGGGGAAATAGATTTCGAATTGGAGTGGGTGGGTAGGAGGACTGACGTTATAGATATATCGTATATAATCGGGAAAACTGGAGAGGGGCAACGTCAGTTAACCCAACTGGAGATAGACGTGAGAAATGCAATGAATGACATATTATGGATCCATAACAATTTACTAGGTCAAGGAATAATTGTATTTCAAATATCTGTGAATATTCCAGGGGTTGCAAACGGGTTTCAGGCGCGATGTCTTTTGACAAACGAGAAATAACAATCATGACAAGTAATGGAAATGCATCAGCAACGATTTCTCTCCAACCCCCGTGAATTATCTGACAAGCGGGAAATGTGCATCGTGCAAAATTGCATAAAGACTAAACAAAAAGAAGATTAAACAACTGAAAGGAAAAATAAAAACAACACAAAAACTAAAAAGAAACAAGAAACAATACACCTTCGCAATTCGCTGATTCCCTGTTTCTTTTTTCCGACTGGCCTTGAATATATGTCTACTTCCATCAATTGATGAATGTATCCTTCAAAGACATTATTTGATACGAAATTTTGGCAGCAAAAAGGATTTATTTAATCTTGAGAATTACACCCAAATTAATCAATAGTTTTAAATCCTGAATTAATGCACACACACATACACGCACACACAAGCGCACACACACACAGTTGCATGCACACATATATATAAAAAAAAATATAGTTTTAGGGTATGCTATATTTAGCAGTATAAGTGCTCAAGATCAGGGATAGAGCGAATGTAAATATTAAACGTGGGCAATGAACGGTGACAGTCTCTTTCATGCTTGAATGCAACTCTTCTTAGGTCATGTGTGTTATTGCATTCATATGAAATTCCACCATTATAAATAGCAGTCGATACAGCTGGTGGCTAAAGTGATTCAGAGGCAAAAACTATATATATATATATATATATATATATATATATATATATATATATATATATATATATATATATAAAAGTGAACATAGAAGTCAACACTTAGAGGCGACAGTCTGTTTCATTTCGATTGCATCTAGCATGAAACAGACTGTCGCCTCTGTTGACTTCTATGTTCACTTTTATATTTACACACGCTCTATCTCTGATATTGAGGACTTTATCCCATAAATATAGCACGCTTCACTTTAAGACTATATTTCTTCATATATATATATATATATATATATATATATATAAGGAAGGAAGACTTTATAGTGGTTCCAACGAGAGAAAAGTGTGTATATTAAAAAGAAGAGTGGTACCGCAAACGTTTTTGGTTGTAATGTGGATTTAAAAAAAATATTACGCTTCATTTTTCAGGCAGTAAACCTTCTTTTACATAGATTTCAGTGAAGATGACTGACAAGACACTGTGATTAAGCATTTTACTATATCATATCAAATTCGTACAAGTGGTTTCGTTTTGGGGCACAGTGTTCTAAGAAATGTCCAAACGATCTGTGGATGCTAGCATCTACTACTAATCCACCAGCAACCATAAAGGATATTTTTTATGAAAAATTGAATATGTAGATTTTTTTTATAGCAATAGGAATGCCACAATTTTTGAACAGTCTGATATCACTCAACGTTGGTTTCTTCTTTTTAATTGTCAACGCTTCCGTTACTCCCAACCACTTTCTGCATATAGATAAGTGTATTATGTTGTCGTATTCGAGGATACCTGTCTACTAGGGCGACAAGCCAGTCCGTAACGTATATGCTTGCTCAGGCGCATTTGTGTTTATTCAACACCCACCGAGCCCACCTGTGGTTTATACTGTAAAATTGCTGATCATACATTAGTTACAGTTTCTGGGAAAGAGCGTGTTATCTAGCGTGACCAATACTTTGAACAAGGCCAGCACGATCAAACCCTCGGCCACGATGATTTGTGACTTCGTGCTAGCACAGCTATCAACGGCACTCAAGGGTTCCGTCTACCCAATTTCAGTCACAAGGCTTGGGCCTAACCTTGGTATGGTTCTCAGGCACTTTCCAAAGGTGCCGCATGCTGGGATCGACCCCTCTAGTCCGATAACATCAGGAAATCTCCTTCCTGACATATCGACCATGGTGAGATTCGGATCTCATTGTCAGAATGCGAACATTCTAACCACTCGGCTACGTGCCCAACATATATATATATATATATATATATATATATATATATATATATATATATATTAACTAAAAACAGACCACTTTAAGGTTCCATATAATAAATTATTTCACCACAGCCCTTTTAAAGGACCGCGGATCATCAGACTTTACTTCCAAAGATTGAAACGAAAAGAAATTTACACATTTTTGACGGGCAGTATTAAGTTTATGTAAATTAACGAAGTTAGGAAGTGAGGGGTGAGAGAGATGATCCGCGGTCCTTTAAAAGGGCTGTGGTGAAATAATTTATTATATGGAACCTTAAAGTGGTCTGTTTTTTAAAAAAAATTATTAGCTCTGATTTACATTGAGCTCTCTGGATTTCATCCTCCTTGGGTCTACCCAGAGGGATTACCTAATTTTTCGTAAACTAAATATATATATATATATATATATATATATATATATATATATATATATATATATATGTTTCATTGAAAATTACTGACAACTTCATATACTCGTGTATATGTATGCAAGGGAATCTCGACCTGACCACATGTTCATTATGATCAAGACCTTTAGTTTCTGGCTAGAATAGTTTGTAGTAACAGACCAGCGATACTGTTTCAAACCCCACCGCCAGGCGCGCATTAAGTAGTGTATGCTCTCTAGCTTCGAGTGGCAATCATTCTCGTCGAAGGACAACTTTGAATTCAAATCTTTTATTCTTTTCAATCCATATGTTCAAATATTCTTCGGAAAGGTATGAATCCGTTTCTTCTCTCCTCGGCTATGGGTTAAATAATTGAAAGTATCTGCAAAAAAATGTTATCACTAAAAATACTTTAATGCAAAATTCACTCGGGAAAAATATAATTGTTTTTACAATTCATAAAAAAATGTTTTGGCTTTAAATAACCCAGAGAAGGATGATAAGCCGTAAAAAGTCAGTTAGTTCAAGTTATCGAACTTGTCATACTATCCATCGATGAAAACGATGGAATAATGTTCAGAATGTTTGTGACTCCTTCTACCATGATCTATCTTCAAAAGAGACTGATAAGACCAAAAAAAGAGTATTGCTTGCACATACGAGTGTCATTCAATAAATAAGGTGAATTTTTCGGTATAAGGACTTCTAATACAGATAGAAGCTTACTATTTATTTATTTTTTTTGTTTTACTTCTTTTTCATATGGCTTTAATTTCTTTTGCAGATTAAAAAAAAAACTTTGAGAGTTTTGGCGATTAACAAAGATGGTCGACCAAGAAGCATGCTCCAGGATTGAACAGCGGTCATTTATCAGGTTTTTGGTCGCTGAAGGGTGCAAACCAGTTGAAATTCATAGGAGAATATCAACTGTGTATGGTGCCACATGTTTCAGCCAAAAAAATGTCTACAAGTGGGCTAAATTGTTTAAAGAAGGACGGAGCAGTGTTGAGGATGAAGACAGGCCTAGGAGGCCTACTGAAGTGAGGTCTCCTGAGGTGATCGAATCAGTCAATGACCTCATTCAGTCTGACAGAAGGGTGACAGTGGATGACATTGCAAGGACTTTGAAAGACATAAAGAACAAACGCAGGGTTCATCAGTCAGAAGGAGTCATCTTGCATCATGACAACGCAAGGCTTCACACAGCAGCCCAAAAGATGCAGACCATCAACGAGCTGGGCTGGGAACCCCTTACAGCCCAGACCTTGCCCCTACAGATTTTCACCTGTTTGGTCCCTTGAAAGCGTTCACGAGAGGCACGAAGTTTAAAAGTGACGATGAAGTCAAAAGTGTTGTGAACGACTGGCTGAGACATCAGTCCAAAGATTTTTACGCTGAGGGAATAGTGAACAGATGGTGAAAGTATGTGACAGTGCTGGGAGACTACGTTGAAAAAAGAAAAGAAAATGAAAGTTTCTATCTGTATTAGAAGTCCTTATACCAAAAAATTCACCTTATTTATTGAATGACCCTAAAAAAATAAGGAAAATAAACATGACTGACTGTCTCGATATGAAATCACTTTACACTAATATCCCGGTTGAATAATGCTTCAATCTCTTTAAAAAGCATCTAAGAAAATCAACGATAAACCTCTCCCTACCAACAGCTAATATAATAAAAATCTGCCGTCTCATCACCAATCAGTTTTATTTCACTTTCAATAAGAATTTTTACAAACAAACATTTGGATTACCGATGGGACCCCTTCTCATTGGAGAGATGGCATATATTTTCTTCGAATTTCTTGAGTCTACTTCTTTCCAAAACATTTTACCAAAACTAATTACTTCCGATATATTCCATAATTGTAATTCCTCATGCAAGGATAAGGATCTGGTTGTAAAATCATTTCTTAGGGAAACTTAAAAACAAATTGTTACCTCTTTTCCTAAAGTTAAAGCTATGTTTACAATAAAAATTATAAATAGTCAAATTTGCTGACAAAAAAGTGCTGTTAAACCAAAGGAGTGAATTAAATGTAAACTGCCGACACAGTTTATCCTTTTCCTTAAAATACAGTAAAAAAAATTTTTTAAATTACCTATTACCATTTCTTATAGCCATAATTTATTAGTATATAATGGCCCATCCTCTACGGGTAATTACCTTATTTTGTTCATTAAGCTTAAATATTGCTAAGTATTACCATCTATTTAGTATTATTAATATCGTATATAGATGTTCCACATTTTTATCTACAGGCCCCTTTGAGAAGCTTCCTGTATATAAAAAAAAATTAACCCCTTTAAACAAATAGAACCTTTCATATCCGGCTATAATCAAGATACATTTGTCGCTGTCATATTCTCCACAATCGTCAATGAAGCCAGGTCTATATGTCGGTTCATCGCGACATGAAGAAAAAAAATAGTCCCACCTACACCCTCTGACCTTTTTTCTTTTTAGCGTAGATATGACATTTAATTGGTTAATCCAGACATACCCACAATTCTATTTTTAATCTCTGACTTCATATCCCACCCTTTAACTTTAGGAAAAGAGGTAACTATTTGTTTTGAAATTTCCCTAAGAAATCATTTTATAACCAGTTACCTACAATCGCCCGAGGAAGTACAATCATAATATAGACATTTGAAAGCTTTTGAGGTAGCGATTTAAAAATGCTTTTATTATAACCTCTTATAATAAAAATGTAATTATATATTTTGCTTTACTTTGTATTGAAAACTTTTTTTAAAAAGTAAATCCTACGGACTGTGAATTTTCAATCCATTTGTTCTTTCTCTCATTAGGATATATATATATATATATATATATATATATATATATATATATATATATATATATATATATATAACATTGCGGTTACCTTTTCTTTTTTGGTGACACATTCCGTATTATCGAATTCATGAACATAGTGTTTTCGCGGATGTTCAAGATTTCTAACTATACGCACTAGCGCCTTTTCTGCAATACTTGGTGACAAATTGTTTTTTTGTCTTCTCAATTCTCCTATCTCCATGATAGTTAGAAGATAATTTACATGTTAGCCGGTCCGGTGCATTCTAACTTTAAAACATTCGTTAAAAAAAAAATAACAATAATAATAAACTCTTTTTGGTATGATTCTACTACTTAAGAGCCATTTGGCAAGGCACTTATTTCCAGATGAATATACATTAGCTGCCATTCTGAACGTCTGAGAATCGTCTTGACGAGTAATTCCAATCGACAACCACTCAGATAAAATCAGTATAGCTTTTAAAATCACTCGTATAAATATGTCAAACACAACGAGCAACAAAATTGATTTGCAAGTGGAAATAAAACAAAAACAAAAAAAATGAGCCATAGTTTTTTTTTTTAACGTGACTCGACAATGATGATATTGAGGAAGACAACGTTTCTGTGTAAAAATTTACCAAACGTTTTCGTACGACTCCAACGTCTACGCCACGCCCACAAGCACACATACGCACACACACACACACACAATTTTGTTATCGTATTCTCCCATGTGCCGTGCCGCTCAGGACGCAGGCGATCATTCACTAGTCGAATGCATCTTCGGATTTCAGTGTCACATTTTCCATAGTCTGTTATAAAACCTTCCATCGTCTGTTATAAAACCTTCCATCGTCTGTTATAAAACCTTCCATCATCTGTTATAAAACCTTCCATCGTCTGTTATAAAACCTTCTAGCTTTCTACGCTTGTTGTGGTAATAAAACAAGCACATCCCATCTCTTTTCTCGGCATATAAATTCATCACAATGAAATAAACGTTTTACAGCGCTAGAGCTGAGTTAAACGTATAAAGCTTCATGAACTACTACTTGTTGCGATATTATAATTGCTATATATGTCGACGTCTCCAGTTTGTAACTCGCGTCTTAGGCTTTCTATTATGCTAATGACCATATGTCCAGAATCACTGACTGAATATATATCTATTGATTTCGGAAACTGTTTCTCTGCTTTCGAATATCTTCAATATGGACTTGACTCCCTAAAGACTAGATCAGATTGTTCGGAGGTCATTACAGTTCACATGAATCAAAACATGTTGTAGAAAGACGAAGAGAATTTGTGAGGGAGTTTCAGAGAGAGAGAGAGAGAGAGGGGGAGAAGGGAGAGAGACGGGGGAGAGAGAAGGGGAGAGAGGGGGAGAGAGAGGGGGAGAGAGAGGGGAGAGAGGGGGAGAGGGAGAGAGAGAGAGAATTACTCACTGAGAATAACCAACAGGCTTACAATACTCTCAAATTCATCACTAAGGCCAACCAACACAGAGCAATGGCTGTAGAGGATGAGAATGGTAAATTGTTGATGGATATTGAGAGAGAGAGAGAGAGAGAGAGAGAGAGAGAGAGAGTAAAATCCATACTGTTTTGTCAATAAATAAAATCAAATAAATAAGCATGCACCTGACATAAATAAATGGAAAGAGAAAGAAACCAAAAAAAAAAAATCTAGAACACAAAACCTGTAAAAAATTTCATTCGTGTAAATTCGAAATCATTGAAATAATGTAGTTATATTATCAAATTGAATATTTCTGCATTTAAAAATAAAAATAAAACACTATACATTTTAAAAAAAAAACAAAACTAATTTTAAACATGTCTGTTAAGAAACTAAATTACTGTAATCGAAAAGAATTTTAAATGTGATAAACATTAGCTTCGTGACCTGTATATAAAAACTATGTTAGTTGCAATTGTAAACTTTAGGTACGATTTTAAAAAGAACCGTATCTCTTCGGAACGTAGGTGATCATGACTCTCCGCAGATTCCTTTTATTCATTATCTAATAATTGACATGCATTTTTGGGAAAGATAGGGGAATGCTTTCCCCCTTGCCTTATCAACGGTTTGAAGTTAGTGTTTTTCAAACCAATTTCATCTGAAAAACGTAAGTTACTGACCGGTCCGCCACCGATAGAGATTGAAGGATCGTGGTCGTTCAAGATTTCTTGCATCATTCTTCTAGAAATAGGTTGAACAATGTGGATGAAAGTACGCATCCCTATCGCACGCCGACAGTTGTCCAAAAGAATCCTCCCATCTTTTTACCAGAAGAATTGCGCAGGTGGCATCTTTATAATAGTGCCTGGATGACTTGGATAATTACGTTATCTATATTGAATTAACAAAGGACTTTCCAAAGACCGTCACGCCATACACGATCAAATGCTTTCGTGAAATCAACAAAGTTCAGGTGTTTCTCTAAGAGGATTCTACAAGTGAAGACCTGTTCTTATGTACTTCGTTCGGTTCTAAAACCTGTTGCTTCCTCTGATAGCAGTTCTTTAGCCTTGTATTTCAAACAATTCAAAATGATACGTAGCTGGGCTTTACAAGATGGCTGATCAAGCTTTTCGTCTTATAATTTCGACACTGTCTGAGGCTTCCTTTTTTTGGCAGAGGTATTACCAATGACTGAGTTCACTCGTTAGGACACTTTTTGTTCCCAAATATTCTGGCGTAGTGCTGTTATGACTTTAATAGTTTCTTCACCTTCCCGATTTATCAGCGCAGATGGAATATGAATTTCCAGGATTCAATCTCTTTACTGCCAACTCAAAAAATCTTCTTTCAGTATTATGGAGTGATGCTCATTTTGCAATATGGAGACATCTGGATGGAGCTGGTAATTGTTTAAAACATCACAGTATTGAGTCCATATATGGAGAACCTTCTCACTGTCCATCAACAATTTACCATTCTCATTCTCTACAACAAATCGCTCTCTGTTGGTTGGTCTTAGTGATGAATTTGAGAGTATTGTAAGCCTGTTTGTTATTGTCAGTGAGCATGCCCTTTGAACCTATTTTGTATCCACTCCTCTTTAACTGCTCGGACTTTTCTCCTCACGTCAGTGTGCACTGGGCATAGACCGCGCCACTTGAGTGTTTCTTTCCTCTCAGTTCTCTCTTGTCACACAAATCCAAGATTTCGTTCGTGACCCACGGTTGGATATTCTTCGCTATTTACCCGAAACTTCCTCAGCTGTTATGAGTAACACTTTTTTTCTGCAAAATTGTCTACATCACTATTAATTAGGTTCAGGGTTACAAACTTGCTTCCAACATTGATCTAGAATATTTAAGTGAATTCAGGGTCCTTAAGTTTTTTAAGGTCGAAGCGGATGCGAGAGTCCTTTGAACTGCGGTTAGTTTTAAGCCTTAATTTAAAAGTCGTCATCAGAAGATCATGATCGCTGCCGATGTCTGCGCCAGGAAATGCCTCTGTGTTTACCTTGTTAATATCGGATTTAAAGCGTTGCGGAACCAAAATAAAATCGGTCTTGTTATGGATCTTCCCATTAGGAGAGTGACGGGTTGCGGGTCCAGGTGCAAAGTGTTGGCCAGGGTGAAATCATATCTTCTGCCAAATTCGAGTAGTCTGAGACCACTGTCGTTCGTCTCCCCAATGCCAACTCTCCCGACTGTTCTTGCCCAGTTGTGTACGCGTCCAGTCCTACCTTGGCATTCCAATTCCCTTGTATGATGGTGATGTCTTTCCGGGGGACTTTTCTCAAGGTAAATTTTAATAAATTGTAGGATTCCTCAACTTCCTCGTCATCGTGCTCTAATGTTGGAGCATAGGCTTAGATGATGGCCATGTTGTATGCTCTGTTTGATACACAGATGGAAATAAGTCTGCTGGAAATAGGATTCAATCTGATGACATTGTGTGTAATTTCTTTCCTTGCAATGATTCGCCAAAACCAATCCATCTGACTTTAGACCTCCCAACGATGTTCCAGCGATAACGTTTCAGTTTATGGTTAACTTCTTGGATTCTTCAGGGGGCGTATAGGGTGCGGATGTTTCAGGTTCCTGTTGTAAATTTTTCAGTTGATAACCCGATACCATGTTTCGCAGTAGCCGACTTGACACGCCCATCCTGAAGTGAATCAATGGGACGTGCGGTCGTTGTTAAATCTGGTCATGACCGATCCAACATAGTTATATTTTGCTTCTCTTGCTTCATAGTCATTTCAGTGGGCTAGTAGATGACTTGGCGGTGCCCATCTCCGCTCCAATATTAACATGTTAATATTAATTTTTATAACGTGTGGATAAGCAGTATTTATACTGCTTATCAACCATTTATAGATTTTAATCAATTGTTTTTTTTTAATCAATTGATTTTTTTGTACCAAATAACAAAAAACACATAACTTGAGAGCTTCTAACAGCAGCAAGAACTAAAATGGCTAGCACATGTAACTCGAAGAGAAAATAGTTACATAATTCAAGATATTGAATTTCCACTTACTCCAAATAAAAGTTTAGGAAGGAAACCCCCATCAATGACAGAAACAGTGATTGGTTGATTGATTTTGTATAGTGATATATTATCGTAATCATCATCATCATCCCACTGATTTTTGTAATCGTAGGGCGGATCCGAATGCAGAAGCCACACTAACTCTTTTCGACAAAAGCTTAAATCGATGGGACGCTCGGTCGTTAATCCGGGCCTCGACCGATCTGACATAGTTATATTTTGCTTCTCTTGCTTCATAATCATTTCAGATTGTAGATAACTTGGCGGCGTCCATCTCCTCTTGTCCGACAGCTGACAAGATTAATATGATCAGGATCGCCTTCAGTCTGTGCACTTAGTCGCTGTGTCCATTGTCCAACCGTTTCCCGTTTGTGCAGATCATCTACCTAATAGTGTAGTGCAAACACAGGGTTTGATTCCCCTCCACCTGATTAAGCGTTTTACGGGGATGTGGCGCGTGGTAGCAACACGTGAGAGATGTAGGGGATGGTTGAAAACCAGCCGTCCACCTTAATAATAATTAGATGCAGCAGCCGAGCAACAAAGGTATTACTACTACACCCTACACGCATAAATATATATATGTATATATATACAGGGTGACCCCAAAATAACGGGTATTTTTGAAGTGCGTATTACCAGATATGAGCAAGTGGCAACACTGCGAGACAGTGACCTTGAGCAAGTAAACATTTCGCCATTTTAGTAACGAGAATGAAATTCACAGAATCCCAGCTGAGATGTTGCAGCAGTCAATGAGGAATCTCAACAGCAGATTTCAAGAATGCATTCGTACAGGAGGACGCCATCTACATGAACGTAATTTTAAAAAAATGAAAATTCCATCATTGTTTCTTAACTGGCATGTTTTAAGGTTTGAATTACTATGAATTAAATATTTTCTTCCATCACTCTTGGTTTTATTGTATTGTTAAAAGTTCCCGTTTTTTTGGGGTCACCCTATATTTTACACTAGATGTTGGAGTAAACAGTTCGTCATCAAATGTACCAAATGTATTACTATATATACTTATAAAATAATAATAATAAAATAAATAAAGAAAGAAAATTAAAAGTATAAAATTATCATAAAATATATGAGAACATTTTATTATTATTATTATTGTTTTAAAAATATTTGAAAGATAAAATAGAACAAATTGACTAATAGTAAACGAAACAAATTAACGTTATAACTAGAAACGCTTTTCCAACAAATTTGAAAATATGTTACTTTACAATTAATAAATGAGAAAATTATAAAGGAATAAAGTGAAAGCCAAATGTTGTTATAAATGTTGGAAAAATAATAATAAATAACAGATAAAGAAATCGACGGTACTGAGTCAAAGATAAACAAAATAAGTGTTATGGTGAAAGACACCTAGTCTATAGATAATAGACTCTCCCATATATTATAAGTAGGAGTCAGTAGGAGTCGAATACGGAAAAAGTAGTCAGCGACCACAACTCGATTACTCTGCGTAATACTGATTATTACAAGTTCCTAACGTTTTTGTACGTTGAACCTATTTAGGACGAATTTAGTCCAAATACAGTTTCCACTGGGGAAATAACTCTACAACAATAAGCATTACAACTCAAAATGCTTTCCTACAATTTCGAAAATTACGTTCACTTTCGTAAAAAAAGAGAAATATTACGCTTAAATATAAACATATTAGAATTATTCATGCCACTATATAAGTAATTTAACAAATACAATGCATTAAATGTTATTAATATAATAACTCTTAGCGAGATATTCTTAATAAATTACACTTGCTAAATAACACTTATTTTAAAATAAAAAATCGATGTATACGACGACTATAATATAAGAGTATACAAATTTGTATATTAAATAATATAAATGCATAATAACATAAATATTATAATGTAATAAACAAAGAAATATAGAAGAATAAATGTATAATAAAAGCAGACAAGACTTTCCTTTAAAATACGGCATCACTTTCTTTAAGCAATCATAAAATAACGTCCGTTCACTCAGGCACCAGCATCGGTGTGTAAAGGAAAACAAAGACCGAAACTATATTTAAAATATAAAAATGTCTTATATGGAATGTAAGTGTTTTACATCTCTCTATATATGAACAATTTGGACGCGTGGCCAGGTTGTTAGAATGGTCGTTTTTTGGCCATGTGATGCAGGTTCGAATCTTTCCCTGATCGATTGGTTAGAGAGGTGACCTCTTGACTACACCGGCCAGGGGAGATCACACCAGCGCGCGGCACCTTTGGAAAATTCCTGAAAACAATACCATGTATTTAATACAATGCTTGTGAGGGAAACTAGTTTGGAAACCGTCGAGCGTGTGTTAACACGAAGTCGCTAGTCATCGTGGTTGAGATTATGAGCGTGCCGGTATTTTTTTTTTTATAAAGAAAAGAAAATTGTCAGTGCCATATTATGCACTCTGTCTCGGGTTTGGTTTATTTTGTTTTATGGCATATCAATATCAATGAGTTATTTAATGCTGACAAGATTATTAGGATAGGTTTGTATATATAGAATATATATTTGTAAGAAATCAGTTTGTAGGAGACCAGGTTTCATTGACGTATTAAACGAGAGTCAAAGGTATTGCTGGTAATTTAAAAAAAATGCATTGCTGGTAATATTTTGTTCCCAAAAATGTATTACTGATATTTTACTATAAAAATCTATTTGTATACTTTCTTAGTGTTTGACGCGTTTGTGGAGTTAGCTATTTTCCCATAACTGGAACCCTAACAAGTGTTACCACCCCTGGTCAGGGTGAATCCGGGAAGAACAGTAATTAAGAGGTGGTTGCTCGCTCCTAAAAACCTTCAGAGAAAAAGTCTTGCTTTCTGATGTAGTTTATCGTCATACTTAGGACGAAATATGTTCCATAAACTATAACTAAGCCCCGCTCAATATACTTGAACCCTGTGTATTTAGCCGACGTCTGTAATCGGGATTTGCTAGACGCCCTTGCAGACAGGTGCGCACGGAAACGAGTAACCAGTCATTATATAACAAATAAAATGTAAAAAGAAAACAGAGAATACATTTTACTTTGATGAAGTTCCTACCTTTTGGGAGTGTAATTCGAAAAAAAGATTTTATTTCCCTTGCATCGACCCGAGATTGTGTGTGTGTCGCCGGCTTTAATTTTTCTTTAAAATAGTCATTCTTTTGGACTTGCTTTTTTTATGAAGGAAATATTTTAACAACAGAGTCGCTTTTACATCGTCTGCAGACAGCGACGAGACAGAACCATCTATCATTTCTGAACTTCTGGCCGCCACCGAGTTCTTCCAAATTTTTCGCGTTGTCTTACTGATCAAAAGTTATCGACATATTGAGATGAACTTGTCTGTTTCTTTGAGTTCTTTCCCCGCGTATAAAGTATCCGACATCTTGAAAGCAATTCGTCTGATATCTTCCTTTTTTTTTCTACAACTACATACAGCTGATCAAAATTATTCCTGACTCTGTGCTGATTGATTTCCTATCTGGTAATTAATGAGTGGTTAACAATTGCTGAATGGCGAATCACCACAGTTAATTTCAGCTGGATGAAGGTGAGCATATGACCTGCTATAGTGGAGGATCTGAAAGTAGAATAGACGAAACAAGTTCAAAATCTGTGTTAATAACTTACGTCTAATATCGCAATAATACTCAGCATAAATTCGTCTCTAACTACCATCAGCTAGGGGTTAAATGTCAGGTCAAGCTAAGCTTTCTAGGCTTGAGTAAAAATAAGTCTAAGAAAAGGAAAACTCTAAATTCCAAACCGGGAAAAGGGCAAAGGGGAACATCTCTACTATCTTTCCCAATAAGACCTGGCAATTCAGAAATAGTAAAGAAAAGCTGGCAACCAAAATCAGAGAAAGAAAACTCTGTATTCAAAACCGTGAAGAAAGCAAGAGCAAACAACTCCATTATCTTTTCTCAAGAAGGGAACTTGATTCACAGATAATAAAGAAAAGGAATCTGTGGAGAGCCATGATCGATTATATCCTGAAGTGACTACGTTTTTGAAAATGTTTCCTGTCGAGGTTCTTTGTTTTTTTACTGGCGAAATCATATGGTTTTCAGTGTTCGAAACCAAGTATAGGCCAGTAATTTTAAAAGACGATTGTTTTTTTAGGAAGGAAGATCTTATTCATTCTTCCTGCCCACATTTCGAATTATGGGTTTTGCGTCAGAATAAATAGAGCGAAGAAATAGTTCTCCTTTAGTCCATTGTTTAGTAAGTTTACTATGTATGAATGGAGTGTGTCACTTTTTTACACAGACAGACACATACGTACATGCAATCACAGACGCACATACTCGTGCACGCACATATACACACACACAGACTCACGCACATTCAAACACACACGAACACGAACACGCCGCCCCCTATATGTAGAGAACTCACACTCTTTGGGTCCTGTCACTGGATTTAACTAACGCCTTTATCCACCGTGGATTAAGGCGTACCCGGTTAAGGCAGTGGAGAGCTTGGAGAGGGTAATTAACAGGAGATAACTGATAACTGACATCCATTAGACATGGCACGTAGAACTAAAACAGTTTATCCCAGTGAGCGAAATAAACGGTTCAGTTCGACATTCCAACTACCTGAAGAAGGCCGGAGAGTACAACGGCCGAAGCGTTGTAATAAATATGGCGACAAAGATGAGGACAATAGTTCGAATAATGTAAATAGTGTACATAATACCTCATCTCAGAAATATAGACAGATACTGAAGGATCGGATAAATATGGCAACAAAGACGAGGACAATAGTCCGAATAATGTAAATAGTGTACACAATACCTCATCTACGAAATATAGACATATACTGCAATGGTTTGTAAAAAACGAATCAATCAATTAATCAAAACACATACACTATACCACCTATAAACCATATATCTATAAAATATACGGTTACACTGAAATTATAAAACTATGTACAGCATAACTTTGATTGATAGCTATAAAATTGCGTGCAAAATATTAGGCTTGTAGGTACTAAGTAACACATAGAGGTTGATATACCGCTAAACAAAATGACCAAACCAATGACCATTTCTTTAAAATATTTCTGACATAATTAAAACATATGTCTGTATGCTTTTTTAAAATTATTTCACTCCGTGCATGGCAGTAATGGCACTAAAACTCAAGATGTTACCGGCTGTGAAAAATAAGAAAAACAAACTAAACATTATTAAGAAGCGAGAACAATAGAAGAGAAATCAAGAAGACAGTAGATAACCATTGACATTGCATATAAGTTTTAGAAGCCCAAAGTTGGCTAGAAATAAGAACCTGCAAGTGATTTCCGCAAGTGAGAAATAAGCTAGAAGAAACTCTTAGCATAGAACTTACGGTTGCATCTAGCCAATCCTTTTTTATTTATATTTTTCTCTTTTGATATATATTTTGCAAATAATTTTAATTCAGTAAAGCTTACAAACATATCACGTTGAAAGATCGTTTTCAGTACCATCACCGAAATTAAGCAGCTACAAGCTTGGTCAGTACCTAGAAGGGTGATCGCTTACAAATACCAAATTCTGTAAGCTTGGATGTGCGGATGGTGTAATGGATAATGGTTCAAAATCGTTAATTGGAAAACCAAGTTCAAATTGATTTCCTTATATTCACTTACAAGCAAATATATTTGGGAAAGGCATGAATCCATATCTCCTCCCCTAGCTATGATTTAATTAGTATGCAATTGTATCACTAAAACTGTTATTATCTCAAAAAATTCTTACAATCTAAAAAGATTTTCTAGCTTTAAATAACCTTAAAATGACTGAGAAGACTTAAAAAAACGAATCAATCATTCAATTAATTTAATTCAATAAAAGATTTGAATATGAAAACTGCTGATTGGATTTTCCCTTGAAAATTTAAACTGCAGTTAATGATGCAAGGATGGTGAGCTACTTGTATTTTGAGATTTCACCGATAAAGACGATGTCCCCTTTGGTGATTTCGCGGATGGTGAGACCTCCACATTTGGTGATTTTCGCGGATGCCGCTGTCGTCGTATATGGTCATTCCGCGGATGAAGCAACCGTCGCGTTTTGTAATTCCACGGATGAGAAAGCTGTGGCGTTTGGTGATTTCGCGGATGGTGAGGGCTTCACATTTGGTGATTTCGCGGATGCCGAGGTCGTCGCATATGGTCATTCTGAGGATGAAGCAACCATCGCGTTTTGTAATTCCACAGATTAGGAAGCTGTCGCGTTTGGTGATTTCGCGGATGGCGAGGCCTTCACATTTGGTGATTTCGCGGATGCCGAGGTCGTCGCATATGGTCATTCCGCGGATGAAGCATCCATCGCGTTTTGTAGTTCCACGGATGAGGAAGCTGTCGCGTTTGGTGATCCCGCGGATGGCGAGTCACGCGATTGGTGATCACGCGGATAGGAAGGCTTTGGCATTTATACTGTTTTCGCAGATGAAGATGCACTTGCGTTGATGATTCTGTGGATGGTAAGGTGAATCGCGTTTGGAGATATCGCGGATAAAGAAGACATCACTTTTGGTGATTCCTCGGGTGTGGAATCTACAAAACGCAATGATATTTCATTTCTAATCATTACCATACGTAATCGAATGAACAGTTTGCCGGAAGTGTTATTTATATTGACTTGAAAAGAGTGTTAAAATGTGGCAATGGCTTCTAAGAATAAGTCCTCTTTAATCAGCAGATTGATTTAAATATCCAGTATCTTTGTCATTAGATGCGCTCAACAAAACAAGCAAATTCCAAAATGAGTCCGTTTTATCGATTACTTGCCGTGCATACGAGTGGACAAAGTTTGATCTTTTAATTTGATGGCCATTATGGTCTGATATTTAAATCGATAACAAATCTAAAATGACTTCGCTAAACAATACAATACGGGAGATGTGTTTAATTAGCTATATTTCGAATGGTGCTAAGAAATGAAGTCATACTAACGAATAGAGACTTTAATTACTCACGAAGAATTTTAAATATTATTTTCTGAAAATAGTATGTTATAGACAATATGTATTAGGGTGTTCAGAAAGAAATGACGTATTTCATCGTCGTGAATTATGACCTAATCGTTGAACTATGGACACAATGGATATTCTCTCGGTGTTTTATTTTCCCTATTATGGACATTATTACATCCATGACATAATACCACCAGCGTAACATTATTTTTCATTCCGTTCAGACATTTACCGTGATAAGAATTACGTGTTAAAACTGTATTTCGTTGGGAAAACTTGCTAGTTACTATTTGGTTATAAAGGGTGTTTCATTAAGAAGGATCAAAGTCAGCTGTAAATAAATCAGTGTTATTAGTGAAAATTTATTTATTTCTCTAAAAATTCACATGTGTAGTCAGTTTGCCCTTTTTAAAAGTTTTAATGCGACTTGTCTCATGTGACAAACACTGTGTAGATGTTATCCTGTTATGGGCATTGTACTGTGCTAGATTTTAACATTTCATATTTGATTCCGTGTTCATATCGGGTTTATCAGTTAAAGTGGATTAATATCACGTTGTGGTAAACAGATCAGAAGCTTACATGTTCATATCGCGTCATGGTCACCACAAAATGGGTGCACTACGGAAGAAAGTAATCTTCTGTCGTTTTCGTCTTCCCCATTATGGGCATTATTACATACATGATATAATAACAACTTAATACACGAACGGAGCGAGATGTCTGAAAGGAAAAGGAATGACAAATATACTTTGTTCTTAGAGAGAATTTTATATCACTAAAGATATGCACAATAATATATATATATATATATATATATATATATATATGTGTGTGTGTGTGTGTGTGTGTGTGTGTGTGTGTGTGTGTGTGTGTGTACATATTACCATTTATCCTACGCAGAGATACTATAGGAGGTAAGCAACAACAAGCAAAGTTCAAAGAAAAGGAAAAGATAGGGTTTTAGGAAAATTGGACTGTTAGAAATTACTTCCCTGTTTGAGGAGAAGCCATTTTTACGATACCAGATTCGAGCCGGCCAGATTTATTTGCTCTGTTATTAGCGAGGATATATTTCCTTCATAGAAGATGAGTAATGATTTTTTCCAAACTGAGGACTGCGAGCCGGAAATATTTTATATCAAGAATAATATCCATAGGAAAACGGTGTCATATTATTGTTAGGTGCACCCAGGTAGCAGCTGATTGTCCGGCGCAGAAGCCTGCGCCTCACAACTGTTCGGTTTGACTGGAAACTGATGTGAAGTACTGACCACTTTCGGTCATTCTATGAAGTGACATCATTAAGCAGCCGTCACGTGACCCATGTGACTTCATTTTAATAGCCTTTTATAACCAACCAAATTAGGCAGAATCAATGCTGAATGGGAGAAAAATGTGCCTTGTATTAGTTTATCAAGTGTTCTATCCGACAGTGCCACGTTTATTGTTTATTTCAAAGTTTACTTTCTTGGAAGATTATGAATTTAAAAAACAATATATTCGCAATTGCTTAATGTCTGGATTCCTAAAGGGCAGTACTGTTTCACTGGAATTTAAAAGCATTTCTGCAGTGTAAACGTCTTAAAAGCTCTTAAAATAGTAATTGTGGCATAAGCGACAAGTCTTGTTCTGAAAGATGTCCTGCTATAAATGGAAAAGACTACTGAATTGACCCATGTCAAAGCACTAGACTTTTTGTGTCATGTTCGGCTTGGCTTGGCTTAAAAGAAGTCTTTGGGGCACTGACGTGCTGAGCTGTCTCTCAGTTCCCTCCGTCTGTCGCGGTCGTGTGCCAGAGACTGAGTAACAATATGAGAATATCGAGGAATGTTTTTTTTCCCATCCATTCCAAAACATCGTCATTCCATTTTTTACTTCTGTCTTCCCCTTCTCCTATGTCAGTTTTTGCGTACAGTAAGCGGTATTCCCTAGCTGACCATGCGAGTTCGACACTGCATAATGTTGGTGATCAAGGAAGAACCGTTTTATTTTAGAGTGATTTATCCGTATGCTGTGGATGGAGCCCTGGTTCCCGTAGCTTACAGAACCGAGGATTTTATCGACTTTCCCATCCATTCCACAACATTGTCATTCCACTTTTTTCTTCTGTCTTCCAGTTCTCCCATGTCCCATCACGTTTCCTTGAAGAACTGTATTTGCCAGGCCATCCGATCTTGTTTCATGGCCATAACATCTGATATTCCTTTTCTTCACTGTAGTGAGAATGGCTTCGTGGGGGCCAATGTGCTGCTGGATTTTACTGTATCATGTTCAACTGTCCAGAAACATATCAAAAGAATTAGGAAAGCTTGCAAAGAGGGAATTTCTGTTCCTCATCACCTTTTGCCCATGAACCGAACACAATGTTCGACCATCTGCAAACCGCTCCCTTCTGTATCGAATTGCCATAGATGATGAAAAATGGGTTTTGCATGGCAAGAGAAAACGAAGATGCAGTTATCAGAAAACAAGAAATCAGAGTCAACATCAAAACCGGGACTTCTCCTTTAGTTCCATTGACGTACTGAGTAAAATGGGACCACTGTTCTTAACAACAGCAGACGTTGCTGTTGCGGTTTTTATATCAAGTAAGGTTTTATGGGATGAAGTTGCTACGCCCATGCCCAACCGGTTCTGTACCCAGTTTTTGCTTACAGTAAGCGGTGTTCCCTAGCTGACCATGTGAGATCGACACTACATAACGTCGGCGATCAAAGAAGAACCGTTTTTTTAGAGTGATTTGTCCGTAAGCTGTAGATGGGGCCCTGGTTTTCGTAGCTTGCGGAACCCAGGACTTTATCGATAAAATTTGATTTATGCCTGTTCGACTATCAAAAGTGTCGTCAATAATGAAACATGCAAAAAAACTCTCAATGCATTATGTCGAAAGTGTCAGGATTTGGTAAATAGATAACGTATAATTCTTCAGTTTCACTATACAAAGGCACACTCTGCAAAAAAAACAAACCAAAAAAACAAAAAAAAAATAAAAACAAGAAAACAGCTGATTGTTAAGATTGTTGATGGTCTTTCCCCATCTTCCTTACTCACCAGATTTAGCAGCCATTTTTATTTGCTTCGATTTCTAGAATCTGTCGGAAACGGCAAAACATTCAGAAAATGAAGAATATTAGAACAGTCTTTCATCGGAGGAAAACAATGTGGCATCATAATTCGATGTTCCTGTTGGGTTACAATTGTTTGATTTTTTACGGCTTCTCAACCCTGTTCGGATTACTTTGGACTGTAAGAATAACGCTTTACTAGAGAATATTTGTGAAAAAACAATGATTTTTTTCAGATACAAGTCCTTCTATTTAATCCATAGCTGGGGGGTGGAGATGATATTGTTTTATATGTCTCCTAAGGATATATGCACGTAAGAAAGTGTGACCAAATCGCCTGCAATTCGAACTCGTTGAAAATGAAGATGAATAATATTTAAATAAATATAACTTACCTTTGTTTTCGTGTAATTATTTGTAATATATATATATATATATATATATATATATATATATATATATATATATATTAGTGGTTAGAAAGTTCGCTTTCTGACCATGAGACCCGGGTTCAAATCTCACCACGGTTGATTTGTGAGGAAGGAGACTTTCTGATGTTATCGGTCTGGACGGGGACGATCCCAGCGTGAGGCACCTTTGACTGAAAACCATATCACGGGTTGATCCAAGCCTTGTGACTGAAACTGGGTAGACGAAACCCTTGGGGATCGACGATAGTTGTGCTAGCACGCAGCCACAAGTCATCCTGGCCGAGGTCGTGAGCTGGCCTTCTTCAAATTATTGATCACGCAAGAAAACACGCTCTCCGCACTCACAGAGCCAACCTGTTGTTTATACTGCAACTATACTAAGCAGACCTTAGTTAGAGTTTCTTGCAGAGAGCGTGTTATCTAGGGTCATCAACAATCTGAACAACGCCAGCACACTCAAACCCACGGTCATTATGACTTCGTGCTTGCACAAGGCTTGGTCCACTTTCCAAATGTGTCACACGCTGGGATCGCCCGTGTCTCACTTGCAGACCGATATCATCAAGAAGTCTCCTTCTTGACAAATCAACCGTGTTGAGATACGAATGCGAACGTTCTAACCACTCGGCCACGTGCCCATATATATATATATATATATATATATATATATATATATATATATATATATATATATATATATGTATACAGACAAGGTATCAAGGTTAAGCAAGAAAAACACTAGAAAATTAAATAAAAGCTGAACTGTAATACCTTGTCTCTCGTTTTTAATGAAACATGCATCAATGAAGGATTGATCCCTAAATACACAATATATATATATATATATATATATATATATATATATATATATATATATATACCCACAATTTACAGCGAAAAATTTGCGGACACCCGGCCTTCCTTTAAAAAACGTCTTAAAATGAGGTATTTTTGTGCTTTTGAAAGTAAAAGAATAATTTTATATATAATGTCAAAATTATGATGTAATGGAAAACGTTTTCGTGTGATTCCATTCGTGCATCGGACTAAAATGATGTTTTTGTTGATGTGACTACAAAACTGTATGAAGGAATGGGGATGTCGAGAATTTTAAATTTTAATTAAATTTTCTTTTTCTTAAAAATATGTTTGGATATTTAATTTAATCGGTTTAATTTCGTTTAGTTTCCTTTTCTTTTTTTTTATCACTTTTGGTATTTTATATCACACACTGTGATAACAGAAGATCTGCCAAGAAAGGTAAATGTTATAAATGGACGAAAATTTACTGTGGATTCTCTAGCGATTAAAGAACTTACTATATATTTTCGTCACACGGAAGTTTTTCCAATGTGTCAAAGTATTTTACCATAAAATTCTTCTTGATTTATATATATCCTTCCCATATATATATGTATATATATATATATATATTGAGAGAGAGAGAGAGAGAGAGAGAGAGAGAGAGAGAGAGAGAGAGAGAGAGAGAGAGATAGTATGACAAATTGGGAAAACGCTATTTGTGACGCGTTTCATCCGTTAGGATGTCATCGGTAGGTCTGGGCTTTGTTGATGTTTCCACGTCTACACATCCGCACGAAACGAGAGACGCTGGCAGTTTCAAAATTAAAAAAAAATATTTGCCAAAATTGAAAAAAAAATATTTTCAAAAAAATATTTTCCCAAAAATATTTTCAAACATTTTCAGTGTCTCTCATTTCGTTTTCCAATTTGTCATACTACTTTCCTAAATACTGTTTGTACAAAATTATATATCATTATATCACGCATACACACACACACACACACACACACACACACACACACACACACACACACACACACACACACATAAATACGTATATATATATATATATATATATATATATATATATATATATATATGCGCAGACATATACCCTCAAGCAAACCGACCATCATATTTTATACAGGTTATGGATTTTTAATCCCATATTATTTCTTACAAGCAGAAGTACCCGTTCCATATTAAATATTGTTATAGTAATCCAAGTTACATTTTGGATTACCATACTGAATCTTGTTATGGTAATCCAAGTGACAATTTCCATGACCATGGACAGTCATGACCGGATTAAAAGGGGTTTAGGAAAACCAGAGAGTGAAAGAGAAACAGGAAAAGAGAGGAGTAACAGAGAGGGTATATTTTTGTTACAAATAAAAATCAAAGTCCAATATATATATATATATATATATATATATATATATATATATATACCCATACGGATTACCTAGTCTAATATATATATATATGCACATACGGATTACCTAGTTTTTCGTAAACTATATATATATATATATATATATATATATATATATACTAGCAGAAACACCAGGTCCAGGAAGTGAAAGAGGGAAAAAGGTTTGGAGTTACATTGATTAATAAATAATTTTTGTTTATAAAAAATAATTTATTTTGTTCTTTTTAAATATAAGAATGTAATAATAAAAAGTAAAGAATGAGAAATACTTTAAGAGTGCCGGTGTTTTTTTTGTTTGTTTTACATATGATAAACATTTAAGTTCAGTTCATAATTCCCTGTCAAGTTTACAGTGATAAAAGTGTATCTGTTTAATTCATTTTCTCCTTTACCTTCTAAAATTGTAACAATAACAAGTTAATTAAAATGCGTTTTTATTGATAGGTGGATCATTTCAGTATTCGTTCTTTCTATAAATATTATGTGTCATAAAACGGTTTGATTTTACACTGATTTAAAATTAATTTTAGCGATTAAAGAGGCTAAGAATTCTTGTATTACAACGTTCTTTTATTTTAGGAAATTTTTGGTTAAGTTACAGCGATAAAAATGTATTCTTTTAATTCATTTTCTCTTTTACCCTCTAAAGATTTAACAATTAAAAGTTAATTAAAAATTTGTTATTTGTAGGTGAAAAATTTAGCGTATTGATTCTATGAAACGAATTCGTTTATCCTAGAAATAGTTTTCCTTGAAAGAAAATGTTTTTGAGTTACGCCGATTAAAAATTAATTGATTTTGTTCTTTTTTCTTTAAGCTCTAATAATATAACACTAAAAAGAAGCAAAGAATCCTTATTTGTATTCAACTGAAAAGTATTCATTTAAAAAAAAAGCAGTTTTTGAGTTAGTGATAAACAATGAATTCGTTTAATTTGTTGTTTTATTTTTTCCCTCTAAAATGTAACAATGTGTAGGTACACTTAAAAGAAGCTAAGAATTAAAAATGTAAATTTTTGCGTAATTCTGTTTATTCGTTTATATTTAAAATAGTAATTAAAAACATTTGAAACATTTCATGATTTGTTTTAGGTCTCCAATTATGTAAGAATCTTTTTTTTACAATTAGTACTAAATTGCAAAACAATAATTTTCGGAGGGCAAATATTCAAATTTAGTATTTACCTTCGAAGATTTTCACAATGGAATTTGTGTGACGTTTAAATATGGCGGTTCTTAAGAAGAGCTTGTATTTGCCTGAAAAAAAATTGTGAAGAGTTCCACAAATTGATTGATTTTTAATAATTGAATTATATCATTTAATCAGTAAGAATCACAAACTAAATTTTGTACTTTCCATTAGTATACAATATATTAAAGTGTATACGCAATTTTAACGCTCAGTGGTATCTTTTTTTCTGAGTTATAAGTCGACACATACCCCCAAAAGCAGACGCGACTCCTTTATAATATATATATATATATATATATATATATATATATATATATATATATATATATATATATATAGTGGTACTCGCTTGGAAAAACCTTGGGTACTTCGGCTTGTAGTTGAACAAACTAATACCCAAGGAAAAATGAGGAATAAAAAAAGAAAGAACTAAGAACATGAAATTGAGGCGAAAACAATCGTCCAGAGATCAAGCTCAGAGTCCAAAGAAAAAAACCTCCATAACGAGTAAAGGCAACTACGTAAAGTGCTCAATACACGAAGTAGAGCAAACCTAATACAGTGTAACCCGGATATAAGAAACCCGGATATAAGAGAGCTTTTCTCTGGTCCCAAATTAGAGCCTGTGTTAATGTATATATAATAGACCAAACCCGGATATAAGATACTTCTTCTCCGGTCCCGACAACTCTCTTATATCCGGGTTACACTGTATAAACCTAAAGAGCCAGGTAAACCTACCTAGGTTTTTACTAAACAGATCGTCAGGATAAAACCTGACGATCCGTTTAGGTGAAACGTAAGTAGGTTTACCTGGCTCTTTAGGTTTGTTTATATATATATATATATATATATATATATATATATATATATATATATATATAATGATATATATATATAATGATATATATATACATATATATATATATATAATGATATATATATATATACATATATATATATATATATACATATATATATATAATGATATATATATATATACACATATATATATATATATAATGATATATATATATATACATATATATATATATATAATGATATATATATATACATATATATATATATATAATGATATATATATATACATATATATATATATAATGATATATATATATATATACATATATATATATATAATGATATATATATATATATACATATATATATATATAATGATATATATATATATATACATATATATATATATATAATGATATATATATATATATATATACATATATATATATATATAAGATATATATATATATATATACATATATATATATATATATACATATACATATATATATATATACATATATATATATATATATATATATATATATATTATAGATTATAGATTACTATAAATAATATATTTAGTGGGTGATCGATACCCAAATTGAAAAATCAGTGGTCGGTTCGAATCCTGTCCGGAGGCAAGTTTTCTTCATCAAGTCTTTTGAACCCTATGCCGGTAGACATGTAACTACTAAAAATCAAACATAGTTCATGGAAATATATATATTGTATATATTGTATTAAATTGTAAGAGCGTTATGCTTCAAAATTGCTGGTTCTTTTTTCGTAGTTTAGTGGTAGAAAAGCATTTTAGGCAAAAATTGATTCGCTCAAATACCTTGGGAAATATACGGGTAATAGAACGGTAGACTTTTCTTTCTAGGTCTGGTTGACAGCCAGTCTAGGAAATGACAATTCTGAATCCAATCCACTCAGTAAAACATTGTTTGTTACGGAATCGACGGCAACTAAAGATTGTGGCAAGGCTTATTTTCCACAGTGGAGTCTACTGTATTAACGTATAGATGATAAAGGCAATGGTAATATTAGCCGTTTCCTCATAAAGAAACATTCGGCATTTATTGACCGAAAAGTCAGTGCTGACCATCATGCTGGGATCAATGTGTAATACCTGTTCTCCTTGTCTCTAATTGTTATGGTAATATTAGGCGTTTCCTTATACAGAAACATTCGGAATGTATTGGACGAACAGCCAGTGTTTTTTTGTTGTTGTTTTTTTTAACTCCTTGGCCATCGGGCTTGGATCTGAGTGTAGTATCTCATCAACTCATCGCTCATGGTAATGGTAATGTTAGCCACTTCTTGATACGAAAACACTGAACCAGTGTTGCATAAGTTTTTTTTTGAATCCGTAACCATCCGGCTAGGATCAAAGTGTAGTATCTGTCTTCGAGCGGACAAAGTACACTTAATCTCTCAGTTGTGTTTTTCTCGTCAGGCAGAACACTGTAAATATATGAGGGAGCTTCTTTCGTAAGCTTTCATTTGAAGTATAGCTTAGCTTGGAAAGTTAACATCTTCGTTATGTCATTTTCTCTTCGAGTTACCTACGGTCTTTGTTTAATTCTCATTTTTTCTATATATAGTAAAATCGTCATGCACACTGTCACATTTGTTTTCTGTCGTAACTTTTTATCCGGTATCATATTTCCCGAAAAATAGCTTACATATGAGCGAATTTGACACGCACATATACACGCGCGTACACACACACACACACACACGTGTATATATATATATATATATATATATATATATATATATATATATATATATATATATATATCAGGTGTAATGACAAAACTGTCCAAATTGTGTAACAGCAAAATTGTCCATCTGTTAGATTAGGCTTTCAACTGTTGTATCCTAGAAATGGTTAAGGATATCTTACTTGAATTCTCCGAGCTTTTTGTATCACTATTGGACTCTACTTTGAGTAATAAGAATGTATAATTACTCTCCAAGCTTAACGGAAGAATCGTGATGAAATCGATCATAAACGAAAATGACATGTACATCATTAATTAACCATAGCTAAGGATCGGAAACTCATGAAGGATTGAAATAAAGTTCACACACACACGCGTGCACACGTGTATATATATATATATATATATATATATATATATATATATATATATATATATATATATATCAAATTATTCAAGTTGATCTTCGCCTTCTCTAACCTTCTAATTTTTTGTCGTGGTTGCCTCACAGGTTTCACGTTCAATTTCATTTTCAAGTCTTTTTTCACTGCTCTTTGGATTGTCATAGATGAAACTCCTCTCTCCAGTGCCAAGCAATTTATGGATTCAGTTGGATCTTTTATAATGGAACTCTTTAACTCTAACTTGAAATGATGATCCTTCTTCCTGTTGTGACCTTCCGATCCAGTTTTACCGTCTGTTGTTCCTTATTTGAAAAACTTATTCACTGTACTCGTGATGATTCCTGAAATGAACTTTGGAGGTGGAAGCCAGTTTAAGAATATTGGTATCATTACTGACGGCCTGAGTGATCATTTTCCTCTCAACATTGCTCATTTGGGAAGAGAGTGTGGATGAGACAAAACGAATTAATTCTATTCTTCTCCTAGCTGACTAGCGCAAAATACTTTTCACTTCTTCTTATGACAAATGATGTCAAGATGGCTAAACATCTGTAAACATGGAAAAAGAAACTCAATTAGTTATTTTTTTTATTTTTAGATATTAAACATTTTGTGAAGTGGACAATTATACTCCTACACGATTTGGACAATTTTGCTGTTACACACACACACACACACATGCATACATACATATATATATATATATATATATATATATATATATATATATATATATATATATATATCAATTAATAATTAGTAGGGATAATTCCAATGAGGACATTAATCCAAAGAGAGCTCAATGTAAGTAACAGAGCAATATAATAATTCGACCATCCTTAAAAATCCATTGGATTATAATTTATTTCATGACTATACAAATATTCATCTCTCCAGACTGAAGATCTTAATTAAATGGAGTCAATTTATCCAGACGAAAGGAAAATGGAGAGTAAAAAAAAGTAAAGAAAAAAAATTAATATTAAAGAGGGAGAAAGAAAAAGAAAAATTTCAATATAAGGTTTTTAAAAAATTTGGTGGGGAGATGAGAGAAAGCGATAGAGAAAAGGGAAAGAGGAGGGGATGAGAAAAAGAAGGAGAGTGAGAGAAGGAAGGAAAGAAAATAAAGGAAAGAAGGAAGAATTAAACAGGACAATTAAGCAAATATTTCCAAATACAAGGACGCAATCTGAATTGCCAACAGGACAGGGTTGCGATACACGACAAGAGTCAGGGGAGACGTTAAGGAACAAATCATGTAAAGAAGCACAAGTTGACAAAAATTATTAAGAAAACGAGTAGGTAAACGAGTGAGCAAATGAAAAATTGAATGTCTGAATAATGGCAATAACATTATTTTTAATGTAATTAAAAAACTTGATATATTCTGTATTTGCCGGTATACTGGACGCACCTACGCATTAGATGCATCCAGCTTTTGGCATCTGCAATTTGGAATCGAATAATGCACACATCACAACCAAATAAATCAAAATTATAACCTTATCTTTACGTGACATTCTCAGTCAACATGAAGAAACATTTACAGAGTGTGCACGAATTATACTACTTGTACTTTTTTTTCATAAAAACGACGTAAAGTTTAATTTCCCGGACATTTTTTTGGAAAACAAAAATATTAGTATTTACATTTACTGAAAATTGTTTCAGGTGTTTTTCTAGGAGGAACATTTGCACCTACAGTAAATTCATAATAGCTATAAAGAAATCTACTGGTATATATATAGTGCTGTTCGATAAAAGTGACTCACCTGATTTTTTTTACTAAAAATATTTTTTGTCTATTGTTTTTGGGGTTAAAATAATTTCTAATCTTACTGACATAAAGACCCCTTCCGAATACCTAGGATAAAAGTATATTCACCCTAAGGTATTCTATTGATAATTATAAATTTGGATATAAATGAGATTCAGGAAAAAACTCTGTGCAAAAAAAGTGACTCATATATCGCATTCTAATGATTAAACTGGTAAAATTAAAGAGCTTTTGACAAAATATTGAAAAATATTTTACAATACACTCAGAACAATATTCTAGAGAATTCTACAACAGCTGAAATTAAATCTAGAGTATTCCAGAAAGCCTCATACAGTATAAAAACAGCATAAAATAGCCACTCAAGTCACTAACCAGGTGAAAGGGTACAAACACGCATCAGACCCACTTAAGGCATCTATTATTGCGCTCTCAAAAGGAGGCAAGTCTACGACAAAAATTGCAGAAATTGCTTTAATCTCGCAATCAACTGTCTCTCGAGTGCTTAGGGCACATAATGATGCCACTCCTGCTCCAAGGAAGGAAACAAGGGGAAGAAAGAAAAAGATTGATGATAGAACTGGCAGGGTAATCAAGAGATTAGTTGCGAAGAATAGGACTATAACTAGCCAAGAAATTGCAGCCAGTCTAAGCGAAGAGTAATGTGTTAGTCTTGCCTCTTCAGCAGTCCGTCGGTGGCTGTTAGAACAAGGCTACAAATCTTGTACACGAAGGTTTAAGCCGCTAATAAGCAAAGCCGACAAAGCCAAGTGATTTAAATGAGCTCATTATTACAAAAGTTTCACCGTAGACAGGAAGAATTTTCTCTTCTCCGATGAAACGAAAGTTGAGCTAAATTTAAAGAGTAAGGTGAATCACTTTTATCGAACAGCACTGTATATATATGTGTGTGTCTGTCTGTATGTGTGCATGCGTATATATATATATATACTTACAGACACTCACTAGATATATACGTGTGTGTTTGTGTGTGTGTATACACACAGACATATATATATATATATATATATATATATATATATATATATATATATATATATATATATATATATATATATATATATATATATATATATATATATATATATATATATATATATATAAAAGAGAGAGGAGGCACGGCGGAGTAATGGATAACGGCTTAGATTGAGGAATCGGATAGCCGAGTTCGAATTCCGGTCGAATCCATTACTATAATACCATTGGAAAAGGTGTGAATCCTATTCTTCCCCCTCCAACTACAGGTAAATAGCAGGACAGACTGGGTTCTATAGCCTTGGATGGCAACTGGTCTAGGAGAAGGACAACTCTGAATTCAAAACCTGCGGAGGGTCGTTTGGGGACCTTGTGGCACTCAGTGCATCAGGTCTCTGTATTCGTCCCTTCAAAATGTGTGGATGGTCCTGCACGAAACCTTCACCACTATAATCAAATCTCATGTTTCGGCGTCGGGCTCTCAGTTTCTAGGAACTGATCTACCTGACCCTCATACGTCGAATTCGACGGGAGAGTCGATGATATATAATATAAAATAATATTCCAGGGTTATAATTTATTACATTGGAATCGTAATCACGATACAATTTAACAG
>OZ038494.1:77648621-77681121 GCA_964036315.1 Acanthosepion esculentum | reverse complement strand
TTTACATTACTAATTAAATAACAAGGTGCCTTTCTATGAGATAGTTACTCATTAAACTGTGTCGCCAGTGGTTTGTGTTTGTATCCGGATAGAGGCCATTATATCGAATGCTGATCACCTGAAAAAAAGGTGACGACACCGTCCGACTCACCACCACTTCTATCAGTTTCGCTGAGTTTGGCCTTGTAACTCCCTCAGTTAAACTTCGTAAACGTCCGATAGCCTGTGATTCATTTAAATATTTATCAATTATCTCAAGACTAATATTTATTTTAAAAAATGCAGTAAAATCTCTACATATCCTAATGTATTGCAATTTAGTTTAATAAAGAAATGAAGATTCGTTATCGTATGCTGACTAACAAAAAAACGGGACTACATTGTTTATACGACTTCGGATTTCATCGATTACTATCGACGAGTAGGTGTGTGGTTCCGGGCTTCTCCTTAAACGTGGATTCTCCATATGAGAATCTTCGCTTTTCTAACCTTTCGGGTGGGTGATTATATATCTACCTGTCTTTCATGTAGAATATTTTCCCGATGTTATGCAATTATCCACCCGTAATAAATATATTGTATGCGAGTTTGTGTTTCTAAATTATTTTACATTAATATTATTGTTTTTAAGAACTGTATTAATTTCGTGTCATCTGGAAAATAATTAAATATCAAAATTAAAATAAACCAAAATGAAATAGGAAATGTTCAAGTTACATTTGCAAGTTTATATAGAACTGTGATAATAAACTATATAGCTGGCCACTTGTATTCGATGATACCTGTCTACTACTGTGTACATTTGTGTTTATTTAACGCCCACAGATCCCACCTGCAACTATGCTAAACAGACTTTAGTTACAGTTTCTGAGAAAAAACGTAATATCTAGAGTGATCAACAATTTAAACAAGGCCTGCGCGAGGAACTCGGCCACAATGACTTGTGACCTCGTGTTAGCACACCCTAAAGTTTCCGTTTACCCAATTTCACTCACAAGGCTTGGGTCAAAAGTGTCGCTCGCTGGGAGCGACTCCTCCAGTTCGATGACATCAGGAAGTCGCCTTCCCGACAATCAACTATGGGGAGATTCGAACCAGGGTCTCGTGGTCAGAATGCGAAGGTTCTAACCACTCAGCCACGTACCCAAATAATAAAATTGCTTTATGGTAAATAATATTTAACCAACCCAATCTCTCTCTATATATATAGTCTTGTGGATGACGATAAACGACATCCGTCAGCAAAACCTTTAATCGGGAGATTAAATTTTTAAAGAGTGTGGAACCACCACTTAATTGCTGTCGTTCCCAGGTTCATTGCTGATGCCGAGGTTGTAGAACCTGTTGGGACCCCAGCAAATAGTAAACTCTAAACAATTGTCAAAATAATAGGAAAGTATAAAAATACATTTTATAGTAAAAATACCGCCAATATATTTCTAAAATTTTTTCCAAGAATACATGTTTATAGTGATTGATCAACATTACATTTTTAAAGCAAAAGTACAGTCAATAAATTTTATAGCAAAAATTGAAGACATGCTCTATATTGTCAAAAACATTGGCTATGACTGATCTCATTTCTTTTAAGGAGAAATAAGTTTTCACTCCTGGTTTCATTTTGTAAGATGTTTTAGTAAAAAAAATGCAGTTGAATAATTATAGTTTACTAATGAAATAACGTCATTTAATTAATTAAAAAGGTTGGATTTTCATATTTAAACTTCGGCATTAAGTAACCAGTACGGGTTGATATGCCACGAAACAAAAACAACCAAACAAGACCACACACACCAACATATCTATCTCTCTATCTATCTCTCTATCTATCTATCTATCTCTCTATCTATCTATCTAGTTCATACGTATATACGTATGTGTTATGCATATATATTTCAATCCGTTTTTATATATTTATCTACCTCGTTAATACGTACACTTATATGTATGTGTGTATTCCTCTTTCTCAGTCCATTCCTTATCTGTATATCTACCTTCATTGTTCATACGTATATATATATGTATCCATTATATTGTCTCTTATCTATCTATCTGTCTATCTCTCTCTCTCACTATATACATATATATATATATATATATATATATATATATATATATATATATATATATATATATATATATATAGTATTAAAAGAAAGATTTGTAGGTAAGACCAGAGTCAAACCAATGCTTAGATATTTTTTTAAAGTGCTCAATGTGCACAATTCAGAAAAAATTGTATTTGTATAGCAAGTAATAAAATATAAGATTACAAAAAATCCACGCGTATCGCACTACGCGAGGAAGTGCCCTGACGAGACCGTAAGGTCAAAACCCTGTTAGTGCGATGTTCGTACATTTTTCCTAATCATATATATATATATATATATATATATATATATATATATATATATATATATAATTGTGTATTTGGGGACCAACCCTCTTTTATGCAAGCTTCGTTAGAAACGATTTACATTGAGCCGTGATGAAATTTTATATATATTTTTCTTGAGTCATTTTTCTTTTTTCAGGACATAAATCATAAAAAAAATTATTCGAATTCTTCAATCCTACCCGCTATACATTACGTAGATCCGTCCTGATGGCGTGACGCCTTGACGTGGTAGGACGGGTTGCGTGATTTAATCACTCACACAGGTATGTGATCGGGGGCTTCGGCCCTTACCAGGTCCAACCAAGATCAACAGGTCTGTCGGGTAGGAGCCAGACGAAAGACACACTCTGGTCCTCCAGATTGGGGATTGTGCAGTCGGTTAACAACCTACTCAATTAAATGATTGCTGTTACAGAAACGTCAACGATATCTTCAAACAACATGGCCGAGGAAGAGTTCTCCAAAGCGGAGCGTATGATGCGTGCTGGTGAAAAACCCCGGGTAGGCAACCGGTACGACATGGGACGATCTGAATAGGATCGCCCAGAACCGAGTCCGTTGGAGAGGTGTTGTTTTGGCCCTTTGTTCCCCAAGGAATTAAGAGGCATAATGGAAAATTAATACATTACTTACCTTCTTATATACATGTTTTTATTTGATGTTATGGTAACTCGTCGTGTTGTCTCATTGTAAACTTCATGTTGCTATAAGATGGGAATTATATAATTTTATAATTTTTAACTATAAAAATATCTCTTTTAATATTTTATAACTGTTTCATTTTATTATTTTTAATTGTTTATTTTTAAATTTTTTTTTACAAGTTCTTTAAAATTCCGTTCCTTCTCCGATTGAACTGGAACTGAGAATTCACATTTTTCCATAGAAACATAGAAGCAACATAAATCATTACACTGTACATTATATGAACGGCAGTTATCAGCGCAGTTGAGAAAATTCTGATGGTATGCTTGTTTGGCGAAAAATAGGCTGTTGAATACTAATGTTGACCACGCATGTACGTGACCTTTCTGTAAAGTTCCGATGATCGATCATCTCAATGCCATCTGTTGGTGATCAACTTCAGTCGATTGCAATTATTTGCAAGGGCACTTAACCGTTCCTCAATATTCCTGCTTTCTTGGCAGCTAATATGTGTCAGCAGACCCTCTTCACTTAGGCGATTAGCATTGCATAATGTTCCTTCCATCATTTCTACATCTCATTTTGAATTCTGTATTTATCTCTGCTTAGTAAACGTCAGCTTTTTCTGGCTGTCTTGTGGCTAAGATGGTTGCAGTTTTCTGCCCGTTTAGGAGGTCGATGTTCGAACCCAGGTAAAAAAAGAAATGATTTCGAATGTTGATTATCAAGTCAAACGCACATATTTTAGTTGAGAGACTGACGCAATCTAATCTTCCAGTCTCTCCCTTTCCTACAAAAAAATGTATGTTCAACCAGACTTCCCTGTAGTAAACATAGTCACGGGATTTATATCTCACCACTTGCCTAATTTTTATTTTTGGGGCTTGAGTAAAAATCGATGAAAATAATTATTTATTTCTTCTTCTTCTTCTTCCCGTCTTCTTCTCCTCCTGTTCTCTTCTTCCTCCTCCTCCTCCTCTTCTCATTCTTCTTCTTCTTCCTCCTCTTCTTCTTCTCCTGCTCTTCTTCTTCTTCTCCTCCTCCCATTCTTCTTCTTCTTCTTCTTCTTCTTCTTCTTCTTCCGTTCTCCTCCTCTTCTTCTTCTTCTTCTTCTTCCGTTCTCCTCCTCCTCTTCTTCTTCTATTTCCGTTCTCCTCTTCTTCTTCTTCTTCTTCCGTTCTCCTCCTCTTCTTCTTCTTCTTCTCGTATTCTTCTTCTTTGTTCTCGCCTCCCGTTCTCCTCCTCGCCTTTTCCTTCTCCACCTCCCCTTCTTCTTCCTCCTCCTCTTCTTCTCTTCCTCCCCCTTTTTCTTGTTTCCGTCTTCTTCACCTCCTCCTCTTCTCTCCCTTCTTCTTCTTCCTCCTCCTCTTCTTCTTCTTGTCTTCTTATTCTTTTCCTTCTCCTCCCCTTCTCCTCCTCCCCTTCTTCTTCTTCTTCTTCTCGTATTCTTCTTCTTCTTCTTCTCGTATTCTTCTTCTTCTTCTCGTATTCTTCTTCTTCTTCTTCTTCTTCTCGTATTCTTCTTCTCGTATTCTTCTTCTTCTCGTATTCTTCTTGTATTCTTCTTCTTCTTCTCGTATTCTTCTTCTTCTCGTATTCTTCTTCTTCTCGTATTCTTCTTCTTCTTCTCGTATTCTTCTTCTTCTTCTCGTCTTCTTCTTCTTCTTCTTCTCGTCTTCTTCTCGTCTTCTTCTTCTTCTTCTTCTCGTCTTCTTCTTCTTCTTCAAGTTTCTATTGCGTCGGTCTTTCAACCAAAATGATCTTTCTTTACCTTGATAATAAACATTCGAAAACAATTTTCCTTTTTACCTGGGCTCGAACCGATAAAAAGATGTAACTGTCCTATACATTCAGAAAAGTTGACGTCTGCTAAGCTGAGATGAATATAGAATAATTCAAAATTAGATGGATAAACGATGTGCAACGCTAATCAAGTGATCAGGGCTTGCTGACGCATATTAGCTGCCAATAAAGCAGGAATATTGTGGAACGGTTCAAGTGCCCTTGCAAATAATTGCAACCGACTGAAATTGATCACCAACAGACGGCATTGAGATGATCGATCATCGGAACTTTACAGAAAGGTCACATAGATGAGTGGTCAGCATTAGAATTCAATAGCCTATTTTTAGCCAAAGAAGCTTATCATTAGAATTTTCTCAACTGCACCGATAACTACCTTTCATATAACGTACAGTGTAATGATTTATGTTGTTTCTCTGTCCGTAACATTGCACTCGCCTGTTTTTGTGTATTGATTACATGCAATCGACATCACGGTTTATGCGTGCACCTCCAAAAAACCTAAATCAGCAGAACCTGGCAGCTGATCTCTACTCCAACCGAACTCTTCCTGCTCAATGGATGGTGGGGACTGGTTTTTATTTTGAATACCTTCAAATTAAATCTAATAACGCTTCGACACCACCGACCAGGCTCTAAATTTATTCCGGAACAGTTATACGCTTTAATAGGGTAGACGAACGTCTATCGAGATTACAGGTTACTTCAGACTTCAACTGGCCTAAGGCCGTATCACGTTGATACACCGGTTCCTGCACGGTCAACGAGGTTAAGCAACGTCGAGCCTGGTCATTATGTAGATAGATGACCGCTTGGCAATACCAGGTACTGTAAGCTTGGATGTGCGGTAGACGTAATGGATAATGGCTCGGAATTGTTAATCGGAGAGCAGAGTTCCAATTTCTGTTAAGTTCGTTATAGTCACTTATGCGCAAATAGTCCTGGGAATGATATGAATCCACACCTTCTCCCTCCAGCTATGGGGTAATTAGTAAGACGTATATCACTAACACCATTATTATCCAACCCCGCAAAAATAAAATTGCGTACAAAATATTTAAATTTCGGCATTAAATATGATAAAAAAGAACCAACTAACCAACTCCTAAAAAGTAAAAACATTTTGAAGTGTAATTTTCAGGAAAGCTATGGGTTAATTAGTAAAACTTGTATCACCAAAGCATTATTATCTAAAAGGAAGATCTTACAATCTAAAAGTATTTTTTGGCTTTAAATAACCTACAAAGGGTTGATAAAACGTAGAAAACGAATGAATGAATCACACCTCAATAGAGGTTCCTATATTCGTACCATTGCTAATGAATTACAATCACTTCCTCGTAACACATCAGAAAATACTCCTATTATGCTCTGTCTCTAGAAAGAGTTTGATTAGACCAAACATGCCGCTTTGCTGTCATATCTGGGTTGGAGCTGCCCACTACCCATTGCCCAGCCTTGACAGATTTCAAAAGCGTTTACGCGTCCTTGTTGTTGAATTATTTTCCACAATGCAACCACTTTCCCCACAGACGAAACTTTGTTCGCCTTTCGTTACTCTATCTCTATTTCCACAGCAAATGTTCAGACATTCCTTAATTCCCCCAGTTCAGACCTTCCCATTAATTTGCTATCCCGTTGATATGGAGGAATTTCTACTCAGACAGCCTCTTAACCAGAACGATTACTTTGTCAAGCATACTCCCGAGAGGATGCTTCCTCTTTCAGTACAATCATAACTACTTCGATTATAGGTTCAATTGTTACCTATACTACATATACCTATGGTATCCACGTATTTCCTTCCCTCATGCCTTTGCAACAAATTCATTCAGTAGTCTTCTATCATGAGTGGCTCTTGGGACTTATACTGGGCGAACAATATTATAAAAAATAGAAAAAACAAACATGGCGACAGCAGAGATTCTAGGAAGTGCGATGGGTTTGGAAGTTTATATCAGGTCATCCCATAAGTTCTGTCCGAATTTTGAATAAAGAAAACAAGTGACAAAATGTTACATTTAATTACAGATTCAATCAACAATGTATTTTCCCTGATTATCTATGATTCCTTCCATCTATTAGCAAGCTTACTAATTCCATTACTGTAAAATTCTTTTGGCTTTGATTCGAAGAACTCACAAATGTCAGTTTTAACCTCTTCCTGTGTTACAACAGCTGTTTCTTCCAAATGATTCTGTAAGCTACGAAACAAAAGGTAGTCTGAAGGAGCAAGGTCGGGAGAATAAGGTGGATGAGGAATTTTCTCCCAACCAAGTTCTTCGATCTTTTGTGACGTGATTCTTGCTGTGTGTGGTCGCGCATTGTCCTGATGAAACATCACCCGTTTTCGATTCACTAGAGAAGGTCTTTTTTCCTCAAAGCTTGGTTCAAACGCTCTAATGCTGACAGTATACTTGAGCATTAATTGTTGCATTAGGTGGTAAGAATTCAAAGTGGATTATTCCTTGGCAATCCCACCAGATTGAAAGAAGAACCTTTTGCCCATGAAGTTCCCTTCTCGGCTGTGGCTGGGGTCCTTCCCCTTTACCAAGCCACTGTCTACGACGCTTAACATTTCGATAAAAGATCCATTTTTCGTCGCCAGTCACAAGTCTATCCAAAGAAAAGTGAAACAAGTTGGCGAGAATGGAGAGAAGAGCAGATGTCAACCCGGGATTTGAGGTTGTTTTCAGACAATTCATGAGGCACATATTTTCAAGTTTAGGAACTTTTCCAAGTTGTTGAAGATGACGATGTACAGTTGTATGGTTTGAACTGAGAACCACTGCCAATTCCTCAACTGATAAAGCAGGATTTTCTTCAAGATCTGCTTCAAGAAGCTTTTCATCAAACTCAACTGGACGTCCGGTTCGATCTTCATCTTCAAGGGTGAAATCGCCACCTCTGAATTTTGCAAACCATCTTCTGCAAGTTCTTTCATTCACACATTCCTCTCCATAAACTGAGTGAATGTTTCTAGCCGCTTAGGCTTCTGAGTTTCCTTTTTTGAACTCATAAAGCATTACATGCCTCAAATGATTCTTGGGTACTTCCATGTTAGAAGGGTTTTAATCAGACAAAATTTAATTTTATTGTTCTCTGAAATAAAATTTGATCAGTTTAAATGCATCTAAACATAAAAATAATGTTCAGCTCCATTAGACATTATAAAACCCTCTTTAAATTTCATTCATTTTAACAAAAAGTTATAATTCGGACAGAACTTATGGGATGACCTAATATTTGGGTTCCAGTGGTTCAGTCGGTTAGAATAGCTGGTGTGTTCGATCAAGATTTCCCGAGGCAGAATAAGACCTGAGATCGAATCTCACCAAGAGCTGATATGTGCTGTCTTCATAATGCCAATAAATAACGATACTTAATTGTGATAGTGAACAACTAGATGTAAAAAATAAAAATAAATTGATGAGACAATGATGTATTAACAGTACTGGTTTGAAAAAAAATAAAAGAAATGTAGTATTTTTAAAAAACATTTCACCCCAAGCAAAGCAATAAAGTTACTACGAAGTATGGGTTACTGAGTGTTAGAATCTATGAGGAAAAATGTCATTAAAGGGAGAAAAAAAAAGAATAAAAATTAATAGATAACGATTGACGTTGCCTTTAAATTTTTGAGAATGGTTTTGATTATGTGATTATTGTTCGAAAACAACTATTCGAAAAACATTTATTCGAATCGTAAATTGTTTGAATGAAAAATAATCGAAGGGACAATTATATTAAATGATAATTATTTGAAATACAAATAACGCTGATAAAACAATTTTTATAACCTCAAGTTATATGATAGTGCACGCAAATAGTCAACTACTGATGATTATTTGTTAAAGGATGCCACTAATTTTCTTTTTACGTCTCGGTATGTCTTGGTGTATTTGAGATTTGGGCAACCTGCTCTTAGTTTTGCAATATGAATTTCTTGCACGCCTTGCTCACTTTTAAGAGCGTTTAAAAATTTCCATATTGTCGGATGATGGGATGATACTTGCTGCAATATAGGCCCTATGCCATGCTTCAAGGGCATAATTCGTTCTAGGTAAATCAGCATTGACTCTCTCAAAGAAATACCACATAAGTATTTCAAACATAGGTATTTTGTTTTGGGCTATTTCTTCTCCAAGGATACTTGGCGCCAACATTACTATTTTTGGCACACAACAACCTTCGACCATTAACGTCAGTCTCACATTGTACAGATTTGGTTGGATCGCCTTTCAAGTCAATCTCTCTACATTGCATTCCCTTCTCTCCTTCACCCTGCCAAATTTGTTGTTAAAAAATAAAAACTTACATCTTGTTATGCCTTTTCTTATCTAATGGTTTTTGTCCACTCTTTACGTTGCTAACTTTTCATGAACCATTGATGTTCTAAGGGAATATCAAATACGCTTATACGGAGAAGTCTGATGGTCTGACACGAGGCCATTCGCAAGAAACCACACTACGCAACCAGGCTCCTTCTGTGACTTCTCCATACTCCTCAGGTTCTCTTTTATAGAACCTATCTCTTTACTGGATCGCTCGTAAGGTTCTCGCTTTGTGACTGATATAAAAATTCCTTGCATATTTCTCCTTGTATAAAGCTTCTTTATTGGCTATCATTTTCCTGATGATTACTTGAGGTCGTAGCCTGCTTGAGACTGTTATAGGGGGAAATAACTTTTTGGTTAATCATTTATTTCAACTTGTTCCTTCCTTTGGGAGGTAAAGGATCTGGTACCTGTCGCGGTGTGTGTATGCAGATTAGTATTACATTTTATTTCAGCCGTATTTGGTATTTATTCTTTATAAGGAATGATTCTTTAAACAGTTTGGGGAATTCGGCTTTAAATGTTTTAGAACAATTATTTTCGAACTATTTTCGCGGTACAAATACTTTTTTTTAATGAAATCGAGACTAAATCTCTCATATCTAAAAACGAAATACGTCTTATTCGACACCAGACTTTGTCAGTTTCTATCGGCCAATGTGTTTGTACTGGTTTATGATATCGCAGCTCTCAACCGGACATGGGACCTGCATTTTCGTCCTCGATATCTCAGGGACTACATATCTCTTCTCTCGTGGTGGTTGTTTAAATATCTCCAGTAATATGATCCTTTCCCATGCTTGCAAACGAGGCTCAACTGGGGAGGTCATCTCAGATCATCCCTGCACCTGGCTTCTCCGAGTGTAGAATTTATTCTGAATGATCTACGGCAAGACACAAAGGACGGATTGTTGAATGAAGGGTAGGCTTATTGGTTAGATTTAATATTCTACAAAACTGTAAAGTTCTCGTAGATCAGTGAGATTGTGTAGTTGTTGCCTTTAATAAGCCTCCCTTAAAGATAAGGGAACGGGAGGTTGAATTTGACCAAGAGATTATCACTTGTTTTATCTATTCAATGACGAAGATCAATGGCTGAATTATAGTAACCATAAAAAGCAACAAAAAATATTAAGATTAAATACTTATTAATTAAAATTAAATGCAATCGATTATTTTAGATACATTCCCACTGTAGTTCTGTAGTCCTGGGTATGACGATAAACAAAACCTCTGATCAGAAGGTTTTTTAGAAGAATTGTACTACCTTTTAATTGCTGTTGTTCCCAGATGCACCCTGATCCGTGCTGGCAGCATCTAGTAGGTCCCAACTATGGCAAATAGTGACCCCTAACAAAAAGAAAACACTATGAAAGTATAAAAATACACTTTTATAGTAAAAATACTAACAATACATTTTAAATAAAAAAAATTACCAAACATACATAGTGGTAGTTGAAGACATACAATTTCGTTCAAAATATATTTAGTTGAAGTCATAAAATTAAGTTCGAAATATTTCAGTTTCAGCATAACATAACCCATAGAGGTGTTGATATGCCGCAAAACAAAATCAACCAACCAAATCAACCAACCAGCTGTAGTTCTGGCAAAATAAAGATGAAAAGAATTGGAATAGGAATAGCAATATTAACCGTTTCCCTATAAGGAAACACTTAGTATTCATTGACAAAAGAGCCAGGACTACTTTCAGTTGAAATTTATTCAATTTTTCTATTAAACCCATTTAATTAGCTTTCTTAAGTCCTGTAACTGCTATCCATCTTTAAATTACTGGCGTTTTCTTCCCCTAATCTTCTGTTTGGAGTAGTGTGACACGACTACATATGTCATTATTTTTTTTTAACTTCGAGTTACATGTGCTATACATTTTAGTTGTTGCTACTATTAAAAGTTTGCAAGTAATGATTTTTTTTCTACATTTTTTTGTACGTGATTCTGTAGCGCCAGGATGGTCCTCGCAAAGACCTACATACGTCATTCGCTCAAAGTCATTTTAACCATTGATCTGAGAATGCGGTTGTATACAGATGACAGTTTTCTGAACGAGTTTGGCGCCATGCATGACATCGAAATGAAAGTCTCGATCAGATGAGGCTATTTAAGAACACGAGTCGAGTTTTTAGGTAGGTTTTTGTTTTTGTAGCATTTGCGTTGTTGGGCGAAACAACTGCGAACGCAGCGTATACTACCGGGTGTAATAGAAGAATTGCCCAAATCATGTAACAGCATAATTATAAATCCCACTCAATGTTTAATATGCCCCCCCAAAACCCCGTTAAACTGAGTTTCTTTTTTCCACGTTTTCAGATAGAACGTTTAGCCATCTTGACACCATTTGTCGTAAAAATCACTGAAAAACACTTTGAGTTACTCAATTTAGAAATAAAACAAGTTAAATAATTTTGTTTCAGCCTCCCTATGTCTTCTCAACTGAGGAATGATGTAACGAAAAATATCATTCAGGCCTTCAGTAATGATACCAACATTTACACACTGGCTTCTATCTTCAAAGTCCATCCAAGACCCGTCAAGAGAACGGCGAATAAGTTTAAAAAGGGGGAAGAGTAGCGAGGTCACAACAAGAAGAGGGATCATCATTTTAACTTAGAGAAATATAAACCAATTAGAAAAAAAAAATTCGACTCAATCCATAAGATGTTTGGCACGTGAGAGAGGAGTTTCACGTATGGCTGTCCAAAGAACAATGAAAGAAAAACTTGAAAATGGAATCGTACATGAAATGTGTGAAGCAACTTGTTACACCAGGACAGAACGTTAGAAGGTTAAAGAGGGCGAAGATCATCTTGAATAATTTGGAAAATGATCCTGGAATTATCTCTCTCTCTCTCTATCTCTCTCTCTCTCTATATATATATATATATATATATGAACTTTATTTCAATCCATCATGAGCTTCCGATCCTTAGCTGTGATTAATTAATGATGAACATGTCATTTTTGCTTATGATCGATTTCATCACGATTCTTCTGTTCCGCTTGGAGAGTAATTACTCAGACTAGTGTCCAATATTGCTATAAAAATCCCGGTGAATTCCAATAAGATATATTTAAGATACAACGGCTCAAACTTAATCTAAGAAATGGTCAATTTTGCCTTTACATGATTTGGAAAACTTTGGCTTTTCTGGGTCTACTCAATTTCCTTATCTCCTATACTAAATTTGTTATAACTCATCTATACAGCAATGTATTTAAAATGCTTACTATTTACTAACTCCACGTTGTAAATTTTTTGATGGATTTAGGGCAGTTAACATTACTGCTTGCATTCTAATTCCTGATGATAGTTTGGTTGTACTTTGGAAAAGAACCTGGCGTCAATATTAACAACGTGTTTTCTCGCACAAAGAATCGAGAGTTGGTCGTATCAACAAGCAATTCTCATTCCATATGTACATTGATCATTCATAAACTTGTCAAAACTTTTGTCTCTAGAGTTGAATGACTGCCTATTGGGAAAATGTAAATACTGTTAAGGAGCGTTCAAATATAAGGTAGGCTCAGTAGATGAGACGACATTGACAGTGTCTCTAGTGATACGCAGAAATATTTTTACGCATTAGGAATCAGAAAAAAAGAGAACTCTGGAACATATGTAAAATGATTAATTGCCCAAGAAAAACCTCATAAAAAAGAAATCAAAGACCAAAAGACAAGAAAGAAAACAATGATAACTCTGCATGAATGATTTGCAGTTCTGCTTCTTTTGCAAGGAAGATCTCATTTTTCATGGAAAGATACGTTTGAAGACCTTTTGCAATCGCCTGTGTGTACTGAGAGAGAATTATTTCAAACATCTGAATGGAATTACAGAACTTCTTTTGTAGGCGACGTTGCTGTTTTTAGAGGAAAAAAAAATCAAGAAACCAAACAATGAACTGACTATAATGTAATATTTTTAACCACAATATTTCATTTGATATCTAACTTGAATCGTCAGTCATTGTTTTCATTAGTATTTCCCACAAGTTACTGACTTATTCATAACAAGTAGTAATAAGATATAATAGTCTTAAGTTGTCTGAATTTCTTGGATCTAGCTTTGTCAATTATTATTAATTTTTGACTAGTATTTCTTTCATCTTACTTCTCTTTATTTACACCAAGAAGTAATAAGATGTAATAGTCTTAATTTGTCTGAATTTGTAGAGGAAGCATTGTCAATAAATTATTAATTTTTGACTAGTATATCTTTCGTTTTATTTTTCTTTCCTTATTTATACCAAGTAGTAATAAGATGTAATAGTCTTAAGTTGTCTGAATTTCTTAGAGAAAGCATTGGTAATAAATTATTAAATTGTTTTTGATTAGTATTTCTCTTATCTTCTTTCTCTTGCTTATTTAAACCACTATATTAATAATTTGTGCTTTTTCCAAACTTGTCGACAGTATTTCTGTTTGTAAAAATACAAATTTCTCCAGTATTAATTGTGTAAGAGATTAGCAGATAAGTCAATAGCTCATGATAAAGTGTTCCTGGTATTTACAAAAGATTGCTAATTCGAACAAAAAAGCAAACCACCTAGTGAGTATCAAAGCTTTTACGGTAGTAAAGAGGTGAGAGTTTAGATTGTGATCAAACATCTCATGGAGATATGTTTCAGGTATATAATCGAACAGAGACTCACGACCAAGTGGGAGTAACGGGGTATCGAACTTTTTATAATATTAATACTATACAAGATTTGCCTGCGACCCATTTCCTCATGGTGAGAAACCCGAAGGTATTTACAGTGGTAAGCGAAAACGGGAACAGAATCCAGGTATTAGATTCACGAGAAGAACTAAACTTCCTCCGGTGTACACTATTTACATTATTTGGACTATTGTGCTCATATTTCTCGCCATATTTATTACAACGAATCGGCCGTTGTACGCTCCGGCCTTCTTCAGGTGGTTGGAATGTCGAACTGAACCCTTTATTTCGCTCACTGTGATAGACTGTTCTAGTTCCACGTGCCACGTTTAATGGATGTCAGTTATCAGTTATCTTCTGTTAATTCCCCTCATCAAGTTCTCCACTGCCTTAACCTGGTATTGAACTCACACTTTTTGCCAGCTAATAAAGGCGTTGGTTAGATCCAGTGACATGACCCAAAGAGTGTGAGTTCAATACCCGGTAAAGGCAGTAGAGAACTTGGAGAGGAGAATTAACAGGAGATAATTGATAACTGATATCCATTAAACATGGCACGTGGAACTAGAACAGTCTATCGCAGTGAGCGAAATAAAGGGTTCGGTTCGACATTCCAACCACCTGAAGAGGGCTGGAGCGTACAACGGCCGAAACGTTGTAATCAATATGGCGACAAAGATGAGGACAATAGTCCGAATAATGTAAATAGTGTATATAATACATCATTTCAGAAATATAGACAGTTTCTCGAGGGTGGAATATATTTTTGAGAGAGTCCAAGGCGCAGAGCATTAATCGAATATGTTTGCCCGAAGCCACGACGACGATTGACAAATGAAATTACCATATGTCGGAAATGGAATTTTTATATACAAATATTTCTTGACGAAATTTAACGTTAATGGAACTCTTGAACAGATATTAATATTCCTTATTTAAATTTGATTTTTGCGTAGAATGTTCATCAAGTTACCATATATTGATTTTACTATCATTTGTACTGTTTCGACTTTATCATTACTTGCAGCAGTTTTTTATTGCTTCCTTAGAGCTCTTATTTGGCTGAATGTTGTCTTCCATGCCAATAGGGATCCCTGTTAATGATAATTGAATTAATATCTAGAGAGGCTGGGGGCAAATCCATTACAGATAATGTGAAGGAATGTTGCCTTGTATGAATATACTTTTTAAATTGAAGCTCCTCGGTTGTAAATTGTACCACTTAAAATCATCTTGTTTCCAGAACATAAATTAATTATCTGCATTTATCACCACACTACCATCAATATGAAGGTTAATATAATACTACTGCATACAATAGTAGCTCCGAACATTGGACCCACTATCTACTGTTGTATCCTAATTATTATTAGTTGTGTTGTAACCTAGGGAAGGTTACTGAATAGAATAATCGCACCTGGGTTGGTAATGAACGATAATACTTAGTACAAGAACAACATATATAAGATTCGCCAGCGTCGCGTAGAAGAAGTAGTCAATTGCTAGAAGTGAGTCAAGTGAATTCCACAATGAATCTCCTACTGCAGGATATCTACCAACCACCCCACTGGTAGCTGTTTCCGGAGACAAGACTCTTCCCTTATGTATAGTCTCGTCTGGGGATCATCTGCCCGGAAGCAGAGAGTTTGACCAGCACAGCTGGAGACGAATCTCCAACTGCAGACCAACATACAGTATTTACTACTGTATTTATGTGAATGGGGACATACACACTATCCTCTGTAGGTATGCTACAACAAGTTGAGTAGTTCTTTGAAGGATCAAACCCATTCATTAGATCCCTCTAATGTCGCTTTTCATTCATCAATAGAAATTGCTGCTTAGAAATTTATCCTTAAAATATTATGTAACTTATGTATCCTTAAAATGTTACCTAAATCGGTTCATATAACTAGAAATGTTTCCTTAAAGTATTACCTAAATCTGTTCATATATCTATAAATTTATATCTATAAAGATATCCATAAAATGTTACCTAAATGTGTTCATATAAGTTGGAATATATCCTTAAAGTCTTGCCTAAATCAATTCATATATCTATAAATTTATATCTATAAAATGCACTAAAATGTTACTTAAATCGGTTTATATAACTAGAAATATATAAAAGAAAGTCTTACCTAAATCAGTTCATATAACTATAAATTTATATCTACAAAGATATACTTAAAATGTCACCTAAATTGGTTCATAAAACTAGAAATGTTTCCTTAAAGTCTTACCTCAATCTGTTCATATATCTATAAATTTATATCTATAAAGATATCCTTAAAATATCACCTAAATCGGTTCATATATGTTCATGTATCCTTACAAATCTTACGTAAATTGGTTCACATACTTACAAATAAATCTTTTAAAATATTACCTAAATTGTTTAATATATCTATTAATATATCTTGAAAATATCTCTAAATATCGCCTGAAAATATCACTTAAATCTGTTCATATATCTATAAATGTAGCCTTAAATTATCACCTTAATCGTTTCATATACGTCGAAGGGCTAAATATTTCATAAGCCGACTATGAAAGAGTGATGCTAGAGATGTGAAACCTTGTATGTATTAATTTCAACTGTTCTTAATAAATGCCTTGTGTATTTCCATGTAAACCGACTGCTGCCTCTTCAGAGAAGACCTCAAAAGTAATGGGGATGAATAATATAGCATGTCACGCCGAGTATATCACCAAATAATAGGTGCGTTACAGAAGAAAGAAGTATTCTCCCAGTGTGAATTTCCCCTATTATCAGCATTATTATATCCATGATGACAGAAGCACGCTCGGAGTGAGGAATCAGAGAGCCGAGTTCGAATTCCAGTCAAATTGATTACATTCCCTTAAGTGTTAAGAAATACCCTTATGAATCGTATTCTTCTCTCCCTAGCTATGGGTAAATAACAGTACAGGCTTCTATAGCCTTGGATGGCAACTGGTCTACCGCAGAAAGAAATGGCAACCTACTGCGGAGAAAAAAATCTGCCTCATCTGTAATGTATCGAAAGATACATGATCGCCTAGGCGTGTATCACGCCTGGCACATAACTGACTGACTGACTTTCCAGTCGAATCCATTACATTCACTTACATGCTAATAACCTTGGGAAAGGTATGAATCCTCTTCTTCTACCTCCACCTATGTGTAAATAGCAGGACAGAGTTCTTTAGTCTTGGATGGCAACTGGTCTATCACAGAAAGAAATGGCAGACTACTGCGGGAAAAATCTGACTGGTCAGTAATGTATTGAAAGATACATGATTGCCTAAGCTTGTATCATGCATGGCACTTAACTGACTAACTATATGTATGATATAATTACATTTTATTTCACTGACGGAACGTAATAGCTGAAAGGAAAGAATGATGAGCATACTTGTTCCCAGAAAATGTTTTATACTACTAAGTCATATGCACAATTATATATATATATATATATTAATTGAAACAAAAACAGACTACTTTAAGGCTCCATTGTAATAATTTATTTCACCAGGGACTTTTATTTTTCGCTGGATCTTCAGACAACACTTTCAAAAGGTGAAACGAAAAATGAAATTAAAATTTACACTTCTGAGGCGCAGTATTAAGATTATATAAGTTAACATAGAAGGTAGTGAGGAATGGTGTGAGAGACATGGTCGAGTTTAGAGTGGGAAGGGAGAGTTTTAAAATTTATTTTTATATTTCTTTTTATTATAATACTTAATATTGAGGAAGGAGGGGGTAAGGACATTGACCTATTTAATCGCTCAACTCAACGGAAATGATATGGGGAAAGGAAAAGGAGAAAAACAGGGAAAAAGAAAAAAGGGGCAATTAAAGAGAAAAGAGATGTACCTAGGGTTTTCAGGGGGAGAAGAGGAGTAGTATAGATTTAGCAAGTGCCCTGACGATCCGCGTAGGTGAAACCTTGGTAGGTTTGTCTGGCTCTTTAGGTTTACTCATTTAGTTTGCTCTACTTAGTGTATTGAGCACTTTGCTTAGTTATTTTACTTTACTCGTATCGGAGGTTTTTTTTTCTTTGGACTCTGAACTTAGATTCTAGGCGATTATTTTTGCCGGAAGCATATGTTCTTAGTTCTTTCTTTTTTATCATTTTCCTCTTGGGTATTGGCTTATTCATTTATAAGTCAAAATACCTAAGGTTTTCCCAGAGGTGTACAGCTACTTATATTTCTAAGATTATTAATATTATATATATATATGTATATATATATATATATATATATATATATATATATATATATATATATATATATATATATATATATATGTATATATATATCCCTTGTAATGAAAATACAACATATATCTGCAACGAAAAGCAGAAGCTCGAATTTGTATCTTTTTCCATCAAAAAATTAAAAAATATTTCACATTTGATGAAAAACGATACTAATTCGAGCTACTGGAGACTCTTCTGTGTTTCTGGTGAAGCCATATTTAGGATTCTAGATTCGAGCAGGCTGGATTTATCCACTATATCACTAGCGAGGACGTATTCCTCTGAAACGGGAAACGGCGATTGATGGGTTTTCCCGAACTTGAGAACAGCAATGGTTTTGATATATTTCCATAGGGTAACGCCGACGTGGGCTTGTACGTTGCATCACGTGACAGCTGCCCGGAGGCGGCATATTTAACTTCTGTCACGGCGAAGTGAAAAAGCAGCTGCTCGTTTGACACCTGGGAGCCGACTAACGGACTTGCCACATTTGTCACTCTACGAAGTGACGTCACTTAGCGGCTGATCCATGTGACGTCATCTCAACCAAAGGGAGATGATCCCGTTTTGCATCCCTGCGAATGTAACTAGTAACTACTTCTCTTTAATACGGACAAAATTTGGCATCGTATTGTTGTCAAGTACCTCCAGGAAGTTGAGACTATTATTTGGCAATGAACTTGTCATGAAGAAAGTTTCCGCTCAGTGGCTGCCATTTCTTCTGACACCTGATCAAATGCACAGCAGTCTGAACAAATCACGGGAAAATCTGACATTGTCTGGGGCAGATCCGGCTGGTTTCCTTGAACGTTTTCGAATTCAAGGATGAGTGTTGTGTTCATTATTTTGAGCCAGAGACAAAGAGACAATCCATGAAGTGCAAACACCTCTCCTCACCTGCTCTAAGTAAGTTCAAGTTTCTATCATCTGCAGGAAAGGTGATAGCGTCAGATTTTTGGCATACAAAAAGCATTGTGTTTATTGACTATCTTCAAAAGTGCCACACTACTAATGGAGAGTATTATACAAACTTATTGAGGCAGTTACGAATGTCTATCAAGACGAAAACACTAGGGAAACTGACAAAAGGGGTTTTCTTTCATCAGGACCATGCTTCAGTACACACGTCCTTAGTTACAATAGCTGTTGTGTCTGACTATGACTTTGAACTGGTTGATTATTTGTTATATAGGAATAAAGTGTTGCTGCCGACACCTGAGTTTGAACATATTTCACTAGTGAGCAAACACAGGCGATCCCATTAAGTGGATCATATGACCATGGGAGAAAAGCATAAATAGGAAGTCGCGTGAAGTCTAAAGAACCGCACTTTTATTTTATCAACTATTCGGATCGCTATTTTCTACTCTACTCACTATGTTATTTCTCTATTCAAATCACTATACGGGTTACTTGCGAACAAGAATTATCGAGGAAGTACTGTTAGTGCGAGTGTCATTGGAAGGCGTATGACACCAGTATTGTTCAACGGCGTTACTATAAGTTGTATCTGCGATTACAAAATCTCTACTACAATGAGGATTTCGAAAGTGACAACGAGTATTCGTTGGCATTACAAAAGTAGCAGCGACTTTGTCGTTGACATCACGAAATTATCGTCCCTATTCTCCTGATTTACTATCATTTGTTCCCCAACATGTAAGAAACACTTGTCTGGGAACCAGAATTTTAGTGATGTTGATATCATTTTTTTTACCAAAAGAATGAACAGTCTTCTTTAAACAATCATATTTTAGTTTACTTGCAAAGAAACAATGCATTTATTTATAAGATTTGAAATTAATGCATGTCATATTTCATATCTCTAGGATCACTCCTTCATAGTCTGCCTATGATGTTAGCCTTCTATCGTATATGAAGCGATTTCGGCGACATTTTAAGGATAAATTCATAGGTATCTGAACCAATTTAGGTGACATTTTCGGGTGGTATTTATAGATACTTGACGTGAAATGACGTATTATTTATCTCAATACATGAAGTCTTCTTTGTACACTTAATTGTCAGTTTCCCTGGGAGAGAAACAATGCAGTTATTAATAAGAAAGGTTGAAAGTAATGCATGAAAGATTTCACAGCTCTAGCCTCACTCCTCCATAGCCAGATTATGAAGTTTTCAGCGCATCGTCGTAACTATAAAGTTGTCCTTAAAATGTTACCTAAAGTGTGTCCGTATCTTTAAAATAAATTAGAATATAACAACTATTTTCCTTAATCTCGCAAAAAGAACCATCTCTTTTGTTTGCAAACATCATGGCAGCAGCTTATGTGCTTTTGAAAAAAAACTTGTTCCACAGGCGATGTCATTGTGTGGCGTATGTTCCGTGAATTTTTTCTTGCTTCGCCATTGTTCACTGATTAAGAATTAATTTAATCTTCTCTTGGCATATATATATATATATATATATATATATATATATATATATATATATATATATATATATATATATATATATATATGCGTGTGTGTGTAAAGAGAGAGAGAGGGAATTATGTATGGAGTGTGAGTGCAATTTTGATTGGGGCTGTTTAAATCATCAATGGCAACAAAATATTAGTTTACATTTCTTTACAAATTATTTCATGTGAAACAAAATAACTCTGAATGGATTTCAAAGCCTGGTTTCCGTTTTATTGCCCTGTATTATTGTTCAAATCTTTTCAAATATATTCTTGAAGATATACAAATGATTTCATGAACAATTCTCCATTTTTTCAAATTTAAAGAATATGAAATGGTAGTTAAATTTGCTTTCTTTATCATTCTTTTTAATCATTCTATCTATCTATCTATCTATCTATCTAAGCATTTTCATGTCTGTCTGCCTGCATCTCTCTCTCTCTCTCTCTCTATCTATCTATCTATCAAAGCCTTTTCATGTTGCATATCTATCTATCAAAGCCTTTTCATGTTGCATATCTATCTATCAAAGCCTTTTCATGTTGCATATCTATCTATCAAAGCCTTTTCATGTTGCATATCTATCTATCAAAGCCTTTTCATGTTGCATATCTATCTATCAAAGCCTTTTCATGTTGCATATCTATCTATCTATCAAAGCCTTTTCATGTTGCATATCTATCTATCTATCTATCTATCTATCTATCTATCTATCTATCTATCAAAGCCTTTTCATGTTGCATATCTATCTATCTATCTATCTATCAAAGCTTTTTCATGTTGCATATCTATCTATCTATCTATCTATCTATCTATCTATCTATCTAAGCCTTTTCATGTCTGTCTGTCTGCCTGCATATCTCTCTCTCTATATATATCTATCTATCTATATAAGCCTTTTTTATGTCTGTCTGCATATCTATCTATCTATCTATCTATCTATCTATCTATCTATCTATCTATCTAAGCCTTTTCATGTATGTCTGCCTGCCTGCATCTCTCTCTCTCTCTATCTATATAACAAAGCCTTTTTATGTTGCATATCTATCTATCTATCTATCTATCTATCTATCTATCTATCTATCTATCTATCTATCTCAGCCTTTTTTATGTCTGTCTGCATATCTATCTATATATCTATCTATCTATCTATGGTTAAATCTGCTTCTAATCTGTTGAGTTAAATTTGGTACAAATAACTTTGTGAAATATTAAAATTTCTTCGCCCATTAACGTTGAGTCAAATTACAGAGTAAACTCGGTTCTCTTTCTTTAGGCGTTAACCAGTCGGAGAGAAGGATATCACTGCATTCAAAACTTTAGAGAAGACAACGTAAAGCCACTCTATCTATTTCATGAAGAAAATGCACAGATAACAATGGACATTTCTGGAGAGCCTACCCCCCACCCGGATTTTCTTTTTTATATACTATCTTCCGTCCAAATAGAGGCAATCAAGCAGCTCCACAGCATCCTTTTCTTCATGATCTGTGAATTACGATGCATTCTGGGTAAAAACATTGAATTATTTCCCCGTTGGTGTCTCTACGGCTTTGAATTCATCGTTTTATTCCTAATCTAATTGCCACCCAAAGCGAAACTGCCCGATCTGCTCTGCTTGTTAAACCATAGCCGGAGGTAGAATAAATGGACTCACGTCTTTCCCAATTAGTACGATAAGAACACAGCAGACAAGAGACAGGATTTGAACTTGTCTCGCCGCTTCCAATTTCCACGTCAATAAGTGTAACCGTTGTCGCATATCTATCCCGAAAAGATAGTGCGTTAAAAACAATCTATATTTTATATTTATTTTTCTATTATTCAAACAAAGTACAGACTGTTTAAATCGTTGGTAGTCTCCATTCTTTTATCTGGAATCGAAACGTGGACACTGTTGGCAGAAACAGAGAGAAGGGTCCAAGCGTTTGTGGAAAAATTCATGAGAAAACTCCTTGGCATCTTCTATTGGGAATATGAAACCAATGAGTTTGTGTTGAAAAGGGTTGAAAGATTTGAGGTCCACCAGGAACCTCTTCTCGCCACTGTCAAACTGAGAAAAATGGCGTGGTTTGGATAAGTTACAAGGCACGACAGCCTGTGGAAGACCATCAGGCAAGTCGCCGTTTAAGGAGGACGCCAACGTATAAAAAACTACGGATGTCAAACAATGTACAGGTATAAATATAACAAAATTGCTGATGGCTGCAGTTGAGAAACCGTTGTGGAGGAGATTGAATATGGCTTCTGCATTCGGATCCGTCCCCATCTATGATTACAATAGCCAAGCGGATGATGATGATGATGATGATGATGATGATGATGATGATGATGATGATGATGATGATGATACACTATCTATATTATTCGGACTATTGTCCTCATCTTTGTTGCCATATTTATCACAACGCTCCGGCCTTTTTCGGGTGGAATGTCGAATTGAACCGCTCGCTGGGGTAGACTGTTCTATTTCGAAGTGCGATATTTAATGAATGTATGTTATCTCCTGTTAATTCACCTCTAAGTTCTCCACTGCCTTAACCAAGTATTGAACTAACACCTCTTTGAGCCCTGTCACTGGATCTAACCAACGCCATTATCCACTGTGGATAACTGACAGCCATTAAACATGGCACGTGGAACTAGAACGGTCTACCCCAATGAGTGAAATAAAGGGTTCAGTTCGACATTCCAACCACCTGAAGAAGGCCGGAGAGTGCAACGGCCGAAACGTTATAATAAATATGGCAGCAAAGATGAGGACAATAGTACGAATAATGTAAATAGTGTACATAGTACATCATCTCAGAAATCTAGGCAGATGATGATGATCTATGGAGAAACCACCTTACTATCTTTCCTAAGCCTCAGAAGTTATGGCATTTCACATATAAAATATATAGAAATTCCTGATTGCTGACGTACTGCAGACATGATATTTATAAAAGGAAATGTGTTCGTTAATTGTTATGATAAGAGCCAGTTACCCTCTTTACTATAATGAATGGATCAGTACCGGGTAATTGTCTAGAAAGAAGAGAACAATACTATTGCAGTGACTTGTCTATTGAAAACTATTAACACGACTGACTCTATTGAGATAAGTGTTGTGTCTTGCCAAACCCGACATCTCAAAATTAATTTACGAAGTTTGTGCCCTTCTAGGATGACAGCCGAAACGTCAGCAGTGGACACAGAGAAGTTAACTCTATATTGCTTGTCGCTCAGGAGGTGGTTTCTGGTGAGGTGATATCAGACTAATGACAGTAAGACGGTTGACTTGGCGAGATTGCGATGAAAGCGCATGTTGATAAAAAGGTTAAAGAGAGCTAGTCTGAGGCAACGTTGGAAGACGCCTGTGTTGGTATCATTAGATTCAATAATAAAGTATATTTTGAAAGTCTGCTAAATAACTTTAACTTGCAAACAACAATCTGGCACGACATAAAGTTACTGGTCTGCGCATAAAAATAAGGAAGAATTTGGGGGAAAAGATTCTTGTAGAATAGTAATCATTAGGTTTTCTGTACCAAAGATATATGTCAGAATTGGAAAGAAAAATCGATTTCCTACGATTTCAGAAGCGAGGTCCTGCTCATACAACACATTAATCAGTTATGTACTACTAGTAATACACGCTTAGGTGATCATGTATCTTTCGATACGTGACTGACGAGGCAGATTTTTCCATGCCGTAGGTTGCCATTTCTTTCTGCGGTAGACCAGTTGCCATCCAAGGCTAAAGAACCCGGTCCTGATATTTACCCATATCTGGGGAGATAAGAAGAAGATTCATATCTTTCCCAAGGGTATTAGCATGGATGTAATGGATTCGACTGGAATTCGAACTCGGTTCTCCGGTTCCGCAATCGGTGCCGCTATCCATTACTCCACCGTGTCAAATTCTAAAATAGTTACATATATATTTTTTTAATCGAAATTACACCAAGTAAGGGGTTACTGGATATAACAGAATGGGAAAGCACAGACATTTACTAATAAACAAGGACAATAAACGTGTAATCAGGAAGACATTAGATAATGATTGACATCACATTTAATTTTTTAAACATCAAAGTTAATTGGGAAGCATTTAGCCGGAAGTTAGTTCCAGAAGTGCGGGAAAAGAAACTCAGCATAGAATTTACGGTTAAACATGGCCAATTCAACTTTAAAATGGGGAAATCTTGTATCCAATTTAATACTACGCTTATATCCATAACGTCTAACTACCATAGCGAAGAGCTCATCTGAACAATTACTATTAAAGTATTCATAGAAAAGGCACTGGGAAGCAATTTTACAACTGCGAGAAAGTGACTGAAGCCGAGACGCTAGGTTATGACCAATAATATTGCTGATTCTTCTTTGGATTTTTATTAAGAATTTCTAAATACATATAGAAGAAGCACCGGGCCATATTTGGTAGCAATATTCTGCCACGGGCGAATGGGAGACTTATAGATATGTAGGATATATTACGGAGAGAAAAATTGTCTAGCATGACACAGTAAACCAACTTTCTTAGCAGTTGACTTTTCCAGTTCATATCAACAGAGAATGTTAGCCCGAGAAGGCGTAAAAAAACCCCACTTTCCTGGAGGTCAACATCAACCATGCTGATGTAAGTCAGAAAAGGGTCTATCAGATTATGTATTTTGTTTTTATTTACAAATGTCAAGTTTGAAATTGTGATTACGTCAATGATAATTGCGTACTCTTACAAATTGGAGAAAAAAGACAAAGTCTGTAGTACGCAATACTCAATGACGTCAGCAGTTTCAAAATTGATATTTGTGAATAAAAACAACACAGGCAAGTCTTTAAGATCTCGTGAATCGATTTTATATTTTTAATTATGAACAGGACCCCCATTTATGAATGATAGAAAATCAATATTTATAAATTCTGAAAAATGTCGTTGCTAGAGAAAGGTATAATGAATCTTGATCTAAAAGAATTATTCTACCCACAATTTTTGTTAACTGCGGACTATTTAATTTAAGTAGTGCCAAGAATCATTCTATTTCAATCAAATAGACGAAAATAATTCGCGCGCAAAAATATAGAATGTGTATTTTTTTAATTGCTGACAAATTTAAGAGTTTTATAGAAACAACGTGAACGTTTCCGCCGCCGACACCGCTTTTTGTAAGTTCGATCGATTTGGAAAATCTAATGCAGTTCATTTCGATCCAGCTGAAATAAATCTGAGTCAGTCGCAATCAGAATTGAGCGCATGATTTGTAGAATATCGAGAGAGAGAGAGAGAGAGAGAGAGAGGTAAAATTGTCGGATTTTCTTCTTGTATAACTTATTTATTGATACTTTATTGATAAAACCTAAGTTACAGTTATTCAACGTATCCAGTCGATGGAATATATTCTTGGCATAATTCCTATTGATAAGGCACCAATATTCGACCAGAATAATTATTTCTTTGATTTGATCTCTGTGAAAAAGATTTCCTGTATAGTTTAGTATACATTACATGTATATTGACTTTATTCATACATAAATAGATTTACAATATCTACACCGTTTGGACATTTGTCCTCATCTTTGTTGTCACATTCATGCCGTTTCGGCTGCTGTACGCTCAAACCTTCTTCCGGTGATTGGAATTTCGAACTGACTCCTTTATTTCGTCCAAAGTGGGGGTAGAAGTTCTAGTTCCACGTGCCACACCTCTTCCGGATATCTCATTTTCAGTTTTTTCCCTATAGTAGAACAACTCTCCAAGTTTTTGTACATCTCAGCTGTGGCCAGGGACTGAACACACTACTCTTTGGGTCAAGTCACCGGATTACTTCAGACAACACTTTTATCCACTGGGCCATATGTCATCGTGAGAATAATTGAAACTGAGATATATGGAAGAGGCATGACACTTGGAACTATAGAACCTACACCGTTGGACGAAATAAATATTTCCGTTCGATATTCTAATTACCTGAAGAAGGTCGGGGCGCACAACGGCCGAAACGTCGTGAATATGGCAACAAAGGTGAGGACAACAATCCAAACAATGAAAATAGTGTAAATAGTTACAATAACTAATCTCATATATATATATATATATATATATATATATATATATATATATATATATATTTTATGGGGACCTACCTTCATGGAAAAATAGACTCGTCTTATGACTATATTATGCCTCGCAAGAGGACTGTAGACAGTTGACGAGTTAACAGACGGTCGAACTCTCTGCCTCTGAACAGAGAGGAACCCGGACGCGGTTCCGCCGAAGGGCAGAGCCTCGTTCGGGGAGGTTGACCAACACGATCCCGTCTATACGGGATCTACGGGCATTTTTTGGCCGAGCCTACGGGCTCGGGAATACCCCACTTTAAACCCGGCCTTGTGCCACATCTGTCCCTTGTGGGGAGGACAGTAAATACCGTTGACGAGTTGACTACAGTTGACGAGTTACCGGTCGAACTCTCTGCCTCTGAGCAGAGAGGAAACCGGACGAGGCTCCGCCGAAGGGCAGTGCCTCATCGGGGAGGTTGACCAACCCGATTCTGTTTTTGCAGTTTCTACGGGCATTTTTTGGCCGAGCCTTCGGCCTCGGGAATACCCCACTTTAAACCCGGCCTTGTACCATATGTGTCCTTCGTGCGGGGGACAGTAAATACTGTTGACTATAGTTGACGAGTTGACAGACGATCGAACTCTCTGCCTCTGAGCAGAGAGAAACCCGGACGAGGCTCCGCCGAAGGGCAGAGTCTCGTTCGGGGAGGTTGTCCAACCCGATCCCGTTTATACGGGATCTACGGGCAATTTTTGACCGAGCCTACGGGCTCGGGAATACCCCACTTTAAACCCGGCCTTGTGCCACATCTATCCTTCGTGGGGGGGACAGTAAATACTGTTGACGAGATGACAGACGGTCGAACTCTCTGCCTCTGAGCAGAGAGAGATCCGGACGAGGCTCCGCCGAAAGGCAGAGTGTCGTTTGGGGAGTTTGACCAACCCGATTCTGTTTTTACAGTTTCGACGGGCATTTTTTGGCCGAGCCTACGGGCTCGGGATTACCCACGTTAAACTCGGCCTTGTGCCACATCTTAAACTCGTGAGGGAGGACACTAAATACCGTTGACGATTTGACTACCGTACTTAGCCGTCAGTCGGACGTGCAACACTTCTGTATTCGTTCTTTTTGTTAATAATACGTTTTCACTGAATTGCTGAGTTCGAGTTTTCTTTCGGACCTATTCCGTGTCCACAACAATATAGCTGCAATATAAACCACAGGTGGGCTTTGTGGGTGTTGAAGAAATACATTATCTGCAATAGGGATTGGCTAGCCCCCTAGTAGACGGGTATCCTCGAATACGAGTGTCCAGCTATTATATATATATATATATATATATATATATATATATATATATATATATATATATATAAGAGTGAACATTGAAGTCAACACTTAGAGGCCACAGGCTGTTTCATGCGAGACCCTGTTTCATGATGGACGCAATAGTCAGTCCTGACGATTGTGTCTGCCGCCTCTAAGTGTTGACGTCAATGTTCATTTTTATATTTACACACGCTCAATGTCTGATATCGAGGACTTTATCTCATAAATATAGCACACTTTAAGAGTATATTTCTCCATATATATATATATATATATATATATATATATATATATATATATATATATATGAATAAGGACAAAAGGAAAAGTTATCTTAGCCGATGCGTTTCGACATCTGAAGGAATTTATCAAGGTAAATGCAAGGGTTTTATTTTGCAACAAGTATTTATATAAAAGTCCAAAAATATTTCAAAATATATACTAAATTTAAGAACGGCCATAAATATTCATCAGGTTATCCAAAAAGTCTAGACAACCTATTGTATTACCATGAGCATCCAGAGCTAATAATGACTGCCATTCTTTTTACAGTAGTCATCTAACATTAAATGTCCCGATAGGAAAATCCGTATATGCAAATCGAGGCGTGTCCAATGTTATAAATAACTAGTTGCTAACTTTTAACTGTTAAAAACGATAGAAGTTATTCCCGGAGAGGATAGTTAGGTTTATGTGTTTTTATATTGCCGTATATGTAACCAGGCCTATAATCACCAACAATCTTAGGGAGTTTTAATGAGTTCTGTTCGGCATTATTAGCATTAATGAGTTTATTAAGCTTTGATTTTAGTTGGTTGGTCGGATTATTGTTGAGTTTTCTAAATAATATCTATGTTGGTCACACCACAAACTCGCTTTCACGACGCTTGACACTACATTTGAATGATAACTCTAACATTTTTAGACATTTAAAACAACATGCCTGGCCGCATACACAATTCCGGAAAATCCTCGTCGAAAACACAATTATACTTAAACATGAAAACAATAAACAAAAACTAAAAATTCTTGAAGCTATATACATAAAACAGTTGAAACCTAACCTGAACAAAATAAACTATGAAATCTCCAAAAATATCCTTAAATGCCTATAATTAGTAACAGAAGTCATTGGTTCATACCAACGGCTTTCCATACTCAATACTCATCGGATTCACTCTCGCGTGGTCATGTGTGACGTCATGAGCTGTCGTGCGATTTTCGTTTTCAGCGTTTTATATGCACGTGTTTATCGTTGCTTGGAAATCATCCATGTAAACAAATAATACTATCATCAATTTCTTGTTCGTGTATTGCATAAATATATTGTGTAATTGTCATCTTTGATAATGGCTTATGTAAGCCGAAAGCTCAGATCGGATTAAATAAAAAAAAAAAAAAAAGTATGTATCAATATTGTGATTTTCTTTCATTATTTAATGATAATGTTATTAAGATTATCAGACTATATGAAAAAAACTTGCATAAAATATATAGACAACGCTTATCTATATTATTTAACGAGACATGTATTAATGAAAAAATGCTGCCTAAATACACACAATATATATATATATATATATATATATATATATATATATATATATATATATATGAATAAAGACAAGAGGAAAACTTATTTTCGTTTAGTCTTCTGATGAACTTTATCAAAGCAAATGTAAGGATTTATAATCGGAAATAAAAGTGCCATTAGTAAATTTAAATTTAAGAAACACCTATAAATATATATATCAGGTCAACTGAAACTGAAGGCAAACAAAGGAGAATGCTAACTAATTTAATTTAATGCCTCTTAAACTGTAAATGTTATTGTTGTTGTTGACTAAAAAGTCAACAACAAATAATGTAATTATAATTTTGCTTTAGTGGGTGAAATTTATTAATGTATTTATTTATTTAAAAAAAAAAAAAGGTTTTGAATTTAACCGTTTTCTTTTAATTTATTATTTTTACTTTTATTAGAAAAATTCCGAGGCGCATATATACAGGGTGCGATGGGTAACTTGTCGCCATTTTATATTTTTTGTTATATTTCGCGCATGCGCGTTGGTTGTTTTTGATTTTGTCGACAGTAATGTATAGTAAGGCTAGTTGGACACCATCTGTGACAAAAGGAGCACCATGACGCATTTCACTTCGCCAGAAATTTGGGAAGGGCATGCTGTGCTGCTTGACATTCACGTCGGAAGCTTCAATACGTACATTTAGGTGTGTTTGGCTGTCAATCTGAGGACAATGCAAAGGATTCGGAAAGAGTTGGATGCGTCTAATGGTGATTACGAAAGTGTTTGGAGTGATCACGAGTGGTAGCAACGTTTTGTCTTCATTCATCTTCCCACAAGGCCTCAGACTAAACATGGAGGCATACATCAAGTGCCATGAGGAGGTAGTGCTGCCCGGTGTCAATAGGTTGGCTTCTGGAAGGCCCTATGTCTGGCAACAGGACTCTGCACCATGCAACACAAGCAGGAGAACCTAGTCATGGCTGTCAGACAATTTCTGCGACCATATCTCCCGTTACGTCTGGCCACCTAACTCCCCAGACGGCACCCCCTTGATATTATGTTTGTGTTTTCTACTAGTATGTTACGAATGGAGTTTGGTAAGTTTGTGTGCGTGTTTAAATGGGTTCTAATGGAGCTATGGTCAGATAGGTGTAACGTAAGGCGTCTGGATAGGCATGTACATACATATAACGTACACACTCAATTAAACTGAAAAAATTAAATCATCCCTGATAATGGCTAAAAGTATAGCCGAACATTTGGACAGTTTCTACACACTGTGTTCTAAAAAGAAAGCACTTGTTCGAAACATGCATATATATATATATATATATATATATATATATATATATATATATATATATATATATATATATATATATATATATATTAAAAAGAAGAGAGAAACCGCAAACGTTTTTGGTTGTAATGTTGATTTAAAAAAACAATATATATTATGCTTTATTTTCTATAATTTTGCTACACGTGTTTACGGTCTCGCGACCTTTATCAGGCGAGATTTCCACATATTAAAAATAATTAATTTTTTTCTTATGTTTTTCGGTGTTAAATATTCTCGGTACGAGGCATTCTCTTTATTGTGTGTTAGTGAACAAATGTCTTTCCTGAACTGCCTTATATCTCTTACACACACACACACACACATATATATATATATATATATATATATAAGTGAATATGCATCAAACCCAACATCGATAGTACGACTCGCAATTTCATGCAGTTGCTGCAATCTTCTGGTACAAATACAATCTGACCGTTAATTCACGTTCTCGTGGTGATGTTTCAAAATTTAGTGTTAAAACCTTTTATTTAAGTATAGCTGCCTAACATATTAGAATTAACTAATAATAATTTACATCATTTAAATACATAAGTTTGAAAGGCGGAGAAAGAAAAAATGAAAGTAAATATAAAAAATAAAAGAAAATATCAAAAATAAAATAAAATGTTATTTTAATTTAAATTTGGATTCAAAAGTAAACATAATGTCAAGGGGTTAACTCATTTTTGACAAAAATATCAGTAATATCAAATAACACAATTAATACTCTTGATGGAAATAAAATATAAGGGTTTATATCTATCTATCTATCTATCTATCTATCTACGCACTAACTGTAATATAGTGCAGTTTTACCCATAAACATACAATAAGTTATAACTACATTTTTGCCATATATATATATATATATATATATATATATATGTGTGTGTGTGTGTGTGTGTGTGTGTGTGTACGTGTAAAAATGTTGGGTAGCAAATGGATTAACATGGAGTTTATTATAGGTACTCAAAATTACATTATAATCAAGTCCACGAACCATCTCCTTAATCCAGGAAGCAATTGTCCCGTTGCACAGTAATCACGTTGAACGCGATGTGCTATCCGTAGACACAAGCAGCGGAAACTGAACAGTCTACCCACGTAGGTTAAACAAAGCGTTCATTTCGAAATTCCCTGATGGCATCTGAAGATAAAAAAGAAAAAAGAAAGAATAAAAGGACAATCATCTGCGTGTAAATTTATGAATATAATGGAATTTAGATGTTTATTTTATTACTTTTTTATGTGCCTATATTTATACTATATTTTTGGGGGTTTTATATGTATTTTTAATATCTAGTTTTATGCCTGGTTTATGAAAAAAACATGTCTAGTAGTGTGCTATATTCATATGCCTAAGTTTCTATTGTATTTATATGTTTGGGTTTTAGTAAATTGTGCATGCTTAGTTTTATATTGTATTTAGATATTTAGTTTTTATTTAAATTTTGTATGCTTAGTTTTATATTTTCTTTATATCTTCAGTTTTTACTACTTTTTGTTTTATATTTATTTATGTTTAGCTTTAATTAATTTTTATGTCTAGTTTTATATTGTATTTATATGTTTTAATTTTCAAAATTTTGTGTACCTAGTTTTATATTGTATTTATATATTTATTTTTTAAATTTTGTATGCCTAATTTTATATTGTATTTATGTTTAGTGTTTTTAATTTTGTATGCCTAGTGTTAGTATTTATTTTTTAAAATTTTGT
>OZ038494.1:77636121-77643621 GCA_964036315.1 Acanthosepion esculentum | reverse complement strand
CTGCTATGACGATAAACTGCATCCGCGTCCTGGGTAAGACGATAAAATACGTCCAATAGTAAAGCCTCTGATTAGGAGGTTTTGAGGAGCGTCGAGCCCACCTCTCAATTGCATGGTTTCCCAAGTCCACCATGACTCGGGGTGCTTGCACCTGTTAGGGTCCCACCTATGGGTAAATAAACACCTAAATTGTAAAAAAATTATCACCGTCAATAAATCTTTGAGGAAAAGTTGTTACCAGAAATACATTAAAAAAAAAACATATCAGCTATACATTTAAAAAAAAATTACCAGCAACAGATTAAAAAAAAAACAAAAAAAAAAAACAGAAAAAAAAACAAACAAAAACAAACAGTATTACCAGCAATAAAAAATCTTGTCGGCGTTAAATAATTCATTGAGATTGATATGCCGTAAACCAAAACAAAGCAATCAAACCAAACTATCTTCCTTGAGTGGCTGTTGCGCCTTGTATCGGGTAAACATTAGTATAAAAAAATTCACCCACTGCCGGAGGACAGATTTTCATTACTACGATTTATGGAAGATTTGTCAAATGAGCAGGTAGATAGACGTGATACATACAGTTTAATAGATAAAAGTGGAGCGTCTATTTCAAATAAGAAGTAATAAAAATGCCATACTAAAAATAAATCAATTCTTGAGAAATATATATATGTATATATATATATATATATATATATATATATATATATATATATATATATATGTGTGTGTGTCAAAATTTCAGATAAAAAGACAAAAGGAAAAACTTATCTTAGCCGACGCGTTTCGTTCTCTGAGTAGCATTTGCCTTCATAAAGTCCCTCAGGGGCCGAAACGTGTCGTTGTCTTTATTCACTACTACCCCCCCCACACACACACATTAACACACACGCACTCATATATATATATATATATATATATATATATATATATATATATATATAGCATAATGAGAGGCCACGTATACTTTCTTGATATGTATATAATATCTGGATAAAATTAATGAAACAAAATTGGGTGTTTTTTTATGAAAGTATTTATTTCTGTGTTTTTGTATATATTTATTTATTTAATATTTCAGACCACCTAGGTCTTTCCTCAGAAATCAAATGAGATACTGTGTTTGTGTGTTTGTTTACAGCGTTTGTTTACAGCGTTTGTCGTGAAGCGTGCATGTCACGTGATGTGCAACGCGACTTTGTTTGAATTTTTGCGGAAGACTGATGATAGTGTCTTAAATGTTGTTTAAAAGGTTTTTTGACCATAACTCAAGAAATATTTCTTAAAATATTTTTAACTGTTGAAATATTTATGGAGATTTAAAATATGCACGTGTTTGTTTACCCCTAGTTTATATGTGTCTAATTTTAGAATTCAGTATTTTTCTTTTTTTCTTCTTCGTATGTGTGTTGTACTTAAATTACTGTGTTTGTGTGTTTGTTTTTAGACTCGGACGACACGTGGTGTGGAACGCGATTGTGTTTGATTCTTTAACGGACATCTGGTGTTTTGGTTATTGTTTAAAAAGGATTTTTTACCATATCTAAAGAAATTTTTTGAAGAAATATTTTAACTATTGAAATATTTATACTGATTTAGAATACCCAAGTCTTTGTTTAACCCTAGTTTATATGTGTTTAATTTTAAAATCCAGTATTTCTCTTTTTTTCTTCGTATGTATGTAGTGATAAAATTTGAGTCTATCAATATACATTTGCAATTATCTATCGCACCCAACTCCAAAATCACAATACATCCACCCCGCCTCACTTGTGATAGCAATAATATAATTTACTACCTATTCTGCACAATATGTCCTAATAGTGGATATATTGGCGAATCTGGAACTAACTTTAGGCTTCGTTTCAACAACCATAAACAAGACATACAACAAAATAATTCATATTCCCCAGTAACAGAACACTTCAATAGACCATGACATTCGATAGATAATTGCAAATGTATATTAATAAACTCAAATTTCAGCACTGCATACATACGAAGAAAAAAAGAGAAATACTGGATTTTAAAATTAAACACATATGAACTAGGGTTAAACAAAGACTTGGGTATTCTAAATCAGTATAAATATTTCAATAGTTAAAATATTTCTTCAAAAAATTTCTTTAGATATGGTAAAAAATCCTTTTTAAACAATAACCAAAACACCAGATGTCCATTAAAGAATCAAACACAATCGCGTTCCACACCACGTGTCGTCCGAGTCTAAAAACAAACACACAAACACAGTAATTTAAGTACAACACACATACGAAGAAGAAAAAAAGAAAAATACTGAATTCTAAAATTAGACACATATAAACTAGGGGTAAACAAACACGTGGATATTTTAAATCTCCATAAATATTTCAACAGTTAAAAATATTTTAAGAAATATTTCTTGAGTTATGGTCAAAAAACCTTTTAAACAACATTTAAGACACTATCATCAGTCTTCCGCCAAAAATTCAAACAAAGTCGCATTGCACATCACGTGACATGCACGCTTCACGACAAACGCTGTAAACAAACACACAAACACAGTATCTCATTTGATTTCTGAGGAAAGACCTAGGTGGTCTGAAATATTAAATAAATAAATATATACAAAAACACAGAAATAAATACTTTCATAAAAAAACACCCAATTTTGTTTCATTAATTTTATCCAGATATTATACATATATATATATATATATATATATATATATATATATATATATATATATATATATCGTTGTCGGAACTCGCTGCCGAGTATTGACCCATCGATAGATCTTTCTGTGGGAAATGGTTCCTATGCTGTATCTGAAGAGACGTCCGCAGCCACCGCCAGGTACGGTAAGAGGTTTCAGGGGATAGAGAACTATGGCTTTTCTTTGGGCTCACTTCGTCTCGGTTTCTAGGCTTCATCGTTTATATATATATATATATATATATATATATATATATATATATATATATATGAACACAGTTTTTAAACAGCAGTCATTCTATAAAACAGGATGGATAAGAAATGTCTGCTACAGTTACGGTGGAAATCAGCAAAACAAAGGAATAGAAAAAAACGGTTCAAAATCCTAGGTGCTCTTTATCTCAAAGGACGGCAACCTAATATCAGTAAAATTTATTTCAATCTCAGTTTATTTCAAACTTCGACCATCAACAATTAAAACGTTGTACTGGATATCTCAATACTTTTTACCTTCTTTCCATGGAAAGTATGATAGTGATATTAACTGTTTCCTTATAAGGAAGCATTTGGCATTCATTGATCCAGCAACCAGTGACCATCAGGATGGTATCAAAGTTCAATATCTATTTGTTCAACAATTCTCTAACGACAATTGTATTATTAGCCGTTTCCCTATAAGGAAACATTTGATATTCATTGATCGAGCAAACATTGCTGTTTTCGGTTGAAATTTATTATTTTTTTTTCTCTTAAAACACTTTCTTTTAGGAAAACAGATTTCTCATGACCACTAGCTTTTATCACTCTTTCCAGTATTGATAGGGTTTCCATACCGAACCTTCTATTTGAAGTGACGTCAAAAGTTAATATAATGAATATTTCATATTTTTTTCGAGTTACATATGCTACCCCTTTTAGTTGTTGCTGCTGCTAGTAGTCCTCAAGTGACGCGGTTTCTATTTTTCGGCACAATTCTTTGTTTACGATTCCGTAGCGGCTACCCGCAATGTCTTTGCCAAACGGTAATACTCATATTGGCCGTTACTTTATGAGAAAACATTCGGTATTCCATGACCGAGCAGCCAGTGCTGATGCCGGTTAAAATTCATCAGAACTTTCTCTTAGAAGATTTTTTTCAGGAAAATAATGTTTCTTAAGAGTCTACTAGCTGTTATTGCTCTTTTCACTATTGACTAACAGGTTGAGGGGGGGGTGATGAATGCAGTTTTTTGTAAGGAAGATGGTGCGAAAGTGAACGCTATATACCAAAATCCGAATTAAAACTGGCTTTCTCAATAGCACTTTCCACTATATGATACGTTAACTTCGTTCTCACTGAGATGTACATGGTTTATGTGCGAGTATTGTGTCTGTGCATGCAAATATATGCAGGTGTGAGTCTGTGTGTGTGTGTGTGTGTGTGTGTGTGTGTGTGTGCGGGTGTGTTTGCATGCGTGTGTGTCACTGTGCGTGAGAGTTTTTGTGTTGTGAGTAGATGTGTGTGTGTGCATGTGTCTGTACGGATGTGTGCGTATATGTGTTTATTGGATGTGTGTGCATATGTACGTATATTGGAGCGTGCGTGTGTATGCGTGTCTGTGCTTTCGTCTATGCGTGTGTGAGTATTGTGCGTGATTGTGCGTGTGTGCTTTCGTATGTGTGTTCTTACCTGTGCGTGCGTGCCGTTGCTTGTGAGTATGTGTGTGTTGCGTGTGTATATGTGCGGGCGTGCATGAGCGTTTGTGTGCGTTTATGTGTCTTGCATGCGCGTGCGTGCATATATATATATATATACATATATGGGTGAGTGTCTATGTCTCTCTATGTATGTGTAGGTCTGTGTGTGTTTGAAGAAGCGCAAATTTTCAGACGGTCTATCGTTTTATTTCTTGGAATGCTACAGTCCCTAATGACATTAAAGAAAATCAAATCTCATTCAGTTTTCTTTTTCTCCCCGGTTCCTTCACGTGCCGCTTCAACATTGCATAAATAAAGAATCATTTGCCATCATTAACCTGGATAACAATGGAGGCGTGAGCAGACGGCGATATGGTTTTGGTCTTGACATCGGTAAAAGCATCTGTGAGTATTTTTAGCACTTCAATATCAACAATTGAATGTGAAATATATATATTTATATATATATATATATATATATATATATATATATATATATATATATATATATATATAAATATATATATATATATATAGTTGAATATTATGTATAGTCACTAATATATATATATATATATATATATATATATATATATATATATGTGTGTGTATCTGAATTGCGCTCGTCAAGGCGTGAAACCCAATGTCACAAACTCACATGAATCCAACTAAATATGTTAGCTCTGTCACTGATATTGTGCGCTTTCCAATAGATACCGCGCATATATAATAGATAAATAAGAAAATAAGAAAATAACATATATGTATGTATATATATATGTGTGTGTGTGTGTGTGTGTGTGTGTGTATAGAGGGAAATTAACAGGAGATAACTGACATCCATTAAACATGGCACGTGGAACAAGAACAGTCTACCCCAGTGAGTGAAATAAAGGGTTCAGTTCGACATTCCAACTGCATGAAGAAGACCGGAGCGTACAACGGACGAAACTTTGTAATAAATATGCCGACAAAGATGAGGACAATAGTCCGAATAATGTACATAATGAGATCATATATTTTTCCCAAAGCTGACTTTGCTCTTGTGTTAAAAAGAAAGAAAATGAGTGACATTCTAAAAAAGTCGTTAAACATTTTATGTTCTTTTCTTTCACACACACACACACACACACACACACACACACACATATATATATATATATATATATATATATATATATATTACCTATATGTAGGTGTATGACAGTCTCAGTAGAGTAATGATGACAGAATATTTTCCTCCTTTTTTTTTTGCTAATGCACATAATACATTTGTGGACGTTGTTCCCTTAAATCGAATATTATTTAGTTTCAATTACAGACAAAAATTCACATCTGTCAAATGAATGATATAATGACCGAACAAATTTTTATTATGCATCAAAAATATTTTATCTATCTATCTATCTATCTATCTATCTATCTATCTATATAAATGCACGACCATATACACTCAAGCAAACCGACCTTCACATTTTAAGCAGTTAATGGATTTGTTAATATTACTTCTTATCACTATAAACCTTATATTTATTGGGGGTCGTATTCCCAGATTAAAAAGTCAGTACAGGTTCGATTCCAGTCTGCAGGAGCGTTTTCTTTATTAAGACTTCTAATTGCTATGCCAGTAGACAATAAATTCACTGTTTGCCGAAACCGGGATATCTACTCAAACGCATTTTCCTACTAAAAAGGACACACAGATTATCGTAATAATAATAACAACGTATATGTGGCAATAAAGTCCACTATAGAGTCCCATATAATAACACTTAAGACAAAGCAAGTAATCAGCGTTTCAGAATTTTTATATATAAATGGTTCTGGTTAATAATAAATAAAATGCTATGATGTACAATTTGTTTTTTACATCCAGGTAAGAACAGGACAACGAAAGAATAGATGTAATCCAAAAGATGTTTTTAGAAATATGTTATTGTTAATTGTAAGAAATTTTGGATGTAAAAAAACAAATATATTTTCATACCTGATGATGTCTGTATGCACAGATGAAAGCTTGTAAAAAAATAAAAAAAGACCTTATTTAACTGTAATTTATAAACAGGGATCATAACATTCATCTATAGGTTCGGGGTTAATGTGATTTATTAAATTTGTTTGCGAAGATGTATTCTCGCCATTTATATCATTAACTTCAATATCTGTTTTTTTTTGTATGAATGATTCATGTAATATATACATATATATATAAATATATATATATATATATGTGTGTGTGTGTGTGTGTGTGTGTTGTGTTTGTGTAACGCACACAGATATATTAGAAAGTGCCTGAGAAGCAATAAAATGAGTTATACTGAGTCAATTGGCACACTGAAAACATCGCCATATATATGTAACGGCTTTTCAGAATCAATAAATGTGAAAATTCAATAGCCCGCGACTGAACAGCCGCTGTCTCTCGTTCTGTCTCTCTCTTGTGGTTTAAATGTAAACCATATCCATAATGTTTTTGCTTTAAATATATTCATTCCGGAAATGTAAATTTACTAAAATAGTCAAATGAACAGACATTTATTGCATTTTTTTTTATCTCTATAAATATTTTAAGAAGTGGATTGCAATTATTTTGTCTTCAGTTTAAGCTCCATATGATTTTTTTTCTCCTTTTGAATATAAAATTCGATGAAGAATCCATTGACGAGTCATTAGACTAAATATTGATTAGGAAAATAACTGAAATTCTCTTGTCGATTTCAGCTAAAAATTAAGTTGGCAGTTAAGACATCTGAATATACTCCGAATGGTATATATTATTAGCGATGGTGTAACTCACTCTATACAAATCATATAATGAGGAAAGAGGGCTTGGAGAATTTGGCACTCACAACATATAGTGAATGCAAGAGAGACAGTGGGACAAAGAATATTAAAATTGCATAAATGGTTGGCAGAACAGTGGGTATGAGTGATAGCAATAAGAAACTCTTACACAGAGCCCAAAAGACGGAAAGTTGTGGAGAGACATGATGGCGTACGTTCTGAGGAATCTATGTATGATCTATTTTCAACCTTATTCAAACAGTAAAATTGAAAGCACAAATCAAACTGCTTTTTCACGTAGTCGGTCGCCCACTATCCAATTTCTCAAACGTTTTCGA
>OZ038494.1:77563621-77633621 GCA_964036315.1 Acanthosepion esculentum | reverse complement strand
CTGCTGCAGGAACATCCCTGCGAAAATTAATTGAAGCAACCGCTTTAGTTCCTTTCTTTCGCCATACGGTCAGTTTTAGATCCACTAGAGTGACAGGGTGTAATCGATTTCTATTTTTTCCTCAGATCAGGTCATTTGCAATGTAGTAAAGTAATATGGATCTATTTTCGGGGTGTATGATGAAATTTGTTTGGCCTGAAAAAATATTGCGGCAGACGTGATTTCATCAGATTTTGATCACGTTCAGACACTATTGTCTCGACTGTCGATTAGTTGTCCTACGGCCATTGTCTGCGACGGACGCTATTCCAAGGAAGCAAACGAAAATTGCAACGCTGCACGAACAGACTAGCAATCTTTACCTGTGAGCAAATCCAAATAGTATGGATTCGCCCGGAAACTCTCCTGATTTAAATCAAATCCAGAATCTGCGGTCAATACGCAAGGAACGACTTCATGGAATGAACATACGAAATGCTAACTTGTGCACTGGGTCATGTTTCATTGGAAAAATACGAACAAAAGTTAAATAATTATTCGTTTTGTTGCAATTAATTTGCACAAGGGTGCACATTGGTTAACTATCGTGCCAAAATTATTGCACATCTATAAATGTACCATTTGTCCGTGTAATGAATATGTTGCCATATCTGGTCTGGTGCTACTACTGCACATCTCGAGATTGTTGACAAAATTCTGAGAAGGTTGAGCAATACAATCGATTCCGACCAGGCATCTTGCCTGCAGTCACTTTCTCACCGACGTGACGTGGCTTCCCCCTGTCTCTCCTACAAATATTTTCATGGTAACTAATCGGACGACTTTTTTTTCTTGGTGCACCGACTACATAAATTTAAGAGTGCTACTAGAGTGGCAGTTAGGTCTCACCTTTTTTCTATTTGAACTAGTTAGATTCGACCGCAACTTCTACTCTAACAGTTTTTCTCGCACTTCCCACCTGTAGAACCCCTTTCTGATTATTACTTCCATGATATCTACACTCTTCCAAAATTGAAATGCATCCCCAATCGCTATCTTTTATGTTCTTGAACACGGTTCCTTTTTTGTCATTTCCTCAATCCTCTCCGTTTTCAATCGCTTCATTTTTTTTCTCTTTCAATCCCTGTAACACCTTGCGTTCCAGTGGCATTGTTGCCTCGCTTGAGGGGAAACGATTTAAAGAACATCTCCTTTGTACAGTTGCCTCTGTTAAGAAAATATTTCGACCGATCTATTTTGTAACCTTCTTCAATTTTAAAAACAGTAAAACATTTTTTAGTCCTGAAAGACAAAAATAAACCGATAAACAAACAAAAAAACTACAGGCAGCGGAAATATAACGCTTTGGTGTGGGGTAATGGTTAACGAGCTAATCTGGTTGACATTACGAGTGAATTCAATCGCCACTGCGTGACGCGTACTCATGAACTTACGCTAAAACTAGGCTAAACTTAATAAATAACAAGAGACTTCCGGATAGTTTCAGTAGTATCGCCCGGTTCGTACACCTTCCCCATCTATTGAAAAGGAGTAGAGGTTTATCACTTGTTTACTGATTAGGATTGAGTTTTCGGTTCCTTCTAAAGTATTCTCATTCTCTTTCACTCCAAGTAACCCCATGCGTCTCAGTGACGTTATCGTCTTGCTTGAAGATAAAATGATAAAATAATGCTATTAAATAGAGTTTTTTAAATTTTTTGTCAAGAATTACGTAAGAAAACTGAACTTACCAAAATTCTAAGTCACGTCATCATAATGAACTTGAATACATCATTAGCATAAGAAACAGAGGGATTTTATTTTCTTTTGTTTTTATTATTTTAATTTTTAATTCCTTTATTTTGTTGTCCAAAATTAAATTTCTGAACGTTTCGTTCTATTCAGCTGTCATTTATTTGGACAGTGTGCGCCAAACGCCAGCCAGATCAGACAGCCAACATCTGCAAGGGGCCAATGCTTCAAGCTTATAACCATGGATGCTCGTCTGGTGGCATATTATCTAATGGAATCTCGGGAAGGCGGGAATGTATAAGTGTAATGGCACTATTAGAGTAGTAGTGTGAAATTCTAGTCCATTTGAAATATGTGTCTTCATATAGAGGTGGAAAATGACACTAGGGATATAGCCTGGGCAATAAAAAACTATGCATCTTAACATTCTATGCAAGAATAATTATTCAGATACAACTCTATTTAACCCGTATCTGGGGGGAAAAGATGGATTCTTATATTTTCCAAAAGCATTTTCCAGTAAGCGAATATAACGAACGTGAATAGACTTCGAACTCGGCTGTTCGATTTCTTACCCGAGCCGCTATCCATTACTCCACCCTCACATCCAAACAGTGGAGAGATTTGAGTGCCCGAACAATACAGGATATTATACTGTTCGCTATTGTCAGAATCGCCTGATGTCACCGGTGCAAGTGAGAAAACTTCAACATACCAAAAAACGTTACAAACATTATAGACAAAAATAAAATATACAAAAAACTCGCGAAAATACATTTCACGTATTATATATTAACACTGAAAAATAAGCGAAATTGCCGAAAATAGGTAATTTATTTTTTTGGCATTGTATCAGATTCAATTCTGCTAGATAATTTTTTTTACACGGGGCGCCTCGCCGCTAATCAGTGATTAAATATCGTATACTATTACTGCTGTATTGAGTAAAATATTTTTTTAGCGCTCTATACTTGTGACCTTGTGTCATACTAAGCTAAACATTGTAAATGCATTTGTAGCCTGTTTCCGATGAGAAATACGTACGTATTTCTCATCCGTGCCCTCAGCCGGTGTTCGAAACCAGATAAAAATGCAGGAGTATTAATGCTGATTTTCAAGTCCTCATTTGGATTATTGGCGTTAATATAATCTCCCTGATCTATTGACCTCATTATTTAGCCTTCTACCATACTAAGCTTATGAAATATAAAATTCCGCATAAATTTCTGGGACGATGAGTTATTATTTAGATTATTCAAATTCGGACTAAGTTCCACAACAGTTGTTATGACAACGTTTCGGCGGTTGGATCCTTCGGCCTTTTTCAGGAAATTTATTACTGAACCCTTCATTTAATCTGTAGCGATAGATTTTTCTCGTTCCGATGTATCGGGATATCTCGTTCTTCGTTAGTATTGTCCAGTTATTGTTTATCCTGTTTACGCTGAGACCGAGTGGGTAATAAACACCCAACCAAGAAATTGAAACCACAACCTGGCCGTCTGTCTCGAAAAGGACATCCAATCGTTTGTGAAGTGCGGCAGGAATTGGCTGGTTAACTTTAATGCTTAAAAACCAAAACTGCTCTCTATTACACACCACAGAGAACCATCCCTGCCCCCCATTAGAATGTCTGACGCTCAACTCTACGAGAGCACCTCTTTGCGACTACTCGGTCTCACATTGACTGCTGACCTGAGATGGAACAAATACATTGAGTCAATAGCTTTGTCTACCGCAAGGAAAGTTGGCTCCCTGTGCCGCGCCAGGAAATTTTCCTCGCTGGAGTCTATCCTTCAAATCTACAAATCAACCATTCGCCCTTGCATGGAGTATTGCTGCAATATGTGGTCCGGTGCCCCTTCTGTTTGTCTCAAGGTTCTTGATAAAATCTAGAGATGGATATGCAATGTAACTGGCCCTGATCTGGCATTTCGTCTGCAGTCGCTCTCTCACAGACGTGCCGTCGCCTCCCTCTGTCTTTTTTACAAATAGTCTCATGGTAACTGCTCCGATGAGCTGCTTTCGCTAGTTCCCAGACGTCATGAAATTAAGCGTTCTACTAGGCTTTCACTGTCGAAACGGTTAAATGTAGCCGTCTCTTCTACTTAAATAGCTTCATGCCTCGCACTTCTCGCCTGTAGAACTCCTTCCCCTTTTCCAGTTTGCCTGATAGCTATAATCTCCAACTATTCAAATGTAATGTCAATCGACGTCTCCAGATGCCTTGATCTATCCCCTAATCTTCTCTTCATCTTCTTCTCTATCACTCCTCTTTGTTCTCGCTCCAACTCTCTGTAACCCCTTGCGTGCTAGTGGCTTCCCGCCTTGCTTCGGGATGGAGAAGGTTTACCCCACCAAAAAAAATCCCAAAAAACAAAAACAAAAAAAACCCAGTCACTTTGATACTGTTATGGTGAAAAACACCTAATCTATAGATAATAGACTCTCCGATCTAATATAAGTAGGAGTCAGTGGGAGTCGAATACGAAAAATAGGTTTAACGTACAAAAACGTTAGGAACTTGTTATAATAAGTATTACGCAGAGTAATCGAGTTGTGGTAGCTGACCTACCACAACTCAATTACTCTGCGTAATACTGATTATTACAAGTTCCTAACGTTTTTGTACGTTGAACCTATTTAGGACCGAATTTAGTTCAAATACAGTTTCCACTGAGGAAATAACTCTACAACAACTTTGGCGACGAGGATGAGATTCGAACTCACGCGGGGATACCCCTATGGAGGTGATTTTCGATACATTTGATCTACCAACGCCAGCAACGATGTTACCTGAGGTACGCCGATTCAAGATAAAAAGAAAGGCAACTGATCATTTGAAAATGGATCCAAAACGTAGGAGATACGCTACGATGTTGCTAACAAAATGAAGTTTTTTTTTTGTTTTTTTTTCCTTTTCTGTAAAAATAAAATAAAAAATTAAGAAAACTCTTTTACTTTTAGGAGGGGGGGTGTTATGATGAAAAACACCTAGTCTATAGATAATAGACTCTCCCATCTAATATAAGTAGGAGTCAGTGGGAGTCGAATAAGAAAAAATAGTCAGCTATCACAACTCGATTACTCTGCGTAATACTTATTATAACAAGTTCCTAACGTTTTTGTACGTTGAACCTATTTAAGACCGAATGTAGTCCAAATACAGTTTCCACTGAGGAAATAACTCTACAACAGATACCGAAACCTGGATTCAATCCTCTTGGTTAAAGCATTAAAATGTTGATTTCTGACCAGGTAGTCATACAAAGCAGTACTAAATAATAAGTGGACGAGATATTCCCAGACATGGATGGCGGAAACGAGAACAATTAAATAAGGATGTAAATTACCTGAACGTTAACGAGATCGAAAAGCAACTGATAAAGTCTGGTTGGTAAAAGGGTCGAAGCGCTGTTATAATAACAACAAGGAGGAAGAAATCATTCCGAATCTGGATTTGACTTTGTGTCGCCCGTTGGTTGGAGGAGTGATTCAAAACCTGATTTCACAATTTGTTAAGGGCTTACGCTCGCTACACATTGAAACAACGGTCCCCCATAAGATCACAGAAGTTAAGTCACGTCGATCCTGGTCAGAACCTAGATGGGTGACCGCTTGGGAATACAAGGTGCTGTAAGCTTGGATGTGAAGTTGGTGTAATGGATAATTGGCCGGAATTGTTAATCGCAGAGCCGATTACCAATTCCAGTCTGGTTTGTTTTATTCATTTACGCGCAAATGCCCTTAGGGAATATATGAATCCAACTCCATCTGGATATGTGTTAATTAGTAAGACTTGTATCACTAAACCAGGGGTGGGCAAACCTTTTAGTACAAGGGTCGCATTCTAAAAATTATAGGTTTACTGGGCCGCATAATATATATAAACCAAAATAATTGATATTTAAAATTGGCAAAATAAATGGCTTTTAAAGGAAAAAATATAGTTTTAATAAATAACATTTTAAAGCGGGCCGCACGAAATCGTTTGGCGGCCCGCATGTGGCCCGCGGGACGTAGTTTGCCCACCCCTGCACTAAACGATTATTGTCTCCAAAAATAAAATTAAATTGCCTATAACATATTTAAATTTCGGTATTAAATAACTCATGGAGATGTCGGTATGCCGCTAAACAAATACAACCAAAATATTTTGAATATTGGTGAAACTAAATCATTTTATTACATTTTACCAATATTGAGATTTGTTCAGTATTAAATTAAAATTATTAAATATAATAAATTGGCGATAATGAATATGGCTTCTTTAAGTGTGTGAGAAAAATAATTACTTATAAATAAAAAAAATAAAAACTTTGATTAATAGAGCTTTAAAATGGGTGGTTGTTTGTTTTTTTTTGTTTTTTTAAATTTGAATAATAAGATTCGTGAAGAGCTTATTCCTTAATAAATACGAGTAATGGTGCTTAGCTGCCTGACCTGCATTTTATGAGGTGAAGAATTCGGAGCATATTACTGATCAACCCACCCCCCCAAAAATTAGAGAAAAGAAATTGCCTTTCAGACGAATTATAGTCAGATTAATTAAATTAGCACATTAATAAAATGGCGGAATGCTTTTCGCGACAAAATGTACAAGATACAGTTTGGGCTGAAGATCCTCCAAGAATAGATAAGATGCGTGTAGATATAGCAAAAGTTACAGCGCTTAGGGATAATCCCTTTTGAAAAGCAGGAGCTAAGTCCGGGCTAGACTATTGCTGATAATTTTCAGGTGGCGCTAGTTCGAGACAGATAGAGAAAAAGTGATAATCGGTGTGTCAAGTGGATCCAAGCTGGCAAGGTGAAAGAGTGACCAGGAATTTATTTTCAAAGCAAATAATCCGTCTCCACGTTCAAAATATGCTGCAACAAAATCTCCTTCATCACGATGTCCACTTGACCTGTCGGTGGGATTTAAAAGCCGAAATTGATTTTGGCATTCCCTTCAAATATACAAAGAAAGAATACACCGCAAAAGTGGCTACTTTCCGGGTGGATAATTACAAACTCTTGTACAAATCAGAACAATGTTGACATTTTCGGCACTAGTGTTTACCTGTTCGACCTGAGTTTACCGTTTTTATTCCAGATACGGTTTTATTGATTCATTCTAAGTGTTCTCCTATAAGACTTATATTTGGTATGAAGTAACCAAAGAAGGGTTTTATTACGGCCACATCACGTTGAAACACCGATTCCTGTACCATCAGCAGAATTAAGCAACGTCGAGACTAGTCGGTACCTAGATGGGCGACCGTTTGTGAATACCAGGAGAAAGTTTCTAAGCTTGGATGTGCGGATGGTGTAATAGAGTTAATCGGAAAGCTTACTTTCAATTCCAGTTGTGTTCGTCATATTCACTTATGCGCAAATACCCTTGGGGAAAGGTATGAGTGCACCTCTTCTCCCAACAGCTATGGGTTAATAAGTAAGACCTGTATCACTAAATAATTATTATCAGCCTTTAAAAAAATGTTTCAATCTAAAAATATTCTATGGATTGAAATAACCTCCATAGGGCCGATAAGCTGAAGAAAACGAATCAATCATTCAAACCACATGTGTTGATATGTAGTTAAATTGGCGCACATTACCTAAACACCCGCAAACTTATTTGGCGTTATTCCTTTTAAGTTTAGCTTATGAAATAATAGTAAAACAAACTAGTTGGACACATAATAAGGAAGGAGGGTCTGGAGAATCTGATACTCACGGGTCGAATAGAGGGAAAGAGAGACAAGGGAAAACAACGCGTGACATACCTGGCGGAATTAAGCAAGTGGATAAGAGAACGTGGTCTGGGGGGATGTGGCAGAGGGAAGGAACTTGTTGAGAACTGCAAGGGATAGAAGGAGGTGGAGAGCCATGATCGCCTACGCCCTGAAAGGACATAGCACATAAAAAGATAGAAAGAAATGCAGAAATTTTCTATTAATAAAGATATACGTTATTCTGCTTTCACAATTGAATACATGGTAGATGATACTCAGCTTTTGTGCATATGCATGTCTGTGTGGACATAATTACCAGAAGCGGTGATATGTGTGTTTTTTGTTGTACTTTTGTTGAAGTTATATTTTGGAATACAGTTTGATTACTTTAAGGAATTGTAGGATATTAAATGGACTAATCTCATGAAAGGGTTCTTTCATGTTAGCCAGGTATATTTTGTTTGACAGCATATCACACTCTCTCACCAAAGAAATAACTTTTCAAAATTATATCTTCTTTCTATATGTAACAGGACTTGTTTCGGCCGTTGTGCTCTACTGACTTCTTCACATGTCTTCGTACATTATTGCTGTCATATATGGTCTGGTGACCCCTCGACAAAATCCAGAAAATATGCAAGATGACAGGTCCCGATCTAGCATCTAGTCTACAATCGCTTTCCCACAGACGTGCCGTGGCCTCCATCTGACGCTTCTACAAGTATTTTCACGCCAACTGTTGCGACGAACTACTTTCGCTGGTTCCCGGACTACATGAATTTAAGCGAGCTACCAGGCTCCGTCCCACCCTTTCACTGTCAAAACGGCTAAATTTAACCGTCTCTTCTACTCGAACAGCTTCTCCCGCACTTCTCGTTTGTGGAACTCTGTTCCTCTTACTTGCTTAACCCGATGACTATAATCTTCAAATATTCAAGTGTAATGTCAATCGACATCTAACACCCTGAGCTTGTTCCCCGTTTTTCTTTGTATCCTTTTCTCAAACACGCCTCTTTACTCTTGTTCTCAATCATCTGCAACCCCTTGCCTGCTAGTGGCACTCCCGCCTTGCTTGGGGTGAATTGCCTTTAGAACCGAACATAGTATTTAATTTGCAGGGTGAGGTCTTGATTTTGGTCAAGACACATTGTCTAGTAATGGTTAAAACGTTGATTAAACGTTTTATATTCCCTGACACTTGCGAGTTCAATCCCTGTGTCGGGTAGTACAGACAAATCATATGTATTCAAGTTGAATGGAAGAAACGGATAAATGACACAAAGATGAATAGACGGACAAGATACTGATACTACAAGACAGCCCTACTCCTCGCTGAGTATGGAAAGTTGAATTATAGTAATTTACAACTGTGGATTGTATAGTGTGTTCAATTAAAAAATTCCGAGAATTTTATTATAGACACATGACGGTAGCAGAAAAGAAGAACGACCGATACATTTAGAATATTTTTTTTTAAGCTTATCACCCAAAGCAAGGCTGGAAGCCACTAGCACGCAAGGGGTTACAGAAGGTTTGGAGGAAGAGCAGATAGGAGTGGTAGAGGAACGGATGTGGAGAAAGATAGTGGATCGACCAAGGCAAGGGGGTTACAGAAGATTTGGAGCGAGAGCAGATAGGAATGAAAGGTGAAAGGATGTGGAGAAGGGAAGTGGATAGATCATGGCAACTGGAGATGTCGATTGACATTACACTTAAATAGTTGGAGATTATGTTTGTCAGGGAAACAGGAATAAGGAAGGGAGTTCCACAGGCGAGATGTGCGAGACATGAAGCTATTGGAGTAGAAGAGACGTCTACATCTATCAGTTTCAACGGTGAAGGGATGGGAACGGAATGCCAGCCTCGTAGGACGTTTAAATTCATGAGGCCTGGGAACTAGCGAAATCAGCTCATCGGAGCAATTACCGTGAAAGTATTTGTAAAAAGACAGAGCGAGGCAACGGCGCGTCTGTGAAAGAGTGACTGCAGACGAGATGACAGATCAGGGCCAATTACATTGCATATCCGTCTCTGGATCTTATCAAGAACCTTGAGGCAAACAGTAGGGGCTCCAGACCATATATGGCAGCAATACTCCATGCAAGGGCGAATGGTTGATTTATATAACACTGAAGATTAGTTCATGCATTGAATATTGATTTCACATCTGGTCTAATGCTTCTCCTATGTATTTAAAAATTATTGACAAATCAAAAGAAGAATTTGTAATGTTATTGGTCCTGAACTGGCATCTCGGCTTCAGTCACTTTCCCACCACCGTAAAGTAGATTCCCCTTTTCTATAAATACATTCATGCCAATTGTCCTGATCCTCTTTCCTTTTCGGCACCTGGACTTTATGGATTTAAGCTTAGTACTTGATCGTATAGTGGCGCGAAAAGAGAGAACCGAGATCGAATTCAAATCGGATTCGCTACATTCACTTACGCGCAAATACTCTTGGCAAAAATAGATATAGGTTTAATAGTAGAACAAAGTGGGCCCTATGACTTTAATTAGGAACAAGTGAACCGGACAATGCAACCGCAACCATCTTCGGGAAATCGTCTGCCTAGTCAGTCATGAATCAAAAGCGACATGATAGCCCAGGCGTGTATTATGAATGACATTTAACTGACTAGATTGGCAGCTAGGCTTCATCATTTTCCAATTGGAATTGCTAGATGCACCCGTAAGGTTTACGTTAACAGTTTCTTTCGAACCTTTCACTTGGGGAACCCTTTTCTGGCTTCTTGCTTTCTAATCAATTTGATCTTCAGAATTGAAACGAAGTTCCAATCGTCATATCCTGTCCCCTTAATTCCAGTTCTTTTATTTTCTCTTTCCATAATAATGTTTTCTTTCCTCAAATTCTGTCAGCCTCAGTAACCTCTAGCGTCTTATTTTCTTTAAATCCTTACTTGAGGTGAAATGATGAAAAAAAACAAAAAAAAACAAAAAAAAAACGAGAATGCTGGTCGGAAAAGAAAGGTATATAGCAAGAATCATTCATCTTCTAAAAAGCAAAGTAAGAATCATTCTGTCTCTCAAAAAGGAATGTAATAATCTCAAAAAAGAAAGTTGGATCATTTCTCTTCACAACAAAGTAAAAATCTTTCTTCCTCTCAAAAATGAATATAAAAATCATTCCTCCTCTCAAAAAAGAAAGTAAGAATTTTCCTTCACAAAAAGTAAGAATCATTTCCCCCCAAAAAACGAATATAAGAATCATTCCTCCTCTCAAATAAGAAAGTAAGAATCATTCCTCTTCACAAAAATGTAAGAATCATTCCTCCTCTCAAATAAGAAAGTAAGAATCATTCCTCTGTACAAAAAGTAGAAATCATTCTTCCTCTCAAAAACGAATGTTAGAATCATTCCTCCTCTTAAAAAGAAAGTAAGAATCATTCCCCTTCACAAAAAGTAAGAATCATTACTCTTCTCTAAAAAGAAAGTAATAATCATTCCTCTTCACAAAAAAGTAAGAATCATTACTCTTCTCAAAAAAGAAAGTAAGAATCATTCCTCTTCACAAATTTATGAATGATTCCTCCTTCTCAAAAAAGAAAGTGAGAATCATTCCTCTACTGACAAACGTATATAAGAATAATTCCTCCTCTCAAAAAAGAAAGTATCATTCCTCCTACCCACAAATAATCTAAGAATCATACCACCTCTCAAAAAAGAAAGTAAGAATCTATCCTCCTTCCAAAAAAAAAAAGTAAGAATTATGCTTCATCTTAAAAGAGGAAGTAAGAATCAAATAATTTATTATATGTTCTAGATAAAAAAATAAAATAAAAACGTTTGTTTTAGACAATGCTTGCATACCGATACATTGGAGAAGCGACAGCTTTAAAATGTGCTTCTTTTTTTTTTAACTATACGAATTTAATTTGAACGCAAGAACGCTTATTCATAAAACTGCGTGTTGAAGAATTTAAATTAAGAATTTAAGAATATTTATTGCGGCAAATGAATGTACTATGTCAATATGAGTTGTTTATTTTTGGCGGAGTGATTCTCCAGGAAATAAATACTGTCTAGTAAGGATAAAAATAACCGAAGAGAGTGAGGAAAAATCAATAACCGCTTGACAGTTGAAGGGACAAATAATACGTGACATTATATAATATGCAGTGTATATTTGACCACTTTGTTGTAGGAAAATCTAATGAGGAAAAAAGAAGAATAGAAGGCCTAAGGATTACGAATGTTTGTAAGGTGGGGTAAGTACGGGAAGCAGAGACATGTGAGGAGGACAGTTAGAGAGAGAGAGAGAGAGAGAGGGGCTGCGTGTGTGAGTGCTAGAAAAAAGACATAAGCGTGCGAGCGCGCGTGCGAGCGCGCGTGCGCGCGCGCACACACACACACACACACACACACACACACACACACACACAAAGAGGGTGTGCCAAAAGAAAGCTTACAGATGTTTCAGTATTTGTTCCACAACCGGAGCTAACTTCGCCAAAATGTTCTTTCAGCAAGAGGAAGCACCTCCCCATAATGGTTTGGCTGTAATGAACTACTTTAACCAAACCTGTCCACAGTGTTGGTTTAGAAGTAGGGGCAGCATCGAATGGCTACCACTATCCCCTGGCCTACCACAAATGCATTTCATTTTGGCCGGGGGTGGTGGTGTAGGAAAGAACGAAGTTTATAAGAGAAATCCCCACACAGCCTACGAATTAAAAGAGTACATTTAACGTAGCCTCCCAGAGCATTTTCTATAAATAGTTTTACAGCAGTTGTTCACTCTTCATCTTTGGTAACTTGACTTCATGAATTTAAACGATGTACTAGATTAGAAACTAGAATTCATCATTTATACAATTAAAATTGCGGAATGTAACCGCAAGTTCTCTCCCCTGTAAAGGGGGAGACAAAATTAGGCTTTTCTTCAGCAAGATAAAGCACCGCCACATTATGCTTTGGCAGCAAGGAATACCTTAACCAAACTTTTCCACAATGTTGGTACGGTAGAAACGACGGCATCGAATGGCCACCACGTTCAGCTGACTTAACTGTAGTAAAAAACAGAACCAGTGAATAAACTTATACCAAAGCTTTATTGCACTTTATTCTGACTACTCGTCTAAAGCCTCGTCCGAGTTACTACCCGCCGAGGCCGAAAGTTCGACAGCAAAGAACAGTCTTAACAACTGTTCCAGTCACTGGGTGACTGGATATTTAGCAACCCCACAGGTGGGTCGAATGTGACACAAGGCCGGTTTAATGTGGGCTTACCAAGCCGGTAGACTCGGCCAAAAATATGCCCATTTACAACCCGTATAAACGGGTTCAGGGACTGTCTACCTCCCCGGACGGCACTTTGCCCTGCGGCAAAGCCCCGTCCGAGTCCCTCCCCGCCGAGACGGGGAGTTCGACAGCAAAGAACAGTTTATACAACCGTTCCAGTCACGGTGTGACTGGATATTTAGCAACCCCCCACACGGGTCGAATGTGGCACAAGGCCGGTTTAATGTGGGCTTACCGAGCCCGTAGGCTCAGACAAAAATATGCTCATTAGAACCCGTATAAACGGGTTCAGGGACTGTCTACCTCCCCGGACGGCACTTTGCCCTGCGGCAAAGCCCCGTCCGAGTCCCTCCCCGCCGAGACGGGGAGTTCGACAGCAAAGAACAGTTTATACAACTGTTCCAGTCACGGGGTGACTGACTTTACTCAGAGTTGGTAGCCATATGATATAGGTTTGGAAGAGACCATTTGTAGTTAGGTCTCCACAATATATATGAAGAAATATATAGTCTTAAGGTGTGCTATATTTATGGGATAAAGTGCTCAATATCAGAGATAGAGCGTGTGTAAACATAAAAGTGAACATTAAAGTCTCGGCTATTTATATATACGGGTAAGTGGTGCGTTGTGAGTAGTCTATTTTGGCGGTGATTTTGCCAGAAGTCGTTTATTTGTTTATTTATTTAGGTTAAATTATTTTGCTTGTCATTATTTATTTTTATTTTTATGTTTTATTTTTATTTCTTATCTTATATATCTATTTTTTAATTTCAATCGGATCGGTGTTTTTATTAACATAGTAATGATTTGTTTATATCACTTATTTAATAATTTTGTTTTGGTTTGGGAAGATAAAGCTATTTACTCAATTTTGGGGTTGATTGTTGTAGTTTATTCTAACCATTGTTTTGGCGGGAGCAGTTTTTAATTTGTTTATTACTTCATGTATATATATATATATATATATATATATATATATATATATATATATATATATATATATATATATATATATATGAAAAGAAATTAGCATCATTAACAAGAAATGCTTGAAAATGTCTAAAGAAGTGTCTTGGGAAATAGACATTACGGAATACACACACACACACACACACACACACACACACGCATATATATATATATATATATATATATATATATATATATATATTTGAATTGGACAAAGTCTGACAATTTATTTAAAGATATTTATGATATGTTTAACGTTCTTTTTATAGATACAAGTATTTAAGCAAATGCTCTATTTATAATAAACAGTATTAATGTTAATATTAATTAAGTATCAGGTCGGTAAATGTTATTTAATACTGTTTATTATAAACAGAGCATTTGCTTAAATACTTGTATCTATAAAAAGAACGTTAAACATATCATAAATGTCTTTAAATATATATATATATGTATACACACACACTCGGTTAAATCCCTCTTGGATATTAACTAAACCCTAGAATCCAAGCTTGATAGAACCTACACTAGGATGCTGAGAGCTATACTTAATATCTCCTCGAGACAACATCGAACTAAATTACAACTCTATGGACCCATCCATTTATACAATCTCATGCGAACGCTGAATGCGCTTTGCAGGAGACTGCTGGCGAGTAAAATAAGAACTTGTGAGTCATCTACTGCTCTGGATACCTAGACATGGAGCAAGACAAGTTAGTCAGCCAGCAACCACCTACATTGACCAGATATGTTATGACACAGAATATCCCCCTAATGACCTTCCGGCTTTCATGCAAGACCGTGATGGTTGTCGTGAGAGACTCATGAATTTCCGAGTTAGCTCGATCGAATAAAAATAATAAATAACAAAAGATATCTGTGGAGACACATGATCATCTAAACGTGAAGAGGCCTAGTAATATTATAAAAGATAGAGAAAGAGAGAAAGGCGTATCGAAAGAGGGTTAGTTTCGTTTGGTTTGTTTTACGGCATCTCAACCACAATGGATTATTTAATGCCGACAATTATTATTTATTGCTGGTAATATTTTTCTCCCTGATGGTAATCTTTCCTTCAAAATGTATTGCTGGTAATATGTTTCTTTCTGCTGGTAATTTTTTCCTTCAAAATGTATTGCTGGTAATATGTTTCTTTCTGCTGGTAATTTTTTCCTTCAAAATGTATTGCTGGTAATATGTTTCTTTCTGCTGGTAATTTTTTCCTTCAAAATGTATTGCTGGTAATATGTTTCTTTCTGCTGGTAATTTTTTCCTTCAAAATGTATTGCTGGTAATATGTTTCTTTCTGCTGGTAATTTTTTCCTTCAAAATGTATTGCTGGTAATATGTTTCTTTCTGCTGGTAATTTTTTCCTTCAAAATGTATTGCCGGCAATATTTTTCTTTCTGCTGGTAATTTTTTCCTTCAAAATGTATTGCTGGTAATATGTTTCTTTCTGCTGGTAATTTTTTCCTTCAAAATGTATTGCTGGTAATATGTTTCTTTCTGCTGGTAATTTTTTCCTTCAAAATGTATTGCTGGTAATATGTTTCTTTCTGCTGGTAATTTTTTCCTTCAAAATGTATTGCCGGCAATATTTTTCTTTCTGCTGGTAATTTTTTCCTTCAAAATGTATTGCTGGTAATATGTTTCTTTCTGCTGGTAATTTTTTCCTTCAAAATGTATTGCTGGTAATATGTTTCTTTCTGCTGGTAATTTTTTCCTTCAAAATGTATTGCTGGTAATATGTTTCTTTCTGCTGGTAATTTTTTCCTTCAAAATGTATTGCTGGTAATATGTTTCTTTCTGCTGGTAATTTTTTCCTTCAAAATGTATTGCTGGTAATATGTTTCTTTCTGCTGGTAATTTTTTCCTTCAAAATGTATTGCCGGCAATATTTTTCTTTCTGCTGGTAATTTTTTCCTTCAAAATGTATTGCTGGTAATATGTTTCTTTCTGCTGGTAATTTTTTCCTTCAAAATGTATTGCTGGTAATATGTTTCTTTCTGCTGGTAATTTTTTCCTTCAAAATGTATTGCTGGTAATATGTTTCTTTCTGCTGGTAATTTTTTCCTTCAAAATGTATTGCCGGCAATATTTTTCTTTCTGCTGGTAATTTTTTCCTTCAAAATGTATTGCTGGTAATATGTTTCTTTCTGCTGGTAATTTTTTCCTTCAAAATGTATTGCTGGTAATATGTTTCTTTCTGCTGGTAATTTTTTCCTTCAAAATGTATTGCTGGTAATATGTTTCTTTCTGCTGGTAATTTTTTCCTTCAAAATGTATTGCTGGTAATATGTTTCTTTCTGCTGGTAATTTTTTCCTTCAAAATGTATTGCTGGTAATATGTTTCTTTCTGCTGGTAATTTTTTCCTTCAAAATGTATTGCCGGCAATATTTTTCTTTCTGCTGGTAATTTTTTCCTTCAAAATGTATTGCTGGTAATATGTTTCTTTCTGCTGGTAATTTTTTCCTTCAAAATGTATTGCTGGTAATATGTTTCTTTCTGCTGGTAATTTTTTCCTTCAAAATGTATTGCTGGTAATATGTTTCTTTCTGCTGGTAATTTTTTCCTTCAAAATGTATTGCCGGCAATATTTTTCTTTCTGCTGGTAATTTTTTCCTTCAAAATGTATTGCTGGTAATATGTTTCTTTCTGCTGGTAATTTTTTCCTTCAAAATGTATTGCTGGTAATATGTTTCTTTCTGCTGGTAATTTTTTCCTTCAAAATGTATTGCTGGTAATATGTTTCTTTCTGCTGGTAATTTTTTCCTTCAAAATGTATTGCTGGTAATATGTTTCTTTCTGCTGGTAATTTTTTCCTTCAAAATGTATTGCTGGTAATATGTTTCTTTCTGCTGGTAATTTTTTCCTTCAAAATGTATTGCCGGCAATATTTTTCTTTCTGCTGGTAATTTTTTCCTTCAAAATGTATTGCTGGTAATATGTTTCTTTCTGCTGGTAATTTTTTCCTTCAAAATGTATTGCTGGTAATATGTTTCTTTCTGCTGGTAATTTTTTCCTTCAAAATGTATTGCTGGTAATATGTTTCTTTCTGCTGGTAATTTTTTCCTTCAAAATGTATTGCCGGCAATATTTTTCTTTCTGCTGGTAATTTTTTCCTTCAAAATGTATTGCTGGTAATATGTTTCTTTCTGCTGGTAATTTTTTCCTTCAAAATGTATTGCTGGTAATATGTTTCTTTCTGCTGGTAATTTTTTCCTTCAAAATGTATTGCTGGTAATATGTTTCTTTCTGCTGGTAATTTTTTCCTTCAAAATGTATTGCTGGTAATATGTTTCTTTCTGCTGGTAATTTTTTCCTTCAAAATGTATTGCTGGTAATATGTTTCTTTCTGCTGGTAATTTTTTCCTTCAAAATGTATTGCCGGCAATATTTTTCTTTCTGCTGGTAATTTTTTCCTTCAAAATGTATTGCTGGTAATATGTTTCTTTCTGCTGGTAATTTTTTCCTTCAAAATGTATTGCTGGTAATATGTTTCTTTCTGCTGGTAATTTTTTCCTTCAAAATGTATTGCTGGTAATATGTTTCTTTCTGCTGGTAATTTTTTCCTTCAAAATGTATTGCTGGTAATATGTTTCTTTCTTCTGGTAATTTTTCCTTCAAAATGTATTGCTGGTAATATGTTTCTTTCTGCTGGTAATTTTTTCCTTCAAAATGTATTGCCGGCAATATTTTTCTTTCTGCTGGTAATTTTTTCCTTCAAAATGTATTGCTGGTAATATGTTTCTTTCTGCTGGTAATTTTTTCCTTCAAAATGTATTGCTGGTAATATGTTTCTTTCTGCTGGTAATTTTTTCCTTCAAAATGTATTGCTGGTAATATGTTTCTTTCTGCTGGTAATTTTTTCCTTCAAAATGTATTGCCGGCAATATTTTTCTTTCTGCTGGTAATTTTTTCCTTCAAAATGTATTGCTGGTAATATGTTTCTTTCTGCTGGTAATTTTTTCCTTCAAAATGTATTGCTGGTAATATGTTTCTTTCTGCTGGTAATTTTTTCCTTCAAAATGTATTGCTGGTAATATGTTTCTTTCTGCTGGTAATTTTTTCCTTCAAAATGTATTGCTGGTAATATGTTTCTTTCTGCTGGTAATTTTTTCCTTCAAAATGTATTGCTGGTAATATGTTTCTTTCTGCTGGTAATTTTTTCCTTCAAAATGTATTGCCGGCAATATTTTTCTTTCTGCTGGTAATTTTTTCCTTCAAAATGTATTGCTGGTAATATGTTTCTTTCTCCTGGTAATTTTTTTCCTTCAAAATGTATTGCTGGCAATATTTTTCTTCCTGCTGGTATTTTTTCCTTCAAAATGCTTTGCTGGTAATATGTTTCTTTCTTCTGGTAATTTTTCCTTCAAAATGTATTGCTGGTAATATGTTTCTTTCTGCTGGTATTTTTTCCTTCAAAATGCATTGCTGGTAATATGTTTCTTTCTTCTGGTAATTTTTCCTTCAAAATGTATTGCTGGTAATATGTTTCTTTCTGCTGGTATTTTTTCCTTCAAAATGCATTGCTGGTAATATGTTTCTTTCTTCTGGTAATTTTCTCCTTCAAAATGTATTCCTGGTAATATGTTTCGTTCTCCTGGTAATTTATTTCCTTCAAAATGTATTGCTGGCAATATTTTTCTTTCTCCTGGTAATTTATTTCCTTCAAAATGTATTGCTGGCAATATTTTTCTTCCTGATGGTATTTTTTCCTTCAAAATGCATTGCTGGTAATATGTTTCTTTCTACTGGTAATTTATTTCCTTCAAAATGTATTGCTGGTAATATGTTTCTTTCTACTGGTAATTTATTTCCTTCAAAATGTAATGCTGGTAATATGTTTCTTTCTGCTGGTATTTTATTTTCTTCAAAATGCTTTGCTGATAATATTTTTCTTTCTGCTGGTAATTTTTTCCTTCAAAATGCTTTGCTGATAATATGTTTCTTTCTGCTGGTAATTTTTTCTTCAAAATGTAATGCTGGTAATATTTTTCTTCCTGCTGGTAAGTTTAACCTTCAAAATGTATTGCTGGTAATATTTTTTATAAAAAGTTATAGCTAGTAATATAAAAAAAATGGATAGTGGTAATGCATTTTTTTTAATGTATAGCTAATAACATTTTCTATAAAAATATATAACTGGTAATAATGTATTGCTGGTAATAATTTTTTACAAAGTATTTCTGGTATTAATACCTATTTTTACACTTTAATAGTGTTTTGACTCCAGTATGGGGGCTAACTATTTAACCATACCTGGGACCCTAACAGGTGCTACCATCCCGGGTCAGGGTGGACCTGGGAACACCAGCAATTAAGAGGTGGTTCCACGCTCCCCAAAACCTCCTGATCAGAGGCCTGGCTGTCGGACGAGGCTTATCGTCTTACCCAGGACGCGGATAGAAAGAGTGAAGGAAGGAAAATAGATTGATACGGATAGATAGAGAAAGAGAGGGAAATAGAGAAGAAAAAAAATATTTTTCTCTGCATAAAGCTTGATTTGAGGATTTTTTAAAAAGATCCAATCATTATAATATGTCATCTGCCATCTACCATCTGCCTGAAGCTGAATTAAAACTGACAGAAAACTGAGAAGCAGAATGCAATCAGGGCGTGGTAACTTTTTTGAAGATCCATCAGCGTGACTTCACGGAACGGAAACAAGACAAAAAGCAATACATCTGTTAACACTGAACACGTTTCTTGTAACCATGGCAACATTTGATGTCTCACATTTGATTGCCGTCGCTTGGGATAAGGCAGATGCAATAGGCTCTCCTTCTACGTAAAACAAGTCACCGGAAGAGAAATTACTGAAGTGCGAGAGAAGAAACACTTAACATAGAACATGCGCTTATTTCTTAACATTGTAAACCGTAAACTATAAAATGATGAGACCTAGATGCCAGTCTAGTACTGGATTAAATTCGTAAAGTTAAAGTACCAAAGAGGAAAGATAATCATAATTATTCGATATGAAATATTTACAGAAAAGGCACGGAGAGCTACATTACGGCGATGGAAAAGCGGCTGAAACCGAGATGATAGGTCGGGACTGATAACATTGCAGATTTTTCTTTTCATTCTATCAAGAATCTATAGCAGAAGCACCGTCCGGGATCATAGGTCGAGACTGATAACATTGTAGATACTTCTTTTTATTTTATCAAGAATCTATAGCAGACGCACCAACCGAGATGATAGGTCGGGACTGATAACATTGCAGATTCATCTTTTTATTTTAGCAAGAATCTATCGCAGAAGCACCAGCCGAGATGATAGGTCGGGACTGATAACATTGCAAATTCTTCTTTTTATTTTATCAAGAATTTATGGCAGAAGCACCAGCCGAGATGATAGGTCGTGACTGATAAAATTGCAGATTCATCTTTTTATTTTATCAAGAATCTATAGCAGAAGCACCAGCCGTGATGATTGGTCGGGACTGATAACATTGCAGATTGAATCTATAGCATAAGCACAAGCCGAGATGATTGGTCGGGACTGATAACATTGCAGATTCATCTTTTTATTTTATCAAGAATCTATAACAGAAGCACAAGCCGAAATGATAGGTTGGGTCTGATAATAACCAAATTCCCTAGCAGCAGCACTATTAAATAATTCAATATATCTGTTCCATTTCATGCCAGCGGTAAAGGCATGCCAGAGAATAACCAATGAGTTGCTTTCCTGCAAGTGTGTGTACAGTGTGCGATGGATAAACTGTCGTCTAAATTACACAGAAATCAAGACACTGGCATCTCATTTTAACAGATATATTTACCATAATTACATAAAAATATCTTTAAATACTAAAGGGTAAATTTATTCAATAAAACCGCCATTGACTTCATCAGCTAACGAATTACCATTTTTAGATATACTCATTAGAAATAGAAACAAATATATAATCACAGATATCTACAACAAACCTACAAACACCCAACAATATCTTCATTTCAAGAGTCATCACCCAAAAAGCTGTATGAAATCCATCCCTTATTCCCTAGGACGTAGGGTTTGCATTATAGTGACCGACAAATACCCCAGAAACACCTGCTTAGAAGAACTATATAGAACTCTAAAAGAAACGAGGCTACCCCACAACACTAATAAACAAAGGTTTTGAACTAGCAGAAAAACACATACATTTTTCTCTCGTTGGAACAACTACAATCTTTTTCCCTCTATACATATACACGATATATATATATATATATATATATATATATATATATATATATATATATATATATATATATATATATATATATATATATATACCTTTGTGTAAATTAATTGAAACAACCGCTTCAGTTTCCTATCTTTTGCTATACGGTCAGTTTTAAACGTAATGGATTTTCACGATGTAATCTATTTCTATTTTTTCCTCAGATTAGGTCATCTGCAATGGTATGCAGTGATATGAATCTATTTTCGAAGTTTATGATGAAATTTGTTTGGCCTTGTAAAATATTGCGTCATCTGTGATTCCATCAGATTTTATGACCCCGGACTCTATTATCTCGACTGCCGAATAGTTGTCCTACGCCCATTGTTTGCGAAAATAAAACGCTGCACGAACACATTGTCAAGCTCCACCAGTGAGTAAACTCTCCTAATTTAAATCCAACCGAGAATCCGTGGTCAATCTGCAAGGATCGACTTCGCAGAATGGTCATACGAAGTACTAAAATGTACACTGAGTTATGTTTCATTGGAAAAATACGAAAATTAAATAATACCGGAATTATTCGTTTTGTTTCAATTAATTTGCATAATATAATTTATATAATTTGCAATATAATTTATTTAGTTTTCATTATGTTTTGAAACACAAAATTTACAGTATTTATATTACTACAAACGTTATTTTCCTTTAATACACATTTGTTCCTTTACTTTTTTCCTGATATACAGTATTTAGATGAATTAAAATGTTATTTTTAGAGGGTACATATGTTTGAGTTGTTTCCCTTGTTTTTTGTATTTTATTAAACAGTGAAATTAATAACAATTGGGCTAAATTGAGAAGTCCCACTAAAAATAAATTCTGCCTCTGGCGTTTTTTTTCTTATTAATATAAACGTTATTTGTACGTGTTTGAGTTGTTACACTTGTTTTTATTTTTTGATTAACAACTCGACACGTGTCTCCATTAAAAATAAGGTTTATAGTAATAAGAAATAATGTTGGATAAAAAAATCCTTTGAAAGAAAAATACAGTATTTAGAGCACAAATATATAATTGTTATAATATTATAACATTGTTTAACATATTATTTAATTTATTCAATATAATTTATATAGTTTTCATTATGTTTTGAAACACTAACTTTATACAGTATTTAGATTACTAAAAACGTTATGAACTTTACAACACGCCTAAATTGCGAATTCCCATTAAAGAAAAATCTTGTTGTTATTATTAATTTGACTGTTTAAGAAGACACAAAAAAGACATACAGAAGTAACAAGTCATAAACGTGTACAAACTACAAAAATAAATTACGTTTATAGTAATAAAATAAAATGTCGGATAAAAAATAATCACAACAAAATTCTGTTTTTTACTTTTCGGTTACGAAACACATTCTAGCAGTTATAGATTCGCTTAAGCCGCAATGACAACAACATGACTTCATTAAAAGGTATGTCTATATTTCTGAGATGAGGTATTATGTACACTATTTAAATTATTCGGACTATTGTCCTCATCTTTGTTGCCATATTCATCCGATCCTTCAGTATCTGTCTATATTTCTGAGATGAGGTATTATGTACACTATTTACATTATTCGGACTATTGTCCTCATCTTGGTTGCCATATTTATCCGATCATTCAGTATCTGTCTATATTTCTGAGATGAGGTATTATGTACACTATTTACATTATTCGGATTATTGTCCTCATCTTTGTTGCCATATTTATCCGATCCTTCAGTATCTGTCTATATTTCTGAGATGAGGTATTATGTACACTATTTACATTATTCGGACTATTGTCCTCATCTTTGTTGCCATATTTATCCGATCATTCAGTATCTGTCTATATTTCTGAGATGAGGTATTATGTACACTATTTACATTATTCGGACTATTGTGCTCATCTTTGTTGCCATATTTATCCGATCGTTCAGTATCTGTCTATATTTCTGAGATGAGGTATTATGTACACTATTTACATTATTCGGACTATTGTCCTCATCTTTGTTGCCATATTTATCCGATCATTAAGTATCTGCCTATATTTCTGAGATGAGGTATTATGTACACTATTTACATTATTCGGACTATAGTCCTCATCTTTGTTGCCATATTTATCCGATCATTAAGTATCTGCCTATATTTCTGAGATGAGGTAATATGTACACTATTTACATTATTCGGATTATTGTCCTCATCTTTGTTGCCATATTTATCCGATCCTTCAGTATATGTCTATATTTCTGAGATGAGGTATTATGTACACTATTTACATTATTCGGACTATTGTCCTCATCTTTGTTGCCATATTTATCCGATCATTCAGTATCTGTCTATATTTCTGAGATGAGGTATTATGTACACTATTTACATTATTCGGACTATTGTCCTCATCTTTGTTGCCATATTTATCCGATCGTTCAGTATCTGTCTATATTTCTGAGATGAGGTATTATGTACACTATTTACATTATTCGGACTATTGTCCTCATCTTTGTTGCCATATTTATCCGATCATTAAGTATCTGCCTATATTTCTGAGATGAGGTATTATGTACACTATTTACATTATTCGGACTATTGTCCTCATCTTTGTTGCCATATTTATCCGATCATTAAGTATCTGCCTATATTTCTGAGATGAGGTATTATGTACACTATTTACATTATTCGGACTATTGTCCTCATCTTTGTTGCCATATTTATCCGATCATTAAGTATGTGTCTATATTTCTGAGATGAGGTATTATGTACACTATTTACATAATTCGGACTATTGTCCTCATCTTTGTTGCCATATTTATCCGATCATTAAGTATCTGTCTATATTTCTGAGATGAGGTATTATGTACACTATTTACATTATTCGGACTATTGTCCTCATCTTTGTTGCCATATTTATCCGATCATTAAGTATCTGTCTATATTTCTGAGACGAGGTATTATGTACACTGTTTACATTATTCGGACTATTGTCCTCATCTTTGTTGCCATATTTATCCGATCCTTCAGTATCTGTCTATATTTCTGAGATGAGGTATTATGTACACTATTTCCATTATTCGGACTATTATCCTGATCTTTGTTGCCATACTTATCCGATCGTTCAGTATCTGTCTATATTTCTGAGATGAGGTATTATGTACACTATTTACATTATTCGGACTATTGTCCTCCTCTTTGTTGCCATATTTATCCGATCCTTCAGTATCTGTCTATATTTCTGAGATGAGGTATTATGTACACTATTTACATTATTCGGACTATTGTCCTCATCTTTGTTGCCATATTTATCCGATCATTCAGTATCTGTCTATATTTCTGCGATGAGGTATTATGTACACTATTTACATTATTCGGACTATTGTCCTCATCTTTGTTGCCATATTTATCCGATCCTTCAGTATCTGTCTATATTTCTGAGATGAGGTATTATGTACACTATTTACATTATTCGGACTATTGTCCTCATCTTTGTTGCCATATTTATCCGATCCTTCAGTATCTGTCTATATTTCTGAGATGAGGTATTATGTACACTATTTACATTATTCGGACTATTGTCCTAATCTTTGTTGCCATATTTATCCGATCCTTCAGTATTTGTCTATATTTCTGAGATGAGGTATTATGTACACTATTTACATTATTCGGACTATTGTCCTCATCTTTGTTGCCATATTTATCCGATCCTTCAGTATCTGTCTATATTTCTGAGATGAGGTATTATGTACACTATTTACATTATTCGGACTATTGTCCTCATCTTTGTTGCCATATTTATCCGATCATTCAGTATCTGTCTATATTTCTGCGATGAGGTATTATGTACACTATTTACATTATTCGGACTATTGTCCTCATCTTTGTTGCCATATTTATCCGATCCTTCAGTATCTGTCTATATTTCTGAGATGAGGTATTATGTACACTATTTACATTATTCGGACTATTGTCCTCATCTTTGTTGCCATATTTATCTGATCCTTCAGTATCTGTCTATATTTCTGAGATGAGGTATTATGTACACTATTTACATTATTCGGACTATTGTCCTCATCTTTGTTGCCATATTTATCCGATCATTCAGTATCTGTCTATATTTCTGCGATGAGGTATTATGTACACTATTTACATTATTCGGACTATTGTCCTCATCTTTGTTGCCATATTTATCCGATCCTTCAGTATCTGTCTATATTTCTGAGATGAGGTATTATGTACACTATTTACATTATTCGGACTATTGTCCTCATCTTTGTTGCCATATTTATCCGATCATTCAGTATCTGTCTATATTTCTGCGATGAGGTAGTATGTACACTATTTACATTATTCGGACTATTGTCCTCATGTTTGTTGCCATATTTATCCGATCCTTCAGTATCTGTCTATATTTCTGAGATGAGGTATTATGTACACTATTTACATTATTCGGACTATTGTCCTCATCTTTGTTGCCATATTTATCCGATCATTCAGTATCTGTCTATATTTCTGAGATGAGGTATTATGTACACTGTTTACATTATTCGGAATATTGTCCTCATCTTTGTTGCCATATTTATCCGATCTTTCAGTATCTGTCTATATTTCTGAGATGAGGTATTATGTACACTATTTACATTATTCGGACTATTGTCCTCATCTTTGTTGCCATATTTATCCGATCATTCAGTATCTGTCTATATTTCTGCGATGAGGTATTATGTACACTATTTACATTATTCGGACTATTGTCCTCATCTTTGTTGCCATATTTATCCGATCCTTCAGTATCTGTCTATATTTCTGAGATGAGGTATTATGTACACTATTTACATTATTCGGACTATTGTCCTCATCTTTGTTGCCATATTTATCCGATCCTTCAGTATCTGTCTATATTTCTGAGATGAGGTATTATGTACACTATTTACATTATTCGGACTATTGTCCTCATCTTTGTTGCCATATTTATCCGATCCTTCAGTATCTGTCTATATTTCTGAGATGAGGTATTATGTACACTATTTACATTATTCGGACTATTGTCCTCATCTTTGTTGCCATATTTATCCGATCATTCAGTATCTGTCTATATTTCTGCGATGAGGTATTATGTACACTATTTACATTATTCGGACTATTGTCCTCATCTTTGTTGCCATATTTATCCGATCCTTCAGTATCTGTCTATATTTCTGAGATGAGGTATTATGTACACTATTTACATTATTCGGACTATTGTCCTCATCTTTGTTGCCATATTTATCCGATCCTTCAGTATCTGTCTATATTTCTGAGATGAGGTATTATGTACACTATTTACATTATTCGGACTATTGTCCTCATCTTTGTTGCCATATTTATCCGATCATTCAGTATCTGTCTATATTTCTGCGATGAGGTATTATGTACACTATTTACATTATTCGGACTATTGTCCTCATCTTTGTTGCCATATTTATCCGATCCTTCAGTATCTGTCTATATTTCTGAGATGAGGTATTATGTACACTATTTACATTATTCGGACTATTGTCCACATCTTTGTTGCCATATTTATCCGATCATTCAGTATCTGTCTATATTTCTGCGATGAGGTATTATGTACACTATTTACATTATTCGGACTATTGTCCTCATCTTTGTTGCCATATTTATCCGATCCTTCAGTATCTGTCTATATTTCTGAGATGAGGTATTATGTACACTATTTACATTATTCGGACTATTGTCCTCATCTTTGTTGCCATATTTATCCGATCATTCAGTATCTGTCTATATTTCTGAGATGAGGTATTATGTACACTATTTACATTATTCGGACTATTGTCCTCATCTTTGTTGCCATATTTATCCGATCCTTCAGTATCTGTCTATATTTCTGAGATGAGGTATTATGTACACTATTTACATTATTCGGACTATTGTCCTCATCTTTGTTGCCATATTTATCCGATCATTCAGTATCTGTCTATATTTCTGCGATGAGGTATTATGTACACTATTTACATTATTCGGACTATTGTCCTCCATATTGTCGCCATATTTATCCGATCATTCAGTATCTGTCTATATTTCTGAGATAAGGTATTATGTACACTATGTACATTATTCGGACTATTGTCCTCATCTTTGTTGCCATATTTATCCGATCCTTCAGTATCTGTCTATATTTCTGAGATGAGGTATTATGTACACTATTTACATTATTCGGACTATTGTCCTCATCTTTGTTGCCATATTTATCCGATCATTAAGTATCTGCCTATATTTCTGAGATGAGGTATTATGTACACTATTTACATTATTCGGACTATTGTCCTCATCTTTGTTGCCATATTTATCCGATCCTTAAGTATCTGCCTATATTTCTGAGATGAGGTAATATGTACACTATTTACATTATTCGGATTATTGTCCTCATCTTTGTTGCCATATTTATCCGATCCTTCAGTATCTGTCTATATTTCTGAGATGAGGTATTATGTACACTATTTACATTATTCGGACTATTGTCCTCATCTTTGTTGCCATATTTATCCGATCATTCAGTATCTGTCTATATTTCTGAGATGAGGTATTATGTACACTATTTACATTATTCGGACTATTGTCCTCATCTTTGTTGCCATATTTATCCGATCGTCCAGTATCTGTCTATATTTCTGAGATGAGGTATTATGTACACTATTTACATTATTCGGATTATTGTCCTCATCTTTGTTGCCATATTTATCCGATCATTAAGTATCTGCCTATATTTCTGAGATGAGGTATTATGTACACTATTTACATTATTCGGACTATTGTCCTCATCTTTGTTGCCATATTTATCCGATCATTAAGTATCTGCCTATATTTCTGAGATGAGGTATTATGTACACTATTTACATTATTCGGACTATTGTCCTCATCTTTGTTGCCATATTTATCCGATCATTAAGTATGTGTCTATATTTCTGAGATGAGGTATTATGTACACTATTTACATAATTCGGACTATTGTCCTCATCTTTGTTGCCATATTTATCCGATCATTAAGTATCTGTCTATATTTCTGAGATGAGGTATTATGTACACTATTTACATTATTCGGACTATTGTCCTCATCTTTGTTGCCATATTTATCCGATCATTAAGTATCTGTCTATATTTCTGAGACGAGGTATTATGTACACTGTTTACATTATTCGGACTATTGTCCTCATCTTTGTTGCCATATTTATCCGATCCTTCAGTATCTGTCTATATTTCTGAGATGAGGTATTATGTACACTATTTCCATTATTCGGACTATTATCCTGATCTTTGTTGCCATACTTATCCGATCGTTCAGTATCTGTCTATATTTCTGAGATGAGGTATTATGTACACTATTTACATTATTCGGACTATTGTCCTCCTCTTTCTTGCCATATTTATCCGATACTTCAGTATCTGTCTATATTTCTGAGATGAGGTATTATGTACACTATTTACATTATTCGGACTATTGTCCTCATCTTTGTTGCCATATTTATCCGATCATTCAGTATCTGTCTATATTTCTGCGATGAGGTATTATGTACACTATTTACATTATTCGGACTATTGTCCTCATCTTTGTTGCCATATTTATCCGATCCTTCAGTATCTGTCTATATTTCTGAGATGAGGTATTATGTACACTATTTACATTATTCGGACTATTGTCCTCATCTTTGTTGCCATATTTATCCGATCCTTCAGTATCTGTCTATATTTCTGAGATGAGGTATTATGTACACTATTTACATTATTGGGACTATTGTCCTCATCTTTGTTGCCATATTTATCCGATCCTTCAGTATTTGTCTATATTTCTGAGATGAGGTATTATGTACACTATTTACATTATTCGGACTATTGTCCTCATCTTTGTTGCCATATTTATCCGATCCTTCAGTATCTGTCTATATTTCTGAGATGAGGTATTATGTACACTATTTACATTATTCGGACTATTGTCCTCATCTTTGTTGCCATATTTATCCGATCATTCAGTATCTGTCTATATTTCTGCGATGAGGTATTATGTACACTATTTACATTATTCGGACTATTGTCCTCATCTTTGTTGCCATATTTATCCGATCCTTCAGTATCTGTCTATATTTCTGAGATGAGGTATTATGTACACTATTTACATTATTCGGACTATTGTCCTCATCTTTGTTGCCATATTTATCTGATCCTTCAGTATCTGTCTATATTTCTGAGATGAGGTATTATGTACACTATTTACATTATTCGGACTATTGTCCTCATCTTTGTTGCCATATTTATCCGATCATTCAGTATCTGTCTATATTTCTGCGATGAGGTATTATGTACACTATTTACATTATTCGGACTATTGTCCTCATCTTTGTTGCCATATTTATCCGATCCTTCAGTATCTGTCTATATTTCTGAGATGAGGTATTATGTACACTATTTACATTATTCGGACTATTGTCCTCATCTTTGTTGCCATATTTATCCGATCATTCAGTATCTGTCTATATTTCTGCGATGAGGTAGTATGTACACTATTTACATTATTCGGACTATTGTCCTCATGTTTGTTGCCATATTTATCCGATCCTTCAGTATCTGTCTATATTTCTGAGATGAGGTATTATGTACACTATTTACATTATTCGGACTATTGTCCTCATCTTTGTTGCCATATTTATCCGATCATTCAGTATCTATCTATATTTCTGAGATGAGGTATTATGTACACTGTTTACATTATTCGGACTATTGTCCTCATCTTTGTTGCCATATTTATCCGATCCTTCAGTATCTGTCTATATTTCTGAGATGAGGTATTATGTACACTATTTATATTATTCGGACTATTGTCCTCATCTTTGTTGCCATATTTATCCGATCATTCAGTATCTGTCTATATTTCTGCGATGCGGTATTATGTACACTATTTACATTTTTCGGACTATTGTCCTCATCTTTGTTGCCATATTTATCCGATCCTTCAGTATCTGTCTATATTTCTGAGATGAGGTATTATGTACACTTTTTACATTATTCGGACTATTGTCCTCATCTTTGTTGCCATATTTATCCGATCCTTCAGTATCTGTCTATATTTCTGAGATGAGGTATTATGTACACTATTTACATTATTCGGACTATTGTCCTCATCTTTGTTGCCATATTTATCCGATCCTTCAGTATCTGTCTATATTTCTGAGATGAGGTATTATGTACACTATTTACATTATTCGGACTATTGTCCTCATCTTTTTTGCCATATTTATCCGATCATTCAGTATCTGTCTATATTTCTGCGATGAGGTATTATGTACACTATTTACATTATTCGGACTATTGTCCTCATCTTTGTTGCCATATTTATCCGATCCTTCAGTATCTGTCTATATTTCTGAGATGAGGTATTATGTACACTATTTACATTATTCGGACTATTGTCCTCACCTTTGTTGCCATATTTATCCGATCATTCAGTATCTGTCTATATTTCTGCGATGAGGTATTATGTACACTATTTACATTATTCGGACTATTGTCCTCATCTTTGTTGCCATATTTATCCGATCCTTCAGTATCTGTCTATATTTCTGAGATGAGGTATTATGTACACTATTTACATTATTCGGACTATTGTCCTCAACTTTGTTGCCATATTTATCCGATCATTCAGTATCTGTCTATATTTCTGAGATGAGGTATTATGTACACTATTTACATTATTCGGACTATTGTCCTCATCTTTGTTGCCATATTTATCCGATCATTCAGTATCTGTCTATATTTCTGCGATGAGGTATTATGTACACTATTTACATTATTCGGACTATTGTCCTCCATATTGTCGCCATATTTATCCGATCATTCAGTATCTGTCTATATTTCTGAGATAAGGTATTATGTACACTATGTACATTATTCGGACTATTGTCCTCATCTTTGTTGCCATATTTATCCGATCCTTCAGTATCTGTCTATATTTCTGAGATGAGGTATTATGTACACTATTTACATTATTCGGACTACTGTCCTCATCTTTGTTGCCATATTTATCCGATCCTTCAGTATCTGTCTATATTTCTGAGATGAGGTATTATGTACACTATTTACATTATTCGGACTATTGTGTTCATCTTTGTTGCCATATTTATCCGATCCTTCAGTATCTGTCTATATTTCTGAGATGAGGTATTATGTACACTATTTACATTATTCGGACTATTGTCTTCATCTTTGTTGCCATATTTATCCGATTCTTCAGTATCTGTCTGTATTTCTGAGATGAGGTATTATGTACACTATTTCCATTATTCGGACTATTATACTGATCTTTGTTGCCATACTTATCCGATCGTTCAGTATCTGTCTATATTTCTGAGATGAGGTATTATGTACACTATTTTCATTATTCGGACTATTATCCTGATCTTTGTTGCCATATTTATCCGATCATTAAGTATCTGCCTATATTTCTGAGATGAGGTATTATGTACACTATTTACATTATTCGGATTATTGTCTTCATCTTTGTTGCCATATTTATCCGATCCTTCAGTATCTGTCTATATTTCTGAGATGAGGTATTATGTACACTATTTACATTATTCGGACTATTGTCCTCATCTTTGTTGCCATATTTATCCGATCATTCAGTATCTGTCTATATTTCTGCGATGAGGTATTATGTACACTATTTACATTATTCGGACTATTGTCCTCATCTTTGTTGCCATATTTATCCGATCCTTCAGTATCTGTCTATATTTCTGAGATGAGGTATTATGTACACTATTTACATTATTCGGACTATTGTCCTCATCTTTGTTGCCATATTTATCCGATCATTCAGTATCTGTCTATATTTCTGAGATGAGGTATTATGTACACTGTTTACATTATTCGGACTATTGTCCTCATCTTTGTTGCCATATTTATCCGATACTTCAGTATCTGTCTATATTTCTGAGATGAGGTATTATGTGCACTATTTACATTATTCGGATTATTGTCTTCATCTTTCTTGCCATATTTATCTGATCCTTCAGTATCTGTCTATATTTCTGAGATGAGGTATTATGTACACTATTTACATTATTCGGACTATTGTCCTCATCTTTGTTGCCATATTTATCCGATCATTCAGTATCTGTCTATATTTCTGAGATGAGGTATTATGTACAGTATTTACATTATTCGGACTATTGTCCTCATCTTTGTTGCCATATTCATCCGATCCTTCAGTATCTGTCTATATTTCTGAGATGAGGTATTATGTACACTATTTACATTATTCGGACTATTGTCGTCATCTTTGTTGCCATATTTATCCGATCCTTCAGTATCTGTCTATATTTCTGAGATGAGGTATTATGTACACTATTTACATTATTCGGATTATTGTCTTCATTTTTGTGGCCATATTTATCCGATCCTTCAGTATCTGTCTATATTTCTGAGATGAGGTATTATGTACACTATTTACATTATTCGGACTATTGTCCTCATCTTTGTTGCCATATTTATCCGATCATTCAGTATCTGTCTATATTTCTGCGATGAGGTATTATGTACACTATTTACATTATTCGGACTATTGTCCTCATCTTTGTTGCCATATTTATCCGATCCTTCAGTATCTGTCTATATTTGTGAGATGAGGTATTATGTACACTATTTACATTATTCGGACTATTGTCCTCATCTTTGTTGCCATATTTATCCGATCATTCAGTATCTGTCTATATTTCTGCGATGAGGTAGTATGTACACTATTTACATTATTCGGACTATTGTCCTCATGTTTGTTGCCATATTTATCCGATCCTTCAGTATCTGTCTATATTTCTGAGATGAGGTATTATGTACACTATTTACATTATTCGGACTATTGTCCTCATCTTTGTTGCCATATTTATCCGATCATTCAGTATCTATCTATATTTCTGAGATGAGGTATTATGTACACTGTTTACATTATTCGGACTATTGTCCTCATCTTTGTTGCCATATTTATCCGATCCTTCAGTATCTGTCTATATTTCTGAGATGAGGTATTATGTACACTATTTATATTATTCGGACTATTGTCCTCATCTTTGTTGCCATATTTATCCGATCATTCAGTATCTGTCTATATTTCTGCGATGCGGTATTATGTACACTATTTACATTTTTCGGACTATTGTCCTCATCTTTGTTGCCATATTTATCCGATCCTTCAGTATCTGTCTATATTTCTGAGATGAGGTATTATGTACACTTTTTACATTATTCGGACTATTGTCCTCATCTTTGTTGCCATATTTATCCGATCCTTCAGTATCTGTCTATATTTCTGAGATGAGGTATTATGTACACTATTTACATTATTCGGACTATTGTCCTCATCTTTGTTGCCATATTTATCCGATCCTTCAGTATCTGTCTATATTTCTGAGATGAGGTATTATGTACACTATTTACATTATTCGGACTATTGTCCTCATCTTTTTTGCCATATTTATCCGATCATTCAGTATCTGTCTATATTTCTGCGATGAGGTATTATGTACACTATTTACATTATTCGGACTATTGTCCTCATCTTTGTTGCCATATTTATCCGATCCTTCAGTATCTGTCTATATTTCTGAGATGAGGTATTATGTACACTATTTACATTATTCGGACTATTGTCCTCACCTTTGTTGCCATATTTATCCGATCATTCAGTATCTGTCTATATTTCTGCGATGAGGTATTATGTACACTATTTACATTATTCGGACTATTGTCCTCATCTTTGTTGCCATATTTATCCGATCCTTCAGTATCTGTCTATATTTCTGAGATGAGGTATTATGTACACTATTTACATTATTCGGACTATTGTCCTCATCTTTGTTGCCATATTTATCCGATCATTCAGTATCTGTCTATATTTCTGAGATGAGGTATTATGTACACTATTTACATTATTCGGACTATTGTCCTCATCTTTGTTGCCATATTTATCCGATCATTCAGTATCTGTCTATATTTCTGCGATGAGGTATTATGTACACTATTTACATTATTCGGACTATTGTCCTCCATATTGTCGCCATATTTATCCGATCATTCAGTATCTGTCTATATTTCTGAGATAAGGTATTATGTACACTATGTACATTATTCGGACTATTGTCCTCATCTTTGTTGCCATATTTATCCGATCCTTCAGTATCTGTCTATATTTCTGAGATGAGGTATTATGTACACTATTTACATTATTCGGACTACTGTCCTCATCTTTGTTGCCATATTTATCCGATCCTTCAGTATCTGTCTATATTTCTGAGATGAGGTATTATGTACACTATTTACATTATTCGGACTATTGTGTTCATCTTTGTTGCCATATTTATCCGATCATTCAGTATCTGTCTATATTTCTGCGATGAGGTATTATGTACACTATTTACATTATTCGGACTATTGTCCTCATCTTTGTTGCCATATTTATCCGATCCTTCAGTATCTGTCTATATTTCTGAGATGAGGTATTATGTACACTATTTACATTATTCGGACTATTGTCCTCATCTTTGTTGCCATATTTATCCGATCATTCAGTATCTGTCTATATTTCTGAGATGAGGTATTATGTACACTATTTACATTATTCGGACTATTGTCCTCATCTTTGTTGCCATATTTATCCGATCATTCAGTATCTGTCTATATTTCTGCGATGAGGTATTATGTACACTATTTACATTATTCGGACTATTGTCCTCCATATTGTCGCCATATTTATCCGATCATTCAGTATCTGTCTATATTTCTGAGATAAGGTATTATGTACACTATGTACATTATTCGGACTATTGTCCTCATCTTTGTTGCCATATTTATCCGATCCTTCAGTATCTGTCTATATTTCTGAGATGAGGTATTATGTACACTATTTACATTATTCGGACTACTGTCCTCATCTTTGTTGCCATATTTATCCGATCCTTCAGTATCTGTCTATATTTCTGAGATGAGGTATTATGTACACTATTTACATTATTCGGACTATTGTGTTCATCTTTGTTGCCATATTTATCCGATCCTTCAGTATCTGTCTATATTTCTGAGATGAGGTATTATGAACACTATTTACATTATTCGGACTATTGTCTTCATCTTTGTTGCCATATTTATCCGATTCTTCAGTATCTGTCTGTATTTCTGAGATGAGGTATTATGTACACTATTTCCATTATTCGGACTATTATACTGATCTTTGTTGCCATACTTATCCGATCGTTCAGTATCTGTCTATATTTCTGAGATGAGGTATTATGTACACTATTTTCATTATTCGGACTATTATCCTGATCTTTGTTGCCATATTTATCCGATCATTAAGTATCTGCCTATATTTCTGAGATGAGGTATTATGTACACTATTTACATTATTCGGATTATTGTCTTCATCTTTGTTGCCATATTTATCCGATCCTTCAGTATCTGTCTATATTTCTGAGATGAGGTATTATGTACACTATTTACATTATTCGGACTATTGTCCTCATCTTTGTTGCCATATTTATCCGATCATTCAGTATCTGTCTATATTTCTGCGATGAGGTATTATGTACACTATTTACATTATTCGGACTATTGTCCTCATCTTTGTTGCCATATTTATCCGATCCTTCAGTATCTGTCTATATTTCTGAGATGAGGTATTATGTACACTATTTACATTATTCGGACTATTGTCCTCATCTTTGTTGCCATATTTATCCGATCATTCAGTATCTGTCTATATTTCTGAGATGAGGTATTATGTACACTGTTTACATTATTCGGACTATTGTCCTCATCTTTGTTGCCATATTTATCCGATACTTCAGTATCTGTCTATATTTCTGAGATGAGGTATTATGTGCACTATTTACATTATTCGGATTATTGTCTTCATCTTTCTTGCCATATTTATCTGATCCTTCAGTATCTGTCTATATTTCTGAGATGAGGTATTATGTACACTATTTACATTATTCGGACTATTGTCCTCATCTTTGTTGCCATATTTATCCGATCATTCAGTATCTGTCTATATTTCTGAGATGAGGTATTATGTACAGTATTTACATTATTCGGACTATTGTCCTCATCTTTGTTGCCATATTTATCCGATCCTTCAGTATCTGTCTATATTTCTGAGATGAGGTATTATGTACACTATTTACATTATTCGGACTATTGTCGTCATCTTTGTTGCCATATTTATCCGATCCTTCAGTATCTGTCTATATTTCTGAGATGAGGTATTATGTACACTATTTACATTATTCGGATTATTGTCTTCATTTTTGTGGCCATATTTATCCGATCCTTCAGTATCTGTCTATATTTCTGAGATGAGGTATTATGTACACTATTTACATTATTCGGACTATTGTCCTCATCTTTGTTGCCATATTTATCCGATCATTCAGTATCTGTCTATATTTCTGCGATGAGGTATTATGTACACTATTTACATTATTCGGACTATTGTCCTCATCTTTGTTGCCATATTTATCCGATCCTTCAGTATCTGTCTATATTTGTGAGATGAGGTATTATGTACACTATTTACATTATTCGGACTATTGTCCTCATCTTTGTTGCCATATTTATCCGATCATTCAGTATCTGTCTATATTTCTGAGATGAGGTATTATGTACACTGTTTACATTATTCGGACTATTGTCCTCATCTTTGTTGCCATATTTATCCGATACTTCAGTATCTGTCTATATTTCTGAGATGAGGTATTATGTACACTATTTACATTATTCGGATTATTGTCTTCATCTTTGTTGCCATATTTATCCGATCCTTCACCATCTGTCTATATTTCTGAGATGAGGTATTATGTACACTATTTACATTATTCGGATTATTGTCCTCATCTTTGTTGCCATATTTATCCGATCCTTCAGTATCTGTCTATATTTCTGAGATGAGGTATTATGTACACTATTTACATTATTCGGACTATTGTCCTCATCTTTGTTGCCATATTTATCCGATCCTTCAGTATCTGTCTATATTTCTGAGATGAGGTATTATGTACACTATTTACATTATTCGGACTATTGTCCTCATCTTTGTTGCCATATTTATCCGATCCTTCAGTATCTGTCTATATTTCTGAGATGAGGTATTATGTACACTATTTACATTATTCGGATTATTGTCTTCATCTTTGTTGCCATATTTATCCGATCCTTCACTATCTGTCTATATTTCTGAGATGAGGTATTATGTACACTATTTACATTATTCGGATTATTGTCCTCATCTTTGTTGCCATATTTATCCGATCCTTCAGTATCTGTCTATATTTCTGAGATGAGGTATTATGTACACTATTTACATTATTCGGACTATTGTCCCCATCTTTGTTGCCATATTTATCCGATCCTTCAGTATCTGTCTATATTTCTGCGATGAGGTATTATGTACACTATTTACATTATTCGGACTATTGTCCTCATCTTTGTTGCCATATTTATCCGATCCTTCAGTATCTGTCTATATTTCTGAGATGAGGTATTATGTACACTATTTATATTATTCGGACTATTGTCCTCATCTTTGTTGCCATATTTATCCGATCCTTCAGTATCTGTCTATATTTCTGAGATGAGGTATTATGTACACTATTTACATTATTCGGATTATTGTCTTCATCTTTGTTGCCATATTTATCCGATCCTTCAGTATCTGTCGATATTTCTGAGATGAGGTATTATTTACACTATTTACATTATTCGGACTATTGTCCTCATCTTTGTTGCCATATTTATCCGATCATTCAGTATCTGTCTATATTTCTGCGATGAGGTATTATGTACACTATTTACATTATTCGGACTATTGTCCTCATCTTTGTTGCCATATTTATCCGATCATTCAGTATCTGTCTATATTTCTGAGATGAGGTATTATGTACACTATTTACATTATTCGGACTATTGTCCTCATCTTTGTTGCCATATTTATCCGATCATTCAGTATCTGTCTATATTTCTGAGATGAGGTATTATGTACACTGTTTACATTATTCGGACTTTTGTCCTCATCTTTGTTGCCATATTTATCCGATCCTTCAGTATCTGTCTATATTTCTGAGATGAGGTATTATGTACACTGTTTATATTATTCGGACTATTGTCCTCATCTTTGTTGCCATATTTATCTGATCATTCAGTATCTGTCTATATTTCTGAGATGAGGTATTATGTACACTATTTACATTATTCGGACTATTGTCCTCATCTTTGTTGCCATATTTATCCGATCATTCAGTATCTGTCTATATTTCTGAGATGAGGTATTATGTACACTATTTACATTATTCGGACTTTTGTCCTCATCTTTGTTGCCATATATATCCGATCATTCAGTATCTGTCTATATTTCTGAGATGAGGTATTATGTACACTATTTACATTATTCGGTCTATTGTCCTCATCTTTGTTGCCATATTTATCCGATCCTTCAGTATCTGTCTATATTTCTGAGATGAGGTATTATGTACACTATTTAAATTATTCGGACTATTGTCCTCATCTTTGTTGCCATATTCATCCGATCCTTCAGTATCTGTCTATATTTCTGAGATGAGGTATTATGTACACTATTTACATTATTCGGATTATTGTCTTCATCTTTGTTGCCATATTTATCCGATACTTCAATATCTGTCTATATTTCTGAGATGAGGTATTATGTACACTATTTACATTATTCGGACTATTGTCCTCATCTTTGTTGCCATATTTATCCGATCCTTCAGTATCTGTCTATATTTCTGAGATGAGGTATTATGTACACTATTTACATTATTCGGACTATTGTCCTCATCTTTGTTGTCATATTTATCGGATCATTCAGTATCTGTCTATATTTCTGAGATGAGGTATTATGTACACTATTTACATTATTCGGACTATTGTCCTCATCTTTGTTGCCATATTTATCCGATCATTCAGTATCTGTCTATATTTCTGAGATGATGTATTATGTACACTATTTACATTATTCGGACTATTGTCCTCATCTTTGTTGCCATATTTATCCGATCATTAAGTATCTGCCTATATTTCTGAGATGAGGTATTATGTACACTATTTACATTATTCGGACTATTGTCCTCATTTTTTTTGCCATATTTATCCGATCCTTCAGTATCTGTCTATATTTCTGAGATGAGGTATTATGTACACTATTTACATTATTCGGATTATTGTCTTCATCTTTGTTGCCATATTTATCCGATTCTTCACTATCTGTCTATATTTCTGAGATGAGGTATTATGTACACTATTTACATTATTCGGATTATTGTCCTCATCTTTGTTGCCATATTTATCCGATCCTTCAGTATCTGTCTATATTTCTGAGATGAGGTATTATGTACACTATTTACATTATTCGGACTATTGTCCTCATCTTTGTTGCCATATTTATCCGATCCTTCAGTATCTGTCTATATTTCTGAGATGAGGCATTATGTACACTATTTACATTATTCGGACTATTGTCCTCATCTTTGTTGCCATATTTATCCGATCATTCAGTATCTGTCTATATTTCTGAGATGAGGTATTATGTACACTATTTACATTATTCGGATTATTGTCCTCATCTTTGTTGCCATATTTATCCGATCCTTCAGTATCTGTCTATATTTCTGAGATGAGGTATTATGTACACTATTTACATTATTCGGACTATTGTCCTCATCTTTGTTGCCATATTTATCCGTTCATTCAGTATCTGTCTATATTTCTGAGATGAGGTATTATGTACACTATTTACATTATTCGGATTATTGTCCTCATCTTTGTTGCCATATTTATCCGATCCTTCAGTATCTGTCTATATTTCTGAGATAAGGTATTATGTACACTATTTACATTATTCGGATTATTGTCCTCATCTTTTTTGCCATATTTATCCGATCCTTCAGTATCTGTCTATATTTCTGAGATGAGGTATTATGTACATTATTTACATTATTCGGACTATTGTCCTCATCTTTGTTGCCATATTTATCCGATCATTCAGTATCTGTCTATATTTCTGAGATGAGGTATTATGTACACTATTTACATTATTCGGACTATTGTCCTCATCTTTGTTGCCATATTTATCCGATCATTAAGTATCTGCTTATATTTCTGAGATTAGGTATTATGTACATTATTTACATTATTCGGACTATTGTCCTCATCTTTGTTGCCATATTTATCCGATCCTTCAGTATCTGTCTATATTTCTGAGATGAGGTATTATGTACACTATTTACATTATTCGGACTATTGTCCTCATCTTTGTTGCCATATTTATCCGATCCTTCAGTATCTGTCTATATTTCTGAGATGAGGTATTATGTACACTATTTACATTATTCGGATTATTGTCTTCATCTTTGTTGCCATATTTATCCGATCCTTCAGTATCTGTCTATATTTCTGAGATGATGTATTATGTACACTATTTACATTATTCGGATTATTGTCTTCATCTTTGTTGTCATATTTATCCGATCCTTCAGTATCTGTCTATAATTCTGAGATGAGGTATTATGTACACTATTTACATTATTCGGACTATTGTCCTCATCTTTGTTGCCATATTTATCCGATCATTCAGTATCTGTGATATTTCTGCGATGAGGTATTATGTACACTATTTACATTATTCGAACTATTGTCCTCATCTTTGTTGCCATATTTATCCGATCCTTCAGTATCTGTCTATATTTCTGAGATGAAGTATTATGTACACTATTTACATTATTCGGACTATTGTCCTCATCTTTTTTGCCATATTTATCCGATCATTCAGTATCTGTCTATATTTCTGAGATGAGGTATTATGTACACTGTTTACATTATTCGGACTATTGTCCTCATCTTTGTTGCCATATTTATCCGATCCTTCAGTATCTGTCTATATTTCTGAGATGAGGTATTATGTACACTATTTAAATTATTCGGACTATTGTCCTCATCTTTGTTGCCATATTTATCAGATCGTGCAGTATCTGTCTATATTTCTGAGATGAGGTATTATGTACACTATTTACATTATTCGGACTATTGTCCTCATCTTTGTTGCCATATTTATCCGATCCTTCAGTATCTGTCTATATTTCTGAGATGAGGTATTATGTACACTATTTACATTATTCGGACTATTGTCCTCATCTTTGTTGCCATATTTATCCGATCCTTCAGTATCTGTCTATATTTCTGAGATGAGGTATTATGTACACTATTTACATTTTTCGGACTATTGTCCTCATCTTTGTTGCCATATTTATCCGATCATTCAGTATCTGTCTATATTTCTGAGATGAGGTATTATGTACACTATTTACATTATTCGGATTATTGTCCTCATCTTTGTTGCCATATTTATCCGATCCTTCAGTATCTGTCTATATTTCTGAGATGAGGTATTATGTACACTATTTACATTATTCGGACTATTGTCCTCATCTTTGTTGCCATATTTATCCGATCCTTCAGTATCTGTCTATATTTCTGAGATGAGGTATTATGTACACTATTTACATTATTCGGATTATTGTCCTCATCTTTGTTGCCATATTTATCCGATCCTTCAGTATCTGTCTATATTTCTGAGATGAGGTATTATGTACACTATTTACATTATTTGGACTATTGTCCTCATCTTTGTTGCCATATTTATCCGATCCTTCAGTATCTGTCTATATTTCTGAGATGAGGTATTATGTACACTATTTACATTATTCGGACTATTGTCCTCATCTTTGTTGCCATATTTATCCGATCATTCAGTATCTGTCTATATTTCTGAGATGAGGTATTATGTACACTATTTACATTATTCGGATTATTGTCCTCATCTTTGTTGCCATATTTATCCGATCGTTCAGTATCTGTCTATATTTCTGAGATGAGGTATTATGTACACTATTTACATTATTCGGACTATTGTCCTCATCTTTGTTGCCATATTTATCCGATCATTCAGTATCTGTCTATATTTCTGAGATGAGGTATTATGTACACTATTTACATTATTCGGATTATTGTCCTCATCTTTGTTGCCATATTTATCCGATCCTTAATTATCTCTCTATATTTCTGAGATGAGGTATTATGTACACTATTTACATTATTCGGACTATTGTCCTCATCTTTGTTGCCATATTTATCCGATCCTTCAGTATCTGTCTATATTTCTGAGATGAGGTATTATGTACACTATTTACATTATTCGGACTATTGTCCTCATCTTTGTTGCCATATTTATCCGATCATTCAGTATCTGTCTATATTTCTGAGATGAGGTATTATGTACACTATTTACATTATTCGGATTATTGTCCTCATCTTTGTTGCCATATTTATCCGATCCTTCAGTATCTGTCTATATTTCTGAGATGAGGTATTATGTACACTATTTACATTATTCGGACTATTGTCCTCATCTTTGTTGCCCTATTTATCCGATCCATCAGTATCTGTCTATATTTCTGAGATGAGGTATTATGTACACTATTTACATTATTCGGACTATTGTCCTCATCTTTGTTGCCATATTTATCCGATCATTCAGTATCTGTCTATATTTCTGAGATGAGGTATTATGTACACTATTTACATTATTCGGATTATTGTCCTCATCTTTGTTGCCATATTTATCAGATCGTGCAGTATCTGTCTATATTTCTGAGATGAGGTATTATGTACACTATTTACATTATTCGGACTATTGTCCTCATCTTTGTTGCCATATGTATCCGATCCTTCAGTATCTGTCTATATTTCTGAGATGAGGTATTATGTACACTATTTACATTATTCGGACTATTGTCCTCATCTTTGTTGCCATATTTATCCGATCCTTCAGTATCTGTCTATATTTCTGAGATGAGGTATTATGTACACTATTTACATTATTCGGACTATTGTCCTTATCTTTGTTGCCATATTTATCCGATCATTCAGTATCTGTCTATATTTGTGAGATGAGGTATTATGTACACTATTTACATTTTTCGGATTATTGTCCTCATCTTTGTTGACATATTTATCCGATCCTTCAGTATCTGTCTATATTTCTGAGATGAGGTATTATGTACACTATTTACATCATTCGGACTATTGTCCTCATCTTTGTTGCCATATTTATCCGATCATTCAGTATCTGTCTATATTTCTGAGATGAGGTATTATGTACACTATTTACATTATTCGGATTATTGTCCTCATCTTTGTTGCCATATTTATCCGATCATTCAGTATCTGTCTATATTTCTGAGATGAGGTATTATGTACACTATTTACATTATTCGGACAATTGTCCTCATCTTTGTTGCCATATTTATCCGATCCTTCAGTATCTGTCTATATTTCTGAGATGAGGTATTATGTACACTATTTACATTATTCGGACTATTGTCCTCATCTTTGTTGCCATATTTATCCGATCATTCAGTATCTGTCTATATTTCTGAGATGAGGTATTATGTACACTATTTACATTATTCGGATTATTGTCCTCATCTTTGTTGCCATATTTATCCGATCCTTCAGTATCTGTCTATATTTCTGAGATGAGGTATTATGTACACTATTTACATTATTCGGACTATTGTCCTCATCTTTGTTGCCATATGTATCCGATCCTTCTGTATCTGTCTATATTTCTGAGATGAGGTATTATGTACACTATTTACATTATTCGGACTATTGTCCTCATCTTTGGTGCCATATTTATCCGATCATTCAGTATCTGTCTATATTTCTGAGATTAGGTATTATGTACACTATTTACATTATTCGGATTATTGTCCTCATCTTTGTTGCCATATTTATCCGATCCTTCAGTATCTGTCTATATTTCTGAGATGAGGTATTATGTACACTATTTACATTATTCGGACTATTGTCCTCATCTTTGTTGCCATATTTATCCGATCCTTCAGTATCTGTCTATATTTCTGAGATGAGGTATTATGTACACTATTTACATTATTCGGACTATTGTCCTCATCTTTGTTGCCATATTTATCCGATCATTCAGTATCTGTCTATATTTCTGAGATGAGGTATTATGTACACTGTTTACATTATTCGGACTATTGTCCTCATCTTTGTTGCCATATTTATCCGATCCTTCACTATCTGTCTATATTTCTGAGATGAGGTATTATGTACACTATTTAAATTATTCGGACTATTGTCCTCATCTTTGTTGCCATATTTATCAGATCGTGCAGTATCTGTCTATATTTCTGAGATGAGGTATTATGTACACTATTTACATTATTCGGACTATTGTACTCATCTTTGTTGCCATATTTATCCGATCCTTCAGTATCTGTCTATATTTCTGAGATGAGGTATTATGTACACTATTTACATCATTCGGACTATTGTCCTCATCTTTGTTGCCATATTTATCCGATCATTCAGTATCTGTCTATATTTCTGAGATGAGGTATTATGTACACTATTTACATTATTCGGATTATTGTCCTCATCTTTGTTGCCATATTTATCCGATCCTTAAGTATCTGTCTATATTTCTGAGATGAGGTATTATGTACACTATTTACATTATTCGGACTATTGTCCTCATCTTTGTTGCCATATTTATCCGATCCTTCAGTATCTGTCTATATTTCTGAGATGAGGTATTATGTACACTATTTACATTATTCGGACTATTGTCCTCATCTTTGTTGCCATATTTATCCGATCATTCAGTATCTGTCTATATTTCTGAGATGAGGTATTATGTACACTATTTACATTATTCGGATTATTGTCCTCATCTTTGTTGCCATATTTATCCGATCCTTCAGTATCTGTCTATATTTCTGAGATGAGGTATTATGTACACTATTTACATTATTCGGACTATTGTCCTCATCTTTGTTGCCATATGTATCCGATCCTTCAGTATCTGTCTATATTTCTGAGATGAGGTATTATGTACACTATTTACATTATTCGGACTATTGTCCTCATCTTTGTTGCCATATTTATCCGATCATTCAGTATCTGTCTATATTTCTGAGATGAGGTATTATGTACACTATTTACATTATTCGTATTATTGTCCTCATCTTTGTTGCCATATTTATCCGATCCTTCAGTATCTGTCTATATTTCTGAGATGAGGTATTATGTACACTATTTACATTATTCGGACTATTGTCCTCATCTTTGTTGCCATATTTATCCGATCCTTCAGTATCTGTCTATATTTCTGAGATGAGGTATTATGTACACTATTTACATTATTCGGACTATTGTCCTCATCTTCGTTGCCATATTTATCCGATCATTCAGTATCTGTCTATATTTCTGAGATGAGGTATTATGTACACTGTTTACATTATTCGGACTATTGTCCTCATCTTTGTTGCCATATTTATCCGATCCTTCACTATCTGTCTATATTTCTGAGATGAGGTATTATGTACACTATTTAAATTATTCGGACTATTGTCCTCATCTTTGTTGCCATATTTATCAGATCGTGCAGTATCTGTCTATATTTCTGAGATGAGGTATTATGTACACTATTTACATTATTCGGACTATTGTACTCATCTTTGTTGCCATATTTATCCGATCCTTCAGTATCTGTCTATATTTCTGAGATGAGGTATTATGTACACTATTTACATTATTCGGACTATTGTCCTCATCTTTGTTGCCATATTTATCCGATCCTTCAGTATCTGTCTATATTTCTGAGATGAGGTATTATGTACACTATTTACATTATTCGGACTATTGTCCTTATCTTTGTTGCCATATTTATCCGATCATTCAGTATCTGTCTATATTTCTGAGATGAGGTATTATGTACACTATTGACATTTTTCGGATTATTGTCCTCATCTTTGTTGACATATTTATCCGATCCTTCAGTATCTGTCTATATTTCTGAGATGAGGTATTATGTACACTATTTACATCATTCGGACTATTGTCCTCATCTTTGTTGCCATATTTATCCGATCATTCAGTATCTGTCTATATTTCTGAGATGAGGTATTATGTACACTATTTACATTATTCGGATTATTGTCCTCATCTTTGTTGCCATATTTATCCGATCCTTAAGTATCTGTCTATATTTCTGAGATGAGATATTATGTACACTATTTACATTATTCGGACTATTGTCCTCATCTTTGTTGCCATATTTATCCGATATTTCAGTATCTGTCTATATTTCTGAGATGAGGTATTATGTACACTATTTACATTATTCGGACTATTGTCCTCATCTTTGTTGCCATATGTATCCGATCCTTCAGTATCTGTCTATATTTCTGAGATGAGGTATTATGTACACTATTTACATCATTCGGACTATTGTCCTCATCTTTGTTGCCATATTTATCCGATCATTCAGTATCTGTCTATATTTCTGAGATGAGGTATTATGTACACTATTTACATTATTCGGATTATTGTCCTCATCTTTGTTGCCATATTTATCCGATCCTTAAGTATCTGTCTATATTTCTGAGATGAGATATTATGTACACTATTTACATTATTCGGACTATTGTCCTCATCTTTGTTGCCATATTTATCCGATATTTCAGTATCTGTCTATATTTCTGAGATGAGGTATTATGTACACTATTTACATTATTCGGATTATTGTCCTCATCTTTGTTGCCATATTTATCCGATCCTTAAGTATCTGTCTATATTTCTGAGATGATGTATTATGTACACTATTTACATTATTCGGACTATTGTCCTCATCTTTGTTGCCATATTTATCCGATCATTCAGTATCTGTCTATATTTCTGAGATGAGGTATTATGTACACTATTTACATTATTCGGACTATTGTCCTCATCTTTGTTGCCATATTTATCCGATCATTAAGTATCTGCCTATATTTCTGAGAGTAGGTATTATGTACACTATTTACATTATTCGGATTATTGTCCTCATCTTTGTTGCCATATTTATCCGATCATTAAGTATGTGTCTATATTTCTGAGATGAGGTATTATGTACACTATTTACATTATTCGTACTATTGCCCTCATCTTTGTTGCCATATTTATCCGATCATTAAATATCTGTCTATATTTCTGAGATGAGGTATTATGTACACTATTTACATTATTCGGACTTTTGTCCTCATCTTTGTTGCCATATTTATCCGATCATTCAGTATGTGTCTATATTTCTGAGATGAGGTATTATGTACACTATTTACATTATTCGGACTATTGTCCTCATCTTTGTTGCCATATTTATCCGATCCTTCAGTATCTGTCTATATTTCTGAGATGAGGTATTATGTACACTATTTACATTATTCGGACTATTGTCCTCATCTTTGTTGCCATATTTATCCGATCATTCAATATCTGTCTATATTTCTGAGATGAGGTATTATGTACACTATTTACATTATTCGGACTATTGTCCTCATCTTGGTTGCCATATTTATCCGATCATTAAGTATCTGCCTATATTTCTGAGATTAGGTATTATGTACACTATTTACATTATTCGGACTATTGTCCTCATCTTTGTTGCCATATTTATCCGATCATTAAGTATGTGTCTATATTTCTGAGATGAGGTATTATGTACACTATTTACATTATTCGGACTATTGTCCTCATCTTTGTTGCCATATTTATCCGATCATTAAGTATCTGTCTATATTTCTGAGATGAGGTATTATGTACACTATTTACATTATTCGGACTTTTGTCCTCATCTATGTTGCCATATTTATCCGATCATTCAGTATGTGTCTATATTTCTGAGATGAGGTATTATGTACACTATTTACATTATTCGGACTATTGTCCTCATCTTTGTTGCCATATTTATCCGATCCTTCAGTATCTGTCTATATTTCTGAGATGAGGTATTATGTACACTATTTACATTGTCGGACTATTGTCCCCATCTTTGTTGCCATATTTATCCGATCATTCAGTATCTGTCTATATTTCTGAGATGAGGTATTATGTACACTATTTACATTATTCGGACTATTGTCCTCATCTTTGTTGCCATATGTATCCGATCCTTCAGTATCTGTCTATATTTCTGAGATGAGGTATTATGTACACTATTTACATTATTCGGACTATTGTCCTCATCTTTGTTGCCATATTTATCCGATCATTCAGTATCTGTCTATATTTCTGAGATGAGGTATTATGTACACTATTTACATTATTCGGATTATTGTCCTCATCTTTGTTGCCATATTTATCCGATCCTTCAGTATCTGTCTATATTTCTGAGATGAGGTATTATGTACACTATTTACATTATTCGGACTATTGTCCTCATCTTTGTTGCCATATTTATCCGATCCTTCAGTATCTGTCTATATTTCTGAGATGAGGTATTATGTACACTATTTACATTATTCGGACTATTGTCCTCATCTTTGTTGCCATATTTATCCGATCATTTAGTATCTGTCTATATTTCTGAGATGAGGTATTATGTACACTGTTTACATTATTCGGACTATTGTCCTCATCTTTGTTGCCATATTTATCCGATCCTTCACTATCTGTTTATATTTCTGAGATGAGGTATTATGTACACTATTTAAATTATTCGGACTATTGTCCTCATCTTTGTTGCCATATTTATCAGATCGTGCAGTATCTGTCTATATTTCTGAGATGAGGTATTATGTACACTATTTACATTATTCGGACTATTGTACTCATCTTTGTTGCCATATTTATCCGATCCTTCAGTATCTGTCTATATTTCTGAGATGAGGTATTATGTACACTATTTACATTATTCGGACTATTGTCCTCATCTTTGTTGCCATATTTATCCGATCCTTCAGTATCTGTCTATATTTCTGAGATGAGGTATTATGTACACTATTTACATTATTCGGACTATTGTCCTCATCTTTGTTGCCATATTTATCCGATCATTTAGTATCTGTCTATATTTCTGAGATGAGGTATTATGTACACTATTTACATTATTCGGACTATTGTCCTCATCTTGGTTGCCATATTTATCCGATCATTAAATATCTGCCTATATTTCTGAGATTAGGTATTATGTACACTATTTACATTATTCGGACTATTGTCCTCATCTTTGTTGCCATATTTATCCGATCATTAAGTATGTGTCTATATTTCTGAGATGAGGTATTATGTACACTATTTACATTATTCGGACTATTGTCCTCATCTTTGTTGCCATATTTATCCGATCATTAAGTATCTGTCTATATTTCTGAGATGAGGTATTATGTACACTATTTACATTATTCGGACTTTTGTCCTCATCTATGTTGCCATATTTATCCGATCATTCAGTATCTGTCTATATTTCTGAGATGAGGCATTATGTACACTATTTACATTATTCGGACTATTGTCCTCATCTTTGTTGCCATATTAATCCGATCCTTCAGTATCTGTCTATATTTCTGAGATGAGGTATTATGTACACTATTTACATTGTCGGACTATTGTCCTCATCTTTGTTGCCATATTTATCCGATCATTCAGTATCTGTCTATATTTCTGAGATGAGGTATTATGTACACTATTTACATTATTCGGACTATTGTCCTCATCTTTGTTGCCATATGTATCCGATCCTTCAGTATCTGTCTATATTTCTGAGATGAGGTATTATGTACACTATTTACATTATTCGGACTATTGTCCTCATCTTTGTTGCCATATTTATCCGATCATTCAGTATCTGTCTATATTTCTGAGATGAGGTATTATGTACACTATTTACATTATTCGGACTATTGTCCTCATCTTTGTTGCCCTATTTATCCGATCATTCAGTATCTGTCTATATTTCTGAGATGAGGTATTATGTACACTGTTTACATTATTCGGACTATTGACCTCATCTTTGTTGCCATATTTATCCGATCCTTCACTATCTGTCTATATTTCTGAGATGAGGTATTATGTACACTATTTAAATTATTCGGACTATTGTCCTCATCTTTGTTGCCATATTTATCAGATCGTGCAGTATCTGTCTATATTTCTGAGATGAGGTATTATGTACACTATTTACATTATTCGGACTATTGTACTCATCTTTGTTGCCATATTTATCCGATCCTTCAGTATCTGTCTATATTTCTGAGATGAGGTATTATGTACACTATTTACATTATTCGGACTATTGTCCTCATTTTTGTTGCCATATTTATCCGATCCTTCAGTATCTGTCTATATTTCTGAGATGAGGTATTATGTACACTATTTACATTATTCGGACTATTGTCCTTATCTTTGTTGCCATATTTATCCGATCATTCAGTATCTGTCTATATTTCTGAGATGAGGTATTATGTACACTATTGACATTTTTCGGATTATTGTCCTCATCTTTGTTGACATATTTATCCGATCCTTCAGTATCTGTCTATATTTCTGAGATGAGGTATTATGTACACTATTTACATCATTCGGACTCTTGTCCTCATCTTTGTTGCCATATTTATCCGATCATTCAGTATCTGTCTATATTTCTGAGATGAGGTATTATGTACACTATTTACATTATTCGGATTATTGTCCTCATCTTTGTTGCCATATTTATCCGATCCTTAAGTATCTGTCTATATTTCTGAGATGAGATATTATGTACACTATTTACATTATTCGGACTATTGTCCTCATCTTTGTTGCCATATTTATTCGATCTTTCAGTATCTGTCTATATTTCTGAGATGAGGTATTATGTACACTATTTACATTATTCGGATTATTGTCCTCATCTTTGTTGCCATATTTATCCGATCCTTAAGTATCTGTCTATATTTCTGAGATGAGGTATTATGTACACTATTTACATTATTCGGACTATTGTCCTCATCTTTGTTGCCATATTTATCCGATCATTCAGTATCTGTCTATATTTCTGAGATGAGGTATTATGTACACTATTTACATTATTCGGGCTATTGTCCTCATCTTTGTTGCCATATTTATCCGATCATTAAGTATCTGCCTATATTTCTGAGATTAGGTATTATGTACACTATTTACATTATTCGGACTATTGTCCTCATCTTTGTTGCCATATTTATCCGATCATTAAGTATGTGTCTATATTTCTGAGATGAGGTATTATGTACACTATTTACATTTTTCGTACTATTGCCCTCATCTTTGTTGCCATATTTATCCGATCATTAAGTATCTGTCTATATTTCTGAGATGAGGTATTATGTACACTATTTACATTATTCGGACTTTTGTCCTCATCTTTGTTGCCATATTTATCCGATCATTCAGTATGTGTCTATATTTCTGAGATGAGGTATTATGTACACTATTTACATTATTCGGACTATTGTCCTCATCTTTGTTGCCATATTTATCCGATCCTTCAGTATCTGTCTATATTTCTGAGATGAGGTATTATGTACACTATTTACATTGTCGGACTATTGTCCTCATCTTTGTTGCCATATTTATCCGATCATTCAGTATCTGTCTATATTTCTGAGATGAGGTATTATGTACACTATTTATATTATTCGGGCTTTTGTCCTCATCTTTGTTGCCATATTTATCCGATCCTTCAGTATCTGTCTATATTTCTGAGATGAGGTATTATGTACACTATTTACATTATTCGGACTTTTGTCCTCATCTTTGTTGCCATATTTATCCGATCATTCAGTATCTGTCTATATTTCTGAGATGAGGTATTATGTACACTATTTACATTATTCGGATTATTGTCCTCATCTTTGTTGCCATATTTATCCGATCCTTAAGTATCTGTCTATATTTCTGAGATGAGGTATTATGTACACTATTTACATTATTCGGACTATTGTCCTCATCTTTGTTGCCATATTTATCCGATCCTTCAGTATCTGTCTACATTTCTGAGATGAGGTATTATGTACACTATTTACATTATTCGGACTATTGTCCTCATCTTTGTTGCCATATTTATCCGATCATTCAGTATCTGGCTATATTTCTGAGATGAGGTATTATGTACACTATTTACATTATTCGGACTATTGTCCTCATCTTTGTTGCCATATTTATCCGATCCTTCAGTATCTGTCTATATTTCTGAGATGAGGTATTATGTACACTATTTACATTATTCGGATTATTGTCCTCATCTTTGTTGCCATATTTATCCGATCCTTAAGTATCTGTCTATATTTCTGAGATGAGGTATTATGTACACTATTTACATTATTCGGACTATTGTCCTCATCTTTGTTGCCATATTTATCCGATCATTCAGTATCTGTCTATATTTCTGAGATGAGGTATTATGTACACTATTTACATTATTCGGACTATTGTCCTCATCTTGGTTGCCATATTTATCCGATCATTAAGTATCTGCCTATATTTCTGAGATTAGGTATTATGTACACTATTTACATTATTCGGACTATTGTCCTCATCTTTGTTGCCATATTTATCCGATCATTAAGTATGTGTCTATATTTCTGAGATGGGGTATTATGTACACTATTTACATTATTCGGACTATTGTCCTCATCTTTGTTGCCATATTTATCCGATCATTAAGTATCTGTCTATATTTCTGAGATGAGGTATTATGTACACTATTTACATTATTCGGACTTTTGTCCTCATCTATGTTGCCATATTTATCCGATCATTCAGTATGTGTCTATATTTCTGAGATGAGGTATTATGTACACTATTTACATTATTCGGACTATTGTCCTCATCTTTGTTGCCATATTTATCCCATCCTTCAGTATCTGTCTATATTTCTGAGATAAGGTATTATGTACACTATTTACATTGTCGGACTCTTGTCCTCATCTTTGTTGCCATATTTATCCGATCATTCAGTATCTGTCTATATTTCTGAGATGAGGTATTATGTACACTATTTACATTATTCGGACTTTTGTCCTCATCTTTGTTGCCATATTTATCCGATCCTTCAGTATCTGTCTATATTTCTGAGATGAGGTATTATGTACACTATTTACATTATTCGGACTTTTGTCCTCATCTTTGTTGCCATATTTATCCGATCATTCAGTATCTGTCTATATTTCTGAGATGAGGTATTATGTACACTATTTACATTATTCGGATTATTGTCCTCATCTTTGTTGCCATATTTATCCGATCCTTAAGTATCTGTCTATATTTCTGAGATGAGGTATTATGTACACTATTTACATTATTCGGACTATTGTCCTCATCTTTGTTGCCATATTTATCCGATCATTCAGTATCTGTCTATATTTCTGCGATGAGGTATTATGTACACTATTTACATTATTCGGACTATTGTCCTCATCTTTGTTGCCATATTTATCCGATCATTCAGTATCTGTCTATATTTCTGAGATGAGGTATTATGTACACTATTTACATTATTCGGACTATTGTCCTCATCTTTGTTGCTATATTTATCCGATCCTTCAGTATCTGTCTATATTTCTGAGATGAGGTATTATGTACACTATTTACATTATTCGGATTATTGTCTTCATCTTTGTTGCCATATTTATCCGATCCTTCAGTATCTGTCTACATTTCTGAGATGAGGTATTATGTACACTATTTACATTATTCGGACTATTGTCCTCATTTTTGTTGCCATATTTATCCGATCGTTCAGTATCTGTCTATATTTCTGAGATGAGGTGTTATGTACACTATTTACATTATTCGGACTATTGTCCTCATCTTTGTTGCCATATTTATCCGATCGTTCAGTATCTGTCTATATTTCTGAGATGAGGTATTATGTACACTATTTACATTATTCGAACTATTGTCCTCATCTTTGTTGCCATATTTATCCGATCCTTCAGTATCTGTCTATATTTCTGAGATGAGGTATTATGTACACTATTTACATTATTCGAACTATTGTTATCCTGTTTGTCACCATATTTATTACAACGTTTCGGTCGTTGTGGGCTCCAGCCTTCTTCAGTTGGTTGGAATGCCGAACTGAACCCTTTATTTCGGTCACTGTGGTAGACTGTTCTTGTTCCATGTGCCATGTTTTAATAGATGTCAGTTGTCAGTTATCTCCTGCTAATTCCCCTCTCCAAGTTCTCCACTGCCTTAACCGGGTATTGAACTGAAGTACATATGGCACAGTGGATAAAGGCGTTTGTTAGATCCAGTGACAGCACCCAAAGAGAGTGAGTTCAATATCCGGTTAAGGTAGAGGGGAAGTATGTGAGGGGAATTAACAGGAGATAACTGACGGCTGACATCCAGAACAGTCTACCCCAGCGAGTGAAATAAATGGTTCAGTTCGACATTCCAACTACTTGAAGAAGGCCGGAGCGTACAACGGCCGAAACGTTGTAATTAATATAGCGACAAAGATGAGGACAATAATCTGAATAAGGTAAGTAGTGTTCATTAAAAGGTATGATGAAATATACAATGGACAGTTATTGCAAATAATATGATATAAGGAAAATAAAATTTTGACTGAATAATGATTCTCTGAATACATATAATGTAAAGAATTTATCGAAAATATTGAAATATTCCATGCCAGCCTCGCACGATGAAATATACATTTGATTAAAAAGATAGCACAGATTCATAGAATATCAAGGAAAATAATTTGTTTGCTGAAGAGTGATGCTATGAATTTACGTAAATCAAATTATATGTAAAAAAAAAGCTTTTGAAACAACCTCATAATTGGTGGAAAGGCGGCTTAAAGTCAAAGCTTATCAGAGGAAGTAATTTGATTATATAATACCAATGATATACCGTTATATGGATAATGAAACTCTGTGGACAAAATGCTTGCAAAAGTAAAATTAATTAACACAGAGAAGGTATTTTTTCCTATGGCGAAAGAATAAAAGAAAGATTTGTACCTAAAAGAATTAGAATAATTCGCTCAAAAAAAGTTATAAAGCGCCTTATAATCTCGCAATGCAAAGAAAATAACTTCGATCAATGGAGTGACGTAGAATTAGACATGTTTTAATTATTTTCGTCTTAAAACAAGTCAGAGCGAGCAACACACTATATTCCGTTGATCAATGGGACATAAAACTCATTAAAACATTTGGTAATCCGATTAGAAAATAAAAGACACATTTCATGTTGGAACATTAATAAAATCCATTTATATGTACTGTCATTAGTTTATCTTCACTGTGTTTAATCAGCTACAAATATTATCTGTCAATTCCTACTCGTTTCAAAACAGAACAAACACGCAAAGATTAAAATGGATTAACATTTAATAATGTCCTTTACTGTTATTCATCTTGTTTATTTCTACAGATATATTTACCAAAATTACGCAAAAATATCTTGAAATACTAAAGAGTAAATTTATTCAATGAAATCACCGTTGGCTTCAACAACGTCCTCCAGATGACTTCGGAATCTCCAGCAACTCTTCAGGAACGGTCTTCTTGTTTAAGTGCATGGATGCTGCCATAATCCTTGCTTTCAGTTCATCTTTGGTGTTAAAGGGAGTTTTGAGGGTTTCTTGATCAACAGTGTCCCACACACAATAATCAAGAGGGTGGAAGTCTGGCTGAGGTTGGTCAGATGTATGGGGTGATTTGATCGTAGAAATTGTCTGCCAACCATAACTTGGTTCTTCTGCTTGTGTGGTATAGTGAAGGGTTCTCTTGCTAGAAATAGGGTCTTTCAGACACCACCATTTTGAACCAGGGCAGCTCTACCTCCTCAAGGCAATTGATGTAGGACTTCGTGTTGAGGCCCCGTGAAAAGATGAATAGAGGCATAACGTCGTCATCACTAGAGATTACTCCAAACACCTTCGTAATCACCATTATACTCATCAAACTCTTTCCGAATTCTCTTCACTGTCTTTAGACTAACACCAAAACACTCTGAAATCTTCGTATTGTAGGTTCCAGGGTCAATGTTAAACAGTACAGCATACAATTTCCAATTTCCAAAGAGTGAATTGCGCCATGGTGCTCTTTTTCTCTCAGACGGTGCCCAACTGACCCTACTATACTGTACAGTTAATAAAATAAAAAAAAGAACAACGCGCATATGCGAAATTAAAAATATAAAACAGCGACAATTTATCCATCGCACGGTGCACGACCATTACGCTTTTATTGTTTACTGTAGAAATTACAAATCCAATTTTTGCTTCTTCAGCATTATTCATATTAATTAAAGGAATCCTGTCGAATTCTTTCTCTGTATGCTTTGTAATTATTAAAATTACTTCATTATGCTAATTGTTAAAATGCTTGTATAAGCTCGTAGTTTCTGGTTAACAATATTTTAAAGTAAAACAAAGAAAGATTAGTGAAGAAAACATTTAATTGCATGAAGGAAATGGATTAATAATAAAATAATTGCGAATACCATAGTGCGGCAATGCATGCGACTCAACACTACGCCTTGCGACCCATTTTGCGCTAACTTTCCTGTGAGCGGGCGTTCACACTCATAGCGAGTGGACGCGTCTATTTAGTCTAGTGAAGGTTGGACATCTTTCGAGGCAACATTAATACTTTTTTTTTAATCATTTAAAAAAACAGAAAATTAAACAGTTTTCATTAAAGGAAAACAACTGTCTCTAAACTTTTAAATATATTATGATTATCTTTTCAAAAATTGTTAATTTCATTTGTGGTCTGAATTCCATGTGATTTCTTTTTACATACGATGAATAGGAACTTTTGAGATAGCATGTTTGTATTTTTTTCAGCCTCTATTTAGCCACACACAAATATATATGCCTCGTACTAGAATAATGAATCAGATTAAGTTAAAAGTATAGATTTGGAAGTATAGAGGAAACCTATGAAAACATATTTCTTCATTTGTGCTGAAATGTGTGTAGAAACCTCCAGAATTGGTTTTATTAAAATTATTTCATTAATTATAAATAGTAGATAAAATTATTAATCGTCCAAATATTTTCCTTGACTTTCAACATTTTGTTAGATCTGGAATTCTATCGTAATAAAATGGCTCTGACTTCGAGATAGCAATTTAATTTTTAACATCGAAAACGTCTTTAAATTTATCACCAAATAAGGAATTTGGCATTGGTTGAAAGAAATGATAATCCGATGCGGAGTCTGGTGAATATGCCGCGGGAGGAAGCATTTCTCATCACCCCATTATATTGGTTTTTTTTTCTTAGCATAAGAAACATGCTGGCCTGGAGTTCTCAAGCAACAGTATGAGTTTCTAGTTTTCTTTGTAAAGGGGCGTTTTTTCTTTATTCCTAACGTTCAAACTTTAACGGTGAATCTGTAACGTCCTACAGTAATTTTCAACTCCATTCAGCAATTCGCAATAAAGCACGCCTTTCATATATTACCAAATACAGTGTAATAACATTTTCGCCAAGTTTAAATGTTGCTGTTAATGCCGCAGGGGGTCATGGGCATTCATGATCTTCTAAATTTCGGAAGTTCACTTTCTATCTCCAACAAAAAAAAAAAATGTTTCTAAAATAACTCCAGCGTGTTTTGTTAATAGATACTTCATATATACTATTTACATTATTCGCACTATTCTCCTCATCTTTGTTGCCATATTTATCCAATCCTTCAGTATCTGTCTATATTTCTGAGATGTAGTATTATGTACACTAGTTACATTATTCGGACTATTGTCCTGATCTTTGTCGCCATATTTATCCAATCCTTCAGTATCTGTCTATATTTCCGAGATGAGGTATTATGTACACTATTTACATTATTCGGACTATTATCCTCATCTTTATTGCCATATTTATCCGATCCTTCAGTATCTGTCTATATTTCTGAGATGAGGTATTATGTACACTATTTACATTATTCGGACTATTGTCCTCATCTTTGTTGTCATATTTATCCGATCCTTCAGTATCTGTCTATATTTCTGAGATGAGGTATTATGTACACTATTTACATTATTCGGACTATTGTCCTCATCTTTGTCACCATATTTATCCGATCCTTCAGTGTCTGTCTATATTTCTGAGATGAGGTATTATGTACACTATTTACATTATTCGGACTATTGTCTCCCTCTTTGTCGCCATAATTATTACAACCTTTCGGACCTTGTGCGCTCTGGCCTTGTTCAGGTGGTTGTAATGTCGAACTGAACCATTTATTTCGCTCACTGGGGTAGACTGTTCTAGTTCCACGTGCCATGTCTAATGGATGTCAGTTATCAGTCATCTCCTGTTAATTCCCCTCTCCAAGTTCTCCACCGCCATAACCAGTTATTGAACTCACGCTCTTTGGGTGCTGTCACTTGATCTAAGTAACGCCTTTATCCACTGTGCCATGTGTCCTTGGAGACCACCTGAAGAAGACCGGAGCGTACAACGGCCGACACGTTGTAATAAATATGACAACAAAGATGAGGACAATAGTCCGAATAATGTAAATAGTTTACATAATATACAGAAATATGGACAGATACTGATAGTTCATATATGTTTTGTTAATAGTACATATAACTTTGTTGTGGATTCCGGGAATGGAATCCTGCACAAATAAATAAACCACGCCAGTAATTGAGATAGAAACATAAGTGTATTAAATGTAAGAATACAGACTTGAAGTGAAGATTAGCAGTCTAGGGATGCGGGTTTGTAGAAAGTATATGTACAAGTCTCTGTAAGTGAAGCCGCAATTATCTCTCTCTCTCTCTCTGGACTCTCGTATAACTCTCTGTGAACAACCTGTGTAGTGTCTCCGTATCTCTTACCCTGACTCAACGTATCTCAACCTGCAGGTATTCTCTCTGTCAGTATAATTATACTTTGGACGAGTCCATCTTGTGTAAAAGGGCTTTAGTTTAAGCCTCTAATGATTTTTTTTCTTTTTCTTTCAGATTTAACAACTTAACTCTTTGACAATTTCAACCATGGAAAGAGCAAACACCATGTTAAAGTTATCGAAGCCTATTACAAAAATGGACATTCAAACAGAAATGCATTTCACGCACTTCGCGATTTATTTGATCAAGATAATCAACCGAGAGTCGGAAACGATGTAACGTTGTTGTGGAGAGGTCCACTTTCTGCCCGCGATGACGAATAGAGGTGTCTGGATTTTCGGCCACATTCTCGTGCACTGCAGAAACATTTTCAGCTGAACGGTGTAAACGAGCACGCAATGGTGTTTTGACATCTGCCACCGACTCAGTTTGTTTGAATTTACGAACAATTGCGCTCTTGAAACTTTAATACATTGTTTGATTCTTAATCTTTCCATGGTTAAAATTGCCAAAGACTTAATTTGTTAAATCTGAAAGAAAAGAAAACAAATCATTAGACGCTTTAACCTAATTTGCATTTCAAATCGGTTCAAGTTATTGGAACACCCTTTATTTATTAATCGTAATATTTTCTTTGCCCTGTAAAATTGTGCAAAAACTCCGTAAGTTTTTAAAATCCATCTTGATGAAACATTGTTTGAACGTCAAAAGGTTTTCAATTAATTTTTGATATTCGAAGACATTTTTAAATTTGTGATTACGTAAAGAAAACTCTATGGAGCGAAACAAAAGATATACCGATGCCGTCAAGTCGAGTGAATATGCCGCGTGAGGAAGAATTTCCCATCCCAAATTCATTATAGTTGATAGAGGTGTACACATGGCATTTCCATGCAGATGTATGACTTTCCTGTTCCCCTGTCCTGTAAATAACCTTTTTTGTTACTTCAGATAAAATGTGAACTTTCAGCAATAAAATTTTAAACAGAATTCAGCAATTTGTAATGCAGAACGTATTTTATATCTTAACGGAGTAATAATTTTTCCCTAAATTTTTAGTTTTATCGTTAATGCTGCAGTCTGCCCTTTTGTGTATTAATGTTCACACACTACAAGGCCCAAGAGCCACTAAAGGCAAAGGGTTACTGTGTGGTGTTGCATGAACGTAAGAAAAGTCGAGTTTATGGGGTTATTCAGGAAGGATAATGGTTAACACTAGACTTGAAGAAGAGTCTGTTCCACGAAGCAGCAATTCTTAGGTAGAAGCTGCCCAATTAGAAATTACCCCTTACTAATGGAATACGAAGGGAATGAGGATGATGACATGGCGGGTCTCAGTTGAAAAGGTCAGGAACACATGCCATGGAAAGTTTTCGAAGTTTTTGATTATAGTGACGGCCACCATTTCCATTGCTAATAAAAATCTCCCACAAAAAATTCTGTTTCTTCATATCTTGCAAGAGACGTTAATATGCTGCCCGGCGATTTGTTCTGACAATTCATGTGGCAGCTATAGTCACGCTTTTTGAGTCTTGACTATTTTGAAAATTTCCTAGTTGATAGACATCAAGCTCACGACGTTTTCACTGCAGCTGCAGTAAGAATTCTTACTGCAGCTGCTGTAAGAATTTCAACAAGCTTCTGATGTTTTTTTGACAAATAGGTTAGGTTTTAATCATCTCCATAGACTAAATAAATATTAACGTCAACATTACCATGAATGGAAATTCACTGGAGGAAGTGTCCCGTTTTAAATAATTACGAGCAATCTTGTCTAAAGATGGTACCTGCAACTCGAAAATCCGCACACAGACTGCCGCAGCTATGTCAGCGATGGCCAAATTGACAAGAATATTGAGGAGCAAAATCAACTTTCAGACAGCCTGTACAAATCTCTGGTAGTCTCCATTCTCCTATATGGATGTGGAACGTGGAAACTGCAGATACAGAGAGAACGATCCAAGTATTTGAGGACAAATGCATAAGAAAACTCCTTGGTATCTTCTATTGGATAAACAAAAAAACAATGAGTTTCTGCGGACAATGTTTAAAAGTTTTGTGGGTTAGCATGAACCTCTTCCTGTCACTGTCAAATGGAGACAAGTGGCGTAGTTTCGGGACATTACAAAGCACGACAGCCTGTGCAAGAGAATTATGCAAGGCACCGTTGAAGGTGAACGTAGGAGCGGACGCCAACAAAACAAATCATTGGACAATGTCAAACAATGGACAGGTATGACTGTACCGGAATTGCTGATGGTTGCCGTTTATAGACCGTTGTGGAAAAGACTTAGTGTGACATCTGCATTCGGATCCACCATACGATTGCAAAAATCAAGGGGATGATGATGAAGATGATAATGATGATAGACTATATCATCTTCGATTCTACTGTTTCTATCTTGGTCAAATTGAAAAGAAATGCGTCGCATCTGTAACTTGTCTGTTGCTCGTTTTCTGTGTCAACACAGGAGAAACTAACAGTGAATATCGAAACACTGCTTTAGAGAGAGAGAGAGAGAGAGAGAGAGAGAGAGAGTGAGAGAGAGAGAGAGAGAGTGAGAGAGAGAGAGAGAGAGAGAGAGAGAGAGAGAGCAAAAAGACAAAATTCACCAAGAACTGCAAAGGACAGTATATTGTGTTGAGCAATGGCTGCCAAGGACACGGCACCCAGAAGACGAAGTAGGGGAGAATCAGTGGATTCATGTACGTCCTTATGTAGGTTATTAAACAAAAATGAAGTTAACGGCCTCGGTCAGGATTTGAACTCGACATGTCTATTCCACATAGCGTACTACTAACCCATATGATACCTAAACATATTTCAGTAAATTTTAGGTAAGTATATTAATAATGACCGGTTGCTTTTTCCGGGATACCCTCTTGCAGCCAATCAGGCTTTTGTTCAGGAAACAGTTGTGTTTGCTCAACACCCGCAGATACCAACTGTGATTTATACTGTAATTAAGCTGGGCGGAGTTTAGTTACAGTTTTCTGGGAGATAGCGCATTACCTGGCGGGATTAAACGTTTGTTCAAGATTAGTACACTCGGTGACGATGGCTTGTGACTTCGAGCTAGCACAACCATGAACGTTCTAAGAACAGTTCCATTGACCCAATGTCTCTTACAAAGCATGGGTCAACCGGAGGTATGGTTTTCAAGTACTTTCCAAATGTTCAACACGTTGGGATCGTCCCCCACTCCCAAGAATGATAACATGAAGAAATCACCTGCATGACAAATCTAGATTGGTAGAGATATGTACTCGTGGCTCATAGTCAGAAATCTAACGTTTTAATCATTAGACAACGATCCAATATTATATAATATACAGGGTGAATTGTCGCCATTTTCTATTTTTAATTTCACGCATGCGCGTGTTATTTTTTTTTATTTTGTTAACTGCACTGTAGAGTACGTTCAGTTGTGCACCGTCTGCGAGAAAAAGAGCACCATGATGAATTTTGTACTGCTTAGAATTCACACCGGAAGCTCCTATACGAACATTTCAGTGGGATTAGGTGTCAATCTGAGGAGAGAGGAGAGGACTGGGAAAGATTTGGATGAGTCTAGTGGTGATTACGAAGTTGTTTGGAGTAATCACTAGTGATGACGACTTGATGCCTACATTCATCTACTTACAGTGTCTCAGACTTAACACAGAGACATATATCAAGTGCCTTAAGGAGGTAGTGCTGCCCTGGGTTAAGAGGATGCCTGCTGGAAGAACCGATATCTGGTAACAGAACTATGCACCATGTCACACAAGCAGGAGAAGCCAGTCATGGTTTTCGGACAATTTCTGCGACCACGTCACCCCTTACATCTGGCCACATAACTCCTCAGACTGCAACCTTCTTGATTATTATGTGTGGAGCGCAGTTGAGCCAAAGATGAACTGAAGGCAAGCATTTTGGCAGCATTCACCAACTTAAACAAGGAGACAGACCAGAAGAGTTGCACAATGTTCCGAAGGTTGAAGATGTCGTGGTTGAAGCTAATGGTGATTTTACTGAAGAAATTTATACTTTAGTATTTCAAGATATTTTTGTGTAATTTCAGTAAATAAGCCTGTTAAAATGAGATGTCCTTTGGACGATAATTTTCCCATCGAATCCTGTATATAAAATGTAAAGTTTGCACTATACCGCGTGTGCTGGCATGTGTTGACGCTAAAAAAGACTTCAAAAAGAAGAATTTGTTATTTTGGTTTGAAACCAAACTTACCTTTATGTGAGGTGTGTAGCTGCAAAACAGTTCAAAGTAACCTAAAAGACATCCATCCTAATAATGTTTAGTCTTTGGTTTTATCTCAAGAAGCAAGAACCTAAAAGACAAAAAAAACCCCAAAAAACAAAACCCTTTTTGACAGCTGCCATTCACATAGTGATAGATTTTTCTTTCAAAACAATATCAAGTGAATATTTTCGACAGTGATTTGTTTTTAATCATTTGTAAAATGCCAAATAACGTAATTCCCCGCTATCCGAAATTTCGTTTTACGCCACTTCATTTTTATGTTAGATTGCTAATGATGCCGTTCCCCTTAAGTATATTGTCACTGCATCGTGTCCACTAAAAATAAATAAATAAAAATTAATTATACTGTCACAAATTATTATGATAAAATATAACAATTATAGTTATAAATAGGATTCACCCTTTCGAAACATATGAGAATCAGCCTCAATCTTCTGCCCTATTCCACCCGTAAAAACACGTGACGCCATCAATGTAGGCCAAGTAGTGAACACGAGGGTTTAACTAACATTTTGTTACCTTACATTTTCAGAACAGAATGATAACATTTGTCCTTTCTTAACACTCATAACCAAAATTCGTGGTAAGAAAACAATAGGCTCTTGTTTTTTCTTCAACTAAATTATCTGGAAAATTAACTTCAAAACATTATATGAAAAAGAAAGAAAGTCTGTATAGAATTTAGTCAGTATTTCTGCCTCTCCTGCCTCTAACACCAAATAAAAAATCACTTTCGACCAGATATGAAACAATTATCTCGACTCCAATCACTTTCTCACCGACGTGATGTTGTCACCTTCTATCTTTTCTTTATTTGCATGGCAATTGTTTTGATATTCTTTTTCCCTAGTGCTCCGACTACATAAATTTGAAAGTGATACTAGATTGGCAATTAGGTCTCACCGTTTTACTGTTTAACAAGCTAAAGGCAACCGTTACTTCTACTCCAACAGTTTCTTTTCTCGAACCTGTGGAATGCCCTCCCGTTTTCTTGCTACCCTGATAACTACAATCTTCAAAAATTTAAATGCAACGTCAAGTTCCATTTTCTGTCTTCTCGAACCCTGTTCCTCTTTTGTCCTTTCCTCAATTCTTCTCACTAAGGTCTTTGCATTCTCTTTCAAACCCTGTAAAATCATGCGTTCTATTGCATTGCTTAGGGTGAAACAATTAAAAATAGTAATACTTGTTTTGTTGTTTGTCATTTTCTACAAGTAATTTTGTATGTATGAATGTTAAGGGGTTTATATTATTTGCCCAGAGCTATAACTCCCCCTACAATGGTATTGTTTTAACCAATCTTCGAAATAGCGTAATGCGAAAATCAGTTATCATTAATTCATATGGGGGAAAAGTTTTGAGCATTCCCAAACCTAAATCTTTTGTATTTCCGTGCCTCGATCTCAAGACTTATTCATTCTGCTGTGACTGCTGCGGGAAGGAGAAATTTTTAGCCTCACGGACTATTCTATGATGCAGTCTTTGGTTGGTAATCGAAAAATCCTGACAATCTTCCATGAAACCATGTGCTATTTAAAAGTTAAAAAAAAGGAAGAATGTATGCGTCATTTAAAGAAATACTTCTCTGAAATCATTGCAGCATCGTCAGTCGTGGCGAAAATTCCCGTGCAGGTCTATTTTGGGATATGGGAATTCTCAGATAATTTCCTCTTGTAAATCAACACTAATTGTTTCTCCGTCTTACGCCATTTTAGTTAATAAAATTTTTCATCTAATTTCGAACAGTGTGAAAAAAACTATAAAAAGCAAAAGTAAAAGTAATCTAAAGGGACTCAATATCAAAAAAAGAACAAAAAATAAAGACTACTTCCCCCATCTCCTTTGAAGTACCGTACATGGGCATGAATATAGCGATATGAAAGTGCTATGTTTGACTTCGTATTTTATCAGTCTGGCAGTAGCTCTTTATCTTGCACCCCGAGAGCTAGTCTACTCTTACAACTTGGGCATTTATATAGTCTATGCTTTACCTATGCTAATTAGGAAGTCATTTAGATATCGCTACAAAAAGGATTACCGCTCATAAAGGATAATGGTGAAATCCGTGCTATACAGTGATTTACCAAGCGTAGCTTAGATGTGGCAAAAGGCTTAAGTGTCGGGGGTGGGGACACAGTGAGGATCGTACTCACTACCCACTCGTAATTGTTTTAGCGGGACAAGCTTACTAACCATCGCACCACAGCGTGGTGCCCAGATATAGTGATTTTCTAACCCCGGCTTAGATGTGGCACAAGGCCGAAAGTAAGGGGCACCCAGTGAGGATCGAACTTACAACTCAGTCGTAACTGATCTAGCAAGTCAAGCTTTCTAACGATTACACCACGTTGAGGTGCCCAAATGCGTACTCTATATGGTCTGTGTTCTAAGTTCAGATTACCAAACATTTTTGTAGATACAGAAATGATTCCTGATATTACAGTAAAAAAGGGGTATTAAAAGAATGTATATAGAAATCATATTATTATACGTTTATTTATATAATATTTTACTATAGAAATTCTCTACAGTTGTTTTTATTTCAGAGTCTGTCTATATTTCTGAGATGAGGTATTATGTACAGTATTTACATTATTCGGACTATTGTCCTCATCTTTGTCGCCATATTTGTCACAACGTTTCGACCGTTGTACGCTCCGGCCTTCTTCAGGTGGTTGGAATTTCGAACCGAACCCTTTATTTCGATCACTGGGGTAGACTGTTCTAGTTCCACGAGCCATGTTTGATGGATGTCAGTTATCAGTTATCTCCTGGTAATTCCCTCTGAAAGTTCTCCACTGCCTGAACTGGGTATTGAACTCACACTCTTTGGGTCTGTTACTGGATCTAACCAACGCCTTTATCCACCGTACCATGTGTCAGAGGGAAAATTACCAGGAGATAACTGATAACTGACATCCATCAAACATGGCTCGTGGAACTAGAACAGTCTACCCCAGTGATCGAAATAAAGGGTTCGGTTCGAAATTCCAACCACCTGAAGAAGGCCGGAGCGTACAACGGCCGAAACGTTGTGACAAATATGGCGACAAAGATGAGGACAATAGTCCGAATAATGTAAATATTGTTTTTATTTGTTATATACACTTATTTTTTATACTGTTTATATATACCTCGTTCCACACTAAGATAACAGCGGCGTTATTCACATCGGAAATAATTTGATCCGATGATTCCATCTATCTTTTTATAAATATAAAAAAGTTTAGTATTATTCAGAGAAATCAATTAGGTTTATTTTATTCCTAAGCAGTATGAGATGGAGGATGATGACTACTTGTAAATTCTTTAATGTAATATGAGCACTGGTAAAAAACGATTGCTGAAGACGACGGTTTATAGTACCCAGAAATTCATACAGAGATGTCCTCAAGGACACATGGCACAGTGGATAAAGGCGTTGGTTTGATTCAGGGACAGGATCCAAAAAGTGTGAGTTCAATACCCGGCTAAAGCAGAGGAAAACTTGGAGAGGGGAATTAACAGGAGACAACTGACATCCATTAAAAATGGTACGTGGAACTAGAACAGTCTACCCCAGTGAGCGAAATAAAGGGTTTAGTTCGACATTCCAACCACCGTTGTAATAAATATAGCGACAAGGATGAGGACAATAGTCCGAATAATGTAAATAGTGTAAAAGACCTGTTTGGTCAAAATTTACTCTTTTGGTGGTGAGGTTGTAGTGACATGGTCTATGGTTATATGAAGGCCGTGCGCTGCTCAGGACACATGGCTCCCTATCTCGGCAGTATCAACAAGATCCATAGGAATGCAAGGCATTATATTTGGGTCTTCAGATATTGCCGGAAGGTTGTCCGTGTTGAGTGTTGCAGGAATATTGTTATTATTATTAAAACAAAATATGATGATAATTATAAATAAAATCTAATTTAAACCTCGTTTAAAATAAATTAAATAAATAAAATTAAAAACAAAAAAATTACTTCCAGCTTGCAACAGGGACGGTTCCAGCCGGAAGCAAGGAATATCCCGCCAAGTGACGTGAGATTCAATCTCTTCGCCCAAGATCTGTCGGGATGACAACACGTGTGTATCATACCTTCATGCTAGGACCTGTGATATTAAGTAGTGATTTAATCCCTTGTATAACATGGCCATTAACATAATTGTAATGTGAAACACATACACCAATACACAAATAAAATTATTTACGTTGTTCGGATTATCATCCTCATCTTGCTTGCCATATTTATCAGAACGTTTCGGCCGTTGTACGCTCCGGCCTACTTCAGGTTGCTTATTTCGCTCACATGGTAGATGGGTTCTAGTTTCACGTGCCATGTCTTATGTATGTCAGTTATCTCCTGTTAATTCCCCTCTCCAAGTCATCGACGGTCTTAGCCAGAGCAAATGGCGGTGGAGGACTTGATATTGAACTCACACTCTTTGAGTCCTGTCACTAACACCTTTATCCACTGTGCCATATGTCCTTAAGGTAAGGCAGTGGAGAACTTTCAGAGGGAAATTAACAGGAGATAATCTGTGTATGAATTTCTGGGTATTATAAATCTAATGTCATCAGCAATCATTTGTTTTTGTACCAGTGCTCATATTGAAATCTTTGCTGTTATCATATATGTTTTTTTACCAGAACTCATATTGCAATTTTCGTTGTTATTATTGCTTTTCTCTGGCACTCCTTATTACTGGTTCCATATTGTATTCATTTTTATGCTTGGTCGACTCGAGAGATTTTTTTGGCCTAGGATATGTGCCATCCATTATACATGGAACCAGTAGATCAGTCTACACCAGCGGGCGAAATAAAGGTTTCAGTTCGGCATTCCAACCACATGAAGAATGCCGGAGCGCACAACGGCCGAAACGTTGTGATAAATATGGCAACAAAGATGAGAATGATAGTTCGAATAATATAAATAGTGTACATAATACCTCATCTCAGAAATATAGACAGATAAATAAATTTGTATGAAATTACCATACAATTTACCATGTTTTTTTTTTTAAATTGTTATTGTGTACATTTGATGTACTGTTTTTCCTCGTGAATACAAGCCCAAATCAATAACTGTTATGGTGTGAGTAAATACGAATGCTACCACAAATTATGGTAACCAATGGCATATACAAGAACAACATACGAAAAACCCCACAGAGTCCACTGCCTTCGGTACTCCACTGCGGTTGTTCTACCTAATTGACTTCCATAACATTTTTCGTGTTTGGAAATTACGTCTCAGGCAGCGGAGTTGAAAAAATTACTGCCTGTCGCTTATGCGATAAATTTGATGAAACAATTGTCCAAATAGTTTCATGGTGCCAAATCCGTGTCGAGAAAGAAGCCATTATTAGACATGACAGGCTAGAACGATATATTCATTGGCATGTTTGTTCGAACTATGATATTAAAGCCCCGGATACATGATATAAACACCGCCTAAATGATGTCGCAATTGGCGATGGAGTGACGGCAATTTGGAATTGCCCAATTCTCACAGACAAGAGAATTGTTGCAAATATATCAGACATATCCATCTATATTACTGAGATGAGGTGTTGTAACTATTTACACAATTTGCATTGTTCGGACTGTTGTTCTCATCTTTATTGTCATATTCACAACGTTTCGGCCATTGTACGCTCTGGCCTTCTTCGGGACCTGCCTATATTTCCGAGATGAGGTATTGTAAATATTTACACTATTTACATTGTTTGGACTGTTGTTCTCATCTTTATTGTCATATTCACGACGTTTCGGCCATTGTACGCTCTGGCCTTCTTCAGGACCTGCCTATATTTCCGAGATGAGGTATTGTAAATATTTACACTATTTACATTGTTTGGACTGTTGTACTCATCTTTATTGTCATATTCACGACGTTTCGGCCATTGTAGTCTCTAGTCTTCTTCAGGATCTGTCTATATTTCTGAGATGTGATATTGTAAATATTTACACTTTTTTCATTGTCTGGACTGTTTTTCTAATCTTTATTGTCATATTAACGATATTGATGTCCGCAAGGGAACACGGCCCACCGAGTAAAAGCGTTGTCTCAAGTAATCTTGACTCCCAAAATTTGTGAGTTCAATACATGGCCACAAGAGAGGTTTTTTGAGAGTTAACTGAAAGTGAGATATCCAGAAAAAAAGGCATGACACGTGAAACTAGAACAATCTACCTCCGTGGATTAAATAAAGTACTCAATTCCACCGTATATCACCTGAAAAAGGCTGGGGCATACAACGACCGAAACGTCGTGAATACGACAATAAAGATGAGGACAACACCCCCAAAAAACGTAAATAGCGTAAATAGATCATATATAGTCATAAAAGATTTTAAAATGGAACCTAATTGATATGACTTGCTAACGATATTCAAATATTTCTAAAAGAGAATTTCAAAAACTGTCAAATTATAAGGACCTGCAAAGATGTGGAAACTTAAATCTACAATTATCATTGTTATGATTATTTACATTGTTCGGACTGTTGTCCACATCTTTATTGCCATATTCACGACGTTTCGGCCTTTGTACGCTCCAGCCTACACCAGGGCGTTGGAATTTCGAAATGAACACTTTATTACATCCGCCGGGGTAGAATATTCTAGTACTACGTGCCATACCTATTCGGGATGTCTCAGTGATCTCCCTATAAATCAACTCTCCACGGTTTTGTTCATCACTGCAGTAGTCAGGTATTGAACTCACAACTCTTTGCGTCAAGTCACCGGATCCAACCGACGCTTTTATCCACTGGGCTATGTGTCCTTCAGGAAATAAATCTTGGAAATTTGAGTTAAAGGGAGATAACTGAGACATCCGGAAGAGGCATGTCACGTGGAATTAGAACAATATACCTCTGTGAATGAAATAAAGTGTTCATTTCGAAATTCCAATCACCTGACGAAGGCCGGAGCGTGAATATGGCAATAAAGATAAGGACAACAATTCGAAAAATCTAAATAATGTAAATAATTATAACACCTCATCTACGAAATATAGACAGATATCATTATCGTTGAGTATGATAAATAAGCGTACT
>OZ038494.1:77546121-77558621 GCA_964036315.1 Acanthosepion esculentum | reverse complement strand
AAACGATTATTTTTGGGTGACGTACATTTTTTTCCCTTTGGTATTGGTTTGTTTATTTGCAAATCAACAAACCGAAGGTTTTCCGGACGAGTATAATTTCTTATATTTATAAGATCACAACTAGTATCTCTCTCTCTCTCTCTCTCTCTCTCTATATATATATATATATATATTTTTTTTTTTTTTTTTTTATTTATTTATTTTTTTTTTCTAAAAATTCGTGCAGTCCCAAATTATTTTCCTCCCTTATGAAAATTATAAAATAATATTACTCTATGGCAATTGTGCTGTATTATTTTAATTTGACATTTAATATAAATACCCTTTGAGAATGAAATAGTATTGGTCTGATTCTATAAAATTCTAAGAGGTAATGGAGAAGACAATATATGACTGCCATATACTTACCTGGCTTATGTCAGTATGAGTCTTGTTTCGGGAAGCTGACTCCGTTTTTTACGTGGTCTATAGGGATTTTTTGTCCGAGGCTACGGGCTCGGATACCCCACTTTAAACTCGGCCTTATGCCACATCTTGCTGCGTGGGGCACCGGGTAAATAATTATATGACTGCCATGCGTACCTTGAGGCTGTGTAATGGTTAGCAAGCTTGTGATTTGGATCCTCACTGGGTGCCCCATACTCTCGGCCTTGTGACACATCTTAGCTACGCTTGGACAATCAAAAATATAACCGCCACGTACCGAATGTAGGTAAGTGATGCGTACAAAGAAGGTGATAGATATACAACACTTTCCAAGCGTTTAAATGTTGCTAGATCGAACATTCGTATCATTATCAAGAAATACAACGAGAATAATTTTGCTGAGAGGGACTGGCAGAAAACAATTAATTTTCGCGAGAATGGAACGGAAAAATGTTAGAGATGTCTCGAAGAATCTTCACTTAATGACAAAGGACATTGTCAATGGTGTAAAGAGATCAGGGTCGTTGAATGTATCGACGAAGACAGTCACTAGATGCTTCCATCGAGGAGGAATTCGAGTTTATCGCACAAAGAAAACATCCTTGCGTAAGGCTAAACACATAAAATGCAGATTAGATTATGTTGGAAGCAATCTCGAACAAGGAAGTAAATATAGGGAACTCAGTTTTATGATCAAATGAAACCAAACTAGAATTATTTGGTCACATTAAATAGCGAAGAAAGTGAATGAAGCTCACAACACCCAAAATACCCTCCCTACAATTAGGCACGGTGATGAGAATATTCTGCTCTGGGGATATTTTGCTGCTTCTAGACGAAGAGTACTAGTAACAGTACATGGTATCATGGATACTTTTGGCTATTCTAAAAAATAATATATATCAATGTGCGAGAAATCTGTTTTTCGGGCGTCACTGTACGTTCCATGAAAATGATGCGAGACTCATGACAAGAATTATTGCAAGATACTTAGACGGCAGCAACATTAATGTATTGGCGTACCACACAGAAAGTCCTGACTTAAACCCCACTGAGAATTTATGGGCATAATTTGAGCAAAAGTAAGTGAAAGAAGTCCTTCGAATTTAGAGGAACTAGAAGCCAAGGAATAATGGAATAAAGATATTTTTTTGTAGGTACAAAATTTTATAACAGAAATAAGTGTGAAGCTTGATATTGCCAGACATATTAAAAACGGGCGAAGGCTTCCACGGGAGATTTAGTTTAAATTAAACACAGAAAATGTACAATGAAAAGGAAATGCGGAGGAGAAAAACATTATGAACACAAGGAGCTAGAGACAAATGTTAGCGCGTCCAAACAAACACTCACGCTGTTTACACAAGGAAGGCTTGCGGGACCCGATGTAAAGTGCCTCCAGCACCTTGAGGTGAAATAAAGAGTGTGACCGGGACAACACAGTGAACCGGTCGACACTAAAGTTAGTTGCACACCTTCTGCTATTTACAAGGTGCTCACATATGGCGGAGCCATAGGTATTTGGGACCAGTCCATTCAACCGCCAGGTATGGTTCCTGATCTTGGTAGGAACGTGCTGTTTAATTCTCATGTCCAGGCGTTGAGTCGTTCTCCCGATGTAGATAGCACCGCAACTACAAACGTATTTGTAAATAACAAAATTAATTTGATGGGCAGGGAGAACGACCTTACACACAGAACCAATCATAAGCCGGGTTTGAAAAACTATACGAACCTCAGCAGAGAAAAAACAGAGACGAACACTAGATGAAATCTGTCTAAGTATACTTTCACACTTGGTTCCAATCCAGGGCAATCTAATATAAAACGGGCACTTTTTAACAACACAGAGTTTGACACTTCTGAACTCCTCAGTTTTGTTACGGATGACCAAATGAACAGTATCAGGAGGATAACCTAAACTGCATAGAGTTTCCTTAACAAAATTGATTTCATCATCCAAGAAGGACTCTGGCCAGATCTTTAATACCCTATGAAGGAGGGTTCTGATAATGTTTAGCGTATATAACTTCGCAAAAGTTGGTTTCCTATAAGCCGAGGTAAGAAAACTTGTTGGTGCTAGATGTACTAATACAACCAAGAACGCCAACTGACAACTGGATTCCTTCTCAAAAGTGCACCTCAGTGCTCGATGGATACCATTTAGAAAAGAAAGAAACAGATCAGCCTCAACATCGTTGTTGAATAAACAAAAAGTATCATCAACATACCGACAATATAGTTGAAGCAAGTGCTGGACCCAAAGGGGAACCCATAGCAACCCCGTCAATCTGTCGAAACATGGTGTTATTAAAACTAAATTCAACAGAAGACGTGGCAAATTTCATCAACTCAACTAATGCCGACTCGGAAATACTTGGTGGAGAAAAAGAACTGCGATAAAGCAAATCACAGCAAATGTCAATAGTTCCCATAAGAGGGACGCAGGTGTCTAGAGAACAGATGTCGAAGGAACACATGAACTTGCCGGAAGAAGACAAATTTTGGATACAGTCGACAAAGGAAAATGAATCCTTTATGCAAAATACACTCAAGCACTGTAACACTGGTTCCAAAAGCGTTGAGAGCCATTGGGCTACCTAGTGTTGGGCTGAACCAACCATTGATAAAATTGGTCTATACACACACACACACACACACACACACACACACACACACACACACACACATATATATATATATATATATGTGTGTGTGTGTGTGTGTGCTAGACCATTTCAAATGACTAACATACAAAAGAATACCAGTATGCAGACAAAAGAATCCTATTTACCATTCAGACCTCATGTCAGTTCTTGATAATGTCGGCGAAAGTCGAAATTGCATGAACAAAAATAACAAAATATGAACTTTTACAGTTTATCCACACCTTATCCAAAGATTTAAAAAAAATATAATAAAAAAATTAAACATACCACGTATGGTCATTATAATCAAACTTGATTCTTGTACATCTTCCTCAGTAGGTTGATTTCCCTAGGTACTCATTCAACCACACTTCTGTTAGATTTTGTGGCATGCAAGTAATGGGTGTCACTATATTTGGCTATGACATAGATCGAATGGAGAAGCGATATCATGCCTTTCACACGGGTATTAATGCGAACTGATCGAGAACATCCTCAGTTCGTATGATTCATTTTTTTAACCATTATGTTCGCTGGCACTTTGCATTTAATATATCACGTGGAGACAAACTGTCTTCTCGATTTCTCGAATAAACATTACGATAGTGCTGTACACTTGTTTAGTATTCCATAAATGAGAGCGTAAACGCCTCCCGGCCGACCTTAAAAATTACGGAGGAAAATCTCGTGTCAATCAGATTTGGTTCTGATTTATGATTGGTTATCGGCCTGTCTTCTTGTTTTCTTGCGATTTTTGGCAAGGTTTCCACTTACAGACTACGAAGCTAATTGAATGAATGGAGCTGAGAACTCGCTTCCACCTTCTTTTGCATATTTTTTTTTCTACGAGCTGATTGTTCTCTTTACTAGAGAAAGCGTCTTTTACAAACTACCCAGAGGCCAAAAGCCTTGAGTTTCTTCTTTTCCCCTTTATTTTTCGTTTTTGTCTTAAACCACAAAGCTTAACTTTCTTCTTATGCACTTGAGGATAGATTATCCAAGGTAGTCGAGAGATCTCTCCATCACTCCTATCTGATGGTTCCACAAAAGGGTAATTCGCAGGGCAGATGAAGTATGTCTTTCGGTGCTTGCAAAAGCAGAGGTGATGTCGTAGAGTGTCAGGGTTTGAAATAAAGGCGCGTACGCTTAAATTTCACTTTACTTTTTTTTTGTGTAAATGCATGAGATGGAAATCGATCAAACATATCGATTCTGCATACAATGCTGCGTGCAGACCGCAGTGGGACAGCTGGAATTGGAAGCCCCCTTTCTTTACATTCTACAAACTACCCAGTATAAGACTTGAGAACTATTCAATGCTGAGAGTTAATGTTAAAGTTCTTACGATGAACAAAGTGCGCGATATAAACGGAAGAAATGTTGGCAGGAAATAAAGATTACGAGGATAAGGTAGATCGATAATGATTGACCCTTGACTTGAATAGGTTTTGATAGTAGTATTTAAAGAAACATTCAGTTAAGCAACGTCGTGCCTGGACAGTGACCACTTGGAAATAGCAAGTTCTGTAAGTGTGGATGTGCAGGGGGTGTAATAGATAACGACTTGGAATTTGGAATCGGATAGCCGATTTCCAGTCGAGTTATATTCGCTTATACTCAAATATAATTGGAAAAGTAGGAATCAGTCTCTATTCTCCGACTCAGTAATGGGTGAATTAGTAGTATTTGTATCAGTAAAATCATTATTATCACCAAGAAACATCTTACACTCTGAAAAGACTTTTTGCAATAAATAACATGCAAAGGGTTGATAAACCGTAAAAAACAAATCAATCAATCAAGCAAAGAAATATTCACACAGCAGTTTGTTCCACAAAGTGGCGAGGAAAAAACATTGCCTTGGTGAAACATGTGGAACATGGAGGAAATGAGGTTGATTTGGCTCGGTGGAAGTAGTACGATGAGTCCTAAACAGTCCTGAACTAGTGGAGCTAAAGAAAAGTACTCATCAGATATAGTAGTAATTTTCAGGCAACGGTAAATCTTAAACTTGCAATAAGTTACATTTGGCCTTATGCTAAGTTTTTCGCTTTGTCTCACCGAGTAATATTTGCTTTCTCTGTGACTACGGCAAAATAGCAGCCCTATTACCATTTTCCAAATTTTCTATATTACCCAACACAAAAGACGCTTTCTCCGCTACCAAAAAATGATCCTCCAAAATTTTCTTTCAGTCTCGACTGGCGTTGTTCTGAACGTAGGTCATGCGCCCCACAGGGTGGCAATTTGATTTTTAAAGGAAAAATTCTACAATTTTCCTACAAGTATATATTTTGATGTAGTGGCAAACGAAACGAAATTTGGCAAATATCTAAGATACATTACATGGAGTAACCCTTACTGAAATGTTGATGTCAGTTTTTGCAGTTAGGTTCGAAACTCAGTTGTCTATGCTCTTTACTTGTGTCACTCCGTTAGTCTCCACGGCTGTCTGTTGGCCAGTACAACAAAGTTGCACCGTCTCTGTTTCTTACTAAAACTCAAACCAGCCGATTTTCACAAAGAGGAATATTTTCGCGTAATATTAAATAACACAACGCCCATGGTCTGTACTGTCTAATTTTAATGTCCCTTTTAGGAAAATGTTGCCCATTACTTGTTAGTGACGGAGAGAGGGAAGTGTGAGAGAGGGAGAACCTCCCAGCCCTAACCTGTTGGAGATCATATGTTTACTGATGTAGGAATATGAATTAGCCGGACCTGTCGCGAAAATGGATATGGAATATTTACTTTCAACCAATGGTCATCAGTAAGTCAACTTTAAATTAAAGAGCAAGAGGCGCAACCAGAGAGAAGTCACGGACGGAAGATGAATTACTTTTTTATCCGAAGATGACAAGACAAAGAAAATTGTCTTCTATAAACTGACCATCCCTCAAAAAGGCTCACAGAGGAAAGAAGCGAGCCTCGTAGAACTGACCGGGAAGACGGCCACTGAATTTTGCACCTCCCCATTCACCTATGCCTTATATGTACTTCGCTCGCTTATAGCAGTAGGTTACAACCCAAGAATAATATCTGGGTTATTGCTGGAAATTGTTTTTGTTTTTCTCTCGTGGGTAACGATATGGGCGAAGCGGAATTTTTTAAAGCCACAAGCAAACTCCTCATTGTCAACGAACCTCGTGTCTAGTCTGAACTGCAACGCATCACTGCGAAGCGAAAAATTCTCACTCAAGAATTTTGGAGGAGAAACACCATTTTTCGCTAGTTGCTGATTCGTCAATTTATTGTCCATTAGAAATACCTGCCACGTCTTCTTTTCCTTTACTCTTGCGTGACCTGTGACCATGAACTAACCTAGTTAATATATCGAATTTCTCGAAGCTGATATATTTCCAACCACCTGGGTGGCTGTTTAATAGTTTGTTATTTTATTTTTATCAACAATTAACCTTAACTTTCTTTTATTTTGCACGCAAAATATCCGGAATATTAAAAGCAAAACTAGCTTAATTTTGGTGATAAAATGTACAATTATATAGACACTTGTCAGTATCGATTTACTACTCAGTGCAAATGGTCAACCTTTAAAAAAATAGTAACCATTACTCCACAGTGAACCGTTCGAAAATATTTAATAAACCGAGAATATTTTGACACAAGGCCTCACCCAGTGAGGACTGATCTTACTCAGTCATTATGTGCCATGCCCGATATACGCTTAGGCGATCATTTATCTTTCGATACATGACTGACGAGGCAGTTTTTTCCCGCAGTAGGTTGCTATTTCTTTCGGCGGTCGACCAGTTGCCATCCAAGAACCCTGTCTATCCTGCTATTTACCCATAGGTGGCGGGGAGAAGGATTCATACCGTTCCCAAAGGTATTAGCACGTAAGTGAATGTAATGGATCTGACTGGGATTCGGACGCGGTTCTCCGATTCCTCAATCCGAGCCGCTATTCATTACTCCACCGTGCCTCTACTCAGTGAAAATAATTAACGGGACAAGCACAGTAAATATTACTCTTCAGCGAGGCGTCGGAAATATTAAATAAACTTCAATTAGTTAGGCAAAACGCTAGAGGAATTGCGCGCCAACTGAGGAACTTACTACACGGTAAAAATAGGCAGCCAGAGGGAACATGCTTGCTATTACTCCACGCCGAGGATTTTTGAAATATTTACTAAGCTTGTTTTCTTTGTCATAGAATCCAAATAATGAGGAACTCTGTATAAATGGAATTTGCTACACTGATCAATCAGACGAGTTCGTTTACCATTCCACCAGGTCGGTAGCACTAGAATTTGGATGTCGGTTCGTTTATATGTTGCATCAAAGCTGAAAATACCGATCTGTTTCTCATGAAGAAGAATGTCTTGGTATACGCAGTTTGAGAATTTTTGAATGATTGATGAGTAGGTCTATTTAACCCTTGAACTTACCGCGTCAAATAATGCCCATAGTTTACGCACAAATATGCAATCTGCAGAAAATGCTCTTTGTTTATATGCTCGTGTTGGTAATTGGCCTGCAAAGGTTCTGGAACGTTGCCAGCTGATGTTGCTTTCTCCCTCCAGCTTTGAACCAGATTCTCTTTGCCAGTTCACCTGTCGAATTGTGACCACTACTTGATGTTCGCTGACCAAGTATCTAGAGCATAAAATGTAAAATGCACCCACTTTGAACATTGAATTCAGAATTCTGTGTCTTTCGTTTAAATACCATTGCTTCGTGGGAAGCGATCGAGATATTTTGGGTGTATCAAAAGTAATATCGTTTTTAATATATTCACTCCAAATTTTAGTTCATGTAAAATTATTAACATAATGACTTCGCATTATTACTAGGTGGGGGACCAGCACGCCAATAATGTAATGTTGTGGCGCAAACATCTGAAGGCTAGTCTACCCATCCTAACAACCAGCTTGATAAGGGCATACAAGCCATATCCATCACAGCCAAATAAGAGCAATACGGTGGCAGGTTTTGAGAAAAAAACGCCAAAACTTGCAGTTGGGTACCAGTGACGATTATTTCAAGGTAGTGTAACCTATTCCCCACAGAGAATCTCGGATTGAGTCTTTGTTTTAAATATCTCGATGTGAGCCCTAATTCGTTTTGTGTGAAGCATCTTTTAAGATATAAAAAGACCATTCTCAACTCCAGGACATGAATGATACCCCTCTACCACCGCTCAAAATCATCTCATGTGTAGTGTGTTAGTCCCTAGGGGACATGTCCAACTTTATATTGGCAGGCAACTGACAAGCAAATATTTTATACTAAATAGAAGATATACTTTAGTCCGTCTCAATTCACCAGGGCAACACATCTAATCAGTGATGTTCAAAAATGCTTGTGAGTCACACCTAGTTTAGAATAAAGTAATAATAATAATAATAATGATAACATGAATAATAATAATAATATAATTCGGGTTGTTCCTTAGTTCTTAAGTTAGTACTATTATATATATATATATATATATATATATATATATATATATATATATATATATTTAAAGACATTTTTATGTTTCTACGTTCTTTTTATAGATACAAGTATTTAAGTAAATGCTCTGTTTATAATAAACAGTATTAAATAACATTTACCAGCCTGAATGTCCGAGAAATTTTCATAGAAAATATTCGTCTTTCGACAGGATATATATATATATATATATATATATATATATATATATTGGATGACAATATATATATATATATATATATATATATATATTGGATGACAATATATATATATATATATATATATATATATATTGGATGACAATATGTATATATATATATATATATATATATATTGGATGACAATATATATATGTATATATATATATATATATATATATATATATATATATATATATATATATATATATTGGATGACAATATATATATATATATATATATATATATATATATATATATATATATATTGGATGACAATATATATTTTTTTTCTCTCTTTTTCTTTTTTTCTTTTTTCTTTATATACCTCTTTGTTCATCCCACTTCCTAATCAAAATATAACTTCCGTTAACAGATTTAAAGTGTCAATGTCTAGATTTCAGCGAAAATTTAAATTTGAAACAATAGAAATGTTACATCTAACTCAATGCTGTCTCCTACCCCCTACACTGCCCCCACTTCGTGAGTTTCCTTATTATTGCCCGTCATAAATGTGTAAATTTATTTTCATTTTTTCATTTGAACATTTGGAAATAAATCTGATGATCCACTGTCCTTTAAAAGGGCTGTGGTGAAATAATTTATTATATGGAACCTTAAAGTAATCTGTTTTTATTTAAATTATTAGCTCTGATTTACATTGAGCTCTCTGGATTCTATCCTCATTTGGTCTTCCCATACGGATTACCTAGTTTTTCGTAAACTATATATATATATATATATATATATATATATATATATATATATATATATATATATATATATAGTGTATAAAACTATTTCTACAAACTTTTGGTCGGGTTCTTGAAACCAAAACAAGGTAAAATGACCACATAAACATATGTCCAAAAGTCTTCTGCCGAATGTCTTCTTCGTGGTTAGGCGTACAAGTGGATTTCCGTCTCCCTCAGTCCATAGTTTGTGGTGACACGGATCCAGTCTCAGCAACGCGACAATAAACAGCAGCATATGAGTGATTATTCGGCTGAAGTCCGTCTGCAAACGCAAATCTAATCCAGCTTTACAGCCTCGTGTCCATCATCATTCGCGCGGACTGAAAACTGACCGTGTTGTAAAATTTAAATATTAATATTTAGAAACTACTGTTAAAATAGTGGGGGAGTCTTTTTCTTATGAACACACACGGACTAGCACGCACACACACACAAATATATTTTTTTATTATCACCTGCTGTTAATGTTAGCTACATATATATATATATATATATATATATATATATATATATATATATATATATTTAAAGACATTTATATTATGTTTAACGTTCTTTTTATAGATACAAGTATTTAAGCAAATGCTCTGTTTTTTTTTTATAATAAACAGTATTAAATAACATTTACCGGCCTGAATGTCCGAGAAATTTTCATAGAAATTCAGGCCGGTAAATGTTATTTAATACTGTTTATTATTAAAAAAAAACAAAAAAAACAAACAAAAAAAACAGAGCATTTGCTTAAGTACCTGTATCTATAAAAAGAACGTTAAAAATAATATAAATGTCTTTAAATAAATTGTCGGACTATTTCCAATTTAAAAAAAATGTATATATAACGTAAATCATTCATACGAATAACAAATAATGAAGCTAATTATGGCAAGAATCACTCTCGCAAACAACATTTAATAATAAAATATAATCAGCATCATATCCGTTACTGAATGGTACGATCCTTGTTTATAAATTCTGGTGTTGAGTGGTCTTATATATATATATATATTGAGTCTGAAAGAAACGTCAACAGAATGCAGAATGCACTGGACGGCCATTTCGTTCTCTATTTGGGACTCATCAGCAGTGCGCATACAAACATTGAAACCCTGACAGTTAGACTATCAAGCGAACGTCATAACAGCTGTTCCAACGGGCCTCGGTGACGATGAGGTAGCAAACCAGACTCAATATAGCGCCGCTCGCTCACATATTCCGTGGTGGAATTCAACTGAAATTCACTGTAACCATAGGACTGCCCCCACCCAAGAAAAAGCCAACTCTTAACAATATTAACTACGATGAAAGACAAAATGTGCTAACCGTATTCGGAAATTAAAACATCCCTACGACACACAAAGACATACACATAATGCACACACTCAATTAAGCTGAAAAATCGAATCATCCTTGATAATGACTAAAGCTATAGCTGAAAACGCTCGGAAATGTAAAACTATTCTTACACACCCTTTGTCCAGAAAAGAAATCTCTTGTTAGAACACAAGAAAAATTAAATAAAAAGCTTAACCGTAGTACCTTGTCTGTCGTTTTTAATGAAACAAGCATAAACGAATGATTGCTGCCTAAATATACAACTATATATATATATATATATATATATATATATATATATATATATATATATATATATATGACAATACCAAACACTAATAATTACTGACGAATTTCGTCCAATGTGAACTTTCTCAAAGCAAAAAACGAAATGAATTTAATTAAAGAAGGAAATTAATAAAAACAAAAGACAGAATGTTCTTAGCAACTGGAATGTAAGAAACGCTATTTTCATATTGTTAACTGAAAATAACGTCAGTTAATGTCACGTGTGGAGAATATTATCTGTGTTAGCGGATTTAACCATTTTCTTTTGATTTTACGATATTGTTGTGTATGTTTGTTTGTGAGAGCAGTAATTTTGTTAAGAAAGGTGAAATAGGGAAAAGGCTTGGGCGTAGATTAATATTTGGGTAATTTTCTATGGCGGCACTCTCTAGAATTTTCCTTCTGAGTGAGTTATTTTCTTTTATAAGTATAGCATTATTAAAATCAAAATTATGGTTGAATTTATTCCTATGTATTACTAGTGCATTAGCTAAGTTGTTTATTGTAAGGTCTCTTTTGTGTTCATAGATACGTTGTGTTTAAGTTTCTACATGTTTCTCCAATATATTGGGAGGAACAGTTTTGACAATTTATTTCATAAATGCCTGCTTCAAAAATGTTATTGCTATTATTGTTTGAAGGTCTTAGTATATTATATCCATAATTGTTTTGGAAGTGTTTGTGACTATTTTAAGATTATTTAGATGGGATAGGTTATTCTGGATAGTGGACGTGACAGAGTTGGTCGGTAGTATTATGTATCTGTTTTCATGTAATTTACTATTGCGGATAAGGTTATTAGTTTTGTTTCGATTGTATGCTTTGTATGTCTTTCTTCTTGCGTTGTGGATGAAATGATATGGGTATTGTAGGTTTTTGTATGTGTTTTCTATGTATCTTTCTTCTTTAAGTAAATATTTGGGACTACAGATTCTTAATGCTCTTAGATAGAAACCTATAATAATTCCAGATTTAATTTTTGAAGAGTGGCCTTTCTGTTTGTGGCCTTTCTGTAAACGTCAAAATTGATTTCGTTATTATTTCTATGTAACAAAACGTCCAGGAACGGAAGAGTGTAGTTGGTTTCAGTTTCGAAAGTGAAGTTTATTGTAGGTTCAACGTTGTTAAGTTTCGAGAGAAGATCCGTTAAATTGGTGTTTTTTTTATATATTAATAATGAGTCGTCTATGTATCTGAAATATGAAGAGTTTGTAGGGAGAATATTTTTGAATGGGTCACTTTCTAGGAATTCTAAAAATAGACATGCAAGAACGCCGCTGAGAGGAGATCCCATTGGTAAACCAAATTTCTGTCTGTAATGTTGGTTATTAAAAGTAACGAAACATTGCTTGGTGATAAGTTGGTATATTTATATGATTTTATGTGTAGATAGAGGT
>OZ038494.1:77418621-77543621 GCA_964036315.1 Acanthosepion esculentum | reverse complement strand
GCTCTGGCTATAAGGTGGAATATGATTGATTCGATTTGGGTCAACTTGGTGATGGGCGCCTGGTGTTGAGAGATTCGAAACACGTAACGATTTCAGGATTACAGCATTGATGATATATCGTCAAGCACATCATTCCAATGTACGTCTAAATATAGTTTCTATAATATAAAGATAATTTTTTATTATTATAAAAACACTAAGTATTTATCAAATACTGTGCAAATAGAAAGCGCCACGAACTTTTCATCATCATCCATTGGCTTCAATCGTGGGGGGTGCGTAGAAAAAACAGATAACAGGATTATCTATTGGGCGTGACCCATTGGACTTCCGGTATTGTCATGTCCGTCCACTGATGTTGCATTTGCCTAAAAAAGTAAGTAAACGACTGTAAACTTGCCTCGAAATGAGATATTTAAAATGCTTTTCAAATTCGCTTATTATAAACTTTGGCTTGACTTTCCTCTCTGTTCTCATACTATTCGCATATTTTTTGTAACTTACAGATGTTAAGCAGCTTTGAAATTGAGTACACAAATGTTAACTACTTAAGAATTCATGGCTTCTTTCGAAAAAGAAACTACGTAGATATACATGTATGTCTTGGAATAAACAGACTAGATAAATATGTCTGTTCCGTTAGGAATAAGTAAATTAATTATATATGTCTGCGTTGTTAGGTTAAAAAGATTTTCCATCCAGCTCTTCAAAGATTATGTCAGGTTGTAGCTTCGACGTCTATCAAACACGACTAGGCTCAACATCTAGGTACACAAGCAGGGCAGTTATTATGGTTTCACCGGGTGGAGGTTTTTTAATAGGAAAGTCAGCACTTAGGCTGTAGGGTCCCCACTACAAACCTGGAAACGATGGCCACTTATTCATTTAAAAAACGAGCCTTCAGTTCGGCTGGGATCTGATCTGGAGAGGGAAACGTTTCGCCAGGGTTACTTGCTCAAGCATACCTCTTCGGTTTTTGATAGTTCACGTGTTTGACTTTACACACAGAGTACGACAATGAAGAAGATGATGATCTTAGAAAGAAACATACTTGATTGATTTATTTTTTTGTGAAAGCCAACCCCCAAATATAATGAAGTAAACAGATTTTTAGAAACCAACACCGCAAATATTTACAAAAACAAAAAAAAAAAAACAAAACAAAACAAAACGCTAAGCTGAAATCTCTTGTCATGTACTGATATTACCGAGTGAGATTGAGACTTTCAAATGGATGTCATGTCTGGCGACGAACACGTTGATCAATATCTAAGCTGTTAGCTGTACACAACGTTTTTCCTAAGATCGGTGCCTTTGAGCGAGTAAAGTCTGTGGATCTTGGCGAAGACCATCATTCCTTGAACATTATTGAATGCCGTTACCGAATCACTGAGAAAATATTGTGCCAGATGACAAAAAACATCACTTGAGCATGTTCTATATCGACGAAAAACAAATGGATGCCGTGTGAAACCCGAACAGAAAATAACGATATTCCACTCAAAATCTTAGGATGGAAAACCTCATCAATACTGGAAAAACCGATAACAGCCACTGGATTTGAGAAAAATATTTTCGTAAACAATTATTTTAAGAGAAGGATTTTATAAGTTCCAACCGATGGTAGCACTGGTTGCTCGCGTCCTGGGTAAGACGATAAACTACATCCAACAGTAAGTCTTTTGATCAGGTTTTGAGGAGCGTGTAACCAACTCTTAATTGCTGGTGTTCGCAGGTCTACCCGGAACGGGGTGGTAGCACTTGTTAAGGTCCCGGCTATGGGCGAATAGTTAAACCCCTAACTGGGGTCAAAACACTAGGAAAGTGTAAAAATAGGTTTTAATACCAGCAATACATTTTTGTAAACGGTTATAACCAGTAATGAATTTTTGAAGAAAAAAAATTATTACCAGCAATACATTTTTGGAAAAAAATATTAACAGTAATACTGTTTAGAAAAACAGCTTTAAACAACCCATAGTGGTTGATATGCCGTGAAACAAACCAAACCAAACCAAATCAAACTGGTTACCTCGGTCAAAGAATGTCGAAGTTTCCTTATAAGGAAATGACTAATATTACCATTAGCATTAGTATGGATATGAATGGTGATCTATTTTAAGAAGTTTTTACTCCCAGAATGCATATTTCTAAAGTAAACCGCGAAATAACGCCCCCTCTTTTATTCACTTTCAATCACTGTTACGGATTTTTGAACGACCAAAATAATTATTCATATCATGTGCCATATCTCTCCTTGAAATGTTCATTATAACTGAAGTGTGGATACAATCCGTAGGAATGTAGTTTACGTCAATGCGAGGTTAATCGAAATTCTGTTCCTTCTACCTTTTGTCAGGTGTTCTTTATCGGGCGAATTCACATCAGTTTCTTTTCTCCAACAATACAACTTACGATAAATTGGTATTACCTCGAATGTACAAGGCTACAGAACCTTGAAAGAAAATAACTAATTATAATTCTAACTAATTCTAACTAATTATAATTCTAACTAATTCTAACTAAATATAATTATAAGTAATTATAACTAATTATAATTATAACTGTTGTAGCATGCCTACAGATGATAATGGGTATGTCCCCGTTCACATAAATACCGTAGTAAATACTGTATGTTGGTCTGCAGTTGGAGGCAAAGAGGATCCCCAGACGAGTCGATGTAGAAGGGCAGAATCTCGTCTATGCAAACAGCTACCCGACCCCGTTTTGTACGGGTTCTACGGGGAATTTTTGACCGAGCGTACATCCACGGATACCCCACATTCGAAATTTGCTGGCATATCTGGGCTGAAGCTGTTTATTCTTCAGTTGCCTGGGAGAGACGTCGAAACTGCCTACGCGGCTTTGTGTGTTATGAATTATTTCACACACTGCAACTCCTTTCCTACAGACGAAAAATCACTATTCTATTGCCATTCCATAATTATTTTCATTGGAAATTTTCCTGTTTTGTTCCATTAGTTCAGGTCTTTAAAAGTAAGACCCGCCTTGCTACGTATACAAAAAATCTTGATCATTACTTTTGTATTCCACTGGTAAGAAGGAATTTCATTTTTGATAATATTTCTCTATATTCTATCGTTATTTCCATCGTAGCTGCTCTGACCAGCCCTGACTTGTACATTTGGGAGCTCCCATTCCACGTACACAAGGACAAATCCTCGTCATTTCCTTCCAATAGTAAGGCGGAAGCTCCACTCGTAAAGCTTCTTCCCAATTACTGCTGCCTTATGGGACAGACTTCCGGCAGAATGTTTTCTCGCTTACTATAATCATGATCTCCTCAAGTCTAGAGATAACCGTTATCTTTCCTATATAGCCTCATGAACTACACTTCTTGAATGTTCTTATACTCATAAAACACTGCATATAAACCTCTATCTTGACTGGCACTTGGGCCTTGTATTAGATGAACATTAGAAAAAAATAATAAAAATTAATACTCACGACACAACGAAGAGGTATTTATCTGTACCCCCCATATCGTAAACAAAATTGACATAAGCACAACGCGAATATAGGCCAAGGGAAAAAATATTCCGACCCCTCTCAACACTACCCCATCAGGGACCAATAATGACTCAAGGACACGACCGATACGGTGATATTTCTCGTTTCGTATAAAGACATTGACAGATATATATATATATATATATATATATATATATATATATATATATAATCTTGATATATGTAGTCAGTAATTTAGATTTTAAATTTTAATGGGCCATTGCTGTTAAGGACTATCAGGAGTGGGAAGTCATGAATGCCTTACGCTACTAAGGGACACGTTACAGAGAAGACGAGGAGAGGGCTCAGTATATAATAAAAAGTCTGGCTTTTAATTAAACATAAATGGTTATGTTTGCACACACTTAGTATAATCTCCTCAATCTTGCTATATGTAATCAGTAATTTAAATTTTCGTCCAAGAAAAAGAAGAAGAAGAAGAAGAAGAAGAGGGAGGTGGAGGAGGAGGGGGAGATGAAGAAGAAGAGGAGGAGGAGGAGAAGGAGAAGGAGAAGAAGACGAAGAGCAGTAGGAAGAGGAGAAGAAGAAGAATAGGAGGAGGAGGAGAAGAAGAGGAGGAGAAGAAGAGGAGGAGGAGGGGAGGAGGACAAGAATAAGAGGAGGAGGATGAGAAGAAGAAGAAAAAAAGATTGCATAACATCTTAGCAACGACGAAGTGTTACAGGAAATGGAAATAAAAAAGACACTTGTATTTAACATCAGAAAGAGAGACTTGAAATGTCCTAGGCACATAATGAGGTCAGAAGGCTTGGAGAATTTTATACGCACAGAACGGATTGAAGACCATAAGGGCAGAGGAAAAGCAACGCATCACCTACCTAGCGAGTTTTTGTAAATGGAAAGAAAAGCATTGTTTAAGAGAGATTAAACAAAGATAACATTTATTAAGAATTACAAAGGAAAGGAAATTGTGGAGAGTCATCATCGCCAAAATCCTGAAGAGACACGGCACGTAGAAGAAGATGAAGACTCCAATCGTCTTTTTTTCAAACCCGAGCAACAACAAACAAACAGAAAACCGATCTCGTTGCTTCACTTGAATTTCGCAAATACTTCAATACGCAATAACGGCGGTTTTATACATCCACTTCTATTCCCTCCGCAACTGCGTATCGTTATTTTTTATAACGAATATACATTCTTCTTCTTTTTATGTGCCGTGTCTTTCTAGGACGTTGGGAATCATGGCTCTTCACAACATCCTATCTTTTGTAGTTCTAAGTAACGTTTTTCCTTTAATTATCCCTTCCAATCCCCGTTCTGGCATCCATTTTCTCATATTCAGTCGAGATGTTACTCCCTGTTTCCCTCAGACCTTCAATATGCGCTGTGAGTGTCGAAGTTTCCAAGCCCATTTCCTCATTATGTGTCCCACATATTACAACTATTTCTGATTCTAAGTGTCCTTCTTGATTCTATTTTTCTTAAAACTTCCTCGTTACGCACATACTCCGTCCATGCTATTATCACCATCCTTCTGTAGATCCACATTTCTTTTGCATCACGTAATATCTTCATCTGTGGCAAAATGTCTAGCAATCACTTCTATGTAGAGGAGCTTGATAGTGAATAAAAGTTGGATACTCTAATATTTTTTTTTTAAATATTTTCCTTAAATTTTACTTTTCATACTTTTCATACTTTTTCAGCAAATTCATCATATGCCCCATGAGTGTCCAATTATCCAAGCCTTCTTTCCTCTTTATGTGTCTCAGAAATTTCAACAGTAAATTGTAATAAAAATCCACAAAGATTGATTTGTTGTCATGATTACATACATGCATGTTCTCGGCACGGTAATCTCACTGTAATCTTCTGTAGAACCACATTTCTGATGCCGCCATTTTTTCCCTGGATATTCAGGGAAGTTCAGCATTCTTCATTTGTTTAACAACCTGACGCTGCAAATAAAATTAAACTATTTACATTATTCGGACTATTGTCCTCATACTTGTCGCCATATTTATTACAACGTTTCGGGTATTGAACTCATTTGGGTCCTGTCACTGGATCTAACTAACGCCTTTATCCACTGTGCCATGTGCCCGGTTAAGGCAGTGGAGAACTTGGAGAGGAGTATTAACAGGAGATAACTGACAACTGACATCCATTAGACATGGCACGTGGGACTAGAACAGTCTACCCCAGTGAGCGAAATAAAGGGTTCACTTCGACATTCTAACCACCTGAAGAAAGCCGAAGCGTACAACGATGGAAACGTTGTAATAAATATGGCACCAAAGATGAGGACAATAGTCCGAATAATGTAAACAGTGTATATAATACCTCATCACAGAAATATAAGCAAATAAAAATTATTATATGTATTGTCTCATTTTTTATAAATGTTGTTAATATTAAGCGTAAAAAGCAATATATATCCCGTAGCGAGCTGCCAATCCTAATGACGTTTGATTGGAAGATGACATTAAAATTAATATTGATTGGCCGATACAAAGTCTAGAAGGAAAACATACTCTTACCAGTCTTTATTCGTGCGTACGTGTGTATTGCTTTGGGAATGGTCAACTTTGATATAATTACTTTAACAAAAAAAATAGTTTTACAAACGACGTTTATATTGGTTCAATGCTGTCCATTGATTGCATGCACTTATGTATGATAAACCTTTTTAAGACTCTCATGCGATTAGCGATTGTAGAATTTTTTCAGTATCTGTCTATATTTCTGAGATGAGGTATTATGTACATTATTTACATTATTCGAACTATTGTCCTCATCGTTGCCGCCATATTTATTACAACGTTTCGGTGGTTGGACTGTCGAACTGAACCCTTCATTTCTCTCACTGAGGTAGACTGTTCGGCCGTTGTACACTCCGGCCTTCTTCGGGTGGTTGGACTGTCGAACTGAATCCTTTATTTCGCTCACTGGGGTAGACTCTTCTAGTTCCACGTGCCATGTTTAATGGATATCAGTTGTCAGTTATCTCCTGTTAATTTCCTTCTGAAAGTTCACCACATGGCACAGTGGATAAAGGCCTTAGTTAGATCCAGTGACAGGACTCAAGAGTGTGAGTTCAATACCCGGTTAAGGCAGTGTAGAACTTTCTGAGGGAAATTAACAGGAGATAACTGAAAACTGACATCCATTAAACATGGCATGTGGAACTAGAACAGTCTACCCCAGTGAGCGAAATAAAGGGTTCAGTTCGACATTCCAACCACCTGAAGAAAGTCGGAGCGTACAACGACCGAAACGTTGTAATAAATATGGCGACAAAGAATTTTTTCACCTGACGACTTCCAACCTTAACAGGTTTCAGAATCGTCTACGCGTCCTTGTAGGTGATGAATTATTTTTCAACAATACAGCTTCTTTACTACAGATGAAATATCGCCATTATATCGTTATTTGCAAGGGAAATGTTCCGCCGAGAGACATTGTGCCGTTGCACCAGTTCAAACCTTACAGCCAACGACCGCCAAGCCTCGTATACAGGATCAAATCTCACTCATTCACTTTGTATTCCACTGGAAAGAATGAACATGCGTTCTGATAATTATAACGAAGACCATCTAATTTGTGAAACAAACGCCCGACACGATGTCTCCCCAACAACTACAATACTTAACCTATTAACTATTATATTTAACTACATACCTAAACTATTAGCTATTATACTTAACTACAATACTTTACCTATTAATTATTATACTTAACTACATACATAAACTATTAACGATTATACTTAACTACAATACTTTACCTATTAATTATTATACTTAACTACATACATAAACTATTAACGATTATACTTAACTACAATACTTTACCTATTAACTATTATACTTAACTACATACTTAACCTATAACCTATTATACTTAGCTACAATACTTAAAATATTAACTTTTATACTTAACTACAATACTTTACCTATTAACTATTATACTTAGCTACATACTTAACCAATTAACTATTATACTTAACTAGATACATAAACTATTAAGCATTATACTTAACTACATATTTAACCTATTAACTACTATACTTAACTACAACACTTAACATATTAACTATTATACTTAACTACATACTTAACATATTAACTATTATACTTAACTATATACTTAACTTATTAACTATTATACTTAACTACAATTCTTTGCCTATTATCTATTAAACATAACTACACACTTGACCCCTTAACTATTATACTTAATTACAATACTTAACCTATTAGCTATTATACTTAACTACATACTTAACCTGTTAACTATTATACTTAACTACAATACTTTACCTATTTAAATATTATACTTAACTACATACTTAACTTATTAACTATTATACTTAACTACAATACTTTACTATTAACTAATATACTTAACTACATACTTAACCAATTAACTATTATACTTAACTACATGCTTAACCTTTTCGAATCTACATTTAACAATTATTTATCCTACATATCCTCCTAATCTACAATTCTTACCTCCTCCTCTTATATCCATAAAAAATTAATTTAGTAACGCTCTACCTTAAGTGACTCTTGAGCTTTAAATTGGGTGGACAATATTATTATAAAGTCACATTGTTGTGTACTTTGCTATTCGGACCAATCGAAGACGCATCGCAATGTCGAAAGTTACCTTCCAGAAACTAAGCAAAGTACTAAGAAAGATAAAAAAATTCATTAGAAACAAAGAAAAGAAGACGTAACTGCAGTGTCATACTTAACGCCGCTTGTATAGCAAAAGATGCCTTCTAAACTATTAAGAAACCGGAAGATTTAATTAAAATAACAAAGAAAAGAGTAATGAACTGTTATTTAATATCAGTGCTCTTCAATGGCAGAAAATTTTAGACAATCTCCTCGCAAATGAATAGAGAACAGAAGGCAACATAAATGTGGTTCTACAGAAGGATGGTGAGAATACTCTGGACTGAACATATAAATCACAAGGAAATTTTAAAGAAAATGGAAATTTTAAAGAAAATGGAAACGAAAAACTCATATACATAGAATCAGAAAGAGATCACTGAAATTTCTTGGAAATATAATGAGTAAGAAAGGCTTTGGGAATTTGACACTCACAGGGCACATCGGGGGTAAAATAAAAAAGGGGAGTTAGCGGATTACCTATTTGACTGACGTTCTTGTATGAATGGATGTACTTCTAAAATTTTGATAAAGAGAGGATTGAGCAGTTTCAACCCAGATAAGGAAGTAAAACTCCATCCTTAGATTTAATCCGACGATGATTTGCTACACATTTCTACACATTTACAACCACTTTCCCATATATAAAATCTCGCAAGGATGTCGCTTTTCTAACGTTGTTTCCATGGCCAATGTTCCAGAAAGTTCCAGTACTTATTTACACTATCTCAAACATCTGTAGCAAGGACACACCATGTTACTTCCACAGAGTTACATCATAATCGTTTTTCCCTCACTGTTCCACATGCAATAAGGAAAATCCAGTCAGAGATATTTATACCAATTTTATTTTTTGTCATTTTGTGGAAGAGTCATCTGCGTTGATACTTCCCTGAACACTACAATATTAATATCTTCAAGCCAATATTCAAGTCAATGGTCTTGTCAATGTTGAAGTCAATGTTCAAGTCAATGGTCAAGTCAATGTTGAAGTCAATGGTCAAGTCAATGTTCAAGTCAATGTTCAAGTCAATGGTCAAGTCAATGTTCAAGTCAATGTTCAAGCCAATGTTCAAGCCAATGTTCAAGTCAATGTTCAAGCCAATGTTCAAGCCAATGTTCAAGTCAATGTTCAAGTCAATGTTCAAGCCAATGTTCAAGTCAATGTTCAAGTCAATGTTCAAGCAAATATTCAAGTCAATGGTCTTGTCAATGTTGAAGTCAATGTTCAAGTCAATGGTCAAGTCAATGTTGAAGTCAATGGTCAAGTCAATGTTCAAGTCAATGTTCAAGTCAATGGTCAAGTCAATGGTCAAGTCAATGTTCAAGCCAATGTTCAAGCCAATGTTCAAGTCAATGTTCAAGCCAATGTTCAAGTCAATGTTCAAGCCAATGTTCAAGCCAATGTTCAAGTCAATGTTCAAGTCAATGTTCAAGCCAATGTTCAAGCCAATGTTCAAGCCAATGGTCAAGTCAATGGTCAAGTCAATGTTCAAGTCAATGTTCAAGTCAATGTTCAAGTCAATGGTCAAGTCAATGTTCAAGCCAATGTTCAAGTCAATGTTCAAGCCAATGTTCAAGTCAATGTTCAAGCCAATGTTCAAGCCAATGTTCAAGTCAATGTTCAAGCCAATGTTCAAGTCAATGTTCAAGTCAATGTTCAAGCCAATGTTCAAGTCAATGTTCAAGCCAATGTTCAAGTCAATGGTCAAGTCAATGTTCAAGCCAATGTTCAAGTCAATGGTCAAGTCAATGTTGAAGTCAATGGTCAAGCCAATGTTCAAGTCAATGTTCAAGTCAATGGTCAAGTCAATGTTCAAGTCAATGTTCAAGCCAATGTTCAAGCCAATGTTCAAGTCAATGTTCAAGCCAATGTTCAAGCCAATGTTCAAGTCAATGTTCAAGTCAATGTTCAAGCCAATGTTCAAGTCAATGTTCAAGTCAATGTTCAAGCAAATATTCAAGTCAATGGTCTTGTCAATGTTGAAGTCAATGTTCAAGTCAATGGTCAAGTCAATGTTGAAGTCAATGGTCAAGTCAATGTTCAAGTCAATGTTCAAGTCAATGGTCAAGTCAATGTTCAAGCCAATGTTCAAGCCAATGTTCAAGTCAATGTTCAAGCCAATGTTCAAGTCAATGTTCAAGCCAATGTTCAAGCCAATGTTCAAGTCAATGTTCAAGTCAATGTTCAAGCCAATGTTCAAGCCAATGTTCAAGCCAATGTTCAAGTCAATGTTCAAGCCAATGTTCAAGTCAATGTTCAAGCCAATGTTCAAGTCAATGTTCAAGCCAATGTTCAAGCCAATGTTCAAGTCAATGTTCAAGCCAATGTTCAAGTCAATGTTCAAGCCAATGTTCAAGCCAATGTTCAAGTCAATGTTCAAGCCAATGTTCAAGTCAATGTTCAAGTCAATGTTCAAGCCAATGTTCAAGTCAATGTTCAAGCCAATGTTCAAGTCAATGGTCAAGTCAATGTTCAAGCCAATGTTCAAGTCAATGGTCAAGTCAATGTTCAAGTCAATGGTCAATCGTTATCTATCCTTATCCTCCTAATCTTCCCTTCCGACCAGTTTCTCCCTTATTCATACCACAAACCTCATTCAACCTGACCGTTTTAACTAAACCCTCTATACTGAGTAGTTCTCGACCCTTATGTTTTTTTAAGTTTCGTATTACAAATATTACTACATATTAGTATATCCGTACATACCCGTCCTGGGTATGTCGATAAACTACCTCCGCGCCCTGGGTAAGACGATAAACTACATCCAACAGCAAGGCCTCTGATCAGGAGGTTTTGAAGAGCGTGGAACTACCTCTTAATTTCTGGTGTTCCCAGGTCCCTGACCCGGGGTGGTAGCACCTGTTAGGGTCCCAGCTATGGGCAAATAATTAACCCCCAAAATTGGGGTCAAAATACTATGAAAGTGTAAAAATAGGTTTTAATACCTGAAATACTTTGTAAAAAGTTTATTACAAGCGATATATTTTTGAAGAAAAAATATTACCAGAAATAGATTTTTGAAGGAAAAATAATTTACAAGTAATAGATTTGAAAAAAATAAAAATCTTGTCGGCATTAAATAACCCACTGAAGTTGATATGCCGTAAAACAAATCAAACCAAACCAATATATACTGAGATAGATAGATAGATAGATAGATAGATAGATAGATAGATAGATAGATAAAAATATTACCAGGAATAAAAATCTTGTCAGCTTTAAATAACCCAGTGAGGTTGATATGCTGTAAAACAAATCAAACCAAACCAAACCATCCGCACCTACACTTCGTTAAGTCCCATGGTGCATGTCCAACACGGATTTACTATTCCTTCGGGCTTGGATCAGAATGCACTATGTGATCTCATCGTAAATGTATGAGAGAGGCGTGGTCCAAGAGATTCCTATCCTACTGATTCAATGCCTTCATTGCACTAAAGACAGAAGACTAATGGACACCAGTCTCTGACAGTGGACGCGGGAAGGGGAAACATTTGTTCTTTGCCCCTAGATATACTTATATACAACCCAAATTAAACTGGCATTTTGTCAGATCTTGTCACAGTTGGGAGGTCAGTTAACAACACACTCATTTACACGTCCTTTTGGCTAGGATAAAAGTGTAGTATCTGATATCTTCCTCTTCTAAATTTCTGTTTTCGAGTAGTTCCCCGAGAATCAGTGAGGGAAGTCTAGCATTGCCCTGCGTCACTAAAATCGGTTAGTCAGACGAAGCTGAGGCCTGGTCATGACGATAGGCATTTTTCTGCTTTTAGACCATATGTACGCGTATGGGTAGTCCACGTGAAACTGACCATGTGTATCAACTTGGTTTGGTAGATAGATACAGATTATCCGGAGTGACTATTCGACTATTTAATGAGATGATAAATCTCTAACTTTTTCTCTTGGGTCATAATCTAACAGATTGCTTTTAGTAGTATTGTGACAGCTGTCATATAGGCGGGAATACTTACATGTAATTATCAGAACTGGTGAATTTTTATTGATTCTAAATATAATAATATAGACGTGCAGACTTAAATATATCAACATCAGTGTGTGGTCGTAGTTGCTGCAGGTAGCTGAGCACCTGGACAATCCACTTCACTTAACTCAGATGAAAGCCGAAGAGATATTAATTTATGAGTTGACCCGGTGCAGCCCATTCCTACCTAGGTCAAACCACAGCCGATATCCTCCAACTCAAAGGCTTGCCTTAGACACGAAACACCTGGCCATTGATTTTATCGGAGGTAACACTTCGCCTTGAGCGTTAACTCCAATCTAGGAAGCCCTCCGACTAGCGATCTCCTGTCATCACTGCATACATAACTATGGAGACAAGTATTGTCTATTATACTACAAAGTAACCCGGATATAAGAGACCCGGATATAAGAGAAACCCGGATATAAGATAGATTGTCTCTGGTCCCAAATTAGAGCCTGTGTTAATGCATATATAATAGACCAAACCCGGATATAAGAGAAACCCGGATATAAGATACTTCTTCTCCGGTCTCGACAACTATCTTATATCCCTGTTACACTTTACAAGAAGTTTCATACGGCGTTTGACAGGTATTGTTCTTAATATTGTTTCGTATGTAGTCAATATCCTCGCCAGAAAAGACTGATGGGGAAGCCCGTTTCGTTGCTGATGACGCCATCATGTAGCAGGACATATATAGTGCCAATAGTAATCCTAGCGTAACCTGACATAATGATAACACAAACTTAATCTCCCATGCTTAAAATTATTTTTTGCACAGCTTATGATTTCTTCAGTGTTTGTCTGGGAACCCAGATGCCTTATCCGAAACGCTGACTGTACATAGTCATCTACGATGGCTGAGAGACACACCCTGTCAACTCATCGCTGATATAGGTATTTATATATGTCTTGCTTCTCATTCCCACATTGGCACGCCATGTGTAGATCTCAGATCAATTGATACTGCAGCCGGCGGGCAGGAGGTCATCTAGGATCAATTCTCCCCCTGGCACCCTTGATCATCTCGTGTTATATTAAGTACACATTCTATACTGACATTTAAAAACGAGGGGAAATAAGCATAACTTTCATCATGTGCTTTTGCATTTTCAGAAAGACTAAATGCAACTAAGATGTTAAGTGCAAATTTAAGAAAGTCAAATGCATATTAAATGATATGTGATATTTTGAGAAAGATCACATATGTAGCAAATGATCCATACCATTTTAATAAATATAAATTCAATTTAATATATATATATATATATATATATATATATATATATGTAAGGCAGGATTTGTGTGTGTGTGTAACGAATGCACGGCCGCAATTTTCGACGGATTTGAAACAAAATTTACATGCACATGCTCCAAGTTATTGAATAGGCCAAGACCGACATTGCATTTCCCAACTCCCATCGATAGTTGAAATAATCGATTTTTTCATACTTCTACGGTAGTTTTCATGTAGTTTTTCGGCCATTTTCTACTGGCCAGAGTGGGTGCCTATAGCTGGCTGCCACGAATAGGTGGGAAGATTCTATTGGCCAGCGTGAGAGCCAACAGCTGACTGACACGAATGTTAACTAGCATGCTAGAATGCAAAAAAAATCGATAGCTGCATTCGTCCCAAGTGGAAAAAATTTAAGACTACATGGAACTTTACTCCAATTGGCTCATTCGGTTGCTTAAACTCAACGTTGATTCTGATTCCACAGAACTGGGTTGGGTGTGAAAAAGTATTTGTTGTTAACATTCTTTTTTCATTTAGTTTTTCCAGTTACGAGTCCTTTCTTAAAGCTGATCGTTTTGTGTTCATTGTGTTTGGTTCTTTTTTCGTAACAGATTTAATGTTTAGTATAGAGCCTAGAAAAAAATCGCAGTGTGAGATAGGCAAGAAGTAAGAATTGTAGCAACATCAGCACAGCAAAGGGCACTCCTTTAATAGGTGAGGAAGGGCAAAAATATTTCAAGTCAAGTGATAGCGATTTCTGTATGAGTCGTACGAATTTTGAATTAAGCACAGGCAACGCCGGGCCATGCTGGTAGTATATATATATATATATATATATATATATATATTTATATATATATATATATATATATATATATATATATATATATATATTATATATATATATCTTTAATATATATATATATATATATATAGAAAAAATATAATTTAATATATATATATATATATATAGAAAAAATATAATTTAATATATATATATATATATATATATATATATATATATATATATATATATATAAGAAAAAAAAATGATGTAGCGATATCAGCTGATATTAAATGATATTAAATGATTAAATGGAAAACAGTCACAAAAATTCGGACATTTATTTTCTCCTTGTGGTTATTATCAAGTGGACTTGATAAATACAGGGCAAGGAGCCCGGACAAAGATAAGTTGCTGAATGAAGATAAATTACTTTTGTGAACAAAGATGACGAAAAAATAAAGAACAACGTTATCTATAAAACAGTGGCCACTGGCCGCGAAAAGTCAGAGAGTCTGCGAGCGACCACAGATGACAATAGACGCCCGTTAGACAGTTCACTTTCCCCTTAATCTACGTCTCATCTTGGTTTCGCTCTTCTATAATAGTAAGTTACTACCCGAGAATAAAATCTAGTTTACTGTTAGAAATTGTCATGATTTTAATTCTCCGATTTATCAATCCGCGCCGCTATCCATTACACCACCACAAATTATCTTTACGATATATCGGCCTGAAATAGGCTGTTGACTTCAATGTTCACTTGTATATTTATATTTTCATACGCTGTATCTCTGATATTTAGCACTTTATCCCATGAATATAGCACACCATAAAACTGTATTTCTTCATATATATATATATATATATATTTTTTTTTTTGTCATCCAATTTCACATATCAGTGTGGCTAGACGTCCGGTTGCCTCTAGCTAGGATCGAAACCCGACTGAATCCGAACTTCTACCCGCTAAGCCATCAGCGTACGGTACGGAATGAAGGTGAATTTTAGCGTGTTTATTTTTAGATTCGGATAAACACACAGACTGAGAGTGACTCAGTATTGTTTAGGATTTGCTATATTTATAGGGTAAGATAGCTCGATATCAGAAATAGAGAGTAAACGTGTTCAGTCCATTATATTCTCAACATCCTTCTGTAGAACTACATTTCTGTTGTCTCAAGTCTCTTCCTCACCTTCGAGAGATTGTGCAGCATTCATTGCCATATAAGAGGACTGATATCATGTGAGAGTTCAGTAGTCTTTTCTTTGTTTCTAACGAAGGTTTTTCAGATTCTCAGTACAGTGTGTCCCCCGTATTCGCGGGGGTTAATGACCAGAATCAGCCGCGAATAGTTAGAATTCGCGAATACTTGTATCCCCAATAAAAGTGCTTATAAGTACATATTTTGATTGTTAAAACACCATATGCATAAACTTTCATCCGAAACACTTTAGAAACATTTCAGACCCTTTTAAAAATATTTTTGAAAAATTGTATTGGTGACCATACACTTAGAGTAAATTTTCTTTCATACGTACAACAACCGTTTTTAATTACGCATAGAACGATACAGCCATTGAAAATATGTGTAACAAAACATAAAATATTAAGTTTAAAACATTTTCTAAAATCAGAACTGTGATGATGCCCCCAGACTTAACATAAGCCACTTTTATGACCCCAGCCGCAGGCCCTAAAAATGAACAAAGCCCAAACACTAAACATGTTTTTACTTTAGAGTCTGTCTATATTTCTGAGATGAGGTACTATGTACAGTATTTACATTGACAGACCCAAAGAGTGTGAGTTCAATACCCGGTTCAGGCAGTGGCGAACTTTCAGAGGGAAAATTACCAGGAGATAACTGATAACTGACATCCATCAAACATGGCTCGTGGAACTAGAACAGTCTACCCCAGTGATCGAAATAAAGGGTTCGGTTCGAAATTCCAACCACCTGAAGAAGGCGGGAGCGTACAACGGCCGAAACGTTGTGACAAATATGGCAACAAAGATGAGGACAATAGTCCGACTAATGTAAATAATGTTTTTACTTTGTTTTTTTTTACAATCAAAATGTACAATTGTGTCAATTTTTACAATAAAAATGGACTGTTATATGTTTTAAATCACTTAAATGACAGGAAAATAATACAAGAATATTTTAAATATGTTCTATCGAAAAAAATACGCGAATCGAGGGAGTTCTCAGCGAATAATTTGTACATATATTCCTCAGAAAAACATGCGAACATTCGAGGTTTCCGAGAATAACAAGTACATGTGTTCTAAAGAAAAATCCGCGAATGTGTGAAGCCGTGAATGCTGAAACGCGGATAGGCGGAGACTCACTGTACTCTGATTAGCTTTTGAAAGGCATGCTCGTTCGGATTTCAGAGTCACAATTTCCGTCCTCTATTAAAATACTTACCAGATTTTTTAAATTTTTGTACTTGATTTTGGTATCTCGATTTTGTAAATTGCATATAAAGGACTTCCTTTTGCAAACACTATGCCTTTTGATTTCTTGCAATTGGTGTTTAGTTCTTTCTTCTCTCTTTCCACAAACACTCGAATTACTTCAAGCAGTACGTGTACAGTTTACAAATACTCAGTTGTTAAAAGTTAAATTTCAAGTATCGATTGTTTTCAGTTCTTTTACTTTGTCAAATAAACACATGTCAGTTCACTTTCTGTTTCTAATTAAAATTTTCAGACTTTTTCTTTCTTTTTCTAATATTTTTATTAGTCATCCATTAACTTTCATACAATCAGTGACTTTTTCTATTCCTGCGCAATCGTAATTATTTGTGCAAAAATAAAAGATTTGAAAGGTTATACTGAAATTGACAGCGACCTAAATGGCGTCAACTTGAACTTATAATACTTTTACACGTGTGCTAATTGAGATGCATGCTTAAAAAAATAGATTTCGAATTGTTTGTTTATTTCGTTGACAGATTTTTAAAGATATAATGCACTTAACATTTGGTAAATACTTACAGTGAGTCAAGTAAGAATTATTTCTCGAATTCTAATAAAACCGATGTCTTTTTATTTATTCGCTGTTTGATTTATCGCACGGTTCTCGCATGGCGGAAGCGCAAATGAACTTGCATTCAATTACTTATTTTGTTCATTTGACGATCTGTCCCGAAAGTATGCAGCTATTTTAATGTCAACGAAAATGTAACCGATACGCGTGGCGCCTTAGTTCACTTCAAAGTCTCTCCCACCATCACCGAAAGGCGTTATGAAATTTTGTGGCAGACGCGATGAGGCAGAACCTAGGACGAGCACAACTGGTTGCGACTTGCTTTGTCCCCCGCCAAAAAAGAGCCCGTATTTGCTTAGCATGTAAAGCTACTGCAGTTGAAATGAAGGAGAAAAAAAAGCACTTACCGGTCTGCCGTAATCCATCCTCGGCCAGATAACGTAAAAGAATAAGTGGGGGGGGGGGCTTGCATTGCATTTTTTATGCAATAAAGATGCAATGCATTATGGGACAGGGACGTAACGAATTATGGGATCGCATGAAGACGCAAGGGATTATGGGTATATGGACAAATATAAAAGCAACTAATTTTTTTTTTTCCCAGTGCTGGGTTCTTGGAGTGACGTTCACGGTTGGCGGCTGGAAAAGTCTGTTAGTGCGATTTTGTGACAGAACTCAAGAAGGAACGACTCGAGGTTGGAATACCAGTTGGGAGAGCTTGAATTTACTCGCTGGTTGCTGTTTTCTTTTTATTTCTCCACAAAACCATAAATCCATTAAAAAAAATATTGGATATTTCTTAAGAGAACTTGTATTCATGATAATATAGAAATAGCTTATTTACACTATTTACATTGTTCGGTCCTCATCTTAATTGTCATATTCACGACGTTTCGGTAGTTGTACTCTCCGTCCCTCTTCAGGCGATTAGTTGGAATTTCGGACCGAAACCTTTATTTCGTCCTCTCGGGTAGAAATGTGTTAATAATTCTTGTTTCTTTTCTGGTGCAACTTTTCATGACGAAAATATTTGATTGTGAGTATGAATAAATATATTTTAATCTCACCCATGGCGTTGATATAAAAAAATAGGGAAATTTCAATATATAATTAGTGTATTTCTATGGAAAAAAAAGATGTTCACGGTATACAAGGCAAAACAGCTACTCTAGGCAGATGGGTACAGAGTAAGTGGGACTGTTGATGGGGATATATGGGAAGGTAACAGTTGATCCTAGAGTTAAACAGGTTAAAATTGTAATCATTGGAGAAGCATGCTCTTGGGAGTCTGGTTCACAAAGCGGCAGTTCGGGGGAAGAAGCCGCTCGAGTAGAACTTACATCTCACCAATGGAATACGAAGGGATGAGAATGGTTCACTACAAAGCGCGTGGCATGGTGAGTCTTAGCCGTAATGGCTAGAACTGATGGAACTAAGGAATGTAATTTATCTATGTATTTATCTTTATGTAATTTAACCCTTTCCATAGAAATAACGATAGAACAGCAGTGAAAGACTTACGATGTTTAGTCTATGGGGAAGGGGTTGTAGGGTGGAAAATAATCCATCGCCTACAAGGACGCGGGGACGTTTTTGGATTCTATCATGAGTGAAAAGCGTAGATTGGGTAGCCCCTGCCTATATAGGGTTTTATCAAAATCATTTATCTTATTTAGTTTCCTTGTTTTATGAAATAATTAGGAGAGTGAAGGAGTTTAAAAATATCTTCCTTATATTTTCTCTTTTTCCTCTGAGCATTTTCCATGGAAATAGCGATAGAGTGATGAGCAACCAATCACTGATCATTTAAAGTTACATATTTACAGAATAAGAAGCACAGTTTATGTGGATGTGTGGGAAAGATAACGGTTGAATCTAGACTTGAACGGATTAAGATTGTAGTGATCGGGGAAAACATCCTCTTGGGATGATTCGGTTCCACAGATCTGTGGCTCACGGGAAGAAGCTGCTTGAGTGGAACTTACATCTCACCAATAGAATACGAAGTTAATGAGAATGGTTCGTTACAGAGCGCGTTGCATGGTGAACCTTAGCCGTGAAGGTTAGACCTGGTGAAACTAAAGGATGTGGTTTGTCTGAGCACTTTCTATGGGATTAGCAACAGCGCCGCGAGAGATTTGTGATGTTTCGTTTTTGAGAAAGTGATTGGCGGATGGAAAATAATTCATCACCCACAAGGACACGGAGACACATTTGGCGTCTACCGGGACGCGTAAGTGAAGACTAGGCAGCTCCTACCAATATATTAGCAGCAGTACACCATTTTCGTCCTGATCTGACTTTTGTAAAGGGAGAAGATGGCAAGAGGGAGTCAGGTACTTAATGAAGCGGCACAGGAAACCGAGTATTTTCACTTGATGACTGGGTTGAGTTTAAGTTTCAATAGGCGTTCACAGCCCGTGGGGAGCGGAGGCCCCGTCCCGTGAACGCCTATAGAGAGAACACACGTTCATCGCTATAGATAAAAAAAAAAATCAAGGTACGTCCAATTATTTAAAAAATATGGATTAAATCTGACAGAATGATTGAATAAGGAATAAGTAGGAATTTTTTTATAAATATGACGCATTTCACTATGACTTTAGCTTCATTTTTTTACAATGATGTTTACCTTGTAGAAAGCCCAAGTGCCACTCGAGGTAGAGGGTTAGAATTAAAAGGCACACCTTATGGGGATATGTGGAGAAAATAATGGTTAACCCTAGACATAAGCAGTTTAAAGTTGTAGTGGTTGGGGAAGCATTCTCTTGGGAGTTAGTTCCATAAAGCAGCCGTTCGTGGTGAGAAACTGCTCAAGTGAAAGTTACATCTCAACAATGGCATATGAAGGGAATGAGGGCGGCTTGCTACAACATGCGTGGCATGGTGAGTCTTAGCCGTAATGGCTAGAACGGGTGAAACTAAAGAATGTAATTTATCTGAACCCTTTCCATAGAAATAGAGATAGAACAGTGAGAAACGTATGACATTTCATTTGTGGGAATGGTATTGCAGGGTAGAAAATAATTCATCACCCACAAGGATGCAGACATACTTTTGGACTGGGCACCTCTAACCCATATATAGCAGCAGTACTCCATTTTCTATGAATGTATTTCGTCTGAGAATTTTTTTATGGGACTAGCGACAGCGCCGTAAGAATATTGTGATGTTTCGTCTTTGAGAAATTGTTGTGGTGATGGAAACAAATTCATTCACCCACAAGGACACAGAGACACACTTTGCGTCTATCGGGAGTGGTAAGTGAAGACTAGGCAGCTCCTGCCAATATATTAGCAGCAGTACACCATTTTCGTCCTGATCTGGCTCTTGTAAAGGCAGAAGATGGCAGGAGGAGTCAGGTACTTAATTGAGCGGTCACAAGAAACCAACCATTTCCCCAGCAACTTTAGCTTTTCATCGCGATCGCTGAATATTCTGTGTCTGCTCGCTGATGATGGAACGTCACTAGTTTGGTTTCGAGGATTTGAATGTTTCCCCCACTGAACTGTTAGAGCTAGATCAGGGGATAGATCAGCTGCCAATACCTGGTCATCTAGAATTTAAGAGGTTCACCCATATACTATTGTATCACTAGCTTAGATATTCAGAAATGATCGGCGTTTACATTTCGGTATATTATTCATGTAGAGTCGAAAGATGATTGGACCGGGAAGCAAATTTTGGGGGACGCGTACGTTGACCGCTAGTGCCTCGGAGGATTGACCGTTAATAACTACATTAAGGGAGCTACTCATTAGGAAGCATTTTGTAATTGAGGAAACACCTCCAGTAATTCCATTTGAAGAAAGCTTGCATAGCAACAATTTATACCACACATTGTCAAAGGCCTTTAAAATACCTAAAAAATCGAAACTGAGAAGTATTTACTGTCTACGATATCAGCAATAGACCGAGACAGCTGAAACCTGTACTGTTTGTCGCTCAAGATGTTGTCCCTGTTGAGTGATTAAAAACATTCTTATTTATTATAGCTTCAAAAAGTTTACTAAATACACTGAGAAAACTGATGGTTGTATACTGTGACGGGTATGATGGCTCTCCGGCATTTTTGAAACATTCCACAGAATTGGGAAGGATTTTTTTTTCCAGAAGTGGTTAAATAATTTCGTTAAGATCGGGGATAACCCCGAGCTAATATTCTTAAGAACAATGACTGGGATTTTATCTGGACCAGTGGCTTTCTTAAAGTCAAGAGAAATCTTGAGACTTCCCGGGATGTAGCAAAAATATTGCTCAGTGCTCAGTGAGAGGGGGGAAGTCAGGAAGAGGATGACTTTGTCATTTAACGTTGTGTTAGAGAGAAAGATTGTGGCAAAGAGCTTTGCCTTATCTGTCGAGGATGAGATAACCTCGAAACACTTTATAATTGTTGTGGATTCCAGGATGATATCCGGTATCAAATAATAACAAACGCCACGAATGAATATAGGAAATAACGTATTAACGTAATAATACAAACTGGTAATACAGGTTAGTAGTTCCAGGAATGCGGGGTTAGTAGACAAATATATATATAGATAGCCTTTGGTATCGACGTATCGCTGTATGACTTCTTACTGAGTCTACGTAACTCTGACTCTTGCCGCTACGTTATTCTACCGACCGACTCGACTCTATTACTACTACTGTCCGACTTGACTCACGTACTATTACTGACAGTGCGGGTATTCACTAGTAGTAGTATATGTATACCTTGGGTGAGTCCATTTGTGTAAAAAGGGGAGACCTCTCAATAATAATAATAGACACTGACCTTTGGCTCTATTCAGAAGTTGGTTGGAGATATTCCAGAACTCCCAAAATCAAAGTTCTTTGCTTTCGACAATGGTCTGGATTACTTGGGCATAGTTACGGTTTTCATTTTTTTAGAAATATTTTGCAATTATTGTTGGTAGTCCATTTAGAACTACCAAGTCCAGCAAGTGTCCTACTTAGATGTCACAGTAATAGATATTGTAATAGCCTTTACGCTGAGCTATGGCTACAGCATATTCAGGGTGAACCAGAACTGTTCGGTTCCTGTTGGAATTTATTCTGAGGCTTAAAAAAATTAATTCCAGAAAAATCCATTCCGAAACGAAGACTGGAATTTTGGAAGCAGTATGTTTTACAAAAAGTCCGTGAGAGTAATATAGGTGCCGTTGCTGTAGCCATGGTGGATTTCTTGATTATGTTTAGCTATTAGGGGCGAGTAGCCCGGAATTGCGATTTCCTGCACTGGGATAAAGGAATCAATACCAGTTTCAGGCAGGAATAGGAAATCAGGTTTTGACATCGAGAAAATGGTGTTCCACCTCTGGAAATTTGGAACATAGCGCCCACAAATTGGTAGGAGTTGGTGAAACTAACGTCATCCTTAGTTTTGTTCGTTTTGGTTTGATAGTTTTGTTTAATTTAGTTGTGTTCATGTTCAGATGTCGTAACAGTGAGCTCCAGGACTTGACCAAGAAACTTTTTGAAAGAGCAGGAGTATATGGAATGGAGGTCAGCTCCGAGGAATCCAAAGTAATGGTGAATAGTACAAACAGTAACACCTGTGTCAACAAAACCATGAATGGGAATTCACTGGAGGAAGTGTCCAGGTTTAAATTTTTGGGAAGAATCTTGTCTAAATATGATACCTGCAACTTGGAGATCTGCACATGGATTGCCGCAGCTGTGGCCAGCGATGGCCAAATTGACAAGAATATGGAGGGGCAAAATCAGCTTTCAAACAAAGTACAGACTGCACAAATCGCTGGTAGTCTCCATTCTTTTAGATGGATGTGAAACGTGGACACTGTTGGCAGAAAGAGAGAGAAGGTTCCAAGCGTTTGAGAACAAATGCATGTGAAAATCACTTGGCATTTTTATATTGAAAACAAAGAAACTATGTGTTTATGCGAAAAACGGTTGAAAGTTTTGTGGGACCACCAGGAACCTCTTCTCGCTACTGTAAAACGGAGAAAAATGATGTGGTTTGGACACATTAAAAGGCACGACAGCCTGTGCAAGAGCATCATGCAAGGCACCGTTGAAAGTGGACGTAGGATAGGACGCCAACTCAACAAACTGGTTGGACAATGTCAAACAATGGACAGGTATGACTTTACTAGAATTCCTTATGGCTGCCGTGATTAGACAGTTGTGGAAAAGATTTAGTGTGGCTTCTGTATTAGGATCCGCCTTACGATTACAAATGTCGAGGGAATGAGGATGATATTCAGAAGTTAGAAGCATTTCTCAAATAAACACAATAAGGAAAATGGGGTCATGCAACTATTACTGTTGTAGAGAGTTTGTTCCTCACTGCGTGCTTCAAACTTGTGGCCTTTTCTCAGACCAAGCTAAATTATCATAACCGGGAAGTCCCCCCCCCCGTGAAGTAATGGTTAAAACGTTGATTTAGTAGACCAATCATATTGGGAGGTATTACATGCTGGCATCGCACTAAACGCATCTTAGATAAATACTGATATCTGCGGAGACGACAAAAGATGTCTCACTGCGGTAGTAATGATCCGCGAAGCGAATCTGCTGCCGATTAATGCATTAATCCCATTATTTTCCCGCCGTTGCAGCATGTCACGTGACAGACGCTGATTCGAAATTCTTCCCATCCAAACTGATATATAAATCGAAAAGAATGCATTTCAATCGGATCTATTGATCAAAACAAAATATTTTCTTATTGATATATAGTAACATTTCTTATCTTTTCGCCTATTTGGGTCTGTCGATGGAGGTTCTCGGTTAATAAATCGATTCTATTATTATAATTGCTTGATTTTGTCTACGACTATTACCCTTTTCTATCGAGGATCAGTGTAGCATCTGCTTGATCTCCGGAGTTTTTCAGCTCAAATCAATTACGCATTCCTGACCAAAAATCAACAAAATTAAGGGGAAAACTATTGAGAAAAAATGAAGAAGAGAAGGAAAGGCAGAAAAAAATGGTTTGGAGGTAAGGGATAAATAAGCGAAAGAAAAAATGATAAAAATAGGGGGAAATTACACACACACACACACACACACACACACACACACACACACACACACACACACACATATATATATATATATATATATATATATATATATATATATATATATATATATATATGAAAGGTTCAAACACTAATATTCTATAGTTATAATTTCTAACATTGGAATCGTAATCACGATCCAATTCATCAGTCCTACAAATTCAGAATTTTGAATTTGTAGGTCTGATGAATTGGATTGTGAATGTTATAATTTATAACCATGAAATATTAGTGTTTGAGCCTTTTATATTATATTCTTGCTCTGTCTTGGACTTTGAGCTGTACCTGGATTCTATTGTCTTGGATATATATATATATATATATATATATATATGTATATATATATATATATATATGTATATATATATATATATATATATATATATATATATATATATATATATATATATATATATATATATATATATATATATATATATAATTAGGAGGATTTGATAAATATAAATCCTCCTAATTATTACTTATATATCATTGCTTGAACCAGCTTCTAATGTTCCAGTTGGCGCGGCTTGGTGATAGTAGTCGTGGCTCCCGGGGACACAGTCCTATGGTTAGAGAGAATTGCTACCTCTTCGTCACCGTGGCCCGTAGGACAGTTGGTAGGGTGTTCGCTTGACAACCTAACTGTCAGGGTTTCAATTCTCGGTAGTGGATGAGTCCCAAATATAAGACGAAACGGTCGTCCAGTGCTTCCTGCATTCTGTTGAGGTTTCCGACTCGATGAATTACTTAATTATATATGTATGTGTGTTTGCATTTAAACAATCAATGACTTGATGCTACAAAATTTGTTTATTGTTTTAAATACAGTGAGTCAGGACACATAAGCAAACATGTATATTTTCAAGTAATGAAACTTTTAACGATATTTTATTGAATTGGAATATTAACAATTGTCATCTTCAATATGATTTCCACCATTTGTGATGCAAAGTTTGATGCACTCGAAAAAACTCGATACAATATCTCCTCTCTGCCGTCACTTTTAACACATTCACTCTTGATGCGTTCAATCAAGGGTGTAGCGTCTGTGATGTTCATTGAGTACACCTTCTCATTTAATATACCCTGGTAAAAAAGCCATGTTTAACCTATGGAGGTAAAATGATATATAGTTAATTTCCTACGTCCAGATTTTGGGGGACAGTCTGTAGAACTGATGTAAAACCTTTAATATTAAAATGTGGGGTAGATCTTAGGAACCTTTCATCGAACAGTTATTATTTTTAACGCGATATATATATATATATATATATATATATATATATATATATATATATATATATATATATATATATATATATATATATATATATATAAATTTATGAATAATATCTCAGTTATCGAACAGTTATTATTTTTAACAGGATCAACAGAATACACTTTAAGGAACTAAACTAGGCCATGTTTAACATATAAAATCGTACTAAGTTGGAGAATATATACAATTTGTAAAACTATAAACGAATTAAAATGTATGTCTCTTTTGCTGTTAAAAATTTACAATTTTATTCTCAAAATCTGGCCAAAAGATTCCAAATAGTGGTATTAAGATAACATCAGTGTTTATTTCACGCGATATATATATATATATATATATATATATATATATATATATATATATATATATATGTATATAGGACTCTCCCGTCGTATTCGACGTATCTGGGTCAAGCAGCTCAGTTCCTAAGAAATCGATAGCTCAGATACCGGCAAATATGATTTGATTATAGTGGTGAAGGCTTTGTGCAGAAACAACTACACTTTTTGAAGGGCCGAATACAGAGACCTGGTGCACAACGTGCCATATGGTCCCCAAATTTTGAATTCAGAGTTGTCCTTCTTCTAAACCAGTTGCCATCAAAGTATATAAACCCGATCTGTCTTGTTATTTACACATAGCTGGAAGCAGAAGAAGAGGATTCATACCTTTCGCAAGGATATTAGCAATTTAGGGAATTTAATTAATTCTACTGGAATTCGAATTCGTCTCTCCAATTCCTTAATCCGAGCTGCTACCCTATATATATATATATATATATATATATATATATATATATATATATATATATATATATATATACTCTGTATTGAGCACTCTTTTAATAATAGTATTTTTTGGTTATTGAAATTTATTTCGTATGCACCAATCCTATACTTGAGTATATATATATATATATATATATATATATATATATATATATATATATATATATATATATATATATTAATATTATTATTACTAGAAATCTTATAAATATAAGTAAATACACTCGTTTCGGAAAACATTCGGTTTCTTGATTTGCAAATGATCAAATCAATATCGAAGGAAAAAAAGGTATAAAAAAAGAAAGATCCCAAGAACATGAACGCCTGTCGAAAACAAGCGATTAGCATGCAGGTCCAAAGCCCAAAGAAAAAAAAACCGATACGAGTACGCAACTAACTAAATAAAGTTCTCAATACAATAAGTAGAGCAGCCAGCCTTCCCTGACGATCCGGTTAGGTGAAACCTTGGTAGTTTTGTCTGGCTCTCTAAGTTTAACTATATATATATATATATATATATATATAATATATATATATATATATATATATATTGTCATCCACAGACAGACTGTTTCGCTGTATCACAGCTCATCAGTGTGGCTAGACGTCCGGTTGCCTCTGGCTAGAATCGAAAACTGGCTGAATTCGCGTCAGTCGGAAATTTTACCCTGAAGCCGTTGGCGCACGGCAGAGAAGAAGGTGAATTTAAGCGTTTTTATTCATTGGACTCTCCCGTCGTTTCTCGACCTATGAGGGTCAAGTAATTAGGAACGTATGATTTGATTATAGTTTGAACGTATGATTTGATTATAGTTTGAAGGCCGCTAGATGTGCGTGTGTGCGTTGTTTAAATTCACGATGTTTATTGAGAAAAGGTGATGAATTTGTACATACGGAACGTTAGGACACAGATATCAACTTTGCATTATCTGAAAATCGTTTGTGGCTTGAAACTGGTTGTCACAATAGAGTATTGATTCCTATAGCCACACTGTACATATCTACAAAGATTCTATCCCGGATAATGAAATCTCTGTCTCAATAAATATAGTAGATTTTAGCAATACATCTTTTCATGGATTTTTTTTCTTTTCTTCCTGTGGTGTTATTTCATTTGTCTTTTCTTTGTTCCTATTTAATTGAAGTTGTCTAATGATCACAGTTGGCAGTAAACCCAGAGAAATGGTTGTGATCGGTGTTTCAAAACGCATTAACTGGTTGCTAAAATTACAGCTGTCTTTTAATTTGGTTTCTCAGTTTAGGTTTCTTTATGCTATAGTCAGTGAGCATTGTTGCATTTTGTGAAGGTGGGTGTCTTATTTTTTGCAAGCTTTACACAGGTATGATTTTTTTGTAATTTCCGTCACCTTGTATGTATGTATGTATGTATGTATCTATCTATCTATCTATCACAGTCTGTTCACTATCTATCTATCTATCTATCTATCTATCTATCTATCTATCTATCTATCTATCTCTTACATTCTGTTCACTATCTATCTATCTATCTCTTACATTCTTCTTACATTCTGTTCACTATCTATCTATCTATCTATCTATCTATCTATCTATCTATCTATCTCAGTCTGTTCATATCTATCTACCTATCTATCTATCTATGTTTATTACTTCAAACGTTAAACCCTTATTTGAGTAGACAACCCATTTTTTAATCAGTATGTATTACGTCAATCCGCCTACGCCCTCCTGAAAACATTATAAAGGGAATATAATCTCCTATAGGCTTTGTACACATACTCCCCTTTTATAGGCGAAACCGCCCTCTGATCCGGCCTGTTCTAAACCAGTTCAGCACAGAGATCTATATTGTAGCGTCTGATATTCGAGAACGGCATTTAAAAATAAAATATTTCTAATTCTTCAGATTTTATCGTGTTGAAATGTGTAGTCAATATGGCTAAAAGATGTTCTACACTTTTGGAAATTTGCATAAAGATCATAATTAGAGAGCAAATATTGTTATTTTATATACACTTATATTTTCATTCATATTAAAAAGAACAAATAGTTTCCAGTGAAATGAAAACAGCACTGCGATGTAAAAAAAATTTTTTATCGTTAGCATTTTCCGTGTTGTGGTGGCAAATTGGTTGAATGTCTCAGATGTTACACTAAAAAATGAATAGATGATGAGTTTTCTAATGACAAAAGAAATCAATAATTCTAATGGTGTCAATTCTAGAAAATTCGAAAATGAAAGTATTGCTTTTTTAGAAGTCAGGTAAAACGACTGCATATCTGAATCGAGCGATTCAAACAGTCTATATTCTTAACCATTTTGATGCAACAACTGGCACTGTGAAACAGCTAACCTAAGAACTTGGTAAGAATATGTGACGACAGAAAAAATGCCATATCGTTCATCAGAATTCTTGCGGATTACTTCTGCCGTCAAATTCCTCATCAGCAAGAAACGAAAGGCGAGACAAGTCTTTGCAAACGTGTACGTCGACTGGACCGAATGAAGATTGGCCAAGAGTATTTTTGTTGTTTCATTGATGAATGTAAGTTTTATTTTATTGGAACTGGCGGCACGCAGTATGCTAGATGGCGTAAAAGTGATAGATTACTTCCTAAATGTGTAAAAAAAAAAAATCAGGTAAATTTATTCATTCATTGGATTGCGTGATAAAGCAAATTATATAAGAGAAGGCTACGTGGCATGGTACGGTTTATCAGATGCCGTTACGTGATAAAATACATTACATAAGAGAACTTAACGTAGCAAAGTAAATTATATAAGGGAACGTTACGTGACTACATAAGTTTCATCAGAGGACATTACGAAATAGATTTAATTATATAAGAGAACGTTACGTGATAATGTACATTACATTAAGAACGTAACGTAGCAAAACAAATTATATAAGGGAACGTTACGTGACTACGTAAGTTTCATCAGAGGACATTACGAGATAGATTTAATTATATAAGAGAACGTTACGTGATAATGTACATTACATTAAGAACGTAACGTAGCAAAACAAATTATATAAGGGAACGTTACGTGACTATGTAAGTTTCATCAGAGGACATTACGAGATAGATTTAATTATATAAGAGAACGTTACGTGATAATGTACATTACATTAAGAACGTAACGTAGCAAAACAAATTATATAAGGAAACGTTACGTGACTACGTAAGTTTCATCAGAGGACATTACGAGATAGACTTAATTATGTAAGAGAACGTTACGTGATAATGTACATTACATTAAGAACGTAACGTAGCAAAACAAATTATATAAGGAAACGTTACATGGCAAAGTCAGTTTCCTCAAAGGACATTTCGTGCCGTACCAGGAAATTTTTCTCGCCGGAATCGATCCCTCAAATCTACAAATCAACCATTTGCCCTTGCATGGAGTATTGCTGCCCCTTCTGTTTGTCTCAAAGTTCTTGATAAAATCCAGAGACGGATAGGCAATGTAATTGGTCCTGATCTGGCATCTCCTCTGAAGTAGCTCTCTCACAGACGTGCCGTCGCCTCCCTCTGTCTTTTTTACAAATACTTTCATGGTAACTGCTCCGATGAGCTGCTTTCGATGGTTCCTAGACTTCATGAATTTAAGCGTTCAACTAGACTGGCATCTCGCTCTCACCATTTCACTGTCGAAACTGTTAAATGTAGCCGTCTTCTACTCCAATAGCTTCATGTCTCGCACTTCTCGCTTGTAGAACTCCCTCTCCTTTTCCTCTTTCCCTGATAGCTATAATCTCCAACTATTCAAATGTAATCGACGTCTCCAGATGCCTTGATCTATCCCCTATTCTTCTCTTCCTTCTTCCTCTATCATTCCTATCTGCTCTCGCTCCAACTCTCTGTAACGCCTTGCGTGCTAGTGGCTTCCCGCCTTGCTTGGGATGAAACGCTTAAAAAAAAAGTTAATTATATAAGAAAAAGTTACATGACAAAGTGAGTTTTATCAGAGGACGTTACATGACAAGGTAAATTATATAAATAAAAGCTACGTCGCAAATTGAATTATATCTGAGAACGTTATTTAAGTTTTTTTTTATCTATTACCTTTTTAGTGTTGGGTAGAATATGAAAATTTTGTACTATTTCCTGTTTTGTGTTTAGTGGAATATTAAATCTGTTGTCCATTATCAGCTACTGGAATGTTGACTGACCACCACTGTAGATGTTTATTCATAAAAAAAAAAGAACTTTTGGAGGGAAAATGAAGTATTACGTTGAATTTGCTTTTTTAAACCTAATTGTTACTCGCCATTATGTCTATGCAAGGACTCACTCTGACATACAAATCTAAAAAAACCTGCGATCGTTTTTTCACATCCTCAATACTCAGCCGATTTTGCACCTGCAGGTATTCGTTTGTTTTGATTTATAGAACATTTCATAAAGGCAGAAAGTTCAGATTGATTGGTGCGTTTTTTATGATTTATTAACCCTTTTCAGCTTCTTTAAAACCAGAAAGTATTTCTAGAGTGTAAGTTTAGAGATACAAGTCTTACTAATTAACCCATAGCTGGGGGAGACGCAGTGGATTCATACCTTTCTTAAGAGTATTTGTGCGTAAAAGAATATAACGTACACAAATGGTATTGGAAATCGGCAATCCGACAAACAATTTCGAGCCATTATCCATTGCATCAACCGCGCATCCAAATTTACAGCTCCTAGAATTCCAAAGCGGTTACCCATCTATGTAATGACCAGACTCGACGTTGCTTAACTACGCTGAGCGCAAGGGAAGCGATGTTTCAATATGATATGTCTGTAAGCCAGAAATTCAAAAACAGTAAGTAGTCTTTGAAAATTATTTTGAGAAGAAACCTGTAATTCATTAAACACAGAATCGGGCATTTATTCTCTCGTCAGGTTGTATTCTTTAAATAGGAATATAATATAATTTTCAGGGTTTTTTTACGTAAATCACCCCAATCAAGGCGGGAGTGCCACTAGCACGCAAGGGGTTACAGAGAGTGAAAGTAAGAGTAAAGAGGAGTGTTTGTGAAAAGGATAAAGAGAAGGACAGGGATCAAGGTCAAGGTATCAGATGATGTCGATGGAATTTGAATATTTGAAGATCATAGCCATCAGGGAAGCAAGTGATAGGAAGGTAATTCCATTGAAGAGAGGTGCGAGATAAGAAGCTGTTGGAGTAGACGAGATGACTACATTTAGCCGTTTCGACAGTGAAAGGGTGGGAGCGAGATGCCAACCTAGGAGCACGCTTACAGTCATGGAAACCAGTGAAAGTAGCTCGTCGGAGAAATTGCCATGAAAATACTTGTAGAAAAGACAGAAGCCACAGAACGTCTGTAAGATAGCGACTGCAGACGGGATGCAAGATCAGAACAAACCACGTTGCATATCTGTCTCTGGACTTTGTCGAGGACCTCGAGATGAACAGCGGGAACACTAAACCATATTTGGCAGCAGTTTTCCCTGCAAGGATGAATGGTTGATTTGTAGATTTAAAGAATGGACTCGGGCGAGAAAAACCTTCTGACGCGGCAAAGAGAACTATCTTTCCTTACTGTAGATGAAGCTATAGATTCAATGAAGTTGTTCCATATCATGTTAGTGGACAAGCAAACGCAGAGAGGCGCTCTCGTGGAGTTGGGCATCATCCAACCTGCTGGGAGGCAGGGATGGTTCTCTATGGTGGTTAACTGAGAGCAGTTTCATTTTAGAGGCATTAAAGTTTACAAGCCATTTCCAGCCACATTCAACCACAAATTGGAGGTCCTGCTCGAGGCCTATGACCAGGTTAGTTTTGTCGACGATGCCGTATTTACTATTTACTAATGACTATGAATGTTTGTTTTTATATCCTTTCTAGTAAAGAGTACTTACTTTGCAGGCACATTAATAGTTTGGGTCGGTGGAAAAATATCAGAAATTTATACAAAGATAAAGTCCGATTCTCAGCGATTGTAATAAATGCCACAAAGACGATTCGACGAGTTGAAAAGAATCATACCGGGAACATCACATCTTCGACATTCAATCAGATATTAGTTCACTGTATCGTACGAAAACAATTTTTCTCTTCAGAATCTATCATACATATCTGTAAGTCTACCATTTGTCCATAGTTAGAATATTGCTGCCACATTTGGTCTGGTGCCCCTGCTATTTACCTTGAGCTTCTTGATAAAATCCAAAGAATAATCAGTCTAGTCGTTATCTATCTATCTATCTATCTATCTATCTATCTATCTATCTATCTATCTATCTATCTATCTATCTATCTATGTCAACCCGCAGTCTGTCTATCTATCTATCTATCTATCTATCTATCTATCTATCTATCTATCTATCTATCTATCTATCTATCTATCTATCTATCTATGTCAACTCACAGTCTATGTATGTATGTATGTATGTATGTATCTATCTATCTATCTATCTATCTATCTATCTATCTATCTATCTATGTCAACCCACAGTCTATGTATGTATGTATGTATGTTTCTATCTATCTATCTATCTATCTATCTATCTATCTATCTATCTATCTATGTCAACCCACAGTCTATGTATGTATGTATGTATGTATCTATCTATCTATCTATCTATCTATCTATCTATCTATCGATCTATGTCAACCCGCAGTCTGTCTATCTATCTATCTATCTATCTATCTATCTATCTATCTATCTATCTATCTATCAATCTATCTATCTATCTATCTATGTCAACCCACAGTCTATGTATGTATGTATGTATGTATGTATGTATGTATCTATCTATCTATCTATCTATCTATCTATCTATCTATGTCAATGATCCAATAGCTCGGCTTCAGTCACTTTCCGAACGCTCTAAAGTTGCCTCCATGTGACCTTTCTATAAGTACCTTCATTGCAGTTGTACGGATGAGCACTTCGCTAGTCTTAAATTTAAAAGCAGTAATAGACTGCCCTCGGGATCTCATCAATTCACACTCTTCAAGCTCAATTTTAATCAACTTTAATTTGCAAAAATTTAAATTCAATGTCAATCGTTATCTGTTGTCCTCCAGATTACTCTTCCTTCTTCCCGCTCATAATGTTTCTGTTCCGAATTCTTCGACACTCAGGATTCCCTCATGTCTTAGTGGCTTTACTGCCTTGCTTGGGGTGAAATCGATTAAAAAAATTTTTTCTATGACAAGTGGTGTTGCTTGTCAACATTTTCTCTTACCAGTGCAAAACTGTCTGATGAAGTTTTAAGCAATGTGGTCATCGACTTGAACTTTAACTAAGTTTTCGGTAAGGACAGATGCGAGATAAATGCATTACAGATACATCCAGCCCTATATTGTCATTGTCATCATAGGAAGGAAAGATCCAAGTCGCAGCACAAAGGTAGACTTACTTAACGTGATGCGCATTAAAGCACGTACAAAGATGCGGCGCTGAATTGAATCGAGCCATCCGAAGATAAAATAGATATATAATCAAATACTGAAAGATCACTGAAAACATCCAATGAGAAACAACGTTAAAATACAGAAGGCGACCTCCATTAATTCCAAACTAGACAGACCTGATCGCTTAGAAATATACAAACACAGCATCATCAATCGGATTACTCGCAAGGAAAATTAATTTTACCATATCTATCTATCTATCTATCTATCTATCTATCTATCTATCTATCTATCTATCTATCTATCTATCTAAGTCTGGACGTTATCTATCTATCTATCTATCTATCTATCTATCTATCTATCTATCTATCTATCTATCTATCTATCTATCTATCTATCTATCTCAGTCTGGACGTTATCTATCTATCTATCTATCTATCTATCTATCTATCTATCTATCTATCTCAGTCTGGACGTTATCTATCTATCTATCTATCTATCTATCTATCTATATATATATATATATATATATATATATATATATATATATATATATATATATATATATATATCTCAGTCTCGTCGTTATCTATCTATCTATCTATCTATCTATCTATCTATCTATCTATCTATCTATCTCAGTCTCGTCGTTATCTATCTATCTATCTATCTATCTATCTATCTATCTATGTCAAGCCGTTGACAATGTATATATGTATCTATCTATGTATCTATCTATCTATCTATCTATCTATCTATCTATCTATTCAGAACATATATGTGTGCATTTATGTTTTTTGTTGTGTATCCATTTATTACCATGTTTTTTATTTACATGTCTATCTTGTTCATAAGTATATATATATATATATATATATATATATATATATATATATATATATATATATGTATATATATATGAATTTATGAATAATATATAGATATACCGCGACCGTTATGTCAATATAACAGAATCTCATCTTTGATGGTTAATATCTTTGTTTAATGACCATATGAAGATGGCTAATCGTAAAACCTCTGAATTATTCAGGAAATGAGAACAACTTAAAATCGTTTTGTATCCGCCCAACTATGTCTTCCCAACTGAGCAATTGTGGGAGGAAAAAGATCATTAAAGCCTTCAGTAATGGTACCAGAATTCATACTCTGGCTTCCATCTTCAAGTTCATTCAATAACCATTAAGGGAACGGTTAATAAACTTAAAAAGGCCGCCTGACTATTGCGTCTAGGATGAAACAGCCTGTCGCCCCTGACTTCAATGTTCACTTATATATATATTTATATATATTAAAAAGAAGAGATGTACCTCAAACTTGTTTGGTTGTAATATGGATTAAAAAAAAAAAATTATCTTTTATTTTTCATAATTTTACAACACGTGTTTCTGGTCTCGCAACCGTCTTCAGGTAAAGGGTGGAGATTTCCACATATTATTAAAAATAATTAATTTTTTCCTTTATCTCTTTCAATGTTAAATATTCTCGATATGAGACATTCTCTGTTTTTGTGTTAGTAATCCGAATGTCTTTCTTTAAATGGCAGTGAAGTGTTCTGAGCGAAGGGTCATAAAACAATTAAGGTTGGTTTGAGAAGTGTTGAATTAGATGTTCGTATCTATTCCCCCTCAATACATACACAATGTGTTTACTAATTCTTCGTAGTGAGACAGTGTATGTATTGAGGGGGAATATACACACACATATACACACACATATATACACGCATGCTGACAGGAACACACGAAAATGAAAATAGACTTAAGAACACCCAGGGGTCACTAAAACATTAAAAGATAAGATACCGACAACTAATTCATGTCTACCTTCATTGTTCATACGTATGTATAGATGTATCTATCATAGTGTCTCTTATCTATCTATCTATCTATCTATCTATCTATCTATCTATCTGTCTGTTTGTCTGTCAAAATCCCCGCGCATTTCTTAGAATTTAACCAAAAGAACTTTAACTCTCCGCTAGATCTACACCCAGACATCAACTTTTTCATTTCTAAATACTTTATCCATCTCAAGACCAATGGAAAATAGCTTTGCTAGATTTAAACTTGTTTTAATCAATATTCAGTGACGTTCACTTATCGATTCATCAAACGATAGAGACAACTGATTGAGGTTAACTTGAGGACGTTAGTTTCGCTGCTGCTTAAGAAAATTAATACACATAGATTTATGTGAGGTTGTTATAGATAAACCTACTCAGATAGGGGACTATTTCGTAGTGACTGCTAAAATCATATGGTTTCTAAAGATTTCTTGAAGTATATTTTCTCCTAATCTCGTAACGATAGACGATGCGAGACGGGGAAATCGTAGGCCGGTTATTTGATCATGAAATTGGAAACGTTTGTGTATTTTGACATTGTCAATAATCCCCATTCACAAACTTTTTTTGTTTTTATTTTTTAGGAGAGAAAGAAATGTTTGGGAGTGACACTTGGCATCAATGTCATTGGAATCCTTTGTAAACTGAATGGAATTCACTGATTTCAAACGCTGAATAGTCGTAATTGTTATGAGTTCCCATATCTGTTTGGTTTGCGTTTGGATTTTTGAGATTTTCGTGTTGAATGAAAACGATTTCCTTTATTATTCTCCCATTCTTTTGTTTCTCTTTGTTCTTTAGCATCCTACTTAGATCTACTAATACCACTCTTCTTTTCTGTTTGTTTGTTTTTCTTTCGTTTTTTTCTTTCTTTTTAATCTTTTCGGATCTTTCTTTCTTTTAAATCACGAATCTTTTTTCTAATTTTCTCTTCTCAGATTTTTCTTTCTTCTCTTTTGTTTGTTTGTTTGTTTCTATCTTTATTGCTTGCTTGCTTGAAATTGTCCCTCCAATAGACCTTTCTTTCTTTCTTTCTTTCTTTCTTTCTTTCTTTCTTTCTTTCTTTCTTTCTTTCTTTCTTTCACAAATCTTCCTTTTAATTCACGAACTTTTCTTTCTTTCTAATTTTCTCTTTTTTATTTTTGTTCTTTTTTAACTTCACCAATTTTTCTTTTTAATTTTCCATTCTCAGTTCTTTCCTTCCTTCCTTCCTTCCTTCCTTTTTTCTTTTTAATTGTCCCTCCAACAGATCTTTCTTTCTATCTTTCACTTCATGAATCTTTCTTTTAATTCACGATTCTTTCTTTCTTTCTTTCTTTCTTTCTTTCTTTCTTTCTTTCTTTCTTTCTTTCTTTCTTTCCAATTGTCTCCCCAATAGACATTCTTTCCTTTTCTATCTTTTCTTGTAATACCTTTGACTTAATTTTCCTTACTTGATACTTTCCATAAGAATACCAGGTTTTCTTTATCTTTAGAACAATGTAAACAATCGCTTACCCAAGTTATTTCTTTTTTTCTTTGGGACATTCATTTCATTTGCAGATTAGACACAAAACGCTAAACGGCTGAGATATTAATACGAACGTAACAGAATCGAGGGAGAAGATCTGATCGTATTGGTTAAAAAGCGCACCAATAAAACAATGACATCTTCAGTGAAGTTGACTCACTCTCAGCAATAAGATATTTTTTGGGAATTCTTCTCAAAGAAAATAAAGAGGGAGAAAAAAATCAAAGTTATATATTTGTCTGAGAGCAAGGTCATTTTAACAGGCTGATATATGGCTATTCCTTGATCACACGCAGCCATTAATCCATTTGTAAACATTACCAAAGTTTCGAACAAAGTTTTATTAGTATGTCATCCTAATTTCAGTTGGTTCTCATTGTAACAACATAAAGCATCATTCTACCATTCTTGATAGTAATATTATCTTGGGCTTTTATTCAATGTTGCGCTGTCAACCATTATTAAGATGTCACGAGTATTTACTTCATGTTAATTTCAGTTAGTTTTCATTACGACAACATAGAGCATCATTCTACGACTGTTGATAGTAATATTATCTTGGGCTATTATTCGATGTAGCATTGTGAACCATTATTAAACTGTGACGAGTATTTATTTCGTGTTAATTTTACTTACTTTTCATTGCGACAACATAGAGCATCATTCTACGATTGTTGATAGTTATATTGTCTTGGACTTTTATTCGATGTAGCATTGTCAATCATTATTAAACTGTGACGAGCACTTATTTCATATTAATTTCAGTTACTTTTCATTACGACAACATAGAGCTCCATTCTACGATTGTTGATAGTAATATTATCTTGGGCTTTGTTATAGTGGAACAACCTGGCACACCTCGACATGGATTTGTCAGTCTATAAAAGACTGACAAGCTATTGAAGAAGAAGAAAAGTTAGACAGACAGAGAGAGCGAAGGCGACCCTTACGAACCTCCGTGACTTATCTCCTGTTTTCCTTAGTATTACAAACTCTTGCTCATTTGTACTTTACGTACAATAAACCATTGTTATTTGTTACCTGATTTCTTGTGTTATTGTAATCTTTCCACTCGGGATTACTTTGTTGTTTATATACAGTGTCGACGAGGATTCTAAAAGAACTCACGACACGATATAACAGTGACGACGAGGATTCGAAAAGAACTCACGACACAGCATAACAGTGGGCCACGAGGATTCGAAAAGAAATCACGACACAACATAACAGTGACTACGAGGATTCGAAAACAACTCACAAGACGATATAACTGCGGTGAACGTAAATTAAAAAAAAAACTGACAAGGTAATTTAACAGTATCGAACGAAGTGTGAAAAAAGACACTCCTCCGAAGATAACAGCGACGACCAACTCAAACGTCGAATAATACGTTTTTACCAGTCGCTGGACTAGTTTATCGACTAAAAGTACAGTGATTTTTATTTTTATTTTGGTTGTGCCTTAAAAATAATATGGAAGAGTTCCTGGAATTTTCGAAAACCATGTGTTCTGCTATGCAGCAGCAACAAACACATTAGGAAGAACAAAATAAATCGATTAAAAACAAATCGAATTATTGCAAGTACAACAATTCCAGTATCAACAACAACAACAGATACACCTGCCGGAACAGCAGTTAGACTTACAAAAGCAAATTTTAAAGCAGCAAGAAGTCTTAGAAAAGATATTAACAAAACAAGTCGGTCAAAAGGAAGGATCAAGATTTTTCTCTGCTGAAGGGATTACTAATTCACTTTCAGAATACTATTACAAACCTATGAAAGGTATAACTTTTCCAGCGTACTTTAGACGGTACGAAACAATTTTTTCAAAAAGATGTCAGTTGTGTTCTGACGAAGAAAAAATTATATTACTATTACAAAGATTATGTGCTCAGGAAAACACCAAGTACACTAATTTCATTCTACCAAAAAAGCCGGAGGATATTTTCGTTTAAAGAAACGATTGAAATATTGTCTAAAATATTTGGTGTACGTGAAAGTTTATTTCTTACACGTTATAAATGTTTAAATATGGTTAAACAGGAGGTAGACGACTTTATTTCATACGCAGGAAAAGTGAATTCTCAGTGTGAATTATTCAAGATCAAAGTAATTAAAGAAGACATGTTTAAGTGTTCAATTTTTGCTCAAGGGTTAACTGCAACAAAGGATAAAGAAATTCGTTCAAGAATACTGGCAATTATGGAACAAGATACAAAAGTAACGTTACAGAAAGTTACGGAGGAATGTCAGAAACTACTCAATATAAAACGGGACAATATAAGTATAGAGGAAAAAAATATTGCCCAAGTAAAAAGAGTTAAACAACGAGTCTACTAGGAAGTAAAATACTACTGCAAAGCATGTGGTGGAATAAACCATGCTACAAGTAAGTGTTATTTTAGAAATAAAATATGTTATGAATACGGTCGAAAAGGTCATAAAGCTACTGTTTGCAAAAAGAAAAAACATCAAAAGTCCAAAAGGATAAATATAGTTGTATCTAATAGAGATACAAATAATGAAGGAAGAAAGTATGTAGACTTTAAAGTAAATGGCCGAACTATAAGCTGTCTGCTTGATACCGGAAGTGACATATCTATAATCGACGAAGTTACATGGAAGAAAATTGGACAACCAAAACTACAAAACACTCAGAAAAGGGCCAGAGGTGTTTCTGGAAGAAAGCTAAAATTCAAAGGAGAATTTTACGCGAAAGTGTCATTTGACGATAAAACGTACAAGGCAAAAATTTACGTCATATCTGGAAGAAATTCAAATTTATTTGGTATTGACTGGATTGTGTTATTCAATTTATGGGAAAAACCAATTAACACGTTTTGTAGAAACTTAAATGTGTCGAATATAGAAAATAGCAAACAGACAGAAAAATTCGTTGAAGACTTAAAAGATGAATTTCAGGAAGTATTTGCTGACGGACGAGGTTGCTGTACTAAGACTGAAGTAAAGTTAGAGTTAAAGGATAATGCAAAACCAGTGTTTAAGCAGAAAAGAGAGGTACCATTTTCGTCACTGGAAATGACAGACAAAGAATTACAAAGACTAGAAGAGATTGGAGTAATTAAAAAGTAGGTTACTCTGAGTGGGCGTCACCCACGGTGTACGTAAAAAAGAAAAATAAGAGTATGCGTTGATTTTTCAACGGGGTTGAATGAATGTCTAAAGGACCACAGCTATCCTATTCCTAAAGAAATTTTCTCGAGGTTGAATGGAGGAAAAATTTTCTCGAAAATTGATCTGTCCGAAGCTTATTTACAAGTCAAAGTCGAGGAAGAATGTACAAAGTATCTAACTATCAATACACATAGAAAGCTATACAACTTAAAACGTTTGCCGTTCGGGTTGAAGGTAGCCCCAAGTGTGTTTCAACAAATTATGGATACGATGCTGGCTGGTCTTGAATTCGCAATGGCATACTTAGATGACATATTGTTAAAGAGCCAAAATTTGGAAGAGCACAAAAATCATATTCGAGAAGTATTCAAGAGAATACAGAATTACGCATTTAAAGTGGGCCTTGACAAATGCGATTTCTGCATGAAGAAAATTGAATATTTGGGTCAGATAATTGATCATAAAGGAAGAAAGCATAACCCAAATAGAACAGAAGCTATTAGAAATATGCCTATACCGGATAATGTAACAAGGAAAGTTATTAAGGAAAGGTAAGAAATGGTGCTGGACAAAAGAATGTGAAGAAGAGCTTATCATCGGATTTAGCATTAGCACATTACGATCCGAAGAAGGAATTAATTGTAGCATCAGATGCAAGCGGATATGGTGTAGGTGCGTTACTTTTACACAAATCCGAGGACGGATCAACGAAACCGATTGCACACGCATCAGGAACCTTATTACCTGCGGAAAAATTTAGAGTCAGATGGAAAAAGAAAGTATGGCTATAATTTACGCCATTAAGAAATTTCACAGGTTTATTCATGGTAGATCGTTCGTTTTGCAAACGGACCATAAAACACTACTGTCGATTTTTGGTTCGAAAAAAGGCGTACCAGCCCATACTGCAAATAGATTACAGAGATGGAGTATTATTTTACTCAACTACAATTTCAAAATGCAATACTTGCCATCAAGTAAAACCGCACACGCAGATGCTCTATCTAGATTAATCCCCCAAAACTCTGAATTGCTGGAAGAAACGGTTATAGCAGCACTAAAAGAAGAAAAAGAACTAGCGGAAGTACTGAAGAAATAAAAAACGCAGCGAAAATGGATGAATATATTACTAACATGAAGAAACATGCAAGGTGGAACGAAAAGAAGAAAAAAGGTTTAAGGGTGTCTCCATTTTCGATATGCGACGAAAGGCTGATGTATGCGGATAGAGTCGTAATACCGCGTGTCCTACAAAAAGAGTTTTGAAAGAGTTTCATATGGGCCATCCTGGAACCTCCAGAATGATGTCGCTAATGAGAGGTTACGTTTATTGGCCTAGAATGGACCAAAATATAGAAGATATGATAAAACAATGTAAAGTTTGTCAGTTAGCAGCCAAAGCTCCACCGATAAGGACTCAACCCTGGCCAAAAACGGACGTGATCACGTATTCATATTGACTATGCAGGACCATTAAAGGGATACTATTATCTAGTAATCGTAGATAGTTTTTCCAAATGGCCTGAGGTTTATAGGTATAAACACCCGACAGCTTCAAACACTATAAAAGCGTTAGACGAAGTATTTAGTCGTTTTGGAATAGTAAATACAATTGTAAGAGACAATGCTACTATGTTTACCGGGAAGGAATTCAAAGATTACTGTGATTCGTTGGCAATTGAACACGTAACAACGCCGGCGTACAATCCTAGATCAAACGGACAGGCAGAAAGGTTTGTCGACACATTCAAGAGAGCATTAAGAAAAAATAACGGAATCGACACTGAAGATAAAAGCTTTCAAAAGTTTTTAGCAGTATATAGGATAACACCAAATCAGAATACAAACGCTAATCTATCACCTGCAGAAATTATGTTTGCAAGGAAAATACGTTCAGTGTTTGATAGGATGTTACCAAATAAGAAAAAGAAAGATTATACGAAAGTAAATACAAAATTTACAACGTATAAAGAGGGCAATAAAGTCTTCTTTAAGAACTATCGGTCAGGAAAGTGTTTTTGGGAGGACGGTATAGTGTCAAAAAGAATCGGTAGAGTGATATATATTGTAAAAGGAAAAAAGTTTTTGCAAAAGACATATTAACCAAATGAGATACCGATACATTGAAACCGTGGAAAATGACAGCGAAATACTGATGGAAGTGTTATACGATGCTTTCCAAATCCAACCCCCCATAAATAGTGAAGTACCGATGGAGGTAACATCGACTACAAAATCAAAAAATACACCAACTCGGAATGGTAGGAGAAAAAGTGATAGAAAAAGGAAGAGGACTGCACGTCTATGTCCAAATCCAAAGAGAAAAAAATATTGAAAGTAAAATTCTAGGGAAGAATTTAGGTCAGGGGAAGGAGTTATAGTGGAACAACCTTGCACACCCCGACATGGATTGGTCAGTCTATAATAGACTGACGAGCTATTGAAGAAGGGGGAAAGTCAGACAGACAGAGCGCGAAGGCGACTTTTACGAACCTCCGTGACTTATCTGTTTTCCTTAGTATTACGAACTCTTGCTCATTTGTACTTTACGCACAATAAACCATTGTTATTTGTTACCTGATTTGTTGTGTTATTGTAATCTTTCTACTAGGGATTACTTTGTTTATATCGTATAATCCACGATATAACAGGCTTTTGTTCGATGTAGAATTGTCACCCATTATTAAACTGTGATGATTATTTATTTCGTATTAATTTCAGTTACTTTTTATTGCGCCTCACATAGAGCATCATTCTACGGTTGTTGATAGTAATATTATCTTGGGCTTTTATTTGATGTAGCATCGTCAACCATTATTAAACTCTGACGAGTATTTATTTCGTGTTAATTTCAGTTACTTTTCATTGCAGCAACATAGAGCATCATTCTCTGACTATTGATAGTGTTAAGGGGCCTCCCCTTTTCACACAAGGTATACATATACTACTACCAGTAATACCCGAGGTGAGTAGTGGTACGTTGAGTCAAGGAGTCGAGACGGAACGACAGAAGAGTAGTAGAGTTCAGTAGTAGTAGAGTAAGTCACACACACGGGCGGCGGCAAGCGTCACAGTTAGCGAGCACAGACACTCAGTAAGGAGTCATACCGCGATACTTCAATACCAAGACGGTATATATATTATTGCTACTAACCCGCATTCCTGGATCTACTAACCCGTATTACCAGTTTGTATTATTACGTTAATACATTTATTGTCGTTATCCATTCCTGGCGTTTGTTATTCATTGATATCGGATTCATCCCGTAATCCACAACAGATAGTAATATTATCTTTGGTTTTTATTCGATTTTGTGTTGTGAACCATTATTAATCTGTGAAGAATATTTATTTCATGATAATTTTCATTGCAACAACATTCTACGACTGTTGATAGTATTATTATATTGGGCTTTTATTCGATGGAGCATTGTCAACCATTATTAAACTGTGACGAGTATTTATTTCATGTTAATTTCATTTAGTTTTCATTGCAACAAACTAGTGCAAAATTCTACGACTGTTGATAGTAATATTATCTTTTATTCGATGTAGCATTGCCAACCACTATTTTAATGTCACGAATATTTATTTCATGTTAATTTCAGTTGCTTTTCAGATTTATTAGTAATATTAACTTGAAATTTTATGAGACGGTCGGCCATTATTTATTTCCTTGTTTTTCTTTTCATCTTATTTATAGCCACTTTTCATTTAGATGGCCGAATACAGAGACCTGGTGTACTACGTTCCACAAGTCCCATAAATGTCACTCTGCGGGTTTTGAATTCAGAACTCTCCTTCTCCTATATAATATACAGAACCCTGTCTTTCCTCCTATTTACTCATAGTTAGTTAGAAGAGGATTCATACCTTTTGCAAGAGTATTACAACGTAAATGAATGTAATGGATTCTCTGATTCCGCAATCCGAGCTGGTATCCATTAATCCACCGTGCCTATACTTATAAATTGCTGGAAACTTTTGCTCGCAAATAATACCTACTGCATTGAAATAAGATGAGATTTCAGATTTCCATTTTGGTGAGAACAAGTTCAAGTCGCTTAACTGCGACATGCGTTAAAGCCAAGTAAAGTTCAAACGCAGAGAACAAATGTTTTAATGGAGGTGTTATTAATTAGGTTTTATTTGAAAGGAAATCATTGATCTAAAAGATACGGACGATATCGCTGGAATCAGACTCATTAATGAAACATATCAACGAGCAATTATGCATATGCCGTTGTCATTCTTAGCCTCCTCCTCCATTATTTTTATTTTCGAGGCGATGAACGAATATTCAACGAAGTTAACAGCGGGAAAAAAATGCGAGGCTGGCCTGAAAAGTTCATAGGCAGACTATGAAGGAGTGATGCTAGAGCTGTGAAAATTTTGCCTGCATTAATTTCAACTCTTCTCATTAATAGTCTATTTGATTTAAATGGTATGTGTTTTATGTTTGAAATATTATCTGGGTAGAAAATAACATTTTGGGCGTGTTTTAATATTGTATGTAACTGTGTTGGGTTTACCCCCCCCCCCAGTAGATTAAATAAAGGGAATTCTCTGTACGTTACTCAGATCGATATACACCCGATGAAGGCCGGAAGGCAGAACGGCCGAAAAGATGTGATGATAACAAAGCGGAGTATAATAGTCCGAATGAAAATAGAGTAAAGACAAACGATGAACCTAGGAGTTTTAATTAGGCTACATATTTTTCCAGAAGGTTGAATAAGAATAGTTTACAATTAGAAACAGAACGATCAAGTAAAAATGACGGTGAAGTTTCGTAGTTCAGCCATTGGCAATCAGAGGGATTCACGTCTTTAACTCTACGAAAAATGGTCTTTTGTATCTTTTTAATCTTTTGGATCCAAGATATTTCTTTTAAGTTTTTGTGGGACAAAGAAACTTACTAGATACTTTCCGGCTACACTGACATGAAAGAAGACTGTTCATTCTGTTGGTCCAAAAATATGACGTTAAACTCACGGCGACACTGGTCGCTCGTCAAGTTTTCATTTATATTGGGGAACTGATAATAAATCAGGCGAATAAGGAGGGTGATAATCCGATTTAGAGCCACAGTCACGCACATTTAAACGAGGGACTTGTGAGCAGGCGCATTGCCCCGATGAAACAAGACCATTTCTTCGGTTTTTATAGGCGTATGCGTTCCTAGGCGTTGGGTTTTTTATAGCTTTAGATATTCTGGAATTTAGATCTGTTGTTCATGATCACGGTAGTCTTTGAGTATAGAATCCAGAGGTTGGCAGTGAATATTTCGAAGAAAGTAGGGAAGCGTAGTTCAGGTTAGCAGTGGATATCTCGATAAAGTAGCAGAGCGTAGTTCTACCTTGTGTTATGATCATCTGACAGGTTGGCACTGGTTATTCGGAGAGAGTAATCAAAATGGCCGCTTTTTTACACGACGGATTGAATATTTCACGTCTCTTGATTGGTTTTGGGGAACTATAAAGTGAGTCAAGTCATTTGGGTTTGCTCACTAGTATATAGTGGTACACAAAAATTGTAACAAGATCAGCAGAGATTGTGTATGAAAAATATTTTCCATAACGTTTTCATACAAAAGATCGCTCAATGCAAGGCTCAAGAAGTACCCCCACCCCCAGTAAGGGTGACTAATAAAATATTTATGAGGGATTAGGCTTGTGGTATGAATGAAAAAAGAAGCCGGTACAATGTGAAGATGTTGATTATAAGAAGAATAGATAACGATTAGTCCATAAGTTTCAATTCATGTCATAGGCAGTTTGAGATGAATCTCCTTATTACATTTGGTATCTTTGTGAAACGAAAATGATTCGAAACCGTGGAAATAGCATGAAGTGTTCTAACAGTAAAGGTCTAAACTTATGGCAATAAAGAATGGAGATCAACTGGACCTTTGGCATGGAATATCGATTTGGAACTGTTACAATGTTTGAAAGTGAGAACAGTGCTACTCTAAGCCATATATAGTAGCAATACACCGTTTTTATTTTAAAATATTCTAAAGATACACAAGGAACAGCAGGCATCAATTACACCACGGGAAAAGTGGATGAGTTATTTTCCACTAACTTTAACAATGTTAATAGTAACAGTAATATCAGCCGTTTCCTCATAAGGAAATATTCATCATTTACTGACCGAGCGGACAGTGCTGCAATCGGTTGGAATTTATAAAGTCTTTCTATTGAGACAATTTCTCAAGAAAATAGCTTCCTGCCATTTTTCTTTCCCGTACCAATGAGAGTTTCATTCCTAACCTTTTCTTTCGAGTAGTGCATAACGTCAACATCTTGATTATCTCACTATTGTTTTGTTGAATCATTTTGCTGTTGTTGAAAGTGCTCAAGTGATGTGGTTTCATTTATTTGGTACAGATCTTTGTTTGTGATTCTGTAGCGCCAGTCTACAGGGTTTCGAATATGGACGGACCTCATTAAGAACTACAGACTACATTCTCTCGGAATCAATTTTAACCATTGTTCTGCGAATGCGCTTGTATAAAGCTGATAATTTAAATATTTCTGAGTGGGTTTGGTGCCAGGATTAACATCGATATGAATGTCTCGATCTGACCAGGGTATTCAATGACATGACACCAGGTTTTAGGTTAATGTTTTTCGTTTAGTAGCATATTGCGGTATTGTGTGAAACTATCTCTAGCGCGTCTTTTTCTAAATTCATTTCCCTTCTTTCCTGACATCGTCTTTTAATTAATGGATGATTTTTATGAGTTCCACTCATGATCTGGTGTGAATTTGAAAACCAAGAGACGTTCAAAGTATGGATGCTTCTTAAGAGTACAAGTATATATATTTATTTCAAATGTAGATATATAACCCAATAAAAAGAATATAACGAAAAGAATTTAAATTCGATTGAAATATAGAAAATATCCTAATTCATCAACAGTTATCCGTTGAGTTTGAAAAGTAAATGCTCGCTCGGAACACTTGTGAGGTGCTGTCATCATTGTTGTGCCGTGTTCCGCGTTCCTTTAGAATGCAACCAATAACTGATCTTCGCATCTTCCTGTTCGTTGTAGATTTGACTAACTTTTTGAGCCCATTTTTCCGTCATTGTTCCTTCTCTGCTATTCATTCACACAAATTCATTAGGTAAGGTGCTCGTTTATCCGATGCTATTCCTACTTTCGTCAATACGTCCTGTTAGTATTAATGTTTGCAAGTCTGTGGCGAAAATGCTTCCTCCGACCCCTACAATCTTAATATTATCATGTCTGGGTCACCTGATATTTATCTGCTTATCCTTTTATAATATTTACATCTTCCTCTTTATTTCTCCCTTACACCATTACAACAATCAAACTTCAAACCTGAGTAACCTATGGTTTTTGAATTGGGTGAAATAACCTTTACAAAAAAAAAAAAATAAAATAAATAACTACACTGATATTAGAGAAAGAAAAAATACCCCAGAAATGGAACGATTATATCAGAGAACTCTTCCACGATGAAAGAGAACAACAGGCAATACACAGAAATATCGACGGAACAGAAATAATAAAATCCGAATTGTGAGCAGCATTGACCAAAATGAACATAAACAAAGTGGTAGAACCAGGCGAAATTGCAATAGACATGATGGAGGCTTTAGTCAATTTCGTCATAGACAAGATCCCAGAATTAATAAATGAAATAAACAACAGTGGTGATATACCGGAAGACCCAAGTAGATCTATTTTCATAGCACTGCCTAAGAAGCCAGGTGCAAACGAATACGGACTAGGACAAGAATTGTGCGGGTTCGTTAAAGACACAGGAATAGGGAACGCGATATTTATGCTCGGAATGTTATCAGAAATAGCAATACAAATTCAGTAGGGCGTGCACCTGTGTTTTATAGATTATACAAAGGCATTCGATAAAGTAAGCCACAAAGATATGTTGTAACTGCGCAGCAACCTTGATATAATTAGGAAATATATGAAAAAATACAATAACTTATATTGGCAGAAGAGCGCCTTCAAACGGATAAAAAATGAGTTCAGCGGATACACAAAAATATAAAGGGGTGTAATGCAATGATGTGTCTTCTCACCGGACTTATTCAACTTATACAGCGAAGCGATGCTTCGAAAACTAGAAGTCCTACCAAGATTTATTACTGGTGGCCGCAATCTTAACAACATAAGGTATGCAGATGACACAGTGTTGATAGCAGACACACAAAGAAAGCCACAGAAATTCCTACGGCTGGCAGTGAAGAAAAGCGAGAGAAAAAAAGACAAAACATCATCTGAAAGAAGACAGAATGCTTAGTTGTTAGCAAAAGGATGAGCCCAAAGTTCAAATTGCATATCGGAGGTACCAAAATCAAACATGTAAGGCGGTTGGAATATCTGGGGAGAGTTTTAGCTCAGGTCGGAAATACCGACACTGAAAGCCAAAGGCGTATTGGGATAGCCAAGTCAAACCTAGGCAGAGTACTAAGACATAGGAAAGTTTCGATAGAAATATGGAAAATCGTACTAAACTTCTATGTGATATCTGACTTCCTGAATGGCAGGGAGTGATAGACGATCTTCTCAAAGATGAATACGAGACGTGAAGCACCAGAAAAGAGGTTATTCAGAAGGATCCTCAGGATACCGTGGATCGAACATTGGAGAAAAATGAAACAAAACGGAAACTAATACTTAAAATCGGTAAGAGACAGTTGAGGTTTTTGTGGCATATAATAATGGAAGAGGGCTTGGGAAATCTGATACTCACGGTGCAGATAGAAAGCAAGAGGAAAACAATGCATGACATAATGAGGTTGAGATAATCGATAACCGAACATGGCTGCGGAAAATAACAGAAAGAAAGTTTATTGAGCTACAATGGACAGGGGGTTGTGGAAAAACGCTGATCGCCCACGTTCTGAAGGGACACGACACAGAAAGATGATTAGAATAGTTGAGCACCTATCGCAGTGCAATTATGAAGTGTCTCAGTATCTTAGTCCTATGGTTAACTTACTAAATATTTTCTTAAGATGGATTTTATTTTCATAAGTTGTCTGCAAAAGAAAATAGAACATTTAAATTAAATTCATTTAGAAATGAAAAAAGAAATTTCAATGGGGACGTTTTAAACCTTAAATTTTACATCGTCATCAGAGTAACATAATCATTATAGCTTGACTAATGGCTTAACAGTAATACTATTAGTACTACTACTAATAACAACCAAAATTACATCACATTTTCTTTTTTTATTGTTAAAAGGTGAACCTAGCTTGAATCTGAGGAATGGTTACTCCATGTTCGAGGTTAAATCTAAAACGACTACTACAACGTCCCTGGAATTCATTTATTTTAAGTAACCCTTTTTTCCCCTAAGTTATTTGCAAGAGGAAATGTAATAAAATCCATTACAATTAAATTCAGTTACAAAAAAAAGTCCCCAAAAGACAGGAAGTTGTGGAAATCCATGATCACCTACGACCTGAAGGGACATAACGCATAAAAAAGGAATGCACGCGAATTGATCTCCATGACAAAGTACAGTAGGCCCGAAGCATCAAAAGATATCTGATGCTTATTGCAGTGCACGTAATATAGTCCCGTCGGCCCTTTTGCAACTAAATTATCACTGAGTGGTTTTCTCCCCAACTAAAATAATTCTCCGCAATAACGGTAGATTACTTCAGAGCCTAGTGTCCAGGAAAGATCCAGCTATTAAAATTCCATCTCCCATTCTATGCATCAAAACCTATCGGAGGCAAGAGAGTAAAAGTTCTTTGATGGTAAACCTGTTAATTGATGAAATATGTTCTTTCATCTCTCCGTCGACCAAATTAGTGTGTGTGTGTTCGTATGTGTGTGTCTGTGTGTGTGTGGTAAAAATATGAATTTGTGCGTTTATTATAGGGAGGAATCTCCGGGAGGTATCAAAGACGATGCCTGCATATTGTGCTATAAAACTACTCAAGAAATATAGAAGTATATATTTTCTAAGACGTAAATACATATTCAAATGTGTAGGAAAATAAATTAAATATTAAGCACCAACTTGTAAGATGAAAATTATACCTAGTGGAGCTGCTTAGTCCGTCCAGAATCTATTCACCAATTTTAAATATCTCAAAAACCTGATTGGTAAATTTGATTCCACTAATAGGGTTGCCATATATCCAATTCCAATTTTTACATTATAGAAATTAGTATATTCATGATATACCAACACCTTAATTCAATGTACAGAATAGAATAGCTGAACGCAAGAAATGACAAATATACATTGTTCGCAAAGATATTTTTTATGCCAATATATACATACTTGTCACTGCTGTGTCCTACACACATAAATTAAACCCCATGTAATTTAATAAGCAATGTGAAAGGGGCGAAAATCGAGAGGGTCTTACTTGTAATATTTTCCGAAGAGAAATCAGGCAAGCCGGTAGTGTCGTTTATATACTGTTGTGATCATGTGGTTTTCTATGTTTACCTTACTGGTGAGGGCTTGTGACGTCCAACTTCACCTCGGTCTACACAATAACTGGCGTGGGCAGACAGGTCTTGCTTCTTGGCAGGGTAGATAACAACTAGAGTTCGTCACTCCATAAACTGCCCTCACTTACAGGCCATCACCTTGTTAGTTCCACTTTTTCAAAGGGAGATAATCGCTCTTAGGCTCGCTATATCATCTTTTTCTGCCAAATGTTCCACGAGTTTTTTGGGTTTTTTAAAGCTTTTCACCCCAAGCAAGGGTGGAAGCCACTAGCACGCAAGGGGTTACAGAAGGCTTGGAGGAAGAGCAGACAGGAGTGGTAGAGGAAAGTATGTGGAGAAAGATAGTGGATCGATCAAGGCAAGGGGGTTACAGAAGATGTGGAGCGAGAGCAGATAGGAATGAAAGGGGAGAGGATGCGGAGAAGGGAAGTGGATAGATCAAGGCAACTGGAGATATCTATTGACGTTACACTTAAATAGTTGGAGATTACATTTGTCAGGGAAACAGGAATAAGGAAGGGAGTTCCACAGGCGAGAGGTGCGAGACATGAAGCTATTGGAGTAGAAGGGGATGTCTACATCTAATAGTTTCAACAGTGAAGGGGTGGGAACGGGATGCCAGTCTGCCTCGTAGGACGCTTAAATTCATGAGGCCTGGGAACCAACGATTTGATGTTAGAATTGGTAATACCAGCTGAACATTGGTTTTGATTAGTTCATCGATAGCACTGTGTAAGAGAATTATTATCCTTGCCTAGTAACTGTTATTTTTGTTTATGTCTAGAAATTATTGACTAACTTTTCCTTTAAACTTTGCTTTTGTGATTGGGATTCTTGTTCAAACAAAATATGAACCAAACGACATATGATACAAAAGTAGCATTTATTTATTCTAGGATTACACAAGAGGGACAATAAAACAATTAAAATTGAGTATTTCTTCACGACTTATGCCTATACTGGGAATTACTTTGACGAATCAGTCCCTTAAATATTGTCTCCCATCTTGCTTTTGTTATACGATCCTTAGTAACGGCATTCATAGTCTAGTATATCCTAGTGGAAGCTCTCACCTTAGTCCACTGAGTACGTCTCCATGCTATTGAATTTCTCAAGAGGAGCATCAAGGTTATGGACTTTGAAGGACAACCTGCAGCCCTTTTTGCGGTAATTATTAATCGGGGTCTCAACAAGCTCTACTTGTGATTCCCCAGAAAGTCCCGAATCACTGTGAGGAGCCTGTTCCATGCCACTTTCTCTGTCCCAGTGAGCTTCTTTTGGGATTCTATGATTTTTTTAATTTGTGGCCCGACTTTTTCCGCAAATAGGGAAGAAGTCTTGAAGGTACTTGCAGGCTACTGACACCTTATCTAGAACTCTGACAAGTTGTTTCATAAGGCACGATTTTAAATGCAGTACAATACATTTCAGGGGTTCAACAGTGGCTCCTATCTAACGCTGTTCCTCCCCACACTGAACTTCATCCGCTATGGCCAAAACTTCGTCCTTTATCCTGAGCGTACTTCTGAATAACCACATTTCTGTCACCGATAGGTTCCAAACGGCACTCTTCATATTTGAAAGCATTTGGCTATATCTTGATACGACGGTATTCCTTTTGGAGCCGTACTTGGTAAGCTAGAAGATATGGATAAATGTTCCCGTTATGAAGCAACCCTACTTTGATGCCCTTGGATGAGCTGTTGATGAAGAGGCGTCACTCGCTGAGGTTAGAGGCGAGTGAAAATGCTTGAAAAATACTGGTGTCGCTTTCGTTGACATACGACTTTTTTCCGCAATCAGCTTAGGGAAGAAGTCTTGAAGGTACTTTCAGGCTGTTGACACCTTATCTAGAACTGTGACAAATTGTTTCATAATGCACGATTTTAAATGCAGTGGAAGAAACAATACTTTTCAGGGGTTCGACAGTGGCTCCCATCTAACGCTATTCCCCTCCACACTGAAACTTGTCCGCTGTTGCCAATCCCGCTTGTGTGCTACAGTGTTCCTGCTTTCCCAAAGGCAAAGATAAATATAGTATAACCGCCTTGGAGAACCGCTAACTGCTCCTTGATTGTGAGATTTTCCAAGCCCTCTTTCCTTATTATATGCCACAGAAACCTCAACTGCCTCTTTATTGTTTTTAAGTATTAGTTTCCGTTTTGTTTCAAGTTTCACCAAAACTTCGTCGTTGCTCACATTTTCGGTCCACGTTATCCTGAGCTTTCTTCTGAATAACCACATTTCTGTCACCGATAGTTTCACAATTTCACTTTTCATATTTGAAAGCATTTCGCTATATCTTGATAGGGCTGTATTCCTTTTTTTAGCTGTACTTGGTAAGCTAGGTGAAGATATGGATAAATGTTCTCGTTATGAAGCAACTCTGCTTTGATGCTCTTGGATGAGCTGTTGATGAAGAGGCGTCACTCGCTGAGGTTAGAGGCGAGTGAAAATGCTTGAAAAACACGGGTGACGCTTTCGCTGACATACGACTTGCAAGCGTTCATCTAATAAATTCCACTGTTTGAGTCTCGATGTCAATAGCTCGACATTGGACTTCGTGAGTCCATCATCTCTAATCGGGTCGTTTACGTCTTTTTGGTTGCTATAGTATTGTTTTCTTTCCTTCCTTGTACTTCTGTAATCTGGATCAATGACTTCACCTACTTCTGAAGACGGCTACTCTCTCTTTGGAGGAGTGGGTAGTGGTATCTCAGGGCAGTGTGGCAATGAAGCAATGGATGACAAATGGTCAAAATATATGATAGAAGCCGCATTCTTGCCAGCTTGTTGAATCTCTCTGGAAAATAGTTTAGTTTCGAAACATCGATGTCCAGATCACAAAGCAAAGTTTAAATGGCACAATTGCCATTTTCTTTGCTTTCTAGACGGACGCAATGAGGAAATAAGACTTACTCGCAATAGACAAAAATAATCAAAGCCACAATTTTGTTACACAGCGTAATATACGTGGAAAAAATATTGAATACGCCGTGCTTACATATAGTGCTAAAACTCAATTAATTCTCATCTGATATAAAAAATATGTCTTAAAATATTTTCTCCTATGGCACTAAAGTGGTAATTTGGCAACCGATCAAAGGATGTTATATAGTGGGATACGAACATAAAAACAAGAATAATTCAAGTACAATAAAACTGTAATAGGCCGAGGTAGCTGCTAGCATTAACATCCTCTTAAATATACCTGAGTATTGTGTAGTCTAAAATAAACATAGAGTTATGATTGGTTTTAGCTTACTTCATACCTCGGTGTATAGAATGACCTAACTTAAATTGTACTCCTTTAGGCTATATGATACCCACTTTTTCTATTCGTCTCCGAAGAAATGTTTTACCCTATTGTGCTTGACTATTTTACATATCTATAAGCCTACCATTCATCCAGGCTTACAGAGTGATTGAAAATTAACTCCCCATTTTAAAATACTTATAATTTATTTATTAACTATAATTTGTACAAAAACTGGATATTAGAGGAAAGCGTTTAGCATGAGGTTTTATTTAAAATTCAATATGGAAACCAGATTTCGCTACTAGCTTCTCAAGCCACGCAGGAATCGCGTCAACTGATTTCACCAGTTCTTGTGGTAAGGAAAACATAACTTCTTGTATTCAAACTTCAATTTCTTCCAAAGTCTTTGTTTGGTATAGTTGACTTACTGCTTTACCAAGCCCAAAGAAAAAAATCACAGGTTGTTAAATCAGGAATCCCAGCTGGACACGCATACATAAAATAGGGAGTTACTTTTCAATGACTCTGTAGAATATTGCTGCCATATTGTTATGGTGACCTATCTACATTAGAATGGATTCTTCCACCTTTATAAATACTAACCTGCAAGACTTCCTAAGCGCGGCAGTCGGGACACAGTGTAACCTGACAGTTTGGACGGACACTTCTATCTGCTGACTAATAACGCTCTTATTTTGTATATATGTTATGTTATTTCAATACACTTGTTCGACCTACGTTCTTCTTTCCGTGTCAATCTTTCTGGTCCCTAACAGGCCACAACACATATATGGTTCGGTGCTCCCGCTGTTTATGTAGAGCTCCTTGATAAAATCCATAATTTTACATATCTATAAGTCTACCATTCGTCTGTGCTTAGAATGTTGCTGTGACATATGGTCTGGTGCCCCTGCTATTTATCTTGAGCAGCTTCATAAAATCCAAAGACGTATCAGCAATAGTATCGGTCCCGATCTGGCGGCTCGGCTTCAATCAGTTTCCCACTACCCTAAGGCTGCCTGTCTATGTGCTTTCTATAAATAATTTCATGGTAATTGTTCGAATGAGCTCTTCGCTATGGTACCTAGAGTTTTTGAATTTTCTCGTGCCTCGATAATAAGGCTTATCAATCTGACAAAGTTGAAATGGCAGCCGATGTCCAAAACGAGGGCAAGTGATGGCTTTTTAATTTTAACGCCTCCAAAACTAAACTTCTCTTCATAAATCATCTGACCCCATGCTGCCTTCCATCACCATGGCTGATGCTATCCCCCAGGAAAGCGACTCGTTGCGCCTTCTGAAGCTCATGTTCTTTGTTGATATGAAGTGGAAAGACTATATTGAATCCATTGCTAGGTCAGCCGCTAAGAAAGTCGGTTCACTATGTAGGACGAGACATTTTTTTCTTTCCAGGATCTATTACCACCACCACCAAGAAGATTCATCATCATAAGCACCACCTCCACCACCATCATCATCATCATCATCATCATCATCATCATCATCATCATCATCATCATCATCATCATCAGTGCCATGGCTAGATGTGGTCGTAGAGTCGCTGCGTAGCTGAGCACCTGACCAATTACTTTCGAAGCTGATAGCTTGAGAGGTATCCATGCAGGCGTAACTTGTCTTGAGAAAATAGCAGATGTCCTTCAACCTGAAGACTCACCTTGCACATGAAAACGCGACTGTTGACAGACTTCAATCTCAGAAACACTGAGCGGCTTGCATAACTATGGCGCCCAGACTCCCACAATGTGCTAGATGGGCTTTGGCCCTCCAAGAAGTTTCTTTCGCCCTTTCAGAGGTTTTGCTTTTAATCCTGTTGAGTATCTCCTCATCAGAAAAGATTGCTGGTGAAACCAACTTAGTCACCGACGACCCGACCATGCTGGAGCTAGTACTATATTACGTGATATTCTAACATATTAACATTATATAATTATTGACTAAGCGTAACTTAATTTCACGCAAGCTTACTTCAATAGGGGATCGAACCCTTTGCGTTTTGTTATCGTTTGCGAATTTACCACCCATTGTTATAAAGCAAGCACCTTTTAATTCATATGAAATGTTTATCCCAACGTCCATTTAATTTTACATTTCTCTTATGTGCAAAATAAATCAATGTTTTATGCACATTGGGAAGAATTTTTTTTCTCAATATTATTTACTATTTACGAGTTGCATTATTTAAATTATTATACATTATTTCGCTTTGAAAATTGAAAAATGAATAATTTTAGAGATGGGTTTTGTAGAAAGAAAAACACACTTCTTAAAGATTGTAAAGTGACATTAAAGTGAATGTATTTTTTCTAAAGAAATGCAACTTTATACGACCAGGAAGGAGAATCGTGTACAAAACAAATTTCATAATGGCTGTACGATAGAATGGATGAATAAATAAATAATGATTTGTAGGTAGATTAACAGCTATGAGTGGAGAAATTGGAATCAGGGGACAGGCGAATTCAAATTCTCGCTTTGTCTGATTCGCACAGATTCCTTTGAGAATTGTCTCAATGATTCTCTTCTCTCTTTAGCTATGGGTTAAGTTAAATCGAAGGTTAGACGGGTCTCTCTAGCCTTGATTGACAGCCAAACTGTGATGACTATTCTGAATACAAACTCGTCTAGAAATCAGCGGCAAACGACGCCACTTTTGTTCTCGATAATGGAAATTAACTGAAAAATAAGTGCTTGTTTAGAGCGTCATAATGGATTTCTTTTACGCATAAAAGAAACAATTAAAATTAAACAGCTGTTGGGATAAATCTGAAAATTTCGTATGATATGCAAGGTAAATTCGCGGACAAAAGCAAGAGTAATGGGTTGGATGCCTTACGATAGTAAGCCTGAGTGACATTGACTTAAACTTAGTCAATAATTATGTAATGTCAACCTACGAATGTTACTGTTACCAAGGAATTGAATAAACCTAATTGAAAAATAAAAATAATTACCCGAAGAAGGCCGGAGCGCACAACGGCCGAAACATCGTAAACATGAAAATAAAGATGACGAGAGCAGTCCGAACAATGTAAATAATGCAAAAATATCCCAATTTCGTTTGTGCTCTCCATTTTCCTTGGCTGCTAATTATCAAGTACTCTCCTTTTAATTCCGTGTCAGTGAATATTTTTCTCTTGCCCTTTGTGTGTCTTCTGTTTGCTGAACTGTCCCAAGGGATGTGGGGTTAGTTTGACATTGATCATTGCAGAATCGGCAAGCCAAGTTATGATTCCATTGCGTTCACTTTCAAACAAGTGGATTTAGGAACGGTATGAAGTCCTCAGTCACACGCCCCCAAATTTGTATAAAATAGAAGGGTAAACTCAAATGTCGGTATAGTAGAATGACTACTTTGAATTCCAAATCACAGAAAAAAGGAGTCAGGAAACACCCTGCTCCCTTTCCCTGGAGGTCACTGATAATAAAGAAAAAGGAGGATTGACATCTATAGTCACCTAAGTCCGAAGGGGTTTTGACATTTGTATATATATATATATATATATATATATATATATATATATATATATATATATATATATATATATATATTTAAATAAAAGTGAACATTGAAGTCAGGACTTAGAGGCGACGGGCTGTTTCATGCTAGACGCAATCGTCATAGCGGCTTGACGATTGCGTCTAGCATGAAACAGGCTGTCGCCTCTGAGTGTTGACTTCAATATTCACTTTTATATTTATATTTACATACGCTCTATCTCTGATATTGAGCACTTTATCCCATAAATATAGCACACTTTAAAACTATATTTCTTCATATATATATATATATATATATATATATATATATATATATATATATATATATATAGCACTTCACAAATATCTAATTGTGTTTCTTTCTGTTTACCGACTTACTCTAGGTTTTAAAATTGTCATCGTGGATGTTCGTAATTCTCTCCCGTTACAGCAGCAGTAGAATGGGTGGGTAGAGTATCGGTGATCTACGCAAAAAATGGAATCAGCAAACCGAATTCAAATTCTGGACAAGTCTTTGACTTTCATTTTCGTACTTTTCTCCTTGGGAAAGGCATGAATTCAACACTTCTTCCCGTAATTATGGATTACAAGGAAGGCGAGACTTACCACTCTTATTTGACCGAGAAAGGGTGAATTCAAAGATGTGGTGTAGAAAACTTCAACAATAATATCTTGGCAATTCAGAGATTATAAAGAATAAAGAATTGGTAGTGAAGGGGTCATAGACACGTATAGGTACATGGCATTAATAAAAGACAGATTTCCTAAGAATGGCGAGATGTAGTGAAATGTTCACGGTCTATTTATGAAGTCCTTACCGATACCTAAAATTGAGATTGTGATTATTCTTATATTCAGATTTTATTTATCTCGGGCCGAGGACTTTTCTTAACCCGCATATTTGCTGTTAGCTTCTGTTTAGCGATTTTCCAAGTGTAGCTTAGGTGTGGCATAAGGCCGAAAGTATGGAGCAACTAGTGAGGATCGAACTCACCACTACCCAATCGTAATTGTTCTAGAGAGACAAGCTTGCTAAAATTTACACAGCATCGAGTTGCCGCTGCTACCATTTGTGTATGTACATATGATAATGAGTCTGTGTGTATGTGTGTGTCTGTGTGTGTGTCCGTTTCTGTTTGCTTCTGTGTTTATTTAGACAATATTTATATCTGTGTGTGTCCGTGAGTAATTGCGTATCTCTCTGTATATATTGATTTTCTAAACGTAGCTTAGATGTGGCACAAGGCCGTAAGCATGGAGCACCTAGTGAGAATCGAACTTACTATTCAGTCGTAATTGTTTTAGCGAGAAAAGTCTGCTAACCATTACATCACGCCGAGGTAGCGAAATTCTTTTCTAAGCGTAGCTTAGATGTGGTACAAGGCCGAATGTATTGAGCACCTAATAAGGATCTAACTCACTTTTCAGTCGTAACTGATCTAGCGAGACAAACTCGCTAACTATTACACCGCCTCGAGTTGCCCCTGTTATCTTTTGTGTATGTGTATATGATAATGTGTCTGGCTGTATGGATGGATGCGCGTGTGTGTGTATGTCCGTTTCTGTTTGCTACTATGTTTATTTAGGCAATATTTATATGCGTGTGTGTTCGTGAGCATTCGCCTGTTTCTCTGTGTATATATGTGTGCGTCTTCGTGTTTTTATGTACGTATCTGTGTTTGTGTGCTTTTGTAGGTAAGTGAGTTCGACAATCCACTTTGCTTAAACATGAATTTCGAAAACCGCTTCAAAAACTGCAACTTCAATTACAGCAACGAATCGTGTCTGCTTTTCTTTCATGAAAGCAACGTTCTTTCGTCATTGCAACTCCGTTTCCTGATACGATTTTATATGAACTTGGCTTTTTCTTTAAGGTCAAATAACGTTAAAACAATTCATGATGATTTCAAGTAACAAATAAATGCAAAAAGAAATTATTTAATTGTAATTGCTCACAAATGACAATCAAACATTCTGTCAGGTGCTTGAAAGGCAACATCACAAGGCATTGCTCCTGTAAGAGTTTAATCAATAAAATATATTACCATCTTCATTTATGTGAAAAATCCTTTCAGCGTGGAGCCAATCATGACTCTCCACAACATCCTATCTTTTGGTTCGTTTGGTTCGTTTTGATTTCCGGCATATCAACCTCAATCGGTTATTTAATGCCGACAAGATTTTTAGGATAGGTTCGTATGAATAGAATAAATATTCTTTGTTTTGGTTTATTTTGTTTTACGGTATATCAAGCTCAATGGGTTATTTAATGCCGACAAGATTTTTAGGATAGGTTCGTATGAATAGGATACATATTCTTTGTTTTGGTTTATTTTTTTACGGTATATCAAGCTCAATGGGTTATTTAATGCAGACAAGATTTTTAAGATAGGTTCGTATGAATAGAATAAATATTCTTTGCTTTGGTTTATTTTGTTTTACGGTATACCAAGCTCAATGTGTTATTTAATGCAGACAAGATTTTTATTGCTGGTAGTATTTTTTTTCAAAAATGTATAGCTGGTAATATTTCAAAAAATTTATTGCTGGTAATAATATTTTTTGAAAAATATATTGTGGTAATAATATTTTACCAAGTATTTCTGGTATTAAAACCTACTTTTACACTGTCATAGTGTTTGGCCCCAGTTTGGGGGGTTAACTATTTACCCATAGCTGGGGTAAGACCTGGGAACATCAGCAATTAAGAGGTGGTTCCACGCTCCTCAAAACCTCCTGATCAGTGGCCTTGCTGTTGGACGTAGTTTATCGTCTTACCCAGGACGCGGATGTAGTTTATTGTCATAGACAGGACATCCTGTCTTGTACTGCGCTTAGTAATATCGTAACATTTAGCAACGCTCTTTGTCTTTATTCTGACATCCACGTACGAAAACCTAAGAATCTTACCCATTATTAACATCTGTTTCTCTCCCCTTAAGAACCACCTCTTAATTGCTGTTGTTCAATGGTCCACACTGACCCGGGGTAGTAGCACCTCTTAGGGTCCCAGTTATCGGAAAATAGTGGACCCCCAAACAAAAAACAAAACACAATTAATATATAAAAATGCATTTTTATAGTAAGAATAACAGAAATACATTTTTATTAAAAAAGAAAGAAATTACCAACGATATATATATTTATAGTAAAATTGCTTTTGTATGTTTTTAAAGTTGATTTACTAACAATAGATTTTATCTCTAGCTGAAGCCATAAAACTGTGTTCAAAATATTTAGATTTTGGTATTAAATAACCCATAATGGTATTGATATGCCTCTAAACAAAACCAACCAACCAAATCTTCCCTTCAATATATCCTGTGAATGCTAAATTGTTCAGGTTCTCTTTCTTTATTAAATGTTTCGGAAAATCCAGTTCTTTCTTTCTGATTGTAAGTATAAGTTACCTTGTTCATATTTTCATTAGTTCTTCCTAGTTGCTCATATGGTTCGTCAATGGTATTTTTAGCATTCATCTGCGGAACCACATCTCTGTTGCTTCAAGGAGTGATAGAACAAATTTCAACTCGGAACTAATTTTAACTCGGAAATAATTTCACATCGGAATTAGTTTCAATTCGCAACTAATTTCAATTCGGAACTAATTTTAACTCGGAAATAATTTCACATCGGAATTAGTTTCAACTCGGAACTAATTTCAATTCAGAATTAATTTCAACTCGATTTAAAATCCAAGTTATCAATTTCCGTGAATTCCTAAACAAAATGCAATGGGTTGGTGTTAATTTTTTAATTTAGCATTAAAAATCTTTAGTAGATAATTGAGAATTCATCTTTTCTTAAACTTTCATTATTTTTTGTTGCAAATAAATAAAGTAGTCCTTTTTATTTACTATTATTCATTTAAATCTGATCCAATAAAAATGCAATGTTCTTGTAGTAAGAACAGTAGCTTGCTTAGCTGCTTTTTGTAAAAATCTCTCGTTCAAAAGAAACCGTTATTGATTACAATTTAAGAAAATCAATAAATTAAATTTTAAGTTCGTTTGAGAACTTCACAGATTAGTTCCGTAGTGAAATTAGTTTCGAGTTGAAATTACTTTCGAGTTGGAATTAATTAAGAGTTGAAATTAGTTCCCAGGTGAAATTAGTTCAGAGTTGAAATTAATTCTGCACCCCGCTTCAAGTATTCTCTTCATCTGTGAGGATATGGCATTCTCTGCCATATAGGACATGTAATTATACATAGCAGGCCAGCATATTTTCTTTGTTTTTATTGATACTTTTCATATGTCTTAATACTTGGCTTAGCTTCCTGAAGACATTTTTTACTATTCCAGATTTCCGTGTCACACGTTCCACCGTTCCTAGATTACATGTACCCGTTTGAATTCTGACGTCCCAATATGTAGCTTACACTTTAGACGCTATCTTTTACTAACAATTATGCATTCAGGTTTTCACACAGTAAATAGTCCTTTCTTTTTGCCTTCCTTTATTACATTATCTCGGAATTTGTTTTTTATTACTTTTCCTTTTAAGTCTGCCATCGACAGAGTGTCATGCGCGTATCCTATGTTTCATATCGTCCTTTGCCTTGTAGGTCAATTCACTAGTATAATGACTTCAACTCTCATTGGGAATTACACAACGATGCACTTGTAGAAGACTATATCAAATTTCATTAGGTTTAATGAGGCTCCATATGAACCATGAACCGAAGTTTTAGCAGAAAGTTTTCTCTACCAAAGCAAAAAGAGTTCAGTCAGCACTAGTATTTAAACCATAATTTGAGGAGAAAAGTTGATTTGTGTTTTTCTTTTACAACGCCAATACTGCAAAGCGAACTAAACGACTAGGTAAGAAATTGAACCGATTTTAATTTCCGCGTCTTGTTTTAAACAAAGTTTAATATTTTTATGATCATCAGTTCTATGAACGGTTGTGGCTGCAGGGTGACTGCGCAGCTGTGCAACTGGTCTGTTCCCTTTCCATATTTGGGTTGAAATCTTAAGAGTTATTCATTCATGCATAGCGTATCCCGGGCAAATAGACCTGGTGGCGCCCCCCCCCCATCCCCGAACTACAGTCGATGTTCTCCAACTTGAAGGCTCGCCTTGATCACAGACACATGACCGTTTATTCGATTGGGGAGTGGGTGGGGAAAATGTTCGTTGACTTTAGTCTTGGAAGCAATCCGCCCAATTAGGAGGTGAATATTTTTTATGATATTTAAAACATATACTACAAAGTTTCAAGAGATGTCACTCATAGATGTTAAACAAATACGCATAGAAAATAAAATTCTTCAAACAGGAAAAAAAAAATTCAAGCTTAAAATAAATTACCTAGTAGATAAACGGTTAATTTGCAAATTACGACCCACGCTCAGTTTGCATTAAAATTTTCCCGAATACTTACATTTAGGCGTAAATGTGCATGCTTCATTCGAAAATAACTTGATAAATTTGATAAAATGAACCGTTTTGAAGCTATCGACAGTAAAATTCGGATTCCTTTGCGTTGTTGACGGCAGCCATTAGTGACATTGTTTTCATACATTAATTGCGGAAAGCTAAACGCGGAAGACTGTAGCTAACAGCCTTTTTTTACTAGTCTCAACTTGTCTCAGTTACTGCGCAAGACAACTATATTGCGTGTGCAATAATCAAGACAAGTTAACATTCCACCCATAGTTGTTCCGCAGCAAATGTATGCAAGGAACGCCAATAATGGCTGCCGCAATGCGAATGAAATCGAACTTTTACTATCGATAACTCCCAAAACGGTAGATTTTATAAAATTTATCAAGTCATTTTCGAATGAATCATGTACATTTACAGCTAAATGTAAGTATTCAGGGAATTTTTATTGCAAAGTGAACGCGGGTCTTAATCTGTAAATTAACCAGTTAAACTCTCACAAGACTTTTCTTGTAATAATAAATATTCATGTTTTCCTTTTAACTAATCATCCATGTGATAGTTAAGTTTTGTATGAAAGTCGAAAACAAACGACGTCAATTTAACAATAATTTCTTGAATAAATCCGAATATAAATCGTCTATAAAGACTCCAGACCCATCCTGTCTGACATTATAAAATTTTATTCGTTGCTTTCTTTTCATTTGATTTGTGATAGTCACACCTTGATCATTGCCTCCTGGCATGACACCAACAAGAACCTCTACTCTATAACACGGATGTATTTACTTATCCAGCATAACGCCGGTGCTCAAAGATGTAATTTAAACTGGTGTGTTTAAGTTGTCGAAAGAGATTCTTCGCTAGTCTTTAAATACCAAACCTGAGATCGCCTTAACAAATGGGAAAATGTCAAGCCTTCCCTAGTGTTTTACATGATCCTGTCAGAGGTGCTGACCCTAACAGCTAGGAATGTCAGATGCACTTGAAATCCAAGCTCTTAAAAAGTTGCTAGCCGGACTTGACTTTAGATTTAAAAGCTAAGATTTTATGCAAATCGCACGCGAGAATAATATCATTCAAAAATCTTGGCACCGACTACACGTTATATCAGTATGGCTTTGGTTCTCGTTTATTTACGATTTCTTTTGTAATTAGATGTGTTTTGGTTTGAAATTATGATCTTTGGGTGATAACCCTTGCTACAAAGAAAAACACGAGATAAATTATGTCTGGAAATTCAACCTAACCTCCCAATTGTTCGGGAGATTTACTCGTATTTGATTCCCAGCCAAAACAATACATAACAAACCCGTTGGAAGACAGAAGTTCTAATAATAGATTGTTCTAGAAAGTCTTCTCAAGTCTCCAGCACCCTACACAGTATCTTAGATTAGAGCGTTGCTGATGATATTGAAAAAGATACACGAGATCTGAAGCAACATGGAGTCACTTAGTCCTCATCATATTTTTGATGTGAACTTTCAAATGCAATAATAATAATAATAATAATAATAATAATAATAATAATAATAATAAATCTCAAAAATGTGGCACATGGGAACATCAACAATCTCTGTTGTAGTTGGAACCCTTGGACTGATTGGAAAAGATACCAGTAGGCTGATTGAAGTGATCCCTGGAAGTCCATGACTCAAAGAGATACAAAAAATTGTTCTGACAAGTACAGCCCATACTTTACGAACGGCTTTATCTATGAAATAATTTTTTTTTGCAGTGGAAAGTGTCATGATACCATTTCTAACCTTAGGTCCAGAAAGAAATGTGTAAACGCCAGATATAAAATAATAATAATAATAATAATAATAATAATAATAATAATAATAATAATAATAATAATAATAATAATGATGATGTTGTGGAGTAGCTGAACACCACTACAAGATGGACTTGTCTAAACTATTTAAACAACATTTAAACACCTCTCCCTCTTACTATCGAGGAGTTAACGATTATCTGTATATTACATTAGTTTGTAATACAGTGTACTGCATTATTTTCTGGAATAAAATACTTCTCATTTTCTATATGTGTATCAACCTTTCCTATTTACGACACCACAAATAATAATAATAATAAATCTAGATCTCAAACATATAGCAATAATTTCAGTTGTAGTTGGAGCCCTCGGTTTGATTGGAAAACGTTCTGACAGACTAATTGAAGGGATTCTTGGTAGGCCAAGTCTTAAAGAAATACAACAAATTGTATTCACAAGTACAGCTCACACGTTACGAATGGTTTTATCTATGTAGAAAGTATGAGATCTTAGGTATTAAAAAAAATTACGCAGTGGAAAATGTCATGATACCATTCCTGACGTTAGGTCACTGGTTGGGACCCAGAAAGAAAAGAGTATACACCAGATATCAAAGGAAATAATAATAATAATAATAATAATAATAATAATAATAATAATAAATGCCAGGATACTACACCAGATATGGCTCTCTTGAGTTCTTATCTTGAGTGGAGATGTTAAAATATACTTGTTTTTTGTTTTTTTTAATGAAGGTAGATGGGCCACAGTAAATATCCTAATTAATACCACGGATTAACTTCTCAGTTGCCTGACTTTAACAGTTGGGCATATCCCCTAAGTGATGACGTGCCGTGACTCTCCGTCCGTTCATTAACAGGGTAGTGTGGGGGCCTTATAGGCGTGTATAGAAAAGTTTCTTTATAACGTTTGAAAACTATATTTCTTCATATATATATTGTTGAGTCTTGACTCATTGTTGAATCTCGCCTATTGCATGGAATAATAATGCAACACAAAATGTACTTAGAACAAGAATGTATTATAACAAGAAAGTGTACACAATAAGTACATATAGTATTTCTGTATATTTCTGGGAAGACGTTCCTGGAGAATGTGTTGACTAGTCGCAGTCGATCAGAGTCTCTAGTTGGATCTCGTGATTCCTCTTCTCGTCTTCCGGTACCAACCACTATTTATATAGTTGGTAGTCACCTATGCAGATTAGGTGGATCCTACCACAACATATATATATATATATATATATATATATATATATATATATATATATATATATATATATATATATCGTTATTGTTCGAGTTGCGGCAAATGGCTAGAGTGAGGGAGAATCACAGAGGTTCGGATTGCGCACACAGGAATTGGCAAATATTCGGTGAACCTCTAGCCACCCTCTCTGTCTAGGTCAAGAATCGGACCAATTATATAACGATGCTCACCTACGCAACATTACGTGGCTATGCCTTCTTCCGGTATATCGTCTACGAAAATTCGTGTGGCTACGCCTCTTACGGCATGCGCCAATGCCGGCACGTATTTCCTTCCGCTCAGGACTGCTGTGTGCCCTGTTTATTCAAGGCTCAGGAAACCTGTATGACCTGTTTATTTTAGCCACCGGATGCACTTCCTGTTTATGCTATCACCATTTCCGAGTTCCACTCACTGATGCAGCGGAAGTATGGTAAAAAAATCTTTCTTCAACCGCTATCCAACATAATAATAATAATAACAACACCAACAATAATAATAATCAATTTGCTGTGTCTCTTCAGGACATAGACGATTATAGCTCTCCGATTCTTTGTATCTCTTAGTAATATTTATCTTTTTATCATCCATCTTACTATTTGTTCCGCTGTCCATTCAGACAACCGTGTCAGATATGTGGTCAGCTGCCTACCTCTGATTTTTGTCTTCGGCATGTACCAAGAGTGTCAAATTCTCCGTACCTTCATTTCTCACAATGTCCAAGAATTTTCAGTCGTGCTTTCTGATTCTGTATAGAAACGCCCTTTTTGTTTCCATTTTCCTTAAAACTTCGTTGCTTACATGCTTCGTCGATGGTATTCTCAGCATCCTTCTGTAGAACCACATCTCTATTACCGTCAGTTTTCCCTTCATCTGTAAGGATATTTTCCAGTATTCATTGTCATATAGAGCCACTGATATTACATAGTAATTCATAATTCTTTGTTTCTAGCTTACGGCCGCATCACGTTGAAAACACCGGTTCCAGCATGAAGTTAAGCAACATCGAGCTTAATCAGTACCTAGATGGGGAACTGATTAAGAATAACAAGTGCTGAAAGCTTGGGCGTACGGAAGGTAAGATGTATAATGACCTGGAAATATTAATCGGAGAGGTGAGTATCAATTTCAGTTCGGTTCGTTATATTCACTTAGGCGCAAATCTACTTCTTCCCTCCCAGCTATGGGTTAATTAGTAAGACTTGTATTAGGAAACCATTTATATCTAAAACAAAAACAATCGTACAATCTAAAAATATTTTCTGGCCTCAATTAGACTGCAAAGGGTTGATAAGTTGTAAAATCGAATCAATCCAATCTGTGTTTCTCACGAGATTGTCCTGTTTCTTAGATTTCAGAATGCAATTCTGCTACTCGGGTATTATGTCTTCGGATTTTTTTTCGTCACATTTTCCATCCTCTGCTTAAAAAAAAAACTCAGAGATAATTAAATAAATATGAGGCGTCATCATTTTGCAGTTGAAGTGCCTAGATGTAACCGTAAGTTCTATGCTAACAGTTCCTTCTCTCGAATTTTTCACTTGTGGATATCTCTCCAGGGTTCTTACTTCCCTATGAACTTTGATCTTCAAAAAATTAAATTTCATGTCAATCGTTATTTTCTCAGCGACAAAGATGAGGACAATACTCCGAATAATGTAAATAGTGTACATAATACCTCATCTCAGAAATATAGACAGATACTGAAGGATCGGATAAATATGGCAACAAAGATGAGGACAATAGTCCGAATAATGTAAATAGTGTACATAATACCTCATCTCAGAAATATAGACAGATATTTATATTTATCTATAGTATGCGTTTTGTTATTTGAGCCGCATCTGTTGCTTGAAGAAGGCAATAAAGCCAGTAAGATTTTAAATAATACTGAGTGTTAGAGAGTCTAAAAAAGAAAAATACTTTCGAGGAGAGAGAAAGGACAAGTATAAGGAAGAGAGAAAGATTGTAAGATTGTTTTTGTTTTAGATATAAATGGTTTCCTAATACAAGTCTTACGAATTAACCCATAATGTAAATATAAATTATCTATACGTGCCTGAAGAGTACAGAGCTAAAGGCAGAAAAAGAGGCATTTGTAATGACTGTGCAAGATCGAAGCCTATTCACCAGGAATTGCCAGGCGGACGTAATGATGATGCACACTCAATATGTTGATTATTTGAACAACATATTGAGACAATTGAACACTTGTAGTGGGGTTGTCCAATCATGGCGCCGAAGATCGACATGATAAAACTGGGCGTTCTGATTATTGGAAGATATGTGCCAAATTCTAAAGAATGGTATGAAAATCATTCTGAAGCTGTCATAGAAGGCAATGAACTCATTATTTTTTGGGACTTTACCATTTAGACTGACAGACATATAAAAGCTGATAGACCAGATATAGTGATTAACGACTACAAACAAAAATATGCCTTCATATAGATATATCCGTGCAACCAGAGTATATACAAGGTGAGGCAAAAATCGCGCACCATAGGTATAATTTATTATAAGTATTAGATCATCCTATAAATTCTGTCCGAATTATAACTTTTTGTTAAAATGAACGAAATTTAAAGAGTATTTTATAATGTCTAATGGAGCTGAACATTATTTTTATGTTTAGATGCATTTAAACTGATCAAATTTTATTTCGGAGAACAATACAATTAAATTTGGTTTGATTAGAACCCTGCTAACATGGAAGTACCCAAGAATCATTTGAGGCGCATAATGCTTTATGAGTTCAAGAAAGGAAACTCAGCAGCTGAAGTGGCTAGAAACATTCACTCAGTTTATGGAGAGGAATGTGTGAAGGAAAGAACTTGCAGAAGATGGTTTGCAAAATTGAGAGGTGGAGATTTCACCCTTGAAGATGAAGATCGAACCGGACGTCCAGTTGAGTTTGATGAAAAGCTTCTTGAAGCAGCCCTTGAAGAAAATCCTGCTTTATCAGTTGAGGAATTGGCAGTGGTTCTCAGTTCAAACCATACAACTGTTCATCATTATCTTCAACAACTTGGAAAAGTTCCTAAACTTGGAAAATGAGTGCCTCATGAATTGTCTGAAAACAACCTCAATTCTCGAGTTGACATCAGCTCATCTCTCCATTCTCGCCAACTTGTTTCGCCTTTTTTGGATAGACTTGTGAGTGGCGACGAAAAATGGATCTTTTATCGAAAAGGGAAAATACATTGTTGATTGAATCTGTAATTAAATGTAACATTTGGTCACTTGTTTCAAAATTCAAAATTCGGACAGAACTTATGGGATGAGCTGATATAATTATACATGAAAATTTTACTAGTTATTTAATTGTTATATGTGTTGTTCAAAATGTCCTCCTTCCTTTTTCAAAACGCGTTTCACTTCTGTGCCGGCATGATCCATTAACACGTCAGAAAATGTTATTTTAATGCATTCATATTCAATTCTGTCTTTAAGTTACTCAATATTTCTTCAGGGCGTCTGATAAACAAGGTATTTCAAATGGCCCCACTGAAAAATTCCAAGGGTTTGAGTTCTGGTGACTTTGACGTCCACTCAACAAGACCTCTTCGACATATCTCTTAACCCCTATGGTGTGCTAATTTTTTGTTCCCCCTGTTTATGTTAAAGAATATGAAAAAATAAGTAAATATAAAAAAAAATATTCATATCGAGAAAAATATGGCGCCTTAAAATTACTGTTATGTATATAAAAAGTGATACTCTGGGTAGGATTAAAACATACTACAAAAAAGAATTAACAAAATCCCTGGCAGATACTTTTTACAAGAGATTAAAAAAACTGTGCTGTGTGTAATTGCTTAATAATTCAGATTACTTTCATAGGAAAGAAAATATATAAATGCTTAGATACACTTAACATCGGAATTTGCGCAAAGAGAATGCATATATTTAATTCCTTGTCTTACCCCAGACTACAGACAATGACTCAATCAGGAAGTGTACTAAACAAAAGAACGTAGTAGTAGTAGTAGTAGTAATAATAATAATAATAATAATAATAATAATAATAATACAGAGATAATACCTGTAAGAATTTTATGGGACTTTACAATACACACAGACAGAACAATCAATCTAATCGCCCAGACATCGTGATCAAAGACCACAAAAAACAGGATGTGTTTTCTTATTGACCTGGCAGTACCTGCAGATGGTCTTTGAAGATCTTCAGAAAACTATCAAAATACAAGGACCCTGATGTAGAAATCTTAGAAATGTGGACTTGAGGACATCAATAGTTCCTGTTGTAGTTGTAGCCCTCAGATTGATTGGAAAAGGTTCCGATAGACTCATTTATGGGATTCCTGATAGACCATGCCTTAAGGAAATAGAAAAAATGTACCCACAAGTACAACACACACATTACGAAGAGCTTTATCTATGTAAAATATAAGTGATCTTAGTTTTTATTTTTATTTTTACGAAAAAGGATCAGTGGAAAATGTCATGATACCATTTCTGCAGATGTATTCGGAATAAAATTTAGGATTATATTATCTCTGATTGCACTATACTTGTGGCGTGTTGGAGCCAGATTCCGACGCAAACAGCAGTCCAATTAGAATTTGAAACTAGGAACACAAAATAAAACCGTAATTCTAATTGTGTTTCAGTTAAAAAAACTGTGATTAGTGTTTTATCAAAAATCGTGTACAGTGTAACCCGGATATAAGAGACCCGGATACAAGAGAAACCCGGATATAAGAGACGTATTCTCCGGTCCCGGCAACTCTCTTATATCCGGGTTACACTGCAGTTCTTTTTGTTCTTACTAAGTTTTGATTGATTTTTACGATATATTTTTGGTCTAAAAAAAGAGTACTGCTATTGAAAGTAGATGTGGATTAAGTTTCCCGAATAATAATAATAATAATAATAATAATAATAATAATAATAATAATAATAATAAACTGTAAAGATAAATCATCTTTTGTCAGATTTCCTGGCAAGAATTTATTTTCAAGCGCGATACAAATGAATGTGAGATTGAGGAAATGAAAAACCTTAATGGGAAAAGTAACAGAAATATGGAATTTCTAAAATTACAGCAATTCACTTGTCCTTTTCTTCATCCGAAAATAGACACATTTATAAAGATATAAAATGTTTTAAAGTTATAGATTTGAAGGAATAAATAAGAAGAAGTCAAATATTTCTTCTGGACAGATGAATTTCTATTTTCATAACATATAGATCATCGTAAACTCTAATAATCAGGAACATCTTCTTCTCTTTCTTTGTTCCATGCCTCTTTGACGATCATGGCTCTCCAGAATTTCCTGTTCTTCGTAGCTCAGTAAATTTTGTCTTTTTTTATATCTCTCCTAAACCCTTGGTAGTCTTTAATTAGGGTTATGACTGTTTTGTAACCCTATGTTCCTGTGTCATACAGCGATGAGCTTTTGTCCCAAAATAATGAAAAAGTTATTGTTTTAGGTCTTGAGAAAGATGACCGACTAACCAAAAAGAAGATTTTTCCCTATATGCAATAAGGGTAAAAAATAAAAATATTTCTGAAGATTTATTTTTCAATTTTCTAATGATGTAATTGAATATTACAAAGGTATTTTAACGCATTTCACAGTTTATAGTTGTAGAATAGAATAAAACCTTACAAACAAACAAAAATTGCATACTTGCAGAAGCTTTATTTTTCAATTTTCTAATGATTCATTGAATAGTACTTAAGGATTTTAACGCATTTAACAGTTTATAACAATAGCTTAACATACAAACAAATTCTAGAAGATTCTATAAAGTACTAGGTCCCACGAAGTTCTAGATGGTTCCAGAAAGATCAAAATGCTCCCGAAATTCATAACCCTAATAAATATATATATATATATATATATATATATATATATATATATATATATATATATAGTCATCAAAAGACAGACTGTTTCTCTGTATCTCATCGGTATGGTTAGATATACGGTTTCTAGCTGGTATCAGTCAGCTATTCTACCCACAAACTATTGTCGTACAGCAGAGAGAAAGGGAAATGTTAACGTTTTTACTATGCGAAAGGCGTCAGTAGCTAGGAGAGCTCGATTTGAGTTGAAGAGAATTGCATTAGCAGCAACAACCACTGTTTATAAAATCACCTCTTTCTCTCCGAGAGCTCAATCGAATTATTTCAAGAGCATATATATATATATATATATATATATATATATATATATATATATATATATATATATATGAATTTTTAGATTTGAATAATATCTAATAATAATTTATCGATTCTAGAACAAGAATCCTCAACAGAATACACAAAGCATTGGACGGCCGTTTCGCCTTTTGAAGTCCACTAGAAGAAGAAGAAGAAGAAGAAGAAGAAGAAGAAGAAGAAGAAGAAGAAGAAGAAGAAGAAGAAAGATGGAAGAAGACGATGAAGAAGAAGAAAGAAGAAGAAGAAGAAGAAGAAGAAGAAGAAGAAGAAGAAGAAGAAGAAGAAGAAGACGAGCGTACGAGGAGAAAATACAGAAGAAGAATGACGAGAAGAAGAAGTAAGGTGGAAGAAGACGACGAAGAAGAAGAAAGAAGAAGAAGATGAAGAAGAAGAAGAGGGGAGGAGGACGTGGAGAAGAAGAAAGACAAGAAGAAGAAGAAGCAGAAGAAGAAGAAGAAAAAGAAAAAGAAGAAGAAAGACGAGAAGAAGAAGAAAGATGGAAGAAGACGATGAAGAAGAAGAAAGAAGAAAAAGAAGAAGAAGAAGAAGAGGGTAGGAGGAGAAAATAAAGAAGAAGAAGAAGAATGACGAGAAGAAGAAGAAAGGTTGGAAGAAGACGACGACGAAGAAGAAGAAGAAGAAGAAGAAGAAGAAGAAGAAGAAGAAGAAGAAGAAGAAGAAGAAGAAGAAGAAGAAGAAGAAGAAGAAGAAGAAGAGGGGAGGAGGAGGTGGAGAAGAAGAAGAAAGACGAGAAGAAGAAGAAGAAGAAGAAGAAGAAGAAGAAGAAGAAGAAGAAGAAAAAAGAGGGGAGGAGAAGTAAAAAGAGGAGGAGTTGGAGAAGAAGAAGATCATCACAATAAGAGAGTTGCATGTTTTAATCTCTATGAACAAGAAGTCTCCCGATGTAATAAACTGACGTTTACGACAATTTATACGAGAACCGGCTCGGGAGCAGCTTGAATCCTGTCAAAATTGAAGCAAGAGCAAACATAAAATTTATTAGAAAATTTGGTTGTTAGACATAGAACGGTATTGGGTGAATTGCGAAGTGCTTGTGGAGTTAATTTCGCGAAAAAAAATCAGCAGTTTACAAATGGATAAGAAGGACGAGACGGAGTTAAAGATGTCGAACGTTTTGGCAGACCATCAAAAAGCAGTTTGACTGACTAAAAATCGAAGTTGTTCGAGATATCATTGAAAGAGAACAACCGCTAAGAGCAGAAATAATACCTAATACAATCAGAATCTCAGGTGTTCATCGGCGACTAAACCGTTTCCTGTACCAGGCTTTTGAAGAAGAGGAGAGTAACCTGCAAAATAGTGGATCAACGGACTTCTAGATTCAACGGTCATCTAGCACAACAAATTACTCTTGGCTTCATAACTATGTACGCAGCCAGGTCAATGATGACACAGCATAGTTGCCAGACGGGCTTCCTAACACTGAAGTCAACGTCCAAGGTGGATGGTCCTTCCCAATGGATTCAACTGCTATGTACCTGTTACCAAGGCGAGTTTTCGTGTTGGAAGACAGAGAGTGGTTTGACATAGAGTGGGTTGGGCTCCGTTCCGTCTACTTGCTCAAGGCATGCTACGTATGATGGAATGTCGCTTCGGCTTTCAACCCAGATTTGTGGAAGAAACGGACCAGAAGCTCAGTTGTACAGCGACCCTACGACAATCCCCATTAATGTGACGGATGATGATACAATTTTATTCGGCTTTACCATTACAACCTGAAGACAAAGTCTAGTTAAAGAACGGTCATCAAAAGGAAAGGGTACAGTCAAACTAAAAGCAAGCCAGTTAGGAGGCGGAGGTAATTTCGACATTATTCTGGGATACTGAGAGAATTTTGATAGTGGACTTTTAGAAGAGGAAAAAGAGAACACCATTTACATATTACAAAAATGTTTTGAAAAAAATTACCTAAAAACTTGGCAAAAATGCACAATCGAAAGCTTTCTATTGTGAATCTCGGCCTTTTGGCAAGGGATCAAAGCGTAGTATCTGTTCTCATTTGAGCAGAAAGGAAGTGCCCGGTCTTGCGGATTCCAACCCTGTAGCAGCACTTTCCTCAGTGCACTAAGAGAGGTTGGGTTCGTGTAATATCGACGCTAGCATGAGAGTAGGACAGGTTGGTTTTTCAATTTGTTAGGAAATCAGCATAGCTTTCGATGTAAAATCTAGAGTTTGATGTGATAAGTACTGACACCAAAAGTTAGATTCATAGCATTTACCAATCTTTAAAGATTTAATTTAAAAATCGCCAGAAAAATGTACAAAAATACTTAACTTTTTAAGCTTTGCGCTCATAAACTGACTTCAGAATGTTACTATTTCAAGAATAAATGCAAATAAAGTTGACTTATTTTGTATTAGATAGATTGAATGGAAAATATAAAGGGTGTTTCATTAAGATGAATTATATATAAGGGTGTTTCATTAAGACGGATCAAAGTCAGCAGTAAATAAATCATTGTTATCGTCGAAAATTGATTTATTTCTCTATTGGATCATATTATTTCATAGTAATTGTTCGAGTAGGCTCTACACTATGGTACCTATACTTTATGAATTTAAGCACAGTACTAGACTGACATCGATATCTCATCAATTTACAGTTGAATTGGCTTGATGTAATCGTAAGTCTTATGCCAACAGTTTTTTCTCGCACTTCTCGTTTGTCGAATTCTCTTCAGTCTTCTTACTTTCTAACTTTGATTTTCAAAAATTTAAATGCAATGTCAATCGCTATCTACTGTCCTCCCGATTACCGTTTTGTTATCGCTCCTAAAATAATACTTGGCAATTGTGTGAAAAATAATATCGTTCAAATGTCCGCCGAACCTGAAAGAAAAAGAAAAAAAAAGTGTCATTGGACACTTAAATTTAATTCACATTTAAAATCGTTCCAAGTTTAATAAATAATAAAAATCAGAATTTTAATTATGAACCATCTTTGATTGATTCATTTATTCCTTTTCTACGACTTATCAACCTTTTTGCTGGATATGTAAAGCCAGATTGTAGGAATGTATTTAGAGGGATAATAAGGATTTAGTGACACAAGTCTTATTAACCAATAGCTGGAGGTTAGAGGAGTTGGATTCATGCCTTTGACGAAGTTAATTGCGCATAAGAGAATTTAACGAACTGGAATTGGAATTCAAATTTTGAACCGTTATCCATTTCACCACCCGCACATCCATGTTTACAGCGTCTGTAATTCCCAATTTCGGTACTGACCAGAGACGACGTTGTTTAACTTCGGTGATTGTACGAGAACCAATGATTCAATTTCATTTGTCCGTATGCTGAACATCTTTGAATTAAAAATATTTTGTTTTTAAATCAAACATTACCTCTGTGATTATCATTTATCCAAATCACTCCGGAAATTTTAATGCGCCATTTTTATTTAAGGAAATTGTTTTACCCCTTTTAATCTTCAGCCTTCATCGTATGTATGTTGTGTTTCTGAATTCCGTTTTCTTTTTCCGACATACGCTTCTTAGATGTTTCTGTCAGCAGACCGACCAGAGAAAATAATATCCTTTCGGATTAATTGATCGGAAAAGCAAAGAAAGAGAAAAGGCAATGCATGCGATTTTCCAATGGTGACTAGTTCAATGGAATTATTGGAAGGTCAGGGGTTCAGAGCATAGGTCAGAAGAGAGCTCTTTCAAGAACACCAGGGCGCAGTCACCGGATGTGACGTGTATAAGAACGGAAGCGGATAGCTCCCTTATGCTATTAAAGCCTTTGCCTGTTGTACTGATCGAACGATCGAAGCAATTATGTACAAAATCGGTCTCTTAAAAAGCAATGTCATGGAAGAAATTGAAATAACATATTTGCCAATAAATGTTTAACAAGTAATATTAAACGAGCTGTGGCACACATTAATAAAATTTAAATTCAACAATAAGCGGAGCAATAATAATATTTAAGTAGCAGAAGAAATTAAATAAGCAATATGATGTTGGGGTGGGGAAGGCATGAACCAGGAAAATACTTGTGACACTTCGAACTTCATTGAAGGAAAATAATTAATTATACTATGAATTAATGTGCAAGTTTGTGGTGTCGGGGGTGGTGTAACTAATTGATATACACTTCGTGACATTTTTATGATTTTCTCGCAATCAGCCTGAAGTGTCAGCAATGAAGGAAATAAGCAGCTGATATGTTAACCTGAAACAGATTTGGATTTCTTATAATTTAATAGAGACACACGCAAACACACACGCACAAATACACACACATACATATTCATGCAAAAAATTGCAAAAACAATAGTTTTCCGTAAAATTATCTTCGAGAATTACACTGTTAGATATTTTTTTGCGAAAGACAGTTTTTGTTATATATATATATATATATATATATATATATATATATATATATATGTGTGTGTGTGTGTGTGTGTGCTATAAAATATATTTAAATAGGCGTGCTATACTTGTGTGTTAAAGTGCTCAATATCAGCGATAGAGCATATTTAAATATAAAAGTGGACATTGAGGACAACACCTAGCAGCGACAGTATGTTTCATGCTTAAACCCAATCATCTGTCCTGATTTTCGCAGCTGGCTATATATATATATATATATATATATATATATATATATATATATATATATTATGGGCAGGTGAAACAATATTTTCTATGTGATAAACCTTCTGTAACAGACATTGAGCACTTCTCCCTTTTAATTGTAGCACGTTTAAAAAAGAAATATTTACACACACACACACAAACACACACACACACACACATACATACACACACACATACACATATATATGCATATATCTGTCATAATAATATCAAATAAAACTAGCCGGATTAATAAATAAAAATCCATCACTTCTTTAGAACGTGCTTTGTTTATGTTAGGATATGAATCAGGTCAAATATGTATATTCTAGAAATCTAGAAAAGATTTGATTTTATAAGGCTCTATTCAACTTTGCATGATCATCGCCAGATCTAACGCCTGTTTCTTTTTGCAGTTTCGAATCCTGCCTGAGAGTGCATATTTTCCTTTACTAAGCTTTCACGAATATTCTGGTCCCTAGACGGAAATAATTAAATATCATACAGGTAAATGCCATATGTAATAGATGCTTTCGATTCGTGACAGGCAAATGATTTTTCAGTTGCCGTTTCTTTCGCGGTAGATTAGTTGGCAACCAGAGCTGGAGTTCCCATTCTGCCCGGCTATTCAACTCATGCTGGAAGGGAAAGATATTGTCAGTTATTTGCGCGTAAATGAATATAACGCAACCGCCTGGAATTCGAACTCGGCTCTCTGATTTCCAATTCTAAACCGATATTCATTACACACACAACCTGCACATCCTGCATATACTGTTTAATAAACAAGCGTCTACTCAAATATTGCTGTCCACTAAAATAATGTTTACGTAATAAAATCTCTGGGATTAATAAATAAAAAATTGGGATATATATATATATATATATATATATATATATATATATATATATATATATATATATATATATATATATATATATATATATAGCAATTTATCAAGAAGTGACTTTTTATAAAGTATATATATATATATATATATATATATATATATATATATATACGGCGGGTTAATTGTCGCCATTTCATATTTTTAATTTTGTGAATGCGCGCTGTTTGTTTTTGATTTTGTTGACTGCACAGTATAGTCGGGTCAGTTGGGCACCGTCTGTGAGAAAAAGAGCACCATGAATATGTACTATAACATGCAATTCACTCCACCAGAAATTTGGAAAAGGCGTGCAGTACTTTTTGGCATTCGCGCCGGAAACTCCAATACGAACATTTCAATCAGAGGGCAGTCCAGAGGGTTGGGAAAGAGTTGGATGAGTCTAATAGTGATTACGATGGTGTTTGGAGTGATCACTAGTGAGGGCGACGTTATGCGTTCATTCATCTTTCCACAGGGCTTCAAACTCAACACGGAGGCTTACATCAAGTGTCAAGAGGGTGTGCTCTGGAAGATCGGATCTCTGACAACAGGACTTGCATCTTGCCACACAAGAAGGAGAAACCAGTTATGGCAGACAGATAATTTCTGTGACCACATTACCCCTTACATCAAGCCACCTAACTCCCCAGACTGCAACCCAATGGATTATTATGTGTGGGACGCAGTTGCGCGAGATACCAACAAAACCACTAAACTGAAGGCAAGGATTATGGCAGCAATCATCAACTTAATCAGGGAGGCCGTCCAGCAGATCTGCAGAAGAATCCGAAGTTGCCTGGAGGCCGTGGTTGAAGCCAGTGTCGATTTTCTTTTTTTTTCTTTGTGGAATTTTGTTAAATATATCTATTAAAATGAGATGTAAATGTTATTTTTACTTTTCCGTAATTTAGACGACAATTAATCCATCGCACGTTATATATATATATATATATATATATATATATATATATATATATATATATATATATATAAATAACTATATTTTTACACACACACACACACACACATATATATATATATATATTTACACACACACACACACACACACACATATATATATATATATATGTAAAAATATAGTTTTAATGTATGCTATATTTATGAGATAGAGTGCTCAATATCAGAGCGTATGTAAATATAAAATAAAAACAATAAATGAAATAAATACAAATAAGCAAAAACAAGTCAAATTAATCCACATCAATTAATAAATAAATAATTAAAAAACAAATTAACAAACCACTCCCGCCAAAATAACTGTTAGAATATATTATTCACAAAGCAACAAACTACCCTCAATGAACCACTGAACCGTATACATAAATAGTCGAGAAAATACACAACGCATATGGTGTGTGATGACAGCATTGAAACTGTCTCTCGCGTCTGTGTGTTTACTTCAATGTTCACTTATATATATATATATATATATATATATATATATATATATATATATATATATATATATCGGCTATATTTTAGCCAGTATCAAGGAGGGATTTTATTTTTAATTTTACATGAATTTTTTCTGTTACATTTCGCTAGAACTGCTACTGTATTTAGCAGATGTCATAGAAATAGAATTCATGTGTGTCTAGCGATTGTTACGCGGCACACTGAAGAGACCCTACACTCAATTATTTTTAAAATGGGTTACTGCCATATCATTTTTAAGCTTAGTGTTCTCACTAGAACAATTACGACTGAGTCGCGAGTTTCATTCTCGCTGGGTGCTGCATGCTTTCGTCCTTGTGCCACATCTAGGCTCCCCTGAGAAAAGCTCCATACCGTTGACACGATGTTATGATCAGCATTTGCAGATTATTCCGAAAATCATCTTATGTTCCGTCCTGGGTATGACGATAAACAATATCCGCGTCCAGGGTAAGACGATAAACTACGTCCGACATCAAGGACTCTGAAAAGGAGGCTTTGAGGAGCGTGGAACCACCTCTTAATTGCCGGTGTTCCCAGGTCCACTCTGACCCGGGGTGGTAGCATCTGTTATGGTCCCAGCTATGGGCAAATAGATTATGAAAGTGTAAAACTAGGTTTTAATACCAGAAATACTTTGTAAAAAATTATTACCAGAAATAAATTTTTGAAAAAGAAAAACTATTACCAGCAATACGTTTTTTTTAAATTACATTACCAGCTATACATGTTTGAGGAAAAAATATTACCAGAAATAGATTTTTCACAAAGCAAAAATATTACCAGAAATAGATTTTTGACAAAGCAAAAATATTACCAGAAATAGATTTTTCACAAAGCAAAAATATTACCAGAAATAGATTTTTGACAAAGCAAAAATATTACCAGAAATAGATTTTTCACAAAGCAAAAATATTACCAGAAATAGATTTTTCACAAAGCAAAAATATTACCAGGAAAAAGACGTTGTCGGCATTAAATGACCCATTGAGGTTGATATGCCGTAAAACAAAACAAACCAAACCAAACCAACTTATGTTCGAAGTTTTTGAAATCTATCAAAGTTTAGAGAAATTTCTTGAGTGCAGGTTTCATCCAGTTACTTTTAAATCAATGATTTCCTTGCAGAGTTCGCAACTATAGTGGTTGTCTTAATCTGAAATCAGCTCTAATTTAAGATGTTGACAAGTTGACTTTTCATATCCTTCACAAGAAAGCGAAACGTGGCCTTTAATACTCGATGTTCTGACAAGCAAGCAATTAAGAGAAGTGCTATAATACAATGTCCGATCCATTTTAGAGTAACAGAAGATGGCAAGTCATTGCGTAGAACTTTTTACTGTGTCGATATTAATCAGAAAACACTCAATATATACTAGTTTAAGCATTTCGACTAAAATAAGGGTAATTTTATTTCCATTATTTATTCTTGAACTCCTGCTTTTCCATGAAGCCTGTCTTTTCACATTCCAGCTTCGGAGAAATCCTGGAACAAAGAAAGAAATGAGGTATTTCCCTTGAACTTGCTTCGACATAAAATAAAATTATATATAAAATCGATTTCGTGTATAATACGGTAAAATTAAATAAAATGATTTGATTTTTAAGCAATTAATGTTATTTTTTAAAAATCCATGGGCGAACATGTATCTTAAGAAATAAATCCGAGTGTCAAAAGGACATTTTTCCATGACGCCGAAATAAAACATGTGTGTGACTTCTGACTGATTGCGTGGGAAAGCAGTAATTTTAAAACACAGTGAACAAAAAGAGGGCATATAGGACTTACTTTCTTCGCGGCATTGTATATAGAAAACGCATCGTTGACTGACGCGGTGTCATGGTAACGTGTGTCTAAGCTGTTGTTCGAGGCATTGTCTGGTTCACAGATTGTTTTTTGTTGACTGTCTTTCACTGGATGTCTTTCATTGGCTGTCTTTCACTGACTTTTTTTCACCGACTACCTTTCACTGACCATTTTTGAATGTTAACGGTGAGCTATTTTTATGGGTTATGGCGAGCCGGTGCTCGCCTCCCGAATTCTATCTGAGATTTGCACAGGAATGTACTCCGTAACACAAATCCTGACTTTTTTTGCAGGTAATGTGGATTTCAACATCGCGGCCGTAGTAGGAAGCACATCACGTAGCTTGTCATGTCCAATCAGGCTCCTGAAACCATTTATATTTTAAAGCTGTGTTTGTACAGAATTATAAAGGGTTTTCATATCTACTGACTATAGTAAAATATAGTAAAATTTATTTATAGGCGATTCTTACTTGTTTGTGCTTCACTTATTGGCCGGTAAATATAGGTGTTTATATCCTATAAGGTTACTGAGTGTTAGAGTATATGAGAAAAAAACTACTATTAAGGACAATCTTTATAAATAAAGCGCAGTGTATGTGTGTTCGTCCGTCCGTTTTTCGATCTCCACTAATCATAAACAGGTAGTAACTACTGTAGTTACACGCGATAAAAAATTAAATAAATAACTCATTTAAAGTTAAATTTAAATATCGAACAATATAGTGAAATGTATAGAAAACAATTCTTTATTATGCGTTTAATTTTAATTTCACTTTTCCTCGCGTTTGTAATTGATATCGTCTAATTAAGCCGTAATTAAAACTTAAGCGATGTACAGTACGTTGCTCATATATTTTTTTTTATTTTTCTAGCACGCATACTGTGACGTATTCTAAATATGACATAGTTTGCGTTTTGTAATGTCTTTTAGGCATGACTTTATGCGAAGTGATCATAAAGAATGGTGATTTAAAATAATCGCGCAAAATGTAAAGAGTATCGATTGCGTATATGAAGAAAGATTATGCCGAATTAAAGTATGGAATAAAGATAAAATAATTTTATTATTTTACATATTTTTCTAACATTTATGTACATAGGTCTCTGAAGGTAAAAAGCTGAAGGCCCAAAAGCCCTGTACGGTACCTAACCTAAAGTCGGCTCGAGGTGCGGCTTCTAGGCTAGTAAAAGAATAATAACGGAAAGGCAGACTCCTAGGAAAAAACTTTCTTTGCCACACTCTGTCTACCGGAAGCCATTGCTCACGAACATTTCGTCGACTGATACAACTCTAGTGGATAACCTTACAGGCGTGAAAACTTTCGTGAGAAAGGCAAAAGCGTGAAAATCAGGATCGCAAACTCATATCCATGCAACTGAATATATATATATATATATATATATATATATATATATATATATATGAATGTGTATACAATATATATATATATATATATATATATATATATATATATGTATGCATGTATGTATGTGCGTGTGTATGTATATATGTGTGTGTGATTAAAGACCAAAGGAAAATATTTACTGAGACGCTTCGAAATTTGATGAACTTTATGAAGGCAAATGTAAGAATTTGATTTTGAAACATGACTATATATATAATAGTAGAGTTCAATGTCTATGACAGAGCAAGAATATAATATAAAAGGCCCCAAAACTAATATTCCATGGTTATAATTTATTACATTGGAATCGTAATCACAATCTAATTCATCTGACCTAGAAATTCAAGAAAAATCGGAAAATTCCGTTTTTTCTTCTAATTTGTAGATCAGATGAATTTGATCACATTTACGATTCCAATGTAATAAAGTATAACCATGTAATATTAGTGTTTGGTCTTTTATATTATATTATATTATATTATATATATAGCTCCTGAAAATTAATTTCGGTTGAGCCCTCTGGTTTGAGGTGTGAATTTGTAAACAGTGACTATTTAAGCTAATACTGCACGACTCTTCGACAGAATTGAGTTACTCTCAGTCACTGTGTGTTTATCCGAATCTAAAAATAAACACGCTAAAATTCACATTCATTCCGTTGACGGATTAGTGGGAGAAGTTCGGACTGACGCAAATTCAGTCGGGTTTCGATCCTAGCTAGAGGCAACCGGACGTCTAGCCACACTGATGAGCTGTGAAACAGTCTGTCTGTGGATGACAAATATATATATATATGTATGTATATATAAGACGTTGTTTTTAACATTATTTTAAATATTGAGCACTATTTGAAAACATCTGTTTTGCTTTTGAACTATTATATTATATTATATATATATATGTACATACTTATAGATATATTCATACACACACACATATATACATACATAAATACATGCATATATATATATATATATATATATATATATATATATATATATATATATATATATATATATATATATATTGTTCAGTTGATGATAGTGCCATGTATATCGGATTGTCAACGAAAAGTTGAAGAACTGAGGCGGAGTTACGCAAAGGGAAAAGTATAAATTCGTCTACGCTGTCCGCTCATAGTCAAAATACAAGGAATTGTGTCTGGAATAATCAGTGTTATTCCCCACCAAATGTTAACACAGTATTCACTTGCATAAGAAAGTGTTATTCTTATAACCGACAAGACGGTTCAACTTTAAATATCAAATAAAAGGTTGATAGGCCGTAAAAAAAAACACAAATCAATAGCATTTTATCTATTAAATTATTTGATCACATATGCTACACGAATGCTTTGCACTTCTAAGTATGATTGAATCTAGTGTATATCTTGAGATTGAGTGATTCAGGCCTGGAGAAAAGATTGGGAAATTAATAATACTTCTAATTCATTTGTGCGGATGGAGATGTAATTTTTTTTATTATTTATCACTTGCAAACATAATTTGAGTGATATTTCTATTTTTATAAATCTAGCTGTGAGCCTAAAATATGATGCAATGTCATTTTTATACGGTTGTTTTATAATAAACCGCAGTGAAGTTCTGTGAAGTTCACTCTATATAAGGAAGCCTAAAAAGTTGATCTTTTTAACATTATCGGGCTTCCATAGAAATCTTTAAGACACTCAGTACGATATATTTACATGATAACTAGAAATAGAGTTTATGAGAATGAAACCTGTAATTCAGTTTCATATTTCCCGTTAAGGGACGGGATATTGTATTCGGATGATTATTTTTAAATATCGACCAATGCTGATAACTTCACGTACAAAGAATTGTGATCAGAGAACGACATTATGACGAAAAAGTACGATACAAACATTAATAATAATTAATTAAGATGAAACTACATGATATATAAAAGGACGAGGCAAATAATAATAATAATAATAATTGACAATGCTTCATCTAAGTAATCCATACAACTTAAGACTATTACATGTTATTACTACTTGGTGTAAATAAGCAAGAGAAATAAGATGAAAGAAATACTAGTCCAAATTAATAATTGGCAATGCTTCATTTGAGAAATTTAGACAACTTAAGATTATTAAATCACATCAGAAACTTGGTATAAATATGCAAGAGAAATAAGATGAAAGAACTACTATTAAAAATGAATAATAATTGGCAATGCTTGATATAAGAAATTCAGACAACTTAAGACTATTACATCTTATTTCTACTTGGTGTACTTAAGCAAGAGAAATAAGATGAATAAAATACGGATCGAAAATGAATAATTTATTGACAATGCTTCATCTCGGAAAGCAAGACAACTTAAGACTATTACATCTTATAACTTCATGGTGTAAATAAGCAAAATAAATCGGCTTACGGCAACTTCACGTTGAAACAAAGTTCAGTAACGTCTATTCTGGACGGCAACTACATGGATAACCGTTTGTGAATACCAGGTGCTGTAAGCTTGGATGTGCTGTGGTGTGATGGATAATTGCACGGAATTGCTAATCGGGGAGCTGAGTTGCAATTTCAGTTTAGTTCGTTATATTCACTTAAGTGCAAACACCGTTGCGAAAGGCATGCATACACCTCTTCTTCCCCCAGATATTGGTTAAGTAGTAAGATTTGTAACACTAAACAATTATTATCTCCCCAAAATATTTAAAATCTAAACCATAAATGTTTTCTAGCTTTAAATAGCCTACAAATGGTTAATAAGCCGTAGAAAGTGAACTAATCTAAGCAAGAGAAATAGGGTGAAAGAAATACAAGTCAACAAGGAATAATAATGGACGCTATTTCGTCTTAGAAATTCAGACAACTTACGACTATTACATCACTTGATGTAAATAAGCAAGAGAAATAAGATGAAAGAATTACGATACAAAAATTAATAATAATTGAAAATGCTTCATTTGCGAAATTCAGACAACTTAAAACTACTACCTCTCCTTAATACTTGGTATAAATAAGCAAGAGAAATGAGATAGAAGGAAATTTTTGGCGCTATATTTGTATATGTTTTTCAATTTGGCCATTGTATCTTTCAGCCTTCATTAGACATCTTTCGTCCTATTCGGTAATCTGAGCGGAACCTTTAACCGAACCTAATAGAATCGAGTAGGTTGTTTACGTCCAATCCTTAAGAGACATCTCGTATCAGTTAATTCTCTGAGTAAGTTCTTCGTTTCTCTCACTAGTCTAGAGATTATAATTCTTCATTTAACAAAGTCAGACATTTTAAGACTGTTACATCTTATTACGACTTGGTGTAAATAAGCAAGAGAAATAAGATGAACGAAATAAGAGACAAAAATGATTAATGATTGACAATGATTCATCTAAGCAATTCTGACAACTTAACCCTAGAACACTAATCATCAATTAAAGTTACACCATTACTAACCATGGGAATATCATATCCGATTTTGAAAATATCAACAAAAAAAAGAAAAAATTAAATATAAATCTTTATTTGAAATATTTTAGATGCAGGCACTTCAAAATTTGTTCCTTTTTAATAGGAAATGAAAAACATACCATTTAGGTAAGAAAATCAGGTACTGAAAATTGTAAATAAAAATAGGAAAATTTGCGCTGGGTTCTATATACCGATGGCTAGTGTTCTAGGGTTAAGACTATTACATCTTATTACTACTTGATATAAATAAGCAAGAGAAATAAGATGAAAAGAATACTAGTCAAAAATTAATAATAATTGACAATGCTTCATCTAAGAAATTCATACAACTTAAGTCTATTTTATCTTATTACTATTTGGTGTAAATAAGCAAGAGAAATAAATTGAAAGAAATATTAGTAAAAAAATAATAATAATTGATAAATTTCATTTAAGAAATTCAGACAACTCAAGACATCTGATTACTATTAAAAGGTGTAAATAAATGCTATTAGTAAAAAGAAAGAAACAGGCGATAAATAAATAATAATTAAAATAAAGTATAGAACAAAAACAGGAATGTTATGTCTGTTACGTTTATTTGAAAACAAGGTGTAAATATTCAAGGCAAGTTAGAAGAAAAATGCATGAAGAGTACTTTTATTTTATAATTATGGAGTCCAACAGAATTTGTGTATCTTTTTGAAACTGAAATAAGGCTCTAATATCATTTGGCCATGAAAGAAAAACGGTGAATATTAATTACAATTGGGACAATTTTGTTTTAAATATTCTGTGAAAATGTATTTTGGAAATACATTCTATATTTGCGCCTAAGTCTTGTTTGTTATTAGTGAGTTATATATAAGCGTCATTTGAAGTGAAACAAACGTTATAAACATAGCAATGTAATTTGCTTCTGCAAACTTGGAGATAATTACAGAGATTCTCTAAAATTATCGCAGACTGTGATTAGAGTTATTAAAAATATTTGACAGAATATAACAAAAATGCATTTTCTTATTTTGCACAGATCATTAAAACTATTTGTAAACGAAAATTGAACGCGACCACCAATTATAGATATATCAACATTCTCCGCGTCCATTCTCACTTCGAGATAATTACAGAGATCGCTTAAAAATTATCAAATAACGCTTGATATTGGCACACTAAAATATTTAAAAATATTGAACTGCACCAAAAGTATTTTTGTTTTATAGTTATGCAGCATACCAGAATTCGTCTATGTTTTTGAAACTTAACCAATATACTAGTGTCATTCGGCAATCTTTATATATCTGAAATTAACAAATAAATACAATATTACTATATTATGATAATAAACTATCAATAAACATACTATTCCATTACTATAATAAGAAACAATAATATTTTGTATCCAGAATATAAGATGGAAAGAAACATGAAATTGCAGAAAACCTGATATATGCTCCCATAATTGGAAAGGTTTAACACATAGTGTGGTTTATATAGCAACTGTTGGATTTGAAGTCCGCCAGGACCAAATTAATATTGGTTCAATTGATAGACCATTTTAAGTAAATGTATTATAATCCCAAACTATAAATATATATATAAAAATATATAAATTGTACTACCCTTTCAAGATAAATATGGGGTATAAACGATAAACTTAAAAAATGAAATTAAGGACATCTCCAGATAAGTTTTAAAACATCTAAACCTTATAAAGTGCAATCGCATAATTGAAGCAAAACGAACAATTCCGTTATTATTTAACTTTTATCGTATTTTCCCAATGAAACATGACCCAGTTCACATATTATTACTTCGTATTCCCATTCCACGGAGCGGTTCCTTACAGATTGATTCTGGATTGGATTTAAATCAGGAGAGTTTCCGGGCCAGTCTATAATACTTTCATTTTCGCACTGGTAAGGCTTGTCAGTGTGTTCGTGCAGCGTTACAATTTTCCTACGCTTTTTGGAGTAACGTCCATCGTAGACAATGGTCGTAGGACAACTAATCTGGGCGTGATAAAAATCTGATGCAATCACGGATGACATAATATTTTTCAAGGCCAAACAAATTTCATCATACACCCCGAAAATATATTCATATTACTGCCCATCACTGCAAATGATCTAAACCTGAGGAGAAAGAGAAATTGAGTACAGCCTTTTATTCCAGTGGGTTTAAAACTGATATAATGAAATATGCATACACCTGTGTTCCCCCTCACTGGAATATGATTGGATGATGTCAGTCATAAATACAGACTGACGGAGAGACCAAGTCAGAGGAGGATACACTACGCCATTGGCAGAGAGTCAAAGTCTATTGACGACGTGAAGAAGACACAAGAAAGCAGCTTTGACTCAGCTTCTTTCGAGTGTGTCGTGCTACGTTTTTGTCTTCAGCCAAAGTCTACCAGACTAAACAACTGTTAAGTTTTTACTTTATTTTGTTGAAAGTTTCAATTTCTTACTTTTGCTTTATATTTGCGCATACTTGTTTTTATTTGTTAACTTTTTCTTTCTTTAACCTTTTTGTTGTTCTCGTTCTTTATTTCCGTTTTTATTTTCCTTTTTCGTATTATTTTAATTGTTGCTTATTTTGTGCGTATTAAATTGTATTTTCCACATTCTAATTTTTACTTGTTTCCTTTTGTCTTTTGTTCGAATTTTTCGTTTGTTTTTCTTTAAGAACAAGCCATTTTACGACGAAACTTTAATTTTTAAGCTGTGGTGGAAACTTTTCCATCATGGCGGACAATTTGGATGTATCGACGGTTTCAAGGCAAAATAAGTCACCTGGAAAAAAATGGCCTGGTCGGAAAACAGGCCCCAAAAGGACTCAACTTATTATGAGGAGTTATGGCCGAAATATGTGAAATATGTCCAGGGTAATGAATTTCTCACCATTCCAGAGGCCCTGAAAGCAGTAAATGTAAAGATAATTTCCCTGCTGACCTCCGACGTGAAAAGTCGGAAACTGATTGGGGTCAGCAGGGAAACAATTGAAGAAGCCTTGAAAAGCCTTAATATTGCCCCAAAGGTGTTGGCGAGAAAATCTCATGCGATGTGGGAGATTTTTACTTGGAAGTGAAGAGGAATCAAAAAGGCTTGTGGGAATACGTTAACCACACCGACGTTAAGGCTCCAAACTGAATACATGGGCACTAGACGGATTAAGATCACTGTACACGGAGTGCCAGCCGATATTAACGAGGATCGGATGGGAGCATTCTTCTCCAAATACGGTCCAATAGAAGAGGTGTCTTCCATCACCAGTAAATCGGGCATTGCAACTGGAGACATGGTGTTGCAGGTAACTGTGAATAGACAGGCCTTCAACGAAATGCCCAATGTTCTAATGTATCGCGACAGACGGATGTTGGTAGTCGTAGAGGGGCGCAGACGATATAGTTGGTCGTGCGGGACTTTGGAACCTATGGCAAAGGCATATCCCACCAAGAACCCTCAGCCTCCAGCCCCACCAGCGACATTGGTAACAACTCCAGCAGCAACAACGGCAGTTCCTGAAGTAGCTGCAAAGGAGAAGGCTCCAGATGGTGAGTGGAGGACGGTGAAGGGTCGTATGAAGGAAAGGGCACCCTCGCCCCCAAAACAAGACGTATCGACCCCAAAGTAACAACGGCATCCCCAGGAGCTATCCAAGGAGGTGAAAGAACAGAGAAATCCTGGAAATCAGTCTCAAAGGCAGAAGGGGGGGCGTAAAATAAAAACAACCGGTAAAGCAGCCCCCGAAACAGCAGCAGCAGCAGCTACAACAACAACAGCAAGAACAACAGCTAGAAAAAGAACAAGAAAAGAACAAGCAGCAGCAATTCGATGCAGAAATGGAGGTGGAACAAATGCCTCCCCCCGTGCCTCTTCATTAAAGAGGAATAGGGAGGAGGAAGAAGAGGCTGTGCTTAGCCAACAACATGTCGGGCGAAGTAGGGCGGATGGGTACATAGATAAAACCAGGTCCCTATCCGTCCCTGCATCCCCGAAACGAGCAGTTATAGTCTCCAAAACAAGGAGTCTCCCTTCCTCCCCTTCCTGTGCTCCGTCTCTCTCTCCTTCCACCTCCTCCTACGTTTCTATATCCACCCCACCACACACTTCTACCCCACCTCACATATCTACCCCTTCCCCGCCCCACCCAGATAAAGAAAAGAAAAAGAGAAAAAGAAAAAATATTTCCCTGGCCCTGAGTCGATCTGCAAGGTGGACAGGAGAGAACTAGAAAAGGTCTTGTCTGCACATAAAAAAGCCAGACTAGGTCCGCTTTTTAAACTGACTTCCATGGATGGTAAGTCGGTTGAGGACCCCCGGAATTTCCGTCAGGCCCCTGGTATCATTACTTTCATTAGGGACACAGGGGGTACTTGAAAGCTTGGTACTATCTCCATGAGTGTAGGTGTGTATTTCCGAATATTAGGGTTTTTGAGATTGGTACACAGGAGCTTAAGAACTTTCCCATTTCTGTGCAGGGAGGGTCCCCGTATTACTCCAACACTCTGTATATAGGGCAGTTAAATTAAACTACCCTATGGGCATTGGTGGGTTGTCCCAGATGGTCGGATGACGACAGAGTTGGGTACTGGGAGCCTGGGAAAATCCGTTGGGGTCCTGATACCCGCAGATTTCCGGCCAGTCTGCGCTTAAGAGACTCTGGTTCAAATCATTTCAATAAAACTAGCCAGTTTGAATATGAGGGGCATGAGAGATCAGGGTAAGGCTTCCCGCCTGCGTTGTGATCTCATGTCCTTTGGAGTGGATGTAGATGCGATCCAGGAAGCACTTTGTTTGCGAGGTTGATGCTCGCGTACTGTCTAACGACTTTTGTCTATTCAGCATATGAGTTCCAACTGGCCATAGGTGTTTCCTTGTTGGTTAAACGTTTCCTGGATACGAGGGTGGACCTTCTTCATGTCGGAGCGGAGGGCCGCTTGATCGTGCCCGATATTACCGTGAGTAGTGGTTCGTTTCGTGTCGTTGCGGTTTATGCACCAACAACCAGAGTAAGCGTGTCGACTTTTTCCGTCAGTTGGGGCCGTTCCTGATTGATTCATCGGGCTTGGTCTTAATGGGGGACGGGAATACCGTCCTTGGCCCCAAGATAGATAGGGGGCGAGGAGCTAGCGGGAAGGCATCGTGCGATCGTAGCCTGGTTGATCTGATCGGCGAATTTGGGCTCGTCGATAGATACCGGGTCGATCATCCGAGGGAGGAGATGTGGACGTGGGTTCGTAGTTGGCCGTCTCTCCAGGTAGTCAGGATCTGATTGTTTTCTTTAAGCATCAGCTTAAAGTGAAAATCAGATCTGATTCGACAGAGTTCAGTGAATGGTGGGTGACTGAGGCGAGCCTGGTTCGTGAGGACGGGGCTAGCCTTGATTTTCTTTTTTAAGTCCCCTTAGTGCAGCGGAGAGTTTTCCTGTGGACCCCACATCCGGTTAAGTTAGACACTCTTTTGTGTTCCTAGTTAATGTGAATAAGTGTTGTTCCCAGTCTGTTCCCGGCTTTCCTTCTGTTATGATTCATGTCGAGATTCTCATCCCCCCATTTTGTTCTTGGCCCTCTTTTTCATCTCGGCTGAGTCAGCTTTTGATTTTCTCATTCATCATTTATTTTCCCCTGCCCATTCTATTAGTGAGCGTGCTTCTTGATTCTATCTATCGATAGAATACAGCGGCCACTCTTATTATTTTGAGGGGTGGACGGTTCCTAATAACATTGTTTTGTTTTCGTTTTGTTTTTGGTTGACATTTTGAGTTTCTTGTGGGGATTCATATCCCCTCTCTATCATTTCATGTTTCATGGAATTTTTATTTATATATATATATATATATACGAACATTAAAATTTTAAATTCATCTGGTGTTTGTAGGACCCTTGTGTATATGTGGTATTGTGGTGTGTGCAGAATTGAAAGATGATGGATGAGTTCTTGTGGTGAATGTGTAATTGTAATGAATGAATGGGTCATGATTGTGGTTAACTAGGAATAGGATAGCTAGTGAAAGACCAGACTTTTCCCGACTTCCCCTTTGGCCTTGTGCCGCAATTTTGTATTTTTTACAAAACAAATATTTGGACTATGCCATTGGCTATCCTATTGGTCTACACCTATTGCCTAAGCATATTACCTGCGACTACGACGAGTACCAGTCGATTACTCCTACCGTGTACTACTTGGTTACAGTAGCCAAAAACCACTTAGCTACTTCGATCAAATATATCCCTTTCCGGTTCATATCAGTTAGCGACTAGATTCGAAACGACCTCACAAGTTAAAGATTATCCTGTTCACAGCGCCATGTGGAACAATCACGTTGTCAAGATAGGCACTCATTTGTGGAACAAGCTGAGAAAAGAATAATCCACCTTGAGAAAGAGAGCTATTTATGATGCCATGGAGCATCTCATTGTGCTCAAGTGTGATAGTCCATTGCTTGGGCTGTGATTGGCTGCTAGTACACGAGTGGGGGGGGGATTTCTGTATCAATGCCAGCTTGATTCTAGTCAGTTTGCAGGGTTTTTATTGAGTTACTACCTGCTTTATTTTTGTCTGCCAGCTGGACGCTAGCTGGGACCCTTACGCCGGTAAGTGTTGTTATTCTATTGTTATTCTACACGTACTAACGAAGAACGTTAGAAAAACTTATTCGACGCTTACAGAGAGTAAGAAATTGACCCCCTTCTTGTTTGGATTGAGAAAATTTTATTGTCGATTAGAGCAAAATTTTTTCTTGTGATACGTTGGCAGTATGGAACAAGTTGCGGAATTAGCTAAGGTGTTACAAGACACTTTACAGCAACAATTCCAACAACAACAGTTCCAACAACAACAACAACTACAACAACAATTCCAACAACAACAACAGCAATGCCAATAACAACAGCCACAACGAGATATTCAACGACAAGAAAGGTTTGAAAAGTTATTCGAACAACAGACACAAGACAATAAAGCACTTTGGGAAGACATGTTATCTAGAACAACAAAAGAACCCGGTTCTAGATGTTTTTCTGCGGAAGGAATTGCAAATTCGCTCGCTGAATTTAAGTACGACTCTGACAGTGGTTCAACGTTTCCGGCTTATTTTCGTATGTTTGAAAGAATATTTATGAAAAGATGCGAACAATGGTCCGATGAGGAAAAAACTTACTTTATTGTTGCAGAAGTTGGGAACAGAAGAAAATACGAAATACACGAATTTAATCCTCCCAAAGAAGTCAGAAGAAATGACATTCGGCGAAACAGTAGAAATCTTGTCGAAAATTTTCGATAAAAGAGATAGCCTGTTTCATACTCGATACAAGTGTTTAAATATCGTAAAACAAGATGATGATGATTTTGTCACGTATGCAGGTATGGTTAACGCACAGTTTGAGGCGTTTAAGTTAAAAGAAGTGTCAAGCGACAGAAGTGTCTAATTTTTGTGCAAGGTCTAACGACACCAAACGATAAAGAAATTAGATCCAGAATCCTCTCTATCATGGAACGAGATCCGGATATTACGCTACAAAAAGTAATGGAAGAATGTCAGCGAATTATAAACGTAAAAAAAGACAATACTCGGATTGAGGAGAAGAACATTTCGCGAGTACAAACTGTACGACAACAGAAGTGGATACAAAATAAAGAATGAAAAATTATATGCAGTTCGTGTGGAGGACAACATATAAAGAAGGATTGTTACTTTAAGGATAAAAAAATGTTATAATTGTGGGCGTGTAGGTCATAAAAGTTCCCATTGTTGGGCAAAACAGAGAAATGAAAAATCAAAGTCTCAGGCTAAGGCGAACGTAGTTTTGTCTAAACACGAATTTGAGGAGGGGCAAAGAAGAAAATACCTCAATGTAAAGATAAATGGGTAGACCATAAAATTATTATTCGATTCAGGAAGTGATATCTCGGTGATAAACGAGCAAACATGGAAGAAAATCGGTTACCCAAACTTGACGAAGACAGACAAAATTTTCAGTGGAGTGTCTGGAAAAAGACTCAAGTTTCGAGGTGAATTAAATGTAACATTTCGTTCATTGGAAAGATTCGCAAATCGAAAGTATATGTGCTCCCTGGTTCAGTAAACCTCTTTGGTAGAGACTGGATAGTATTATTCAATTTGTGGGAATTACCAGTAAAATCTTTCTGTAACAAAGTGAGCGTCATAGAGAACTATAAGACGAAGCAAACAGAAAGATTTATTACGGAGTTGAAAAATGAATTCCCTCGTGTTTTTTTCAGAAGGACTAGGTCTGTGCACAAAACAGAAGTCAACTTCGAGTTGAAAGAAAATGTGAAACCAATTTTTAGACCAAAGAGAAAAGGACCATTTTTGGCACTAGACTCAATAAATGAGAAATTAGAAAGATTGGAAAAAATTGGCGTAATGTCAAAAGTTGATTACTCGGATTGGGCGCCTCCAACCGTATATATAAAAAAGAAAAACCGAAAAATCAGAGTGTATGCTGATTTCTCGACAGGCCTGAATGACTGTTTAAAAGACCATGCGTACCCTCTACCATCTCTGGCGGATATATTTACTAAATTGAACGGAGGTACAGTGTTTTCAAAGTTGGACTTGTCGGCGGCTTACCTTCAGGTTAAAGTCAGTGAAGAATGCTCAACGTACCTGACAATAAATACTCATAAAGGGATTTTAAAACTAAATCGTCTCCATTTTGGATAGAAGGTAGATCCAAGCCTTTTCCAGCAAATAATGGACACAATATTAGCTGGTATGGAGTGTTGTGTCGTGGCACAATAGTAAAAAGAAGAAAATCAAGTCGAGGTTAGTTTAAGGAACACGTGTATAGGTATTACTGGCACTATATATAGTGAGAACCGGTGTAATTCCCTTGTGTTAGAAAGGCCGGTGTAACATGGAGTATGCAATCGCATACTCAGATGACATTTTGGTTAAAAGTGAAAACGAGGCCCAACACAAAACGCATATTAGAGCAGTATTTCAGAGAATTGAGGAATACGGGTTCAAGATGAGTTCTTCTTAAAGAAGATAATCTATTATGGGAAGATAATTGACAGTAAAAGAAGAAAACCGGATCAAGAAAGGGCTGAGGCTATAAAAAATATGCCAGTACCTGATAATATGGCTAAACTGCAGACATTCTTGGGATATTAAGCTACTATAGTATTTATATCCCAAAAATGTATGAGATGAGAGCTCTAAATAATTTGATGAAAAAGGGCGCAATGTGGATATGGTCGAAAGAATGCGAAGATGCGTTCAACAAACAAATACAAAACAAAAGCTGTCTATTAGCAGACCTTTCGCTAGCGCATTTCAATCCGAAGAAGAAAATGATTGTAGCGGCAGACGCTAGCAATGAGGGACTCGGCGCGGTATTGCTGCATAGATTCGAGGACGGATCTACGAAGACAGTAGCACATACCTCGTGAACGTTACTTCCCGCGGAATAAAATTATAGCCAAATCGAAAAAGAGAGTTTGGCAATAATCTTCGCTGTAAAAAATTTCACAGGTTTATATACGGAGGAGAATTTAACTATTAACCGCTGTTAACTATATTTAGTTTAAAAAAATGTATACCAATTCACACGGCAAATCGACTACAGCGTTGAGGTATAATTCTATTGAATTACAATTTCAAAATGGAATATGTGACTTCAAAGAAGCTAGGTCACGCTGATGGGTTGTCGTGGTTAATACCGAAATATGCGGACCCACTGGAAGAAACAGTAATAGCGGCGCTAAGAGACGAAAGTGAATTGTCGGGTCTGTTATGCAACACTATTAGAGAACTACCGGTTACTCTTGATGATGTAAAAAAAGGAGCTGAAAACGATGATTTCATTAAAAAATGAAGAAGCAAGTCTGGTTAAACGAGAGAGAAAAAAGGAATGAGTGTCACCTTTTTCAATCTGTGATCAGGTATTACTTTACGCAGATAGAGTTGTAATGCCGTGTACTTTACAGAAAAAAAATCTGAAAGAATTTCACACTGGCCATCCATCGATTTCGAGAATGGAATCTCTAACGAGAGGTTATACATATTGGCCGAAGATGGACCAAGACATAGAAAATTTGGTGAAACAGTGCAGAGGATGTCAACTGGCAGCAAAGGGATCCACCGGTAAAGATTCAACCATGGCCAGACAGATGTCCCATGGACTCGATTGCATATCGACTATGCAGGGCCCATAAATGGATCGTATTACCTGATGATTGTAGAGAGTTTCACTAAGTGGCCAGAAATTGTTAAGTGCAGACATCTGACTGCAACAAATACGATAAATGCACTTAGTGAAATTTTTCGTCGTTTTGGACTCCCTAAAACTTTAGTCAGCGACAACGGAACGCAGTTTACGGGAAGGGAATTCAAAGAATTCTGTACATCATTGTCCATCGATCACGTGACAATACCAGTTTATCATCCAAGATCGAATAGACAGGCAGAAAAATTTGTGGACACATTTAAACGAGCGTTGAAGAAAGGTCAAGGCGTGGACACGAATGAACAAAGTTATTCAAAAGATTTTGGCAGTATATAGAATCACGCCAAACCCGAATACGACGTCAGGCTTATCGCCATCGGAGTTAATGTTTGCGAGAAAAATACGCTCTGTATTCGACAGGCTGTTTCCTAGTCCGGCGAAGAAAACTGCGAAGAAACAAAATCACGTGACTAAAGTGTATAAGACAGGTGATAAAGTTTTCTTCAAGAATTTTAGGGCTGGAAAAACGTATTGGGAAGAAGGAGTAATAAACAAAAGAATTGGTCAAGTCATATATGACACAAAAGGAGAAAAACTTCGGTGTAAAAGACATTGGAATCAATTAAGACCCAGACATACTACAGAGGTCACGGAAAATACCGAAGAGATTCCAATGGAAGTCTTGTATGACGCTTTTGAAATTCCCGTTCCAGTAAGTCAACATTCACCAATGGAGGTATGCCCAACCTCAGCTCCAGAGGTACCAGTGTATCAAACGCCACCACTGCAAGGAGGATTGAGGCGAAAGAGACTTAGGAAAAAGGTTAATCGATTATGTCCAGACCCTAAAAAGAGAAAGTATTAATGCTAAATTTCACGGGAAAATTTAGCTCAGGTGGAGGTGATATAATGGAATATGCATACACCTGTGTTCGCCCTCATTGGAATATGATTGGATGATGTCAGTCATAAATACAGACTGACGGAGAGACCAAGTCAGATGAGGATACACGACGCCCATTTGCCTACGCCATTGGCTATCCTATTGGTCTACACTTATTGCCTAAGCATCTTACCCGCGACTACGACGAGTAACAGTCGATTACTCCTACCGTGTACTACTTGGTTACAGTACCCAAAAACCACTTAGCTACTTCGATCAAATATATCCCTTTCCGGGATATATTAAAAACTGACCTTATGGTGAAAGAAAAGAAACTAAAATGTTTGTTTCAATTAATTTGCAGAAGGGTGTAGGTCCTGCGAAGCGCTCTTGATTAGTCTTTCGACTTCTTCAGGAGTTAGAGATCTCCTAAGTCTTTGCATATTCTCAGCATTGGAAGCTCCCCTGATCTGGATTTTCATTCGCACGTGTCTTTCCTTTCCTCGCTTCAGCCTAGGCTCTTTTGATTGCAATCTGGCCCCTTGGTGGAAGTGATTTCTTTTTGCGAAGCATACAGCTGTCGTTTGAGATAGGCAACAATAAACTACAGAAGAACTCAAAATTGATTGTTGCATTTAAGTATTGCATAATTATTTAAGCTATTAAATGTTCAACGATAATTCTTCTGCCGCCATTTAATTTAATGATAATTTGATATACGTAGGCCCTTGCTTTCCGTTCAAACAATGATTTGATGGGTCGCTTTCTATGGATTTTGGAATTAATTTCAATTATTCCCATATTTATTTCAAAGTTATAAAAATTGTTATCGTACAAATAAACAAAAATCGTCTCAGAAAATCACGTAAAAAAACACCGAAAACAATTGCATTAATAAAAACTTGTGAATCCTAAATTTTAAAATTAAAAACATTCGGGGCCGGATCCGGACCCGAATGTTTTTAATTTGCTCACGGAGTGGGCCTGATTCCAAAATAGTATGATATATTGAGCTACGGCCACTAGGGGCAAAGTTGAAAAACTGTTACGCACTGACATTCGCATTTACTTATATAGATTACCTTAAAGCCCGAAAGAAACCTAAATTTCGACATTAAACGACCCAAACAAACAAAGTATATAAACAATTGCTGACATCACCTTCATGGTGGTTAAATGTGAAGATCTCATCCGCCCACTCCGCCGGTAATCACACTGCACAAATTATCAATTGTTTGTAGCCGTCAACTACCTTTACTTGGTTTACCCGCCAACCGAATCGGTTTATCATCTATTGCGTGCAAACAGCAACTTGGAGGCAGACGTGAGAGCTCGGCCCTGTGATGGAGCCAATGCGGACTAACTCTACCCAACTGATAGAAAACTGCTTTTATACAGGATTTGTGTAAATTTGTAGCGACAATGATTCAATTAGAGATTAATGGTAATTGTATTATACTTTAACCTGTTCCTTTCCCCATAGATTCCGATATTGCTTCGCGAACAACCTAGTGTATTTGCTGTCATGCTAGACGCCTAGACTTCTCTATTTCTTCCGCGAATATCAAGGAAAACGTTTATTTATTGCTTTTCGAGTAGTAATAAAATGTTATTGAAATCAGTAGTTGGTTCATGGCAAGCTGGCTTTCATGTGACATAGAATACGATAATACATAGACAAATTTCAGCGTTATTTCTCTGAGATTCAAAGTCTGTAGCAAGGCTTCATAACCTGGGGTTTATGGGCGCTTTAGGGGGTCCATGGATGGGTTTCAGGGGATAAGCATTTATACTCGCTATACAGCCGTTTCCCATTACAGTTGGTTTCCCATGAAAAGAAATTTAAAAAAATGGATCCTGCCACTGTTTGAAATAAACGCACCCAGCTACTACCGGCCACTAGGTGTCTCTTGACTTGCTCTTGGATCCATTAAAACCTGTGTCATCATTCTCAGTACAACCGCCATCTTTTGCCACTCCATAAGAGCAAGTGATAATTCTATTTTTCACGGTTTATTGCGGCTTGATTATCTTCTCATAGACTGGTGACGATTAATTGACTGCAATTCTTTTCAAACATGGCTGGCTGAAAAGTTATGTGCGTGCAATGGGAATAAGGGTGATGTATTGTGAAATGTACATACAAGTGATGTGAAAAACAATCAGACTGTGGGTATCTGCTTGTTTGTCTATATATCTATAAAGGGCAAGTTCGTACAGACTTACGTGACTCAAAAATGGTTTAGAACCACTGCTCTAGAGAGAAGACTATGTCCATGTAACATATCTACTTACAAAAGAAGCACAGGTGATGTTCGAGCAAATTACACTTTTCAGCACGATTTTGGGTGCCAAGAAACAAACACGTCTTTAGCTGATTCCAAAAATGACCTTAGTTTTTCATGGTTAGCTATCATTTTTACTGAAATTACTCATTTTTTGGGGAAAAAAAAAGAACAATTTATGATCTTGGCTGATCGCAAAATTTAGTTAATATTGGTCGTAGAAACCCATCAATTTTAAGGTAGCCCGAGCAATTTGTAGCCTACCTGAAATAAACTATTTTTATAAGAAAACAAGTGTTTTTGAGTCAAGAATTTTAAAACAAAGTACCGAATTTTTCCAATTTATCGCGAAAATTCAAATTAACTTATAAACTTTATCACTTATACACTTTAGTAAACCTGATAATTAAAGTGACATCAAAAAACTGAAACCCTAAAATCTTCTGTTTGATATTCACAAATTTATGCCGTCACTTTTATTCCTTCACTACGGAAGGAAACCAAGCACATAGAGGGCATTTGGTTTTCACAGTTGGAAAGAAATTCCAAATAAAGACATCCGAACTGAATGTAGCTATTCTATTGTACATAATAGTGCTAAAATATCAAAAGGGACATAAATAACATTCATCATGGCAGACAGTCAAGAAAGAGAAAATTTTTGACTTCGTTCTTATGTTGAGGAAGATTTTATTTCTGCTATTATTTTATTAAATGATTTGATGAAAATAATTGTTGGTTTTTGTATATCCAATTGTGTTATTTTTAAAGACTTACGGTCTGATTGTTATTGCAAAAACAGTATTTCGCAACAAGCAAACCAATATTTGTTGGTTTAAATATGAATTGAGAGGTTTCTACATTTTTATTTTGAGAAATATTGCCATCGGTCAATATCATATATAATGAAAAAAAAGAAAAGAAAAATGTTTTTTTCCCCCCAAAAAATGAGGCATTTCTGTACAACAAAAATGTTAGCTAACAAAGAAAAAGTAAGGTTATTTTCAGATTCAGCGCCCACAAATTAGCTAAAAAAGTTGTTTCGTGTCTCGTTACCATTTAAATTACATTTTTGTTGACCAGGGTTATCATCAAATACCCGGCTGATATTAATTTCTTTTTGTTGTTACTGTTTTTTGCTTTGAAAACAGCGTCTGTAAACTTTATTTTCACAAGAAGCACATCATTTGGCACAGATATGTGCATTTGTGAATATATGTTTCACGTTAAAATAAATGTTATTGGTCCTGACCTGGTATCTCGGCTTCATTCAATTCAATCACCAACGACGTTGCGTACCTTCCCCGTGCCTTTTCTATAAACATTTTCATGATAATTGTTCTGATAAACATTCCTTTGTAAATAGTAAATGGCACATTAGAAATACACATTCGGCTAAAATTTTAAATTGTTATTTATATTTCTCAGATGAAATTATACTTAATAGGACCTTCATAGAGACTCTAAGGTATTATGGTGTCTGCATTAAGAATGGTAAGTAAGAATATGTTGCATTGGTGTAAGAATTACTGTTATATGTTTGGGTCAGTGATTGCGGATAGCTAAGTTCAGATATAAGACAGATGAACAGTAGCCTTCCTCCAGATCAGGACCAATAACATTTCAGACCGTTTTTGGATTTTATCAAGAATCTCTAAATAATAGAAAGAACATTAAACTATATTTGGCAGCAATATTCTTTGTCGCTTATTATTTGGGTGTGCACATTGACTACTTTCGCTGCTCCAGCCATTTTCCTCTGAATCCAATAAATTGTTCGTGCTTATTATCTGCGTTTGAAATAACAACAAATCAGCTCGAATCTGTTATCGAAATCCTAGTCACTTGCAAAATAAATTATATTTTGCAAACATCTGAATTTTTATCAAAGAAAAGTGTTATCTAAGAAAACTGCCAACCGCTAAAATGTTCTTTTTAACAACCCGATTACAAATTCACCCGCCAGTAATTTCTTTTGATTTTTATTTCTTAAATTACTCTTATTTTAACGTGAAACATATTTGCACAAATGCACATATCTGTGCCAAATGATGTGCTTCTTGTGAAAATAAAGTTTACAGACGCTGTTTTCAAAGCAAAAAACAGTAACAACAAAAAGAAATTAATATCAGCCGGGTATTTGATGATAACACTGGTCAACAAAAATGTAATTTAAATGGTATCGAGACACGAAATAACTTTTTTAGCTAATTTGTGGGCTCTGAATCTGAAAATAACCTTACTTTTTCTTTGTTAGCTAACATTTTTGTTATACAGAAATCCCTCATTTTTTGGGGGAAAAAAAAACATTTTTCTTTTCATTTTTTTCATTATATATGATATTAACCGACGGCAATATTTCTCAAAATAAAAATGTAGAAACCTCTCAATTCGTGTTTAAACCAACAAATATTGGTTTGCTTGTTGCGAAATACTGTTTTTGCCATACGTAAAATCTTTATTTTCCGATTTTCTTTCGATGTGTGAGTGGTGTAATTTATAATGTGTCGGAATTGTTAATCGGAGAGCCGAGTTCGAATTCCCGTAATAACAAATATCCTTGGGAAAGCTATGAATCTACCTTTTCTCCCCCTGCTATGGATTAATTAGTAAAACCTGCATCCCTAAATCATTATTACCTACAAAAAAGTTCTTAAAATCTAAAAGTATTATCTGGCATTAAAATACCTGCAACGGATTGATACGTCGTAGAAAACGGAAGAATCGTTTTTCCTTAAAATATCCCCATAAGTTCAATCTATAGCATTCTATCTGCGGGACCACTTGTTTCTAGTCTACTCATCATGAATAAACAATTGTTCAGTATTCACTGCCCTATAGGATTACAACGGAATTTAGCACGTTAACGGATTTTTCTTATTTCTTAGTATACTAACGGACTTTTGTTATTTCATAGTCTTTTGTCTAACTTTTGGAAGGCATCTTTCTCTATTCCTCTCTAAATACTTCACTACTTAGATGATATACTTCAATACGCAAACAAAATACGACAATACTTAAATAAATCGTTCAATAATTAAATGAAGGCTTCAAGAATTAAATAAAGATATAGAATTTTGTTTTCTGTCTTAAATTATGCACGAATAATTTAGGCCTTTCTTTCAGCCGCAAAATTTGTCGGAAAGTGTGTTCTTTATATTTTGACGGCGTTGCGTCTGCTGTAAAAGAAAACGATTGGAAGTAACATTTTATTATAAGTTGGCTAAAAATGATCTAAGTTGAGCTGAATTCATCTGACACTAAATTCGGAAATTATTATACAAAATAGTCGGAAATTATAGCAGAAAATTGTCGGAAATAATTGCACAAAAATTCCAAAGAACGCCGTCATTTTTTCTTCAATTATTAAGTATATTTGTTTGTTTGCCTAATGTGTTTCACTTCTAAAAGCAAATAGATTTTTTTTTGGAAAGGTCAAATTTTAAAATATTTTCGCTGAAGTCATTACAACTGTGCTTCTACCTATTGATGCATCTCATCTTTAAAAAATGACATTTCTCGCCTGTCGATTCTGGTTCATTTCTTACGCTGGTCAATACTACCGCTGGTCGTTGAAGTTGGTCGTTCTAATCTACAGCCCGCTCTACCCCGTATTATTTTTTTTGATGACGTAGTTGGCAAAGACCGAGCTGTCGTCGGCAATTGTAGCGCTGCTTCAATCATGTCGAAGCTATATCTCAAAGGAAAAAAAAATGTTATTTGCAGACGAAATAAAGAAAAGACAGGAATTTCTTCAGGGTGTTTTTTCTATGTGGTTAATATCTTTTTTAGTACTGAAATATTAACCCATCCTAATTTGAATTCTGTCGTAACACTTTGCTCATTTTAGCTAAGTCTGGAACAAGGCTTATGTCAGGAGTTCTCTTTGATCCTCCTGCTGTCTGGTCTCGTCTGCGACTCTGGCCGGTGACTCTGGAATTGGGGCTGATCGCTTAAGACTCTGGAATTGGGGCTGATCGTTTATATTAACTTTTGCCATAAGTGTGCATGGGGTTACGGGACCCGTTGTTTCCCCTATCTTCCAACAAGTGTTCATTGTTGTCTGACTTTGGAATATTAATTATTTCTCCAAATTTGTTAGATTCCTTTTCCTATTGGCAGAAGTCGCAGGTACTGACCAACTCCAATTCTTCTTTCTCTTATTTGTGACTCGTACCATTACTTCCCAATGGTCGTAGGCAGTTCCTCTGTTCTTCTTGATATCTCACCTACGCCTGTCTCTTCGGTTGTCATTTTGACAAATCAAGTTTTCAAACAGCATGGCGAGTCTTAGGTTATGGTCATTAATTTTAATTATAATTTTCTTTTTCCCCCAATTTTTTTTTGCCTGGTCTTGTTTATAAAATCAGAACTTTACCAGCTGTTTCTTCTGGCAGCTATCTCTATATCTTGTTAGATCAATCGCCCTTTAATAACCTTGAGCTGGATCATTACATAAAGAAATCTTATTTCTTGACTTATCGTTAAAAATTACCAAATATCTCTTCAATCGGCTTTTTTCCAGATGGACTTTTTTCTAATTTTCCCTTTAAGGCAGCGCCATTAATCGTCAGCCCGAATTTTTTCAGATGGCCTCTGTTGTAATATCTTCTCCAAAACAACAAAGTATCTTTCTTTAAGCCGTCTGCGCTTAAAATAAAAAAATATATACTTTCAAAATTAAAAGTAGTTTCCCTTTTTTCTCAGTTTGTCTATCGTCCCATTTTTTTAACCCTTTTCATCTTGTTCCAAGTGATAATTTAATTTTAAATCTTTTTCTTCCGTTTGCCAGTGTGACGTAATATCACAAAAGCATTTCGCTTTTGCTACATTATTTGCAGATTTACCACGTTTTCTCGTGTTTCTATAAAATTATGCATAACCCGAAATGACTTTAAAGCTTACGGCCAAAATTCATCGGAAGTTAAGCAACATAGTACCTGGTCATTATTTACATAGGTGACACTGGAGAATACTAGATGCTTGATTTAATGGATAAAGTGTCGGAGAGCCGATTTCGAATTTCAGTCGGGTTCGTTATATTCACTTACGTACAAATATATTTGGAAAAGCTACATTATTATTACCAAAGAATTTGAAAAACTAACATCTTCATTTATGTTTATAAATACTTGTTGCAAAATGAAATCCTTACCTTTTCTCTCCAGAATCTATCTTACATATCTATGTCTACCATTCGTCCATGCTTAAAATATTGCTGCCAGATATGGTCCGGGAGTCTTGCGATTTACATTGAGCTCCTTGATAAATTCCAAAGAAGAATCAGCAGTATTATAGGTCCTGATCTGGTGGCTCGAATTCAGTCACTTTTCTAACGCCGTAAGTTTGCTTCTCTGTGTCTTTTTCGATAAATTCTGAGATCTCATCAATTAACAATTGAGAAGATGTAACTGAAGCTGACTAGATGTAACCGTAAATTCTATGCTAACAATTTCTTTTCTCGCACTTCTTGCTTGTCGAACTCCCTTCCGGGTCCATATGTTCCTGTCAACTTTAATCGTGAAAAATTTAAATATCTTGCAATTCGCTATCTACTGTCCTCTTGATTACTCTTTTATATTCCCGCTCATTACGAATGTTTGTTTTTCTAATCCCCGCCCCCCAATAACTCCCTGTATTTTAGTAGCTTTACAGCTTTTACTAGGGTGAAATAGATTAAAAATAGTAGTAGACTAATTCTATTATTTTAATTATTACATTTATTATTGAATATATGCTAAAAATCTTCAGGAAGAGAATTTGTCGCTGTCTTGAAGTGAGCTAATATATTAGTTTGGAAAAAGGCTCGCAAGCTCACTTTTTAGGCGATTCTTCGAAAGACAGAGAATGGTTCCAAATTTTGGGCCTATAGTGTAGAAAATATTACCGACAGAACGGCGATAAGAAATTGTAATACAGTGTCTATCTGATGACCTCCTGATTTTCTCTTTTCTCTTGCTTCTCATTAGTAATGTTATTGTTCATAATTCTTCCACACCCAGTAACCCCTTGTGTCTTTGTGGCTTTACTGCCTTAAATGGGGTGAAACCGATTAAAAACAAATTATCTTGATGAAATCCCCCAGAGGACAAAACACCTGAGCTAAGACATGTTTCCTTTGTCTTTATTAATATTGTCCATTTAAAAATATTTTTTTTAGTTATATCTGTAATTGGGTCTGATTTTTCTTACTTTTAGTTTTTAATTTGTGCTATATATTTCCTTATATCTTTTACGTTTGTGCTGTTTGATTTCCATTGTTTACTCATGTTCCATAGCCATTCGACTTGTTAAACAAAGGTTAGTATAATGTGTGCCGTTCCGAATATATAGTTTGCAATGAAAACAGGACAAGAGATTCTGTCTAGTAATCTTATATTCAATTAAGAATCTTACTACTCGTCTACTTGACAAGCAGAAATGTACAGCTTTTATAGCTTGGATTATCAAAGGGGAGATAATCCATATTCACAACATAGTTGACGTTTTTTTTTTTAAATATATCCTAGCATAAATCTATTAGATATGATAAATAAACTTAATGACGGTGAACCTACCATTGAATTCACACAGGAATCCGGAATAAACAAATCTTTACTTTTCCTTGACATCTTTATTAATTCCTAACAGATTTATCGTGAACCCATTAATGAAAAGGATCGAATTACTCTTTCCGCCACTATCGAAAAATAAAATCAGGGCTTAGTCATAGGATTCGACCTCAGAGACCTCAAGAGACCATTGAGAAAACATTCAGACTTCTTCATTACCCGCATCGTTTCATTCTCAACGCTAGAAAAACGAGCTTAGAAAATATCAGAATTTCTAAAAAAAATAAACACTACACAGAGCACTTCTAACAACAACAAAAACAGCAACAAAATGCATAACTCTACTCTCTAACACTCTTTATCTCAAGAGAAATGAGATATAATTAGGTAGAAAAATATATAATAACGTCAATTCAGTTGCAGGTATTTCTCAAACAAATTTCTTACAATGTTAAAGCACTTATATCGGAGAGACATCACGAAACATAATGTTTGCTACTACTACTACTACTACTACTACTACTACTACTACTACTACTACTACTACTACTACACACAGCTGAATCCTACACAGAAAATTAGTATTATTATACATTTATATGCATAAAGCAATATATAGGTTTTATTTTTTAGTAAGGCTTGGAGTCTGTTGATTTCTTGTAACTTCGATTGTACCCACTGTCGCTCTTTGAATTTTGGAACGACAAAAATTGTACTACTCTTTTTTTCCCATATTTCATTCTGTGATGAAGGTTTAAAAACATGTTTGATAAACCTTTCCGATATTTTTATCTTATCATATATATATAAACAAAAACTAAAAATTCTTGAAGCTATATACATAAAACAGTTGAAACCTAACCTGAACAAAATAAACTATGAAATCTCCACAAATATCCTTAAATGCCTATAATTAGTAACAGAAGCCATTGGTTCATACCAACGGCTTTCCATATTCAATACTCATCGGATTCACTCTCGCGTGGTCATGTGTGACGTCATGAGCTGTGGTGCGATTTTCGCTTTCAGCGTCTTATATGCACGTGTTTATCGTTGCTTGGAAATCATCCATGTAAACAAAAACAGACTATCATCAATTTCTTGTTCGTGTATTGCTTAATATATTGTGTAAGTGTCATCTTCGATAATGGCTTATGTAAGCCGAAAGCTTAGATTGGATTAAAAATATGTATCAATATTGTGATTTTCTTTCATTGTTTAATGATAATGTTATTAAGCTTATCAGACGATATGAAAAGAACTTACATAAAATATATAGACAACACTTATCTATATTATTTAATGAAACATGTATGAATGCAAAATGCTGCCTAAATACACACAAGATATATATATATATATATATATATATATATATATATATATATATATATATATATATATATATATATATATATATATATATATATATTAGAAGCTTTGATGTGATGTATGCTACTTTGAGGGACATCATTACAAGGGGGGATGAAAAGAAATTACCTATTTCCTGGATTAAGGATCAAACAACCAAGGCATAAACCTGATTAAACGATAGACAAATACATTAACAATTAATATATTATATTTTCTATTTGTCAATATGTCGTCATCTTTCATTTCAATATTTAATCCAATGAGGGATTACAAATTTAAAAAAGGACACACGCCATTACTACTGTATACGTTTCGAGAGGACACTACTGCTTCAGTGACATTTTAAAATCATCTACGTGGTCAGTGAAAGTTCGTGCATAGCGGCTGTTTAAAAGTTTTGAAAATGGTGATTGTTACATATTCGACAAGCCTCTCTGTGGAATTCGACTTAGTCGAAATTAATAGTTTTTTAAAAGGGACTACCGAATTGGATCCACGTTAAAACACTAGAGATTTGGCGGTAAAATAATGTGCCATGTTCAACTGTCCCTGATCATCTAAAAGAAATTGGAAACGAACTTGTAAAGAGGCAATTTGATTCGCTCGTGAACTTTCGCTTGAGAACCGAACATGACATTTCACCAACTTTTAAATATAAATACAAACTTTTCATTTTTGCATCGCAATCTTAGAGGTAAGGAAAATGTCAACAGAAAATAAAAGAAGACTGCTTCATACAAAACGAGAAACCAGTAACAACGCCAAAACTAGAACACTATCCGCAGAAGACCTTGCTTTATGGCCGGTGGAATATGAACGGCGTCATCCATTGCGACCTGATGAAACATGGAAGAATCGTCACTGCAGATGTTTACAGCAAGCATCTTGATCGAGTAAATAAATATGTCAGCAATATTCAAGGAATGGACGAATGGTAGAGTTATAAATGTGCAAGATAGATTCTGTCACGAATAGCCGTTTAGCACGACACTGTGAACTATCTTTCTTAGCACTAGAACTAGCGATGGATTCAATCTAATCGATTCACATTATGTCAGTGGAAAAAGTGATATAAAGAATGTGCAAAGAGATGCTCTTCTGGAGGTTAGCTTCAGTCATTCAAAAATAATTCTCTAAGATGAGTAAATAGGACTTACATTTGTTTTCATATATTTTTCCTTTAAGATATTAGGTTGGTGCAAAAATAATGTCGTTTTTTGACATGATCTTGAACGTCAAAAAACGACATTATTTTTGCACCAACCTAATATAATAACTTTCCGAAGACTCTAATATTTAAATGTGTTTTTTTCCTGTTAAAATCTAATTACTTTGTGAACAGCCTATTTAAATAAATTGTATTTATATATTTTCTGTTGAAAGTTTATTATTTTCCCAACAGCCAAATATTTTTGTGAACTATTTGTTTAAAGTGAGATTGATGGCAGCATTAAAAAGACAAGTGAATATTCACAAAAACGTAAAACGCTCATATTAAATATCACAGCAAGCCTGGAGAGTTGTTTCTTCTTGGTAAGTCGACAATGACATCAAATATCTAAAGGAAGAATTCCAATTTCAGTGCGTATTTTGCTTGCTACAATCTATATTGGTCAAGACACAGCGATTCCATCTTCAACAAATCTAACACACACACACACACACACACACACATATATATATATATATATATAAATGATGGTACTCGCTTGGTTATTAGAGTAGGTTTATTTGTTTGTTTGTTTTTTGTCTTTTGTTGTTCAATAAAGTACACCCCCCGTTGTTTGGCTTTGTTTAATTCTTTTTTGTCACGTGGTGATGGTTGTTTTTGGTTTTAGCTATAAATTGAGTTAATTCCATAATTTTCCTTTTCAAGCAGCATCGCACTGGCGATCCGTTTAGGTGAAACCTAGGTAGGTTTGCCTGGCTCCTTAGGATTATCTAATATATATATATATATATATATATATATATATATATAGTTAAACCTAATGAGCCAGACAAACCTACCAAGGGTCAGCTGGCTAAAGCGGCAAAAGAAAACGGCGTATTTATAGGCGACAACCAAGACAACTCCACGTGACCAAAGAAAAAGAAAAAAGAAAAGAAAATAGAAGAAAAGAAAGACAACACCATGGGGGATGGGGTATATAATTTATTCAAATAACTAAAAGGGGAGGATATATTTTAAGAAAACACAAATGATAAAGATACAATCGGGGGAGAGGCCTATTTCAATAACCAAGATTTTCTATGCCTACATTTGTTAAGAATCTCGGTTTTAGAATTTAGTAGATCATTAGATTTGTTATAGAATGCTATGTTTAATTTTTCCTCTGTGCATAGCGTACAGAATTTATGGCCCGCTTTATACTTGGTGCATCTTTTTAATATTTCCCATTTCAGGACGGGGTCTTTGTTATTTTCTTGTCTAATTTCCCATACATAGCTAGATAGTGTGGTGCTATGTTTAGTTTTTTCATTATTAAAACTACTCGTGTGATTATAATATCTTTTTAAAATGTATCCTGAGTTGCTCCTATATACACTTTAGGATTTATATCCTCTATATCCTTGTAAATTTTCGCCTGGTAAACCACGCTTTCTTGTTGGCATTTACCCTGTAGGGGGCAGGTATTTTTATTCCTACAATTGCAACTGGAAGAACTAATGCGTGGATTGTCCCTAGTCTTTTTCTTATTAAATCCACTAATTAAGGTCTCTACATTAGTTTGAAACTTGACTAATGCATGGAATAATAATGCAACACAAAATGTACTTAGAACAAAATGTATTGAAACAAGAAAGTGTACACAATATTTACATATAGTCTTTTGTATCTTCCTGGGAAGACCGTTCCTGGAGAATGTGTTGACTATGTCGCAGTCGGGCAGAGTCTCTAGTGAATCACTTGATTCGCCTCTCTGTCTTCCCGGTACCAACCATATTTATATAGTCGGTATTCCACTATGCAAATTAGGTGGATCCTACCACAACAATTAGGCATACAGCAGTAACTAAGTTTTACATTGTTTTTATTAAATATGTTATACAACTTACTCTAATAAGTTGAAAAATATTTTACCAATTCTCGTTCTTACGGCTAGGTTAAATGGAGGGTTAAACTACAAAATATTTCTATGCCTATTAGTGCGTTTATTCTGGTTTCCAATATTCCTATATTCCTATATTGGCTCTTTCTTTTTTAAAACCTTTTTTTCCCTGCGAGATTGATTTAACTATGTGTAAATCAAGAATTCGAATGTTTTTCGACACGAGTATAGTTACATATATATATATATATATATATATATATATATATATATATATATATATATATATATATATATATATATATCCAGGTAAGATGACAAGGAATAGAGTACAATTCCAACGTTCGTGACATTTTAAATTAAAAGAGGGCTCAATACAAAATAGAGGTACCTTATTTATTTTAGAAGGGTGAAGTAATGAACAGCGGCTCGAGTGGAGGAATCCGAGAGCCGAGTTCGAATTCCATTCGAATCCATTACATTCACTTACGTGATACTACCCTTGAGAAAGGTATGAATCGTCTTATTCTCCCCCCATCTGTGGGTAAATAGCAGGACAGACCGGGTTCTATAGCCTTGGCTGGCAACTGGTCTAATGCAGAAAGAAATGGCAACCTACTGCGGTATCACGCATGGCACATAACTGACTGACATCGAAAACATGTCAAAATCGCTACACAATTGCAGTCGTGTGTCGATGCGCATACACGGCATCTCACCAGGCTCGACTCGCCATTGATTTACAATCGTCTGATGAGATGAGTTGTATGCGCATCGAAACACGACGGCAATTGTGTAACGATTTTGAGATTTTGAATTATACTGTTTAATAAATAAACGGAGCTTCTACTCAAATATGTGTATCCACTAAAATAACATTTCAAGTGATAAAATCTGTTGGAGAATAAATTAAAAAAATCACTACTTCTTCAGACATTGCTTTGTTTACATTCAAATATGAAACTGAGCAGATATGAATTTTTGAAAATCTGATAGGGATTTGCATTTATATTAAATCCCCCTCCGATTGCATTTATGAGGCACTGATCGGTGACACGTCATGACTGAGTCTCTCTAGAGCATGTTGTATCTGACAATGGTTCCCTCTGCCCAGGGAGAGCGCTTATTTTAAGAAGATTTATCAAACATTCAGGCCGGTAGATGAAAATAAATAAATATACTGTCTAATAAATAAGCGGAGCGTCTATTCAAATACGAGTATCCACTAAGAATACTAATTTATATGTATGTATATATATATGTGTGTGTCTGTATGTGCGTGTGTGTTTGTGTGAGAAAAAATATTAGTTACGTCTTTTGACATGTATATGTATATGTTTTTATATAGAAAAATAGGTATACTTTGGTGTAATTGTGTATTGTGAACACATATTTGTAGTTGGCCGGTATGAATATTGATATGTATGTATATATACGTGTAGGTATATAGGTAGGCCTTTGAAGTTTTTTTTTTTAATATATGTAGTTGCATGTATATATGGGTGTATATATGTATATATATGGATATGTGAGTACTTGTATATGTGTGGATGCGTGTATATATATGTATATGTGTGTGTATATGTACATGTATGTGTGTATATGTGTGTGTATATGTATATATATATATAATATGTGTGTGTGTGTAGGTGTATGTATATATGGGTATATGTGTGTCATACCACGGATATGTGATTACGGGTAATCTGTGTATGTATATATGTATAAATATATGAATTTGTGAGTTCGTATATTTAGTATGGGTGAATATTGGTGAAATATAATAACGTAGATACGTTTGAATATTGAGATATTTTCTGCATATACGGACATGTGGGTGTAGGTATATATGTGTATCTGTGTGTGTATGTATGTATGTATATATGTTTATGTGTGTATATATGTATATGTATTTATATGTGTATGTATGTATATGTATGTATGAATGTATTTATATGTATATGTGTATATGCGGAAAGGTTTGTGTATGTATATGTGTGTATATGTGTATACATGTGTATGTATATGTGTGTATATGTGTATACATGTGTATGTATATGTGTGTATATGTGTATATGTATAGGTGTATATGTATGTATATGAATATATATATGTCTGTGTATATATGTATATGTGTGTATGTATGTACGTGTGTATATGTGAACGTGAGTGTATCTACATGTGTATGTATGTGCGTGTGTATATCTACATGTGTATGTGTGTAGGTATGAGCATATACATATATATATGTGTATATATGTATATGGGTGTCTGGATATAAGGATATGTGTGTGTGTGTGTATATATATATATATATGTATGTATGTATATATATATATATATATATATATGTATGTATATATATATGTGTGTGCATGTGTGCTGATGTGTGTATACATGTGTGTGTATATGTATGGGTGTGTGCAAAAAAAACATTTTTTAAAAAAGGACTTACAGGTATGTTATTGATGTTTTACCCCACTTACAATACGTTGAAATATTTTTTAAATGAATTACCCTTTAATAATCATTATTAATGATAAAATATTTAGATTCTTGATAATTGGATACTAAAGTCATTACATATTTTTTTTTTTAGAGAAGTTTTTTTAGGGAATTCTAAGGGCACACCTATATATATATATGTGTGTAAGTATGCGGAAACATTTAAAAAAGGTATATGTAGGTATTAATACATGAAATTACCCATGTATATCGGTACATGTGTACCTGTATGAGTGACTGCAGATGTAAAGGAACGTATGTATATGAAATTCACATGGATGTGTTTACAATATATGATAGAGCAAGATCTCTAATATTACATTCAAATATCACTCCATATTAACTTAAAACTAAATTTTAAGTAAGAGAAATTACCAATCTAAAAATAGTCGCTAATTGAACTCATGAATAAAATTCAAACTAATGGACATATCACCTTAATAATCAATTACAACTGGAAGTAAACTTATATTTGAAAATAACATTTTTAGTGTTTTAATGTAAATTCTATGAATATTTTTCTAATCGTCTATTTCATATTAAATCCAAAGAATTTTTGCAATAAAGTTAAAAAAAAACTTTACCTAACATATAATTAAATTCCTTACACTGTTTAAACATTCAAACTTATATAAAAAATTATAATATTTATTAACTCTCAAAGTAAAGCAAAACATAGCGTCCATTTCAAAGAAAGTTAATGACACTTTATCACAACTTCTTTCTCTCTCTTTCTCTTTATGCCTTTTTGTCCTATCCCCCTCCCATATCAATATATAACTTCCGTTAACAGATTTAATGTGTCAACGTCTGGATTTCCTCTAAAAATAAAAATTTAAATTTGAAAGAATAGAAATGTTACATCTAACTCAATCATGTCTCTCTACCCCCCTCACTCCCTCACTTCGTTAATTTACTTATTACTGCCCGTCATAAATGTGTAAATTTCTTTTCATTTTTCGTTTCAACCTTTGGAAATAAAATCTGATGATCCGCTGTCCTTTAAAAGGGCTGTGGTGAAATAATTTATTATATGGAACCTTAAAGTGGCCTGTTTTTATTAAATATATATATATATATATATATATATATATATATATATATATATATATATATATATATATATATATATAGTCTGTGTGTGTAAGTTTGTAAACAGTGACTGTTACTGCTAATAATGCAAGGCTCTTCGGTAAAGCGAATCGAGTTCTCTCAGTCACTGTGTGTTTATCTAAAAATAAATACGCTTAAATTCGCGTTCATCCCTGTCGTACGCCAACGGCTTTGGGGTAGAATATCCGATTGACGCCAATTCCGCCTTGTTTCGATCCTAGCTAGTAGCAACAGGACGTGCAGCCACACTGATGAGCTGTGATACAGTGAGACAGTCTGTCTGTGGATGACAATATATATAGATATATATGTATGTATATATATACAATAGTGTACCCGTGCCGTCAAAATTGATGGCAAGTAGGACTGTATTACAAGTAATATATATTTTATAAAGTTTTTTCTTTTATAAATGGATATTGAAGGGCTAAAATATTGAAGAAAAGTTTTGTTATTGACAATAAAACGAAATATTTATATACCATGAGCCCTAGGGTATACTGAAAGAGAGTTTCAGAAGAGATAACTAAATTTTACAAAAGCCTCCTGCTTCTTACTTGTGTGAAATTAATACAGAAACTAGAGATCTCCATAATGTTTTGCAGCAGCAATATATCAGGATATTGGCCGAAAAGCAAGCCATCTTGACAGTAAAAGACCACAAGGAAGGCTTCTTCAACAGGCCATCATTCCGTTTAATAAACCCGGCAAAGGTGGAGTTAGTTATTATAAGCAATAAATTGTAATGGATACCTGTTCACTAGTCAGGGTGGGTACACAAGTCAACCAGTGGAAAAGCACTTCCCACCGCATTTCCCGGTTTAATAACATTACAAACAAGATTAATCGTGTGTTTATTAAATATGACATCAAGGATTTCTATCCATCTATAACAGAAAAAGTTTATTGGAAGTTTTGCTGTTTGCCAAGGACTTCATAAGTTCAAGACTGAACAGATTAAAGTCATTCTACGTTGCTGTAAATCAGTATTAATTCATGGTAGTGAAGCATGGATTAAGAAATCCAAAGCTGGTAACTTTGATGTCCCCAATCCCAGGATCATTCGACGGGGAAGAGGTGTTTGAAATGATGAAAATCTACATTCTAAGCAAAATGAATGAAATTGTCCACATGAATGACCACAGAATATACCGAGATGATGAAAGATGGTGGTACCGAACAATAAAAGAAAGAATGATGCCACCAGGAAAAGAATCTACACAAGATGTTTAAAAAAGATGAATTTCGACGTCGAAGTGGAAATCAACAGGTAAGTGGTTCAGTTTTTAGACAGATCTAAACGTATTAACTGAAACCCTTTATGAAACGTAATGCGCCTTTGCGATATGTAAATACAACGTCCAACCACCCATGAAGTGTTATCAGATATAGTGATTTTCCAAGTGTGGCTTAGATGTGGCACAAGGCGGAAAGTATGGGGCACCCAGTGAGGAGTGTTATCAGATATATCACGTTAGGAGTGCAATAAAGACTATCGAAAATTTCTTCTAATGGAGAAATATTCAATGAAAAGAAATATATCTACTTTAAGAGAGGAGAGGCATAACGCCAACATATGTTCGAAGGACCATGCAGGCTCAAGAACAGATGACAATAGAAAAAGAAAAATGAATGTTCTCTGATTCCACCCACCATACAACATTCAAGTAAAAACAAATGTAGGAAAATGTTTCTAAATAAGCACTCCGCAAAAACATCCGGGCCGTACAAATTATTTATTCGTAATACAGTCAAGTTGAGCTACCTAAGCAATATTATTAAACGATTGAACAAAATAAATTTAAATCTTGAAGAGAATGTGAGAGGTGGAATTTGTAGTTGCAGAAGAAAAATAATTGTCCTTTAGGCAGGGAATGTTGCGTGGAAGAGGTAGTGTATTGTGCCAAGGTAAAAAATGACAATAGAAGTGCAAAAATACATTGGTTTCACTGAGGGCCAATTTAAAAAAAAGGTGGTATAATCATAACTCTTCTTTTACACCCTTGTGCAAATTAATTGAAACAAAATGAATTATTCCGTTATTATTTATTCTTTTTGATATTTTCCCAATGAAACATGACACAATGCACATCGTATGTCCATTCCCCGAAGTTGTTCCTTGCAGTTTGACCACAGATTTTCCATTGGATTTAAATTATGAGAATTTCCGGGCGAGTCTATAATACTTTGATTTGCTCATTGGTAAGGCTTGCCAGTGTGTTCGCGCAGGGTTACAATTACCGTACGCTTCCTTGGAGTAGCGTCCATCGCAGACAATGATCGGAGGACGACTAATCGACAGTCGAGACAATAATGACTGGGCGTGATGAAAATATGATGTAACCGCGGATGACACAGTATTATTCAGGGGCAAACAGATTTCAGAATACACCCCGAAAATAATTTCATATTACTGCAAACCACTGCAAATGACATAATCTGAGGAAAAAATAGAAATCGGTTGCACCCTGTCACTCCAGGGGGTCTAAAACTGACCGTATGGTGAAAGAAAGGAAACTAAAGCGGTTGTTTCAATTAATTTGCACAAAGGTGTAGAATAGCCGAAAGTCAGTTCAATACGAAGCTAGCAAACTACTACTGGCGCTTTAGAGAGAAAAATGAAAGTAGCCCGGTCGTTATGTAGTGTATTTTGCGAAAGGTAAAGGCTGGTAAAGCGAATGCAACACATTTAGGCTATGTCAGGGGGAGAACTTGACAATTACGAGGGTGACGCTGAGGGTGGCGGTCCGAAATTATCGCCAAATGTATGCCCATGAGAAGTTTTCTACTGGGTTTGTACGAGCCCGGATGATGTTGGGAAATAATATTTTTCCACTCCCTCCCCTCATTCTTTCCACTCCGACTCCCCCTCATTAATTTCGGTGCCGCATTAAGAAATTCAAGTACTTGTGTTGTCTCTAATTAGTTCGCTGAGTTAACCTCCTGATGGAATCTTGGCGGTCGAAACCGCGGTAGTGTTCCATTCAGCACTTTAATATATATATATATATATATATATATATATATATATATATATATATATATATATATATGTATTATAAATTAATTGATTTAAAACATAGTTTTTTCGCTACACAGTGATACCATGTTTCAGAAATGGAAGCTAAAGCCCCTGAATTTAATTTTGTTATTAAATTAAAGACATTAGTTCCATTTCCTCGTCAAGCGAATTTTGGAGTAACTTATTTTTTAAAATTTACAAGTTACTTCAAAATTCGCTTGACGAGGAAATGGAACTAATGTCTTTGGTTTAATAACAAAATTAAATTCGGGGGCTTTAGCTTCCATTTCTGAAACATGGTATCACTGTGTAGCGAAAAAAACATATTTTAAATCAATTAATTTATAATATTAATGCTCTGTAAATTTACATTGAGCACTATTGTGTAAAAATAAAAATATCTAGAAGAACACCGGATTTTATATCTTACTGTTCTTTCTTTTTATTTATATATATATATATATATATATATATATATATATATATATATATATATATAAGAAGAAAGAACATTAACATATAAAATCCGTTGTTCTTATAGATATTTTTATTTTTAAACAATAGTGCTCAATGTAAATTTACAGAGCATTAATATTATAAATTAATTGATTTAAAATATGGTTTTTTCGCTACACAAAAAACATATTTTAAATCAATAGCGAAAAAAACATATTTTAAATCAATTAATTTATAATCTCTCTCTCTCTCTCTCTCTGTCTCTCTCTCTCTCTCTCTATATATATATATATATGAATGTATGTATGTATATATATATATATATATATATATATATATGAATGTATGTATGTATATATATATATATATATATATATATATATATATATATATATATGAATGTATGTATGTATATATATATATATATATATATATATATATATATATATATATATATATATGAATGTATGTATGTATGTATATATATATATATATCTCAAACATGCTGTGTTGAAAAATATGGATATGTTCTTACTATAAATTATTTATCAAGTTTTTTTATATTAATTTTTTCCCCAGTGTATATTCGTTCTCAAGGATTATTTAGTCACTAGTTACGCAACTCATTTTTAAATCCGACGTTCTTAAGTTTGCTGGAAGCAATTTCAATTTATGCAAGGTAACGTCATATAAACGAGCAAACATAAATTGTTGTGTATATATATATATATATATGTATGTGTTTTATATTCAATATACTCCAAATATTTTATATCAAACACACTTCCATATACGATTCCCTATGAAGAAAGGCATCTTATTTAATGTTGGTTGCTTTTCTATTTTTTTTTTCATTATAACAGCCTCCAGAATATTGAGTCTTTCTTTTCACTGTAACCTGTATACAATTTTCGTGTTATCTACTCGGTTCATACACGCTTAGGCGACCATGTATCTTTCGATACATGACTGACAAGGCAGATTTTTTTCCCGCAGTACGTTGTCATTTCTTTCTGCAGTAGACCAGTTGCCATACAAGGCTATAGAACTCGGTCTCTCCTGCTATTGACTCATAGATGGTGGGAGAAGTCGACGATTCATATCTTTTCCAAGAACGTAAGTGAATGTAACGGATTCGACTAGAATTCGAACTCGGCCCTTGATTCCTTAATCGATTCATTACGTCACCGTAAAATTCGTTTAATGCTAACATTATTTTGTTTATTTGTCATATGTCCATCTATATGTGCACAAATTGCACTGCATTTTGATAAATGACAAGTTTACCTACGAGGGAGGGTGATGTATGAATGGTCAATGTAATACGTTTATACAGATGTATAATTCTTTAATTAATTCAAAATACGCTTTTAAGTAGGCGCCCGAGGGAGTCGTCAGTGATGTTTTGACTTGGTTCATCAGGGAGTTTCGGGTCTTTCAACATCATACTCCCCATCACCAAATCGACCCAATCAGGGGAGATCAAACCCTGATTCCCCCTCACCGTGAAACGCTAACAACTACTCTGGCCTTTTTAAAGAATTAGACGAAGAAAGACCACGTATTCCGCACATCCGATTGGATGTTTGTACAACCAATCAGCTGCGCGAACTATCTTTTAAATGGCCCGCAGTGGGGACTGGCTTCTTTTCTTTTGGTGGATAGCAGTTTCAATGGATAACCGAGGAGGTAATCTTAATATTCCTAAGTTTAATCCCTTCCCTAAGTATTGAATTGTTTAAATATTTGCCGTTTGTATTTTATTTGTGCATTTTTTTTGGAAGAGGGTACTTAAACTCAACCCTACTATCGCATTTTATCGTTTAGCCCGATTTATTACAGGTTAACTTTAACTGGATATATTCACTAAATTTAAATAATTGTCCATAAACATAGAGTATATTTCTTTTCCTGTACACCCAAAAATAAAATTAGAAAGAACATAAGATATTAGACAAGTTTTAGTAGAAAACCACTACATATAATACAGACGACAGTGCAAAGAAAGACTCCAAATTCTGGAGATGTTATAATAAAACAGAAGTGATCAACATTAAATAGGATGTCTTTCTCCATAGGGTCCGTATGTTGAAGTGTGCCTAATAAAAACATACACACACATGCATATAAACATTTCTGGTTGACGGTTTACTTGACGTTACTTCGGAGAAAATAATATAAAAATATAAATATAATATAAGTTTTGGCTAATTTGCCGATAACACAAAACTTATTCAGGAATTTGAAAGACTTAATAAATAAAAATGAAAGTCATAACGTTATATATTATATATATTACTTAATAAAACATGTTCGAGAGAATTATTGCTGAAGAAATACATCTGATATATATATATATATATATATATATATATATATAAATATATAATTATTTATTTGAATATTACAACATAAATATGTTATAAAATCACGACAAAAGTAGCCATTTTGTTTCATTTTTTATGTTGTAATATTCAAATAAATAATTATATATGCTCTACTCTGTATTGAGCACTCTTTAAAGAATATTAATTGTTGGTTATTGGATCTCACTCCGTATATACCCATCCTAAACTTGTATATATATATATATATATATATATATATATATATATATATATATATATATATATATATATATATATATATTAAAAAATTATAACAAGCATGTTATAACATCACTACAAAAATAACCATGTTGTTTCAACACTTCTGGTATCTTCGCAATCAACACCATCACTTAATATGACACCAAAAGTGTTGAAACAAAATGACTATTTTTGTAGTGATGCTATAATATGCCTTATTTTATAATTTTTGAAAAATAGTGTTTTTGGTTATCGGTATTTTATTCGATCTATACCAAGCCTTTACTAAGGTACACACACACACACACACACACACACACACACATATATATATATATATATATATATATATATATATATATATATATATATATATATATATGTAAGCAAATATGTGGATATAGAACGGAACGCTGATCTTAAAATTCAGTCATTTTCTTTTCATTATTCTTATGGCTATCGTCTTTTCATGTTGACTTGAATATCGTCTAAGTTTAATTATGTTTTAATAACTATGTCCTGAAGAAGATCTACTAGACCGAAACGTCTCACGTCGACAGTGAAACAACATTAAAAACAGTAAACTTGCATAATCGGATTTTTTGTTTTTCCATATTTTTCCTCATATATATATATATATATATATATATATATATATATATATATATATATATATATTAGCTGGCCCCTAGTATTCGAGGAAACCCGTCTACTAGAGCGATTAGCCAATCCCAATTCCAGACCCTCGCTCAGGCACATTTGTGTTTGTTCAACACCCACAGAGCCATACTTTGGTTTATACTGCAACTATGCTGAGCAGACCTTACTTACAGTTTCTGGGCGAGGCCGTGTTATCTCGAATGATCAAATATCTGAACAACACAAACACACTCAAAGTCTCGGTCACCATGACTTGAGACTTCGTGCTAGCACAGCTGTCGACGGACCAATTTCACTCACAAGTTCTGGGTCAACCCGTTGTATGGTTTTCAGACAATTTCCAAAGGTTCCGCACGCTGGAATCGTTCCCCCTCCAGACCGATAACATCGGGGAGTCTTCTTCCTGACAAATCGTCCATGGAGAGATTCCCACCTGAGTCTCCTGGTCAGAAAACCACTCGGCCACGCGCCCATATATATATATATATATATATATATATATATATATATATATATATATATATATATATATATATATATATATCGAGTTCTCTCAGTCACTGTGTGCTTATCTAAAAATAAATACGCTTAAATTCATCTCCATCCTTGCCAACGACTTAGTGGTAGAATTCGCCAATTCAGTCGGTTTTCGATCCTAGCTAGAGGGAACCGGACGTCTAGTCACACTGATGAGCTGTGATGCAGCGAAACAGTCTGTCTGTGGATGACAATATATATATATATATATATATATATATATATATATATATATATATATATATATAAGCTTACCAGTGTGACCAAATGGATACATATTCGCTTATAGAAATATTGATTACTGTCTAGGGAACAATTAAGTTGATATTTCTAGCCAATCATGTTTCAGTTCAGTTGTCTGTGAAATTGCTTCCAGCAACATGGAAATCCATGCGTTAATAGTTTACCACTGACAAAGCATGCCTTTTAACAGCTTGAAATCGATTGATCGAAATAAAGTCTGCAGCCACTCATCAATTTCAATTTTCCGCCGTCGAATATGGACTTCAGAAATCCAACAAACATGTGACTAACTTGTATGACCATCTATCATTGTCGACTTGCCAGACATTAGCGTCGTCACAGCTGTTGTTTTGTTTACTTGCTTTTTAATTAATTGAAATTTTATTGTTGTGCCTCTTATTTCAGATTTTCTTAATTGTCTTATTTAAGCGATTTTGTTTCTCTGAAGAGATTCTTGATGTTTCTACCTTTTAAGAGTTTGCTGTTGTCGCTTATATAAAAGTTTCTTGTTTTCTTACATATTGAATGCATGTTGTTTCTCTCTCATTTAATAGTTTATTGTTGTGTTGCTTATGTAGGAATTTGTCGTTGCCTCGCTTATATAAAAATTAGACATTTTTCTCTCGTATTTAAGCGCTTAAATTTGTCTTTGTTATGAGCTTGTTGCTCTTTCCCTTATTTTAGATTTTTTCCAGCTCCTATTTGAGAATTGCCGTTTTCTCTCTTAATTAATTGCTTCTTGTTGTTCTTATTTAAGAGGGTGTTGTATATTTTAATCATTCCACTTCAAGGAGATAAAGACACTGAGACAGAAGTACATAGAAGAAGAATTTAAAAACTAATATCGAATGCTATTGGTATCTTGCTTGAAAGCCTGTTGATAATTTTTTTTATATAGCTGTTGTTTGTGTTTGCGAGTTGTTGTATTAGAAACATGGGTCTAACTCCTGATAGAGTATTAAAAGGTCCATCTACAAGAAAATGGCCGGACTTGAATTAAATCCAACTGAAGATAAAGAAGACAAACAAAACCGGTATATATATATATATATATATATATATATATATATATATATATATATATATATATATATATATATAAACAAATATATTATTATTAATTTAGGCTCTACTCATGTATTTTTGTAAAAAAATTAAAACAATAATACTAAAGATCTTCGGATCGTTTACCTAACGTGTTCTTTCCTATTTATCTATATATTTGCACACACACACACACACACACACACACACACATACACACACACACACACACACACACACACACACACACACACACACACACACACACATATATATATATATATATATATATATATATATATATATATTTACAGGGTGTCCATAAAATTCGTGTGCACTTTAAAAAAATTAAAACTTTATTTGTGTTTGCGATAGAAATAATTTGGAAAAATGTTATAAAGTATAATGTACCTAGTTTTAAGTATTTGCTGTAGAATTGCTTGTGTAAGAGTTATAAGTATAGAAATTGATTTTTATTCTAAAATTACCATCAATACATTTTTAAAAAATATTACAAGCAATAGACTTTTGGGAAGAAAAAATATCTGCAATGCATTTGACTCTCGACAAAAAACCAAAAACCAAAACAAACTCTTTACAAAAATACGCCAATGAAACCCGATCTCCTACAAATTGATTTCTTACAAAGAATAAATATTTTATTCACAGAAACCTATCCGAAAACTACTGACAGCATTAGATAACACAAGTTGATATGTTGTAAAACAAAATAAACCATAAAGCAAACCTTGCTACCCATAATGCTCCTGTGCAGTACCTTTAAGATAAAGCAATAAACCGGGTATAGCTGACCTTGCTATCCATAATGCAACGAATGCACACATGACCACAACTAAGCAAATTGTTAAAACTTAGTGCAATTCGTGGAACGTGTTAATCATCACATTGCAAACATCTAATATACAACTTAACATTAGACTAATATTAGTAGATAATACAAACATACTATAACGTGTACAATGCAAAGAGATTTTAGAATTTTTGATCGTCTTATACGAAAGTAGGAACTGCCATTAAAATATATTCGATGCCTGCTTTTGCGTTTAAACGTTACACATGGTGTCTCTTGGGACCGATTCCAAATGCAGCGATCTGATGAACTCCATATTGTAGCCAACAAAATCTTGTCTACCACACTAATCAAGTTCTTCATAATGACCGAGGCGGAGGAAAGTACTTGAACTAAACAGAACAACAACAAAAAAAAACAAATCACCGACTTCATCTAAACGTTTTTTCTTATATTCTTGGCATCCGTTCCATTTTCTGTAGTGTAGAATCTTTTGTTTTAAAACGGTCACCAAATACCTTTAGACCGAAACTAATTTGAATTCTTCCATTGCTACTGAGGAATTCTCTGTTCCAGACTAACTTCCTCTTCGCCGTAAAGATTCTAAGATGCATATGCATCTATGGGACCTAGACTTCATGAGTCTACGCGCAATTGCAGATTGGCGGCGGTGGCTTATCGTTTTACAGTTAAAATGGCGAGATGTAAGCCTAAAACACATTCTTCTCTCGCACTTTTCTCGTGTGGAACTCCCTCCCAACATCTTGCTTCCGAGTCAACTTTGATCTTCCAAAAATTTAAATGCAATGTCCATAGTTATTTTCTGTCTTCTTAATTCTTGTTCTTTTATTACTTTCTCTCCCCTTAATAGTATTTTTCTTTTTTCACATATTCTCGAACACTCAGTAATCCACTGCGTCTTAGTAGCTTTATTGCCTTGCTTGTTGTGAAATTATTATAATATCAAGAACGTCAGAGAGTGTAGAGTTTGATGCTGATGTAAAACGTCGTATATACATTATCGTGTAGCTCAAATTTACAATAAAATAAAAACATAAATCAACAGAGACGTCGCCTGGATTAAATGACCTTTATTTGGATGGATACGCCTCATACGTATATACATTTATGTGTGTAATAAGCTGGAACAAAATCTTTAAAGCCGAACGTAATCTTCAGGCCTGAGTCAATCAAGCCCTGCAACCTGGATGACAAATTCACTTTATTTTAATAAGAGTTTCATTAATCTATCTGACCAAACCTACCTGAAGATCCGAGGATTGGCGTTGTTACATATCTTTACGTTAGTATTTAATAATATTCATCTACGGAACTGTCAGTGAGCATTTTCTAAAAATCTACGGCAATTGGTCGATTTCAGTATTAAATTTATCCCATGGCAGATTTATGCAAGAGGAAATTATGTTTTTTAGAAATGTATTGTTAACGGTAAGAAATTTTGGAGCGTGCGTTCGCAACGCTAAGTTTGAACTTTTTGAAAATTTCCGAGAGTGCGTTTTGTTACTAATATGGTAATTGGAGAATTTTTTTGTTGTAGTAGTTTTTTTTTTTTTCAATCGATGTGACATGAACTAAATTGTTCAATAAATAGAGCAATGTCACAGCTATTATACCGAAAGTTGCACGTCGGATCAGTTCTTTTTAAATCAAATATGTGGTGCAGTTCAATTTATATAACATGAATCATTCATACAAAAAGCAGATTAGTGAATTTAATGATGACGAAAATACATTTTTGCAAACAAATTTATCAAAATTACGTTGACCCACGAACCTCTAGATGAATGTTATGATCTCTGTTTTTTTAAAAATTCAAGTTGTATAATTTCCATACCTGATGATGTCTGTATTTACAGATGAAAGTACTAGCAAAAAATGACCTTTATACAATTTGAATTTATAAAAAATATCAAAAATATCCAAATGGTGGACAATTTTGCCTTTATTTTCTTCTGTAATTAAAGCAACTTTACGAAGCTTTGAACGGGTCAGGATC
>OZ038494.1:77386121-77413621 GCA_964036315.1 Acanthosepion esculentum | reverse complement strand
TTGAGAGAATAAAAAGCTTTTAGAGTAGAAGTTGTCGTTGCATCCAGCTAATTCAAGAGTAAATCGTTGAAAAATAGTTGCCAACTAATAGCACGCTTAAATTCATTTGGTCGAGGTATAAGTGAAAATATCTCATCGGAAGAGTTGCCATGAAAATATATGTAGAAAGGACAGAGGGAAGTCATACCATGTCGGTGAGAACGTAACTGGAGTCACCATGCAGTGTCATGGCGATTATATTCCATTCGGTAGAATATAAAGCTCTACTCAAAATTGCTTTTCATCCGACCAGTGATAAATGTTTTGGCACTCGAAGTCTGGCTACAAATTTTAATTTGCGGTTGTACGAAAGCAGTCAACCTTTGTAAGACTTCTGCAAAATAAGACTTGAAAAGAGATTCTTAGCGAATCATGACAAAAAAAAAAAAATCCCCCATTGCAGGTAACAAAAGGCGGGGAGTCTGAAATACACAATTGTGACACGCCGTCTGTGCAGCCTCAATTCAGCATGATCAATGTTCAGTTGAATGAGGCATTGAAAGTTGAAAGGTCAACGTTTTTCATCCGCTGACGAAGTTGAAGTAGCTGTGCCCAATTCGTTCTGGTAAACCAGAAACATTCTTCTTGGATAGAGTATAAAACGAACGTGAAAGTTGGAAATAAGACATGGCACTAAGGAGACAATATTTTAAGGAGACAATATTTTAAGGAGACAGTAAAAGAAGAAGGATATAATTAAAAAAAAACGTAATTTATTTTGATACAGATTTAATTAATCCATTGTTTAAAATTCCTTTTATAGGAGAGGAGAACTAAAATTTTAACCGTCTAATTTTGAAGATATATAAATTCACATGATTTTGACACTCGTCTCATTATTCTATCTGGTCTAAAAATTGCTTTCGGGGATTGGAGATCATATCGATTCGTCAGCAATCATAATTTTGAAGAGAAAAATCATCCAATTTTGATATTTGCTTTATTATTTTATCTGGCCAAAAATACATAGAATAAGACATTGCTTATTAATCAACAAACATAACTTTCTGGACAAATTTAAATAATTTTAAACTAGTTTCATTATTTTGTCTGGACTAATTTTTATACGATTGGAGGACTTACTTTTTCAATCAATCCGGGTAAATTTGAGGGGAAACGCTGATTATTATTATTATGGTATTCTAAAATGATTAGATATTTGGTCACATTTTGGTCGAAAACTTTGTTCATACGATTATTAATCAATCTTCGTCATTTTGAACTTAATAATTCACTTCATTTTTTACCAGTTTCATTATTCTATATTGTCTAAAACTCGGCTTAAACGACTGGAAACTTTACTTATTAATCAATCTTCGTCTTCTTGAACTTAATAATTCGCTTTTTTTTTTACCAGTTTCTTTATTCTGTCCGATCTAGAACAAACTTTTAGGATTGGAGACCTTGCTATTCAATCAGCATTTGTGGCTGATTTATTGATTCATTTTTGGGGATTATCAACCCTTTGCAGGTTATTTAAAGACAGAACATACTTTTAGATTGTAAGAATTTTTTTTAGATAATAATGATTCGGTGATATGTCTTATTAATTAAAGGTGTGGGAGAAGAGGTGAATTCATACATTTCCAAATGTCATTTGCACGTAAATGAATATTACGAACCCAAGTGGAATCGAAACTCCGCTGTCCGATTAAAAAATACATTACATTGTCCATTACACCACGCGCACATCTGAGTTTGCAGCACTTGGTATTCCCAAGCAATCACACATCTAAGTACTGATCAGGCTCGATGTTGCTTAAATTCAATGATCCTAATGGAACTGGTCTTTCTTGATGATGTTGCTCATAGTTTTGAACCTTGAAATTCACTTAATTTTGATACTAGTCTCAAAATTCTATCTGACCTAGTATTTCTTTTATAGGCCTGAAGAACTTACTTAATCAACCCACGTAATTTCGGAGATTAATAAACTTCATATTGTAATCTATTCCTGTCCTATATCATTTAAAACATCATATACGACTAGAGATCTTTTATGCCAATCAACTCACATAATTTGGGAGATAAAATGACTTCATATATATATAAATTCGTCTTCAATCTGATGTAAAACATGTCGTATCAACCTGGAGATCTTATTTATCAATCAACCCACATAATTCTAGAGAGAAATAAATCTACATCATTTTGATGCCCGTTTCATTATTCTCTCTGATTTAATTGTTTTATATGATTGGAGGTTTCGTCTTTTCAATCAAGTAGCATATTTTTAAAGGAAAATGCTGAAATATTCACGTCCTGATCAATGTGGTATTTTAAAATGTATTCTGATATTTAGTTCTTTGGGGACATTCTCAGCACTGCTTGTATTTCATTTTGAAAACATTGTCACTTAGCTGGCAAAAAGGTGTTAAAGTATCGTAGACGTTACTTACCTGTTAACCCTTTTTATTCTATAGCGAAATACATTTACTTCATTTTGATATTTGCAATGTTCTATCTAGTTGTTTTATTGGAATGGTCACCTTACTTATAAATCATGTATGGTAGACACAATTCAGCTTTTCTCACAGGAAACAAGAGGTTTCTTTTTCTTTTGCTTAGAAATTTAACTGGATCAATCAGTCGAATCCCGGAAGGAATAGATCTCCTCAGCGCTAACAAAGAATTTCAGATCTGTCAGTGCGCATTTGCTGTTTCATGTAGATCACTTTTGAAGCGACGGAGAATATTTTCACATTTTACCAGCATCACCCGCACCGTAGGAGAGTGGAAACCAGAATACAGTGAGTAGAGAAGGGATGATGTTGTGCTGGTCAGACTCTGCATATTTAAATTAAACCTAATCACCGACTGGGAAAGGAAGAACAATTAATGTATATTGCATGTCAAGAAAAATGCACAAGGAAAAACATTAGAAAATTGTAGAGATTTAAACCAAATTCGAATATAAATAAACAACTTTAAAGAACTCTTCAACAAAGACAATCGATGCAATATAATCCAGATCCTGAATGAAGATCTTGCATGACAGTATAATCCGAAATTCATAAGAATATTATTTTTTTACGCGACTCATATAACATTTTACCCAATCTGTAAAATAACCCCTAAATGCTTCAATGTTTTTCTTCTGAATCATATACCAACCTAATACTTCACATGAAATAACGTACATAAGAATTGGTACGTCCGTAACACAAACTAATTTTTATAGTTAATATTAATCGTTGTGAATTTTTTTAGCCCGATACATCCTCCAGGAAAATGAGACGTTGCGCCTTTTTCTGGCTGGCGTTCTCAGCTGACATTAAGTGGAAAGATTATATTGAATCCATTGCTACATCAGTTGCTAAGAACGTTGGTTCACTGTGTCGTGCGAGACAACTCTTTTATCTCCAGAATCTATCCCACATATCTATGAGTCTACCATGCGTCCATGCTTAGAATATTGCTGCCACATATGATCGAGTGCCTCTGAGCTTACCTTGAACTCCTTCATATAATCCAAAGAAGATCAGCAATATTATTAGTCCTGATCTGTCCGCTCGTCTTCAGTCACTTCCCCACGGTCGTAAGTTGGCCTCTCTGTGTCGTTTCTATAAATACTTTCATGGTAATTGTTCCCATGAGCACTAGACTATGGTACTTTCGCAGTTAGATTGCTTCAGACCAGTTCAAGTGTCGCCACCACTCCAAACCGACGCCTTTTGCAAGTGCGAAAAAGGAAAAGGAGAAGTGCAATTGTTGTGTCATTGGTAGAGGCGAAGAGAAGGGTCAAAGAGCGGGGATTTAGTTCCCTGAAACCCCCAGGAAAAAAGCATCAACAGTCGCATTTCATCTACCAGATCTAAGGGAGATGCCCTGACGTCGTATGCTACCAATGCTTCTGAGATACGGAAGAAAAATTAACTGATCTGGGAGAAGATAGAGAAATTAAAAAAACAAATAAACTAAAAGAATACCTGGAGTCCAACCGGATAAAGAAATCAAAGCAGTGGGCTTACTGGGCCATTTAGCCTCTGCCTTGTCTTCACCATTATGAAAAAAAGATTATGACCCCTACCCTTTCAAAAATGACAAAACTGAAAAGGTAAACTACACCACTTTGTCTAGTTTCTTCCAGACATGTCATCCAAATCCCATTCCCATAGCTTCACAGTTACCAAATTAATAGGACACATCTAAGCCTCAAAGAAATCTGGAAAGCACAACAACATCACATGTAAAAAAAATAAAAAAACATCTTCATGGCCTTGGGGAAATCGTCATCCGGCATATCCGAGAAACAAGCTTAAAACTAGTTACCTCCACGAGATCGCTAAAAAAAGCTCATAGCATGATGAAAAAGACGCCAAACTTTTATCGTCTAAATGTTTATGTTATTATTAAGAGGAAAGATCAAAGCTTATTTTAATTATTTTTTAAATTTTTTCCTTCTTTTTAGAACAATCTGAATTTTCATTTAAAAATCCTTGTTTCTCTTTGTATCACCGGAACTAGTAAAATAACATACAATTTTAACACGTTTTTTTTGTATGACACACATTAATTTGGAAAATCTTGCAAAAATTAAAATAATTGTCGGATGTTAATGAAACTTTCAGAAACTATTCACCGATGATCGAAATTATTATAAATATGTTTTCTTTTATTAAAGTCATGGCAGAAATATCTTTTTATTTATTACCCCCGCCTAACTAATTTTATGAAAACTCTAGAAATTCGATCGAGTCCACTTTAGTAATTACAATAGTTAAAAACACAAGGCGTTGAGGAATGCAAATCATGTTTTTGTTTGTTTTTACTTGGACCCCCATACCTGAAAATCAGCTCTGAATTGTAACATACAAAACTCAATAAAACAAATATATTATGTAATTTCAAATGCTTTTATCTGCTTTTAGTTGTTTTTATGAATATGGACAATATTTTCTGAAAGCAAAAAAAAAATTCGATTTTTAATACAACTATTTGTTATTTTTTTAATTATAATAGATTTTTACATTTAAGTTGTTAAAATATTATAAAATTAGTTAAATCCGCATCCACTTTCGTAAGTGCCCTTTAGAGCGTTGTAAATTGAATCGTTTTGACTAATCTGAAGACCCGCAGAAATTAAGTAATGTAATTTTGTGTTTATAATCGGGCTCTAATTATAAAGTACGGAAGACCAACCAGAATAGAATTAAGTTACGTTATTTGAATTAAGCATTGTTCTCCGCTGTTAAGGACTTTACTTTTTTCGAAACACGCGTGGAAAAGTTAATTTGATTTTTCAAATTTAACTGAAAGGGTACCTACAAGTATCAGTATCATTTTATGAAATTTATATGATCTTATTTTTATATTAATCTCAGTTATGACATTTTTCCATAAATGAAATATCAAAATTAATAATAAAATGAATGGAAATACAAACAACACAGTAAAATGTAATAAATGTACATAAAATTATAGTATTTTATGTACACTTCTGATAAAATTTCATAAGAAAGGTACCCATAAATTAATTAGATACCTTTCTTATGAAATTATATCTGACGTGTTAGGAACGATTAAAAAATGTAAAAAAAAAATTGTTTTCGTCAAGTTTGGCGTCTTTTTCATCATGCTATGCCCTTTTCTTAGCGATCTCGTGGAGGTACCTACTTAAAAGTTATTGAACACTCCAAAAAGGTTAAGATTTAATACAGCGTTTTCCAAACTTTTTCTCAACCAGCGCCCCCTTTGGGCACAAACTGTTGGTAAACACCATCCCTGTCAAATTAAATTCGATTATTATACTGAATTCATCTTTTATAGCAATATAATACTTAGGTATTAGTGCAAAAATAAAGTTATTACTGTTTTCATTTCTATTAGAAATGCCAATGATTAAAATCCTAAAAAAACAAACTTTTATTTGATAGCTTATCTCAATGTTTTCAGTGAGATAGTTGACTTTGGTGCTTGCTGGCTAAGGTTCTTACTCTAGGTTTCATGCTTCTTGGAAGTAACCGTAAATCAACTTGTTTTGTAATCTGCAGACTGTTTCTTTGTTTACTGTTAAAACCACATTCAGCCATATAGGACATTGAAAAAGCGACGAAGAAAAGTTTGATAGCTTTCCACAGCACTTTCAGAAATTTTCTTTTCTAGCCAATATTAAATAATTTTTTAAAATCTGAAAAAATGGATACGCCGGCACCACCAAATGTAATAAAAAAACTCCCAGTGCTCCCTTTCAACATAACAGAGCTCACAAGGGGGCACTATCGCCCATTTTAGGAAAGACTGATTTAAAGTATCTATTGAAAATAAAAAGTGTGGAGGAAAACGATGTAAAAAACAAACAAACAAAAAACAAAACAAACAAAAATTCCCAAATTTGAAGCGCATTTTATCAGTGATAGGACGAGGTTCGGGCGCGCGGTATACATGGGGCATGATCGAGGCGGCCAACAATGCCATCTCAACGTGCACCTCCCCCAAATGGCATATTTCGAGAATGATAACGTGAAAAGATTGCGACGTATTGTTCTGAGAGGCTCCCTCTTTTTTTCAGCCCTCCCACTATAGAGCTCTTAAACTAACGTTTCCCTTGGATATGTGGGTCTGTCTCCTGATGACATCATGACAAATGAAATAGATCTAGGCTCAATGGGACAGGCTGTCTGTGTCTTCACCCCGGCCAAGTTCAATGCAGTAGAGCTACCATAATCTGTCTGGTATTGCCTTTCTGGTTGGCTACCAGAAATGCCCGGGGCCTGAGGTCGGATTCTTGCAGGGTGAAGCTCACTCGCGATTTTCAGCGTCTCGGAGTGAATGCATGTTGTGTACAGGAGATCCCGTTTTCAAATCGGGACCGCGCAGGCATACTGTCTCGGGGTTTTGCTTTCTATTCAGCATGTTTTGATGGAAGCACGAAAGGAGTTTTCTGGCTGGTGAAAATCTCTTTGAACGCGGCGTGAGGTCTCGTCTTCGAAGATCCGACCGGCAGCCTTTGCGTGCTGGATGTTACTATAAAGGTTAAAGCTCTTCGTCTCATTTGGATTTATGCACCAAAATGACCATGTTGAGCAGCCTGATTGTTTCAGCGGATCAAACCGTTTTTGAACACAACTCGTCAGATAGATTTAGCGGTCGATTGGAATAGTGTCCTTGACTCCGACATAGTTCGTATAGGGGAAAGATTGGCTACTAACAACCGGGATACGAAACCATTTCGAGAATTTATCGACAAGTTTGATCATGTCGCTAAGAATCGGAATGAACAACCCCGGGAATTAGTGTGGACTTGAACGAACAGGGGCGGCTTAGCTATGGCCTTGCGTTCTAGCTATCTCGACCAAGTCCTTGTTAAGAGAGTCGATGTAAGACTCTTAGGGGATCCAAGTTATCATTCGATAGTTTAATCGGATGATAGGCTATTCCGGGTTCGTGTAACCTTAGATAAGTATAAGGTTAAGATAGCTGGCTACTGGAAATTGTACGCCTTATTATTTGGCGAGCTATTTTCCAAGACCAGATAATGCTACTACAGCGGGGGATATGGTTGGGAATATGTGGTAAGGTAAATGAAATTCCCTAATTAGGTCCTTTGTTGCTGATTATCGTCATCAAATTATTCTAATTACATTAGCAGCACAAACGGCATGTCATGAATACCTTGATTGGGTGATTAAATCCCATGATATCAGGGACGTAGACTTACTCAGCCTCCTTGCTTCTGAAGAAGAATCAAGCTCAGGTAGATATAGCTAGGTTAAAAAGAACGCCTTCCAAGGCGAGGAATGTTGCACACTGAATTGCGTGTAGACGAAGTTAAGAATGTGTCTCATCGGCATGTTGTGTGCGTCACATTGCCGGATAATCGGACCGTAACTGCCGGAAAGAAGATGCCTCTAAGAACTTCCTATCCCTAAGAAATGTGCACTCGTGGGAGGATGAGTCACCCCCACTGTTTACCTCGAGGCAAGTGCTCCTTCTATCGTGAATGTCTGATTGTTTCGAAACTCCTATATCCGGAGACGGATAGCGTATTTATTATATTACGTGTTAGTTAAGGGGCATGTTCAAGATGATCTGATAGTCGAGCTCAATCTTACAAAGCAGTAGCCACACTCTATATGGTCTTGAACGCCCGGGTTGAAATGCCTCACTAATGATGAGGCATCGGTCGCCTGGTTGGAGATTCGCGATCGCCCTCTGGATCAGCAAAAGACTGTTTGGTGGTGCTGGAAAAATCTCCAAAATGCGTTCGCTGTTATGGAGTGGGTAGCGACATTGGATCACTAATTCTTTCATAGCAGAGTTGTAGATCCGTTGGGCTAGTTTATTGAAGATATCATGGTTCGCATGCTGCGCGGAACGTTTTTCTTTCTCGAGGACAGTTCTGTCTGGAGCAATGTAGTAACGTCGTTGTTGAAGGATCAAACTATGTCTTCTTTTGCTTAGGCATAATTAGGGTCGTGATACGGAGGACACGCCAGAAGGAATTCTATAAAGGCGAGAACTACATATCTTCCCAACTGATCTTGTTCTTTAAGCATCAGCTTAAAGTCAAGATTAGGACAGAAAGGCGGCGGCTCTATCCATAAGAATTTGGCAAATCGTCGGTCGGTGAGTCTTTCGCGTTTGTGTCGAGTAAGAAGGACAGATTTAAAGCGATACTTTGATGCTGGTTAGGTATAAGAATTTTGTTGTGACTGAATTGAAAATTAGAAACCCAGTCGTAAATTAAGTTAGTTTGGGGTTGTTTTATGTTTTTAGTTTCTTCCTTCAAGGTTAACTTAGCGAGGAGATGTATGCTTTTGGCCCCTTTTATTTTTATCCCTATTTTCTTTAGTTTAATTCCCCGTCTCCTTCTCCGTTAGGTGTCAAGAGATGTCAGTTTTCTAGTGCATGCGTGACGCCTTTCCTATTTTTGGTGTGATTTTCATATTTGTTGTTATGTTTGAATGAATGTGCACTGGAGTGAGTGGTTGAACGAATGAGTGTTTTATATAATTAAAGTCCCGTGTTGATTTCGTCCTGTTAACTGATGTTTCTGCCACATTTGAGGATTGAGGGGCATTATTACTAACACTATTTTATTTAGTTTCTTATAAATAGATTAATTCATATTGTAAATACATATTGGTGTTTATATTTTTAAATGTTTGTTTTATTCCTCCCCCCACCCCACAAACAAAATTGTACATATGGGGAATAGTTAGGACATTATGGAGATTCTAAGGTATTATGGTGAATGTAGTAATAACGGTATGTAAGAATGTGTTGTTTTAGTGCAAGGAATGCTGTGGTTTTTCGGGTCAAGCATTGTGGATAGTGAAGTTTAATTATAAGACTGGAAAAGCACATGCATTCAAAATTTCCCCTTTTTGCCTTGTGCCATATTTTGGTATTATGAAATAAATATCGCTCTTCGCTGTGGTACCTAGACATTTTTTAAAAATTTAAGCACAGTAGTAGACTGGCGTCGAGATCCCATCAATTTACAGTTGAGTTGGCTAGATGTAGCCTAAGTTCTATGCTAACAGTTTTTTTTCTCGCACTTCTCGCTTGTGGAACTCCCTTCCAGGCTCCATGCTTTCCAGCCAACATTAATCTGCAAAATTTTAATGTAATGGCAATTGCTATCTAATGTCCTCTTGATTACTCTTTCCTCTTTCCGGTCATTATTAATGTTTATGTTGCTACTTCTTCCACACCTGGCAATCACGTGTCTTAGTAGCTTTACAGCCTTCCATGGAGCGATACCAATTAAAAAATCTTCACCATTGAGTCAGGACATATAACATTTTGTCAGCGCAATCATCGACAGTTTCGCATGCCAATTTCATTCAAAATACTTGACGCAACTTGCTGTACGGTCTTCAGGTACGTCCCAATCGGGTTATGATGCTGGGCTCTTTTTTCCAGGTAAATATTATCAAGAACTCACCTTCTCCACAAATAAATCATGTTAAGAGTTTTACATGCGTCCCATAATCGGAACGCTAACCTTATAACCGTTCGGTCACGCTCCAAGTAAACAATCATGTATATATAAATGGTCTGTTTTTCCCTTTCTCAATCATATTACAACACATGATTTCTAATATTAAATAATTTCGGCATTAGATAACTCACATAGAAGTTGGTGTGCCGAGAAAAAAACCCAGGCATGACCGGAGTACGCAACAAATAAAAGATTATGAAAGGAATCGCGATACACATGAATACTGGAGAAATACGAGGATAGCGTTAATGCATTTACCAAGAATCGTGTTAAAAATATAAGAAAAAATAAATCTGAAGCAGAACTAAAACAGTTCAGATGAGAACATCTTTGGAATTCCTCAGAATACTAAAATGAGACTGGAATCTTGTAGAGAATTGGTCTAACTTGCTTCCCAGAAAAACAAAAAGAAACAAACAAATAAAATCTGCGAAATAACTACAGTGAAATAACGTACAGAAATGAATAACATTTGTCAATGAAGATTAAGGGCGACTCAGATTGACATATTAACTATAATGTTAATGCACAAGTTCACAGCACCATGTCGTTCCATATGTTAGGGAAATCTTAGAAGTGTCATTAAAGTTTACTAAACACTCCATCTTTTGTGAATTCAGCAAACTTTCGCTCGCCGTTTGAAATACTTAAAAAATAAAATTAATAAAAGATGATAGGAAATTGATTTATAAGTGAAATTATGAAATTGGACGTCGGACTTAATATAAAAAAATATTTTTCTCTTGCGCGAAAATAATTGGATCAGATTAAAATGTATTTTTTCTTATGAGAATCCAAATTGAAACGCAGTTGTAAATTCCGAAATAAAAATCAATATATTAAAATGAAGGTCCCTCTCTTTGTTGGGACAGATGAAAAAAAAAGAAAGAGAGGCTAGAAATACTATAATAAGAAATAGCAAGTATAAATAACGGATTGGAAGAGGAAATCATTTCTTGGGGTGGGGTGGGGTGAGGAGAACATTTCCCTGCATGACATCATTCATTTTTAAATTGAGAATGCGACACTAAACAACCGAGTCGTTGGGATGCGACATTGTTAAAGCAGCATATCTGTCAAATTCAAACGGAAAGTCGTAGAGCGACGGAGTCTTATCATAATACTACGTCACAATTTTTATCTAATATCACCGATATTAAAATAAATAACTAAAATAACTGTCGAATGTTTTGAATAGCGTCCAGTTCTCCGCTGACAAGGGTGTCTGGCTACGAGCTTTTAAATGTCCGATTGTACATTATCAAATATACAGAATTCAAATTCCACTCGAGTTCGTTACATTAACTTAAGTGCAAATATCCTTGGGAAAATAAAGAGTTCATTTCAAAATACCCGTAGGTTACCCCGATCGATATACGCCTGAGGAAGTTCGGACAGCACAACGGCCGAAACGTTGTAATAAAAACAATGTAAATAGTGTAAAACAAACAAAACAAAACAAGTAAGATGAGGGCAGTTGTCCAAATATTAATATCATTGAGGACACATGGCCCAGTGGATGAAGACGTTGGTTAGATCCAGTGACTAGACCCAAAGAGTTATAAGTTCAATACCAGGCAACAGTAGGGGTGAAACCAAAAATGTGCAGAGTTGAGTTAAAGGGAAATAACTGAGACATCCGGAAGAGGCATGCCACGATGAACTAGAACAATCTGCCCCGGTGGGCGAAATAAAGGGTTCGATCGAAATTCCAATCACCTGAAGAAGGCCGGAGCGTAAAACGGTCGAAATGTTGTGAATATCGCAATGAACATGAGGGTAGCATAGAAATATAGACAGATGTTAATGCAGTTTTCACTCACAAAAGATTAATTATTCGTACAATTGAAAATAATCACTCAATATAAAATATATCGAATTTGTTGGAATCACTTACGCGTAAATATCTTTGGAAAAGGTATGACTTATTCCCCCCAGCTATGGTTAAATATTAGGGGAAAAATGAAGTATTTTAACAATCGAAAATATGTTTAGGCTTTAAATGTTCCACAAAGGGTTGATAAGCCGTAAGAAAATAAATAAATCAGTATCAAATATATATAAATTATTTCTGAGGTGTTATAATTACTTCTCTTAGGACTATTGTCCTAACCTTTGCTGTCAATATCACAACGGTTCAGCTGTTGACAGATGCTTGTTGATCCGGCTTAACTTCAAGGAATTTCAAACTGAACTCTTTATTTAATAAACGGGGATAGATGATTCGCCCGTTTACGCCACCTCTGGACATCTGTTATTCTTATTTTCTACAGCTCAGTTATTGCTCACCATGCTTCTGTTGAGTATAAACCTGCCTTACTCAGCCCAGAGATTGGACACACAATTACTATGTGATTAAATTCACGAAATAATTATTTAATCTACTAGTCTATTTTCACAGTGGGATAATATCAAAAATTATAATAATAGCCAGAAAGTGAATAATATATAAATTAGGTTGGGCTGGCCAAAACGTTTCCTTTGTTTTTGTTGCATTAACCCTTTGAACCCTGAAGTCCGGAACAATTTGTGCCTGAGCTCCTGAGTCCAAATTCGCAAATATTTGGTATGTAATCTTTCACGGTAGATATAAAAATAGTTACAACAGTTTAACCACCGTTCAACCGGTGACTGGGAATTAAGTTAATTTTCTCTACCACATCATTTTTGAACCGGTAGCTGGGCATTACGTCATTTTTCGCTACCACCGGTAATGTGGTCGTCTGGGCTTATAAGGGTAAGAGTGTTTCGTCTTATTTGACATCGTAAAAAATGTTTGATCCTGCTGGTGTTTTTAAAAGTTTAGAACAGTATTAATCCATTAATATCCAGTGTTGTTGTATTCATATGGAAATCTCCACCTCATAGTGATTTCCCAAGCGTAGCGTAGATGTGGCACAAGGCCGAAAGTATGGGGCCCCCAGTGATGATCGAACTCACTACTCAGTTGTAATTGTGCTAGCAATACAAGCTTGCTAACTATTACACCGCCTCGAGGTGCCCAATCTCCACCTTATAAATAGTAGCTGATACTTCTGGAGGTTTAAAAAAATACTAAACTTTGGCTGGGATTTGTATTCTTTGAATATTAGCCCAATCCCAGGTGATTTCCCCCAGGCAGTACCTCTCTCTCGGGAGGTGGTGGTTTTATTGCCCAGTGCCTGAGGCATCGCCAAGAGATACGTGCCGAGGAGGCTCGGAAATTTTTGCCCCTGAAACCCACTTGAAACCGCAGCCTTGTGTCACATCCAGTTTCGACGTGCGCGCCCAGGTAGAAAAACACAAAATCATAATCATAAGACAAAACTACTGGAGAAATAGTAATAAATACTTTTAACTAAATATAGTATACAAAAAAACTATTCCCTACTATTCACAATTGTAGCATTCGGGAAAGCAATTATGTGTGAGTCTCTTTCACAAAGTAACAGATATTGGAGAACAATCTGTCTAAGTGAAATTTCCTCCTTGCAATTGGAATACGGTGGGGTGATGTCATCTCTGTGCACCTAGCATGGCGAGACGTACCTTTAAAAGTCTGAACAGTTGGAATTAACACGTGATTCTCTCGTGAAAATTGGAGATAGAAATAGTCTTGCCACGATACGTCTTTGAAAAAAAATGTCTGCAGGATCAAATGCATACCACATTCAGTTATGTGCCATGCGGGATAAACGCTTAGGCGATCATGTATCTTTCGACACATGACGAATCAGAAAGATTTCTTTTCTCCGAAGTAGGTTGCCATTTATTTTTGCGGTAGACCAGTTGCCATCCAAGGCTATAGAACCCGGTCTGTTCTGCTAGTTACCCATAACTGGAAGGAGAAGAAGAGGATCTATACGTTTCCCAACGGTATTAGCACGTAAGTGAATGTAATGGATTCGACTGGAATTTGAACTCGGCACTACCGATTACTTTAATCTGAGCCGCTATCCATTACACCACCGTACCTCCTCACAACATTAGGAGCATATAACTCTGTTAATTAAATAACTAAACAGTTTAATATTATACAGTGAGGTGATCCCAAATGAACTAGATGTCCCACCAGACTAGTTATTAGAAGAAAGCGAGAAGAAAGTACTAACTAGTAATTGTAAGAAGTCCGAATGAATGGTACTTGGCAAATGGACGGCTCGTCACGGGATCTAGAGATTGAAACAATCAAAATCAAGTTAAGAAAATAAACTACTTAAGACATTTTTTATATTTATACGTTCTTTTTACAGATACAAATATTTAAGTAAATGCTCTGTTTTTATAATAAACCGTATTTATAACATTTACCCGCCTGGATGTCCAAGAAATTTTCATTGAAAATATGCATCCTCCGACAGGTATCGAACCTGTATCCTATAAAGAACCGTCATATAGACTGACGTGCCTTAACCGATTGAGCCACAGAGGAGCGTTCGGTTAGCAGGGTCGATTTTACTGTTTTTAAACACAATTCTCCATGATTTTCTCTCATACATCTGCTCGATGCGTATCCAAATGTAAACAAATGGCGTCATACATTATGAAATGGACAAAGTCCAACAATTATTTAAGACATTTTTATGTCTATACGTTCTTTTTATAAATACAAATATTTAAGTAAATGCTCTGTTTATAATAAACAGTATTAACAACATTTACAGGCCTGAATGTTGTTAATACTGTTTATTATAAACAGAGCATTTACTTAAATATTTGTATCTATAAAAAGAACGTATAAACATAAAAAAATGTCTTAAATAATTGTCGGACTTTGTCCATTTCATGAAATTAACTATCTAAGAAGTGCCTAAACGACGGAAAATGTTTCACATAAATCTGAAGTCTCTTGGATAGCAGAAATGTCTTCCAATAGCTAGAGTAGGAATATATAGGAAATTTTCGTTAGAAACAGTGAAGATTGATGAATTGTTATGTAATAGCAATCATCCTATATGGCGGTGAATGCTGGATAATGTCCTCACAGATGAAAAGGGGACATAGAGAAACCTAGTTATATCTCTATAGAGGGATACTGAGAATAGCATGATCGGAACGTGTGAGCACGGAGCCAGTTTTAAGGGAACTAAGAGTGAAAAGGAAAATTATATTTAGAATGACAAAAGGGAGTGTTGGCATTTCTGGGGCATTGAAAGGACATGTTGAAAACAAGAGTGGGGGAAGAGAAATGTAAAGTAACCTATCTAATGAATTTGTGTAATTGGTTGATAGAAAAGCGATCAAGAGTGAACGTGAGAGAGCAAAAATTGAAAGGATAGGAATTTGTGGGGATCCCTTTTAAGCCCATTTCCTGAAGGGCCAGGTACAGAAAAGAAGTAATAACCACCGGAAATAGTCCTTCAGAAAGACAATCACGAAAAGTAAAATTCGTCGATCTCTAGTTGCCAGCACTCGATTTATTTCGATATAGGAAAAGGATAAGTAAAAAAGAAATGGATAGTGGATTAGTTAATGTTTGATCATTTCCAACATTGTTTTATCTGTATCTGTCTATATTTCTGAGATGAGGTATTATGTACATTATCATTTTCTGAGATGAGGTATTAAGTACATTATTTATATTATTCGGTCCTCAAGGACACATGGCACAGTGTATAAAGGCGTTAGTTAGATCCAGTGACAGGACCCAAAGAATGTGAGTTCAATAGCCGGTTAAGGCAGTAGAGAACTTTCAGAGGGGAATTAACAGGAGATAACTGATAACTGACATCCATTAAACATCGCACGTGGAACTAGAACAGTCTACCCCAATGAGCGAAATAAAGGGTTCAGTTCGACATTGCAACCACCTGAAGAAGGCCGGAGCGTACAACGGTCGAAACGTTATAATAAAGCGCTTGATGCTTGTAAAGCTTGGCAAGAGCACTCCTCGGAAATAATTCTTCTTCAGGTCGTGGGTAATCCTGACCCCAAAGCTGACCTCAAAGCTCCGTCTTTTGTAGCTTTTAGTAAGGCTTGATATTTTATATATGAACAGATTTTATTTCTGCTTCACATTTATTTCCTATTTTTTAACACGATTCCTGTTAAATGCATTAACGCATGCATCGCATTTCTTTAGTATTCATGTGTATAGCGATTCCTTTCATAATCTTTTATGTCTCTTTCTACGGTTTTGTTTGGTTTGTTTTATAGACAGACCGACGCCTCTGTGAGATATTTAATGCCGAAGTTATTATACATTGGAAATCATGTGCTGGAATATCATTCCCACGAAAAAAAAAGAATGTCTTTAGGGGCGGACTCACTGTTGCGCTCGAAAGTTTTACAAGTAATATAGGAAAATAATTCAGTTTAAATGTTTAATATTATAAGATGATATTTACATATACAATTTTACTTGGTTCGGGAGTTAATTTATTTTGGACTAGCTTAAAAGCCGCTATATCGGGCAGCATTTAAACTAGCTCCTACTGAGGGCTCTTGATTGGGCTATCGGCTTGTTCAGAAGTTTGAGAGTCCTTAAGTCTTTGCATATTTTCAGCATTGGAAATTCTTCTGGTTGTCGTTTTATTTGGGTTTTAATTTGCACGGTACATTCTTTTCGTTGCTGCAGCCTTGGCTCTTCTTATTGCTATCTAGGCCTCTGTTGGCACAGATTTCTTTTTTTCCGAGGCATAATGTTGGCGTATGAGATAGGCAACAATAAACTACAGAAGAACTCAAAATTGATCGCTGCATTTAGATATTGCATTAATATTTAAGCTTACCTTTTGAATGTTCAATGATAATTCTCCTGCTGCCACTTAATTTAAAGACTGTTTGATGTGCGTAGGTCCTTACTTTCCGTACAAACAATTATGTTTATTTGTTGGTTGGCTTTCGCTGGATTTCGCAGTTAATTTCGATTATTCTCAAATTTATTTCCAAGTTACAAAAATTGTTATCATACAAAACACTCGTCGCAGAAAGTCAAGTAAAAATCGCTGAAAACAATTGCAGTATTGAAAACCTTGGAATACAAAATTTCTGTAACATCAGTTACTTTATTTTATTTTTTAAGTGGTACCACCTCAAGCAAGGCGAGAAGCCACTAGCACGCAAGGCGTTACAGAGAGTTGGAGCGAGAGCAAAGAGGAGTGATAGAGGAAAGGATGAGGAGAAGGATAGGGCATAGATCAAGGCATCTGGAGACGTCGATTGACATTACATTTGAATAGTTGGAGATTATAGCTCTCAGGGAAATGGAAAAAGGGGAGGGAGTTCTACAGGCGAGAAGTGCGAGACATGAATCTATTGGAGTAGAAGAAACGGCTACATTTAACAGTTTCAACAGTGAAAGGGTGAGAGCGACATACCATCCTAGTTGAATGCTTAAATTCATGAGTTATTGAAAGATAGAAAGTTACGTACCTTTAACTGAAAAAGTATGGCAAAGACACGCATTGTCATTCGCATTTATTATATAGATGCATTGACTTTATTTAAAGTTCTTTGAAATTGTTTACTTCATAATATTGTGTTCAAATTAATTTTCGTCCTCCACAGTTCACTATAATATGTTTACCTGTCTATTGTTCTTGACATGCAATACGCATTGATTGTTCTTTATTTTTCAGTCGGTAGTTATTTGTAATTTGAGTATGACCTACACAGCATCTTTCATTTCATTTCTTTCTGTTTCCTGGTTCATACTCTTCTACGTTTTGTCTATTAGCGATAGTGTTCTTTGAGTAAATTGTTCAACATTCATTGTCTCTCAAGGAGGACCAAGATAACATAAAAGTTCAACAGTCGTTCTTTGCTTGTAACTAAATTGTCCAGATTTCTTAATAATTTCCTTAGCTTTTAGGAGACATCTTTTGCTATTTCAATGTACGTCCAGATTTTAGTGAAGCATTTTCTATCCTCTGTTAAAACGTTTACATTTGGGTACTTGATTGGGTTAGGTGTTTTCTAATTCATAGTTCTCTTTTTAGGCTGGTCCTCTTGCTGACAACCGTACGAGCGGGGACCCAAAATTAACCGGAATTGTGTATATAATTTTATTCATTTATTGTTGTATGTTTATATTATTATCACCTTCAAAATATCCTCCATTTGAAGCAATGCACCGGTCCAGACATGTTTGCCATTGTTCAAAGCAGTCCTGGAACTCTTGTGAAATTATGTTTTTTAATGACTCCGTCGTTTTCTTCTTAACCTCTTCCGCATCTGAAAAACGTTTTCCTTTGAGGACCTTCTTCATTCGGGGGAACGAAAAAATGTCGCAGGGACCGAGATCGGGTGAAATGGAGGGTGGGGAAGTGGGGGAGTCTTGCCATTCTGGGTCAGAAATTGTCTCACACTGAAAGCGGTGTGCACTGGTGCATTGTCGTGATGCAACTAGCACCCTCCACTTGGCCACAGGTAAGGGCGTTTTCGTCTCACCTTGTCTCGCAAACGCTCCAGGACTTCCAAGTAAAAAGCCTTATTAACGCTTTGACCAGGAGGAACAAATTCTTTGTGGGGAATTCCGTTCACATCAAAGAAAAAAATCAGCATTGTCTTGACATTGAACTTCACTTGACGCGCTTTTTGGGGCCGTGGTGACGTTGGATGCTTCCACTGACTTGATTGGTGCTTCGTTTCCGGGCTGTAGCCATAGCATCAACTTCAGGATCAACTTCCAACTGTTTTTTTCATGGTAAAAATAGACGAAAAGTTGTGAAGCACTTCAGAACAAATTTGAACCACAGAGCTGTACGTCTTCCAACGATGACACCAGTTAGCACACTAATGCCTGATGGTTGCCTCAAGTGGTATCTATCGGTGGAAGCCTGAACTACTATGGGCTTGTCACACAGAAAACGATTCCGGTTACTTTTGGGTCCCCCCTCGTATATACCTTCTTCTTACAGTTGATAGTCTTTTCTTCTCGTTTTCTTTTACTATCTTCTGTATGAATTCATGTAATTTCCTTTTTGTCTCGGCTATGGACTCTGCATCATTTTCATATCTAATGTTGTTATGACTGTCACCAATAATTAATCATGGCAGGGATTCTAATTATCTAAGGATGTCTTCACTGCAAATGCTGAATAAGTCCGGTGAGAAAACACGCCTGCACTGATTCTCTGCTGGATTTGTCTGTAGCGGAACAATTATTGGCAAATAGTGGAATCATCAGGTCGAGTTCAAATTATGTTTAATTTCGTTTTATTCACTTCAAATTAATGCCTTTAATCTTCAAGGAGATATGGGTAAAATAGCATAGTAAACTGGGCTTTCCCTTGTGTTACAGCCAGTTGATGAGAGGGAAAACTATTAAATACCAGCCTCTGTAACGCTTGTCTTGGACACACTCACTCCCATGACGATGGGACTTGGGAGCATGATCCTGAATAATCTACGCAAATCTCCATCGGCACATGCTGAAGTAAACTTAATTGGTCTTGGGTTTCCACAACATGCATTTTATCATTTAATCAACTTTTAATATTTTAATTACGTCCTCTAACATCATATGAGATAACTGTACTTTGATTTCATGACTTTTTTTAATAAGCAACGCGATTACGAGTAAATGCCCTCAAATTGAAGAAAACATATTACTATATTACTCCAAGACTTTCGGTCTGAAGAGATGAATATAAGAATATTCATGAAATAAAGTATAACTAATATTTATATTAAGGTGTTTTCTTGACTTATCATTATATTTCTCTGTAATTTACATTGAGCTCTCTTTGGATTAATCCTCCTTGGAATTATCTCTAGCAAATACAAATTACTATTATATATATATATATATATATATATATATATATATATATATATATATATATATATATATATATATATATATATATATATACGTATTATGAAATTGACAGAGTCAGACAATTATTTAAGACATTTTTTATGTTTATACGTTCTTTTTATAGATAAAAATATTTACGTAAATACTCTGTTTATAATAAATATGAATTTATTAAAATATTATTATAAATTATCTGTTTATAATAGATGTGAATGAATGAGAGAAAATCATGGAGAATTGTGTTTAAAAACAGTAAAATCGACCTTGCTAACCGAACGCTCCTCTGTGGCCCAATCGGTTACGACACGTCATGCTATAAGACGGTTCCGTATAGGATACAGGTTCGATTCCTGTCTGAGGACGCATATTTTCTATGAACATTTCTCGGACATTCAGGCCGGTAAATGTTGTTAATATTGTAAATTATAAACAGAGTATTTACTTAAATATTTGAATCTATAAAAAGAACGTATAAACATAAAAAATGTCATATATATGTATGTAAGTATGTATATATATATATATGAACAGCTTCGTATCTAAACGTAAACTTAATGTTAATATTCTAATAAATGTAATGGATTTATATTAATCTGGCAAACATTTTATTATTTTAAATATTATTTTCTCTGGGTACTCGTGTTTCCTTAGATGCTCCGTTTATTTACTGAACAGTATATTTTTGTCTACAGGCCTGAATGTTTCCATATGTTTCTCCTGCCAGAGAGGGTACATATTTCTTTAATAAGACGAAAAACAATATACTGTCAAATAAATAATCAGAGCGTCTATTCAATTACGAGTATCAACTAAAAATAACGTACAAATTGAATATATATATATATATATATATATATATATATATATATATATATATATATATATATATATAAATATATATAAATTTCTCAGAGTCAACTTATGGAAAAAGACAATATTTATAAATGTCAAAGACAGTAGTAAAACTGTAATATTCGCCGGCGTTTTTTTTCTTTTTCTTTCAGTTACTAAGGACATTTTGTTTTGTTATTATTAGTTACTTTCTTTTCATAAATTCATTTCGTCTTTGCCTCAAAATATCCACATTGGACGAAACGCGTCAGCTAATATTATAGTTTTCCTATTGTCTTTTACATTTATACACACAAACACACAGACACACACACACACACACACACACACACACATATATATATAAAGAAATATAGTTTTAAGTTGTGCAATATTTATGAGATAATTTGCTCAATATCAGAGATAGAGCGTATGTAATTATAAATATAAAAGTGAACATTGAAGTCAACACTCAGAGGCGACAGGCTGTTTCATGCTGGACACAATCGTCAGGCTGCCTCTGAGTGTTGACTTCAATGTTCACTTACATATATATATATATATATATATATATATATATATATATACAATCCGCTACTATAATTTCAAGCTTCAGATCATCCTGTATATTCAATTAGTGAAAATCACAAAGCTTTTATGTTCATTTTGGTATGTTTATTGTGGTTCTTTTATGAATCTCGGTGTAACTAAAAAGAATAAAGAACACTTTACTTATTGACTGATCCTAGTATCACGATTGACAAGGAAGGAGACTACGCCGTGTACTACATTTGGAAGCCTACGACTTGTGACGAACTGCTATCAGAGGAACAAGCATGTTTTAGAGTCGGACGAGGTACAATGCAATAAGTCTTCAATTGTAGGATCCTCCTAGAGAATCACCTGCAACATCGGATGAACGTGTTACACAAACCTAACCGAGATCAAGAAACCGTTTGATCGTGTGTGGTATGAAAGGTCTTTGGTAAAACCTAAGGCAATTCAGTGTGAATAACGAAATTATCAAAGTCATCCAGATCGCAGTTCTTCTGGGAAAACAAATGGGGGGATTCTTCCGGACAATTGTCGGCGTGAGACAGGGATGTGTACTTTCACCCACATTGTTCAACCTATTTCTAGCGTGAATCATGAAAGAAACTCTGAACAACCATAATCCTTCAATCTTTATCGGTGGTAGAACCATTTGTAAGCTACGTTTTGCAGACGACACTGACGTCATAGCAGCTAGTAAAAGTGAGCTCCAAGACTTGGTCAACAAACTTGTTGAAAGAGCAGCAACATACAGAGTAGAGATCAACTCCAAGAAATACGGAGTAATGTTGAATAACACAAACAGTAACACCTGTGTCAACATTACCATGAAAGGGAATTCACTAGAGTAAATGTCCACTTTTAAATAATTGGCAGCACTCGTGTCTATAGATGCTACCTGCAGCTCGAAAATCCACGCACAGATTCCTACAGCTATGGCAGTGATGGCTAAATTTGCAAGACTATGGAGGAGTAAAATCAGCTTATAATGAAGTACAGACTGTAAAGATCGCTGGTGGTCTCCGTTCTCCTATATGGATGTGAAACATGGATACTGTTGGCAGAAATAGAGAGTAAGATCCAAGTGTTTGAGAACGAATGCATAAGAAAACTACTTGACATCTTTTATTTATAACATAAAACCAATAAATTTGTGCAGAAACGGGTGGAAAAATTTTGTGGGCCACTGTCAAACGGAGAAAACTTACGTGGTTTGTTCACGTTACAAAGCACAACAGCCTGTGCAAGACCACCATGAATGGCACCGTTGAAGATGGACCTAGGAGAGGACGCCATCGCAAAAACTGGCTGGACAATGTCAAACAATGGACAAGTATGACTGTACCAGAATTGCTGATGGCTACCGTTGATAGACAGTTGTGGAGAAGATTCAATAATGCTTCTGCATTCGCCCCCACCCCTACAATTACAAAAGTCAAGAGGATGATGATGATTATGATACTGATTATGATGATGATGATTATGACGATGATGTTGATGACTTGCGATCATTTTGGTACGCTTTCGCAATTGAATTGTTATGTTGTAATTAAAAAGAGAGCAAGCTTTACTTTTCGAATGACCATTGTGCCAAGATTTAGAAGGGCTTTCTTGATTTCTATCATTAAAGAAGGATAGGGAGACCTTTTTTTCTGACTGAACCTCGTATTTACAGACAAATGTATATTAAACTTAAGTTTGTTACGCATTGGGTATCAATGTCCTGAAGAACTAACTTGCAAAACCTTCATCGTGGAGAAGCTGTCTTTTTATTCTGAAATGATTGACATCGTCCAGATGAAAGGTCTAAACCCACAAGAGAAACAAGACATTTCGAACTTGTTTTGCAATTTACCAATTTAAGTGTCAGTGTGAAGCTGAATACGTAAGTACAACCACTCAACTCAACTGAGAGAAAAGTGAATTGGCCATCATGTACCCCAGTGTGTATTAAAAGAAAAGTCAGTAGGAAAATTTGAATAAGTGTTCTATTACAACCAGGTCTGCAATCTTATAAAATCTAGTGATCATCATCCTTCCGTGGGCATATGGTCTCAGTTTTGGGCGGATCACATTCCAACCCATACTTAAAAGTCTTCGAGACAATTTATATAAAACCAAGACAAACATTCTCATGCTAACAAAAGGTTTGGTTATTAGGTCTGCATATCAATATAATCGTATTTATTTTCTTTCCTCTCGTTTCCAGTTGTTACTAGTTGTGCATAAAATATTAATTTCCTCGATCGAATTCTGACAGAGGTAGAGCCATAACCGTTTAATTTATTCTATAATATTTTTTCGTTTTTCTTTGCGTGATGCCAAGTATTGTAGGTGTAGTCTTCCTCGTGTCCCTCTTAATAATATCTGTTTTTATTGCATTAAAGTTAGTACCGCTAATAAGAGCCGAGTTCGAATTCCAGTCGGGTTCTTTACATCAACTTACGCGCAAATGCCTTTGGAAAAGCTATGGTTCCATCGCTTTCCACCCAGTTATGGGTTAACTAGCAGGACAAACTGGGTCCCATAGAAAGAAGCAGCAACTTACTGCTGGAAAACCTTCTGCCTCGTCAGTCATAAATCGAAAGACACATGATCGCTCAAGCCCATATCACGTATGGCACATAAATGAATGACTGACTTGTAATAAGATCTTTAAATAAAATGATATTTTATTCTGTTGTTATTATTAATTTAATTCTCTTTCTAAGACCTATGGTTACAAATCGGTTTGTGCAGGTGAAGTCTGAGGGTCTTGGCAAAGAACACCTTCCTTTGAACTTTATGGACTGGCGCTACAGAATCATCAACAAATTACAGTACAGCATAACGTATAATAACAATAATAGACGACTACCAAAAGCAGCAACAACTAACATGGATAGCACATGTATCTGGGAAGAGAAAATAATGACCTAATAAGATGTTGATATTATACATTAGTTAAAACAAAAGGCTGTGAAGAAGACCCGCATCAGTGCTCGAAAACACCATAACAGCTACTGGACTTGAGAAACCTGTTTTCTTGAAAAAAAAAACTTTTAAGAAAACTTTTTTCTAAATTTGAACTGAAAACAGTACCGGCTGCTAGGTCAATGAATGTCAAATGTTTCCTTATAGGGAAACAGAAAATATTACCATTAGTGTTACGCATGATCAGAAAAGAATATGTCAATATGAGGTCTCATGTAGAAAATTTAAATCATTTCTTTGTTTTGATACATATACAAAATGCGAAGTTATTCCCATAGCAAATAAAAGCGATATATGCATATATATATATATATATATATATATATATATATATATATATATATATATATATATATACAGTCGTTCTCCTCTGCCCAATCGCATCTTTCGGGACTTATCAGTTCAGGAGAAGAGACACATATAAAATGCAAGTTATATTTATTATTGAGTTGATTCTTCAGAGTCGCAAAAGTCGTCATCGAAGAATGGGAGATTTTATGATGGAAGCGTCTCTTTCCATTTTTACATGCATGACCCGAGGCTTGTCTCTATGCAAATCGCAGAAGAGGTCTTGATTTTGAATGAAATAAAGTTATTTACCTTGTGGCCATCTTATAACAGAACAATGATATTGTCCGAACTCTTTGACATATGAAAGAAGGACAATTGACTAGTCATAGCTTGACAGCATGGTTCCCAACTAAAGGTGCAACGCGACCGCTGACGAATATTACATAAAACCGCCTGGATCTTTAATAAAACAGTCACTGCGTGATCACAGCATACACATCGCGTAAACTCATGCAGGCCTTGTATATATTCGTCAATAAAATCAATCTAGCTACTTGTACAGCTTTTTCGTTATTCGATACGAACATTCGACTTAATAAAAATGCGTTTATATCTATGCCACTTTTTGTTAGTTTTGTATACAGCTTTCCCCTTTGTACTAAAGAGCTGTGTATTCCCGACCCCTGCATCTACTGAGCTCGAATCAATTTTCACTGCTGACCGAAAATTTATATTATTATTTTACTTATTGTTTTGCGAGGCATTTACACTTTTCCACGTTGGATCTAAATATCTGCTAGTTTTGTACCCTTTCTATACAGGAACCGGTTACACTCTGTTATTGAGGTTACCTTGTATTCATTTATATATTGCTACTTATATCCATTACGCCTTTCTACCTATGATCAAGCTGTAGTATCTGCTAGTTTTGTACCCTTTCTATACAGGAACCGGTTACACTCTGTTATTGAGGTTACATTGTATTCATTTATATATTGCTACTTATATCCATTACGACTTTCTACCTATGATCAAGCTGTAGTATCTGCTAGTTTTGTACCCTTTCTATACAGGAACCGGTTACACTCTGTTATTGAGGTTACATTGTATTCATTTATATATTGCTACTTATATCCATTACGCCTTTCTACCTATGATCAAGCTGTAGTATCTGCTAGTTTTGTACCCTTTCTATACAGTAACCGGTTACACTCTGTTATTGAGGTTACATTGTATTCATTTATATATTGCTACTTATATCCATTACGCCTTTCTACCTATGATCAAGCTGTAGTATCTGCTAGTTTTGTACCCTTTCTATACAGTAACCGGTTACACTCTGTTATTGAGGTTACATTGTATTCATTTATATATTGCTACTTATATCCATTACGCCTTTCTACCTATGATCAAGCTGTAGTATCTGCTAGTTTTGTACCCTTTCTATACAGGAACCGGTTACACTCTGTTATTGAGGTTACATTGTATTCATTTATATATTGCTACTTATATCCATTACGCCTTTCTACCTATGATCAAGCTGTAGTATCTGCTAGTTTTGTACCCTTTCTATACAGTAACCGGTTACACTCTGTTATTGAGGTTACATTGTATTCATTTATATATTGCTACTTATATCCATTACGCCTTTCTACCTATGATCAAGCTGTAGTATCTGCTAGTTTTGTACCCTTTCTATACAGGAACCGGTTACACTCTGTTATTGAGGTTACATTGTATTCATTTATATATTGCTACTTATATCCATTACGCCTTTCTACCTATGATCAAGCTGTAGTATCTGCTAGTTTTGTACCCTTTCTATACAGGAACCGGTTACACTCTGTTATTGAGGTTACATTGTATTCATTTATATATTGCTACTTATATCCATTACGCCTTTCTACCTATGATCAAGCTGTAGTATCTGCTAGTTTTGTACCCTTTCTATACAGTAACCGGTTACACTCTGTTATTGAGGTTACATTGTATTCATTTATATATTGCTACTTATATCCATTACGCCTTTCTACCTATGATCAAGCTGTAGTATCTGCTAGTTTTGTACCCTTTCTATACAGGAACCGGTTACACTCTGTTATTGAGGTTACATTGTATTCATTTATATATTGCTACTTATATCCATTACGCCTTTCTACCTATGATCAAGCTGTAGTATCTGCTAGTTTTGTACCCTTTCTATACAGGAACCGGTTACACTCTGTTATTGAGGTTACATTGTATTCATTTATATATTGCTACTTATATCCATTACGCCTTTCTACCTATGATCAAGCTGTAGTATCTGCTAGTTTTGTACCCTTTCTATACAGGAACCGGTTACACTCTGTTATTGAGGTTACATTGTATTCATTTATATATTGCTACTTATATCCATTACGCCTTTCTACCTATGATCAAGCTGTAGTATCTGCTAGTTTTGTACCCTTTCTATACAGGAACCGGCTACACTCTGTTATTGAGGTTACCTTGTATTCATTTATATATTGCTACTTATATCCATTACGCCTTTCTACCTATGATCAAGCTGTAGTATCTGCTAGTTTTGTACCCTTTCTATACAGGAACCGGCTACACTCTGTTATTGAGGTTACCTTGTATTCATTTATATATTGCTACTTATATCCATTACGCCTTTCTACCTATGATCAAGCTGTAGTATCTGCTAGTTTTGTACCCTTTCTATACAGGAACCGGCTACACTCTGTTATTGAGGTTACCTTGTATTCATTTATATATTGCTACTTATATCCATTACGCCTTTCTACCTATGATCAAGCTGTAGTATCTGCTAGTTTTGTACCCTTTCTATACAGGAACCGGTTACACTCTGTTATTGAGGTTACATTGTATTCATTTATATATTGCTACTTATATCCATTACGCCTTTCTACCTATGATCAAGCTGTAGTATCTGCTAGTTTTGTACCCTTTCTATACAGGAACCGGTTACACTCTGTTATTGAGGTTACATTGTATTCATTTATATATTGCTACTTATATCCATTACGCCTTTCTACCTATGATCAAGCTGTAGTATCTGCTAGTTTTGTACCCTTTCTATACAGGAACCGGCTACACTCTGTTATTGAGGTTACCTTG
>OZ038494.1:77301121-77383621 GCA_964036315.1 Acanthosepion esculentum | reverse complement strand
TGTTGATTTTCATTCGATTTTATTTTTTAAATGTATTATTTGCTCAACCAGCGGGCACATTTGTTCTGTCAATAGCGTAGCTTTGTTTGATTTTTAAACATTAGCATTCTATATGTTTACATTTGTGCATGAACCTTTATTGCCATTTGAAAATATTAGTTGAGGCTATAAAATAATTAACAAGAACTGTTAATTATTTTATGGCTTCAACTAATGTTTTCAAATGGCAATAACAGTTCAAGCACAAATGCAACCATATGGAATGCTAATGTTTGCTATCTGCTTTCTTGTTTAGTAAAAAAAAAAAGTCAAATTACGTTTCCTTCAATTATATTATTCGCCATTATCTGCAATGAGTTGTTGCCATTTTTCAGGCATTTATTCGTTACCTCTTGAATAGAATTCCGCAGGTTTCTGATGTGAAAAACATTCTTTTCAATCTGTTTTCATTGGAGAAAAAAATTCGCCAATGCGGATTACAAAGCTAATAATCCTCTGACGCAGGATCAGGTGGATATGGTGGACGAGACAAAACACACCAACTGATATTTTTGCTGTATGCGTCCTTGTCTTGTCTCTGGTTTCCCTCTAATCCTCTGTGTACGTTGCCATTGCTGTGTAACAATTACGTTTACTAGTATAGTTCAAAATTTAGATAGGAATTCACTTGTTATTCAGTCTAATCTACCTCACCTGCGACTTACCGTCTCTGATTAAAATATATCCATTTTCCACAAATCTCAACAGTTGGTCGTATCAGATTTACTTTACATTTCCCCAAGGGTGAATAAAGTTTCTTGTTAAATTTATCGCTGCCCTAAGTGAGTCGCATTTACTCCGCGGGACCAACGAGCAAGATGAGATTTCGAGTCCTCAATTTTGTTTATAATTCTTGCTTGTTTGACTTGATAATGCCACAAAGCCGCAAGAGGTCATTGGGCTGCATGTTAATGAAAAAACTTTAGTGAGGACAAAGGACAATAAAAGAACAGGTTTCAATAAGTCAAAGGTGACGATTGGCGTTTAATTTAAATTTTCTGAGAATGCAGATGGCAACGCAACAAGAAACCGGAAGAGAGTTCCACAGGCAAGAAGTGCGAGACAATAAACTATTAGAATTGAACTTAAGGTTGCATCTATCTATTTCAACATTAATACCATGAGACCCAGTTGCCAATCTAGTACAACGTTTAAATTCATGCGGTCGATGTACTAAGTAGGTGAGGTCATTAGAACAACTAACACGAGAGTATACATTGAAAAGACAGAGGGAAGCCACGTTAGAGCGTTTGAAAAGTGATTGAAGACGAAATTCCACGCTAGAACCGATAATATCACAGACCCTTCTTGGGATTTTCTCGATAACTTAGATATATATAGACGCAGTAACGGACCAGATATGGCAGCAATATTCCAGGCACGGATGTATGATAGATTTATAAATGTGCAGGATGGATTCTGACGAGAAAAATGTTTTGGCACGACGCAGTGAATCAACTTTTTTAGCAGATGACCTGGAAAGTGATTTAATATAATCGCTTCACTTCATATCTTTACCTTACGAAAATATTAGATTGCATGTCTAATATGAAAATAAAGACGGTAAAAACTCTTTTAGTCATCTGCTGAGTTCATCCAAAAAATATATGTTTGAACAAAGATCAAATCACGAAAGAATATAGATATTGTAAAGATACTGAAAATCTAAATATTTTTCTTTTTTGTAAACTAAGAATAACTTTCCTTGAAAATGCCGAACAATTGTCGAAAGCACTCGGGGCATTACACACAATTTCGACAAGTTCCTTTACAAAATTTAACCCGAACTTTATTGCTATTCACGTTAGGTCATATGGAACAGAAAGTTTGGACGGAGAAACAAAAGCGCAACTCAATAAAAGAGTGACCTCGAAAAGCTAAACGAAATATTAGGAAAAAAAAGGAGTTTCCTTTTCAAATGTTGTTATTTTTATTCCCCACATCCACAGACAAATTCTATATATGGGAACTAGTTAGGACTTCATAGAGTCGTTGACGAGTTATGGTGGCCGTAGTAAGAATAGTAAGTAAAGATTATTTTGTTTCGTGTAAGGAATAATCTGGTATTTGTTTGGGTCAGAAATTATGTCCCGCTAAGTTTAAGATAAGATAAATTAAATCCAGCTTTAGACTATCTCCACATTTTAGCTTTGTGCCACATTTTTTTATTATCAAAATAAATATCATTTTCCACTTTTCTATCTAGACTTTATTAATTTAAGCGCTGTACGAGGTTGGGAGAAAGATCTACACATTTTAAAGTTGAAATGGCTAGATTCGAACCGTAAGTTCTGTGTTAATAGTTTCTTCTCTCGCACGTCTTTCATAATAAACACTATTCCACCTTCTAGATTTCCAGTCAAATTTGACCTTCAAAAATGTAAATGCAATGTCATCTTCTCTCTTAATTACTGTATTTTAAAAAAAATGTTTTCGCTCCTTAATAATGTCTACTGTAATATTGTCTCACACTCAGTACCTCCTTTTGATTTAGTGGCTTTATTGTCTTCGTAAGGGTGAAATGATTAAAAAAAACGTCTTCGTGACACACGTATTTACATAGATATTCGCATTCTAATTTACGTTGCCAGCTTTTAAATTAAGCAGAAGATACGTTGCCTAGCGAACGTTGAGGTAAATTCGACCCCAAACCCGGTCTTTTGATTTGAAAGAGTCAGGCCACGTGGTATACAAAATTTAGTCCAGCAAATATCAGTAAACACATTCTTATTCTGTGATTTGTTCGGACAAGTTTTTTAACTCAAGGATTGGGACATTTTGGCGACGGAGAATTTGGTGCGAGCAGATTTGACGCTGCCTTGCTCATAACAGTGAAAGTCATTTGTCTGAAAATTGACTTCACTAAAACCATTAAAACGAATCGTTATTTTTTTAAAAATAATTTCACTCGAAGAAAGGTAATAAAGCCATTAAGACGTAAGGGGGGTTACTGAGTCTGTGAAAATATGAGAAAAGACATTATTAAGAAGAAAGAACAATAAATAACAAGAATTAAGTAAACAGAAAATAACTATTGGCATTTGATTTGACTGGAGAACAGGAAACGGGAAGAGAGTTCTACAAACTCGAATTGTGAGAGAAGAAACGTAAAAAATTAAGGGGAGATAAGCGTTATATCAAAACTTACTCGTTATTATGATGGCTGCTTATTTACTTTATGAAAGATTAACAATAATTGTGTTGGCTTAAGAGGATTATTTCATTTTTGAAATCAGTTAAAACCAGGAAATTGTCTTTCTTCAGGCAACAAGAACAAAATAAATAAAAAACGATTAAAATATATTAAATAGTCTAATAGGATTTAATACGCAAGAAATTAAAAATATTCCATTTATTTACGCATGTATTTAGATAGGACAAATGTTTAAATAGGTTTGGTTTTGACATATTTTAAATATCTCCAGAACCGTAGTTCCCAGGGTGGGGCGTAGGCCTTATGGGGAGGGGTTATTTTCAAGGGGTCACTTCAAGAATGAGTTATTGACAGTGATTTATTTTCTAATGCGCCTTTGTGAGTATATGTGTGTGCGTGTTAATATATACGGTGCAGATAAGTATGCATACATAAAAATATTTGTCTTTATGCATGTACGTCTGCAGTTACGTATGGGCTGAGTATGTATATAAGTATAAAAAATTAGGAGATCAACCGTTTCCGCTTCCTTGGTTGCAACTATTTTTTATGTATATTGAGAACTTTTTAATACTACTGTTTCCTGGTCTAATTCAACAGGATGCGAGGGATAGATTGTCGCCATTTTATATTTTAATTTCGCACAGGCGCGTTATCTGTTTCTAAGTATGTCCACTGCACAGTATAGTAGTGTCAGTTCGGCACCGTCTGCGAGAGAAAAAGCACCAAGACGCAATTCGCTCCACCATAAATTTGGAAACGTCATACTGTACTTCTTAGTATTCGCACCGGGATCTTCAATACGAACATTTCAGAGTGTTTGGTTGTCAATCTGATGACAGTTCAGAGGATTCGAAAAGAGTTGGATGAGTCTAATTGTGATTACGAAGATACATCAGCTCGGAAAATTAACTCAGCGCGTTCTGATAAGAAAAGAACACCTGAATTTGTTGGTGAGTGTGTAAGATTCAACACTGAGGCCTATACTATGTTTATTGAGGAGGTAGTGCTGCCCTGGGTCAAGTATGTGGTTTATTTTTAAATAATAATAAATATATATCACAGGTCGGAAGTATCGAGATTTTATACATGCTCAGGTGAGACATTGCCCCCCCCCCAAAAAAAAGAAAAAATGTTGGTCTAAATATACGAAGAGGGAGAAAAATACCCCCTTACCTGCAGCGTATCTATCTATGGCTAGATTTCCTCTTAATTTTAATTGACAGTATGCTCAAAGTGCTCTTTCATTTCAGGTTATATATATATATAATTACATTTAAAAATTATTTTAAATCTCAAAGGATTTAGTCCTAAGAGAGAGGGAGAGGGAGAGAGAGAGATTGAGAGAGAGAGAGAGAGATAGCTGAAACAAGATACAATAATTAAAAATAATTTTATTGGTTTTATCATTTAACAAAAGACAGAAAGTTGTGTATAACATCACCCACGACATACAAAATCATTATTTAGTGACTAAATTCAACTTCCTTAAATATTATTGATTTAAAACATCTAATTCACATGGATATATGTGATACCATAAGTAGCAAGCTTGTAAACCGATGGTGTTCATACTAGGTGACCCACTTGTGCCAGGTTAGTCTGGCACAAGGACATTTTTCGGCGCTGATAGCAAACTTATCTCCCAGACAATTCAATGGTGCACTGCATTTGATCCTTGCTGAATGAACTAATACACTAGCCTTGTACTAAACTCAGATTAGTAATTATCTACTCTGCATCTCTTAAATATAGGAACAAGTGGTCTAATCATTAACCTGTGAAGTGAATGTAATGAGCCCAACTGGAATTAGAACTCAACTCTAATTTGTCATTTTGAGCTAGCATCCATTACACCAGTCAAACATCCTAAAATTATGTAAATTTACATATCTATTTTTTTTTAACAACCACTTTCCAATACTTTTTCTATTATAGTGAAAGAGATTGTTCATATTAGATGACCCACTTGTACCAGCTTAGTCTGGCACAAGGACATTTTTTGACACTGACAGCAAACTTATTTCCCAATTTCTAATGACTGTTTCAGTATGTGTGTGTGTCCGCGCGAGTTGATACATATGGTGTATAAACAGTATGCCGACATAAAATATTTCTCTGTATGTATGTACAGGTGCAACTATAAAGTAACAATATTTTTATAAATACTGAAAAAATCTAAAACTGAATGATAATACATTTGCATATGTTCCGTCTCGGGTTCTTAAGGAAAATTAAGTTAACTTGAATAGTTGTCCACTTATTTGGGGCATGGCTTAAAAAAGGTTGGGAACTACTGCTCTAGTCAGTCAGTTATGAGCCATGCATAGTACGCGCTTAGGCGATCATGTATTTTTCGATACATGACTGACGAGAACCGGAGTTTCAACGTGATATGGCCATAAGCCCAGAGGTGGCGAAATGCAAGTGACAGACGCTGAAATCTGAGACACAGCAAATCGAAAGCGCATTTGAATTACGCATGTTGGCTTCCAGACACGAAGCGAAGTCTACAAAGATAAGAAAATGTCGTTAGAAACAGAAGAATAGAAATTTTCGGTAATATGTCATCTCATAGATAAAGAAGAGTTTTAAAGCCTCAAAGATGTAGTTCTACCGACGAATGTTAACAATGTGTGGACACCATGTGAATATCGAGTGAGGTTTAAAAAAATAGGTACACGAGGTAACGCTTATGTTGAACTAGCAGGATAACCCGTCTTTATCCGGGTCTTTCATTACTTGGAATTGTTACCGTTCAATTGGAGCAGTTTAAGTTTAAAGGGAAAAGAAATTGCAAAATAGAAATTGCCCCTCGCAATACATACGGAAGACAAGAAAAGTAAAGTAGAAACAGGGAGTAAGCTTAATTAAAGATTTTGTAAATAGGGACGGCAGAACAGGGACAAAGAGATCAAAGGTTACTAAGAGCAACACAAAATGGGAAATTGTAGAGTCATGAATATCTTAGTCCTGAAGAGTCATTGAACATAAAAATGAATATATAACAACGAGCAAAGATAACTAAATCTTAATTATTAAGGATGTCTTTCTTCTTCGACTGTGAAGGTCCTTTTTCGCACCTAGGCCCTCACCAGATCATGAGAGGGATGTGCTATTATCCTATTGCACAGTCGCAATGAGTTTTGGCAAGAGGATGTGATCATATCTCTTTCGCGTAAGTTAATGTAAAGAACTTGGTTGGAACTTGAGCCCGGTTTTCCGATTTCTCATTCGTTATCAATTACACCACCCGCACATCCAGGCCTACATGGTATTCCCTTCAAAATGATCTCCACTGAGGTTCATCTTCAGTTTGGGGAACAACCAAAAGTCATAGGTAGCAATGTCTGGAGTGTAGGCAGGTGAGGAATAATTTCGATGCCTATCTCTGTCAACACAAAACTTTGTTGCATTGCTAGCCTTCAGAATGTTTTCACATCTCGACTACATTCTGCAAACTAGTCAGCTGTGACAAGCAGTGTTAAGCCTCCATCAATTTGCAACAACAAAATTCGGAAGGTCAGCTTATTAGATGTACTCTAATGATATATTAAAATTGCAATAATCTAGAATAGTTATGACTATCTCTTCTGGAGAATTTTCTCCAAATTTCTGAAATGTCGTTATTTTGCACAGTCGGCAAATCAAAAAGTATTGAATAGAAATTTAAATATTTTACAACAGTGGAGTAATGGATAGCGGCTCGGATTGAATAATCGGAGAGACGAGTTTGAATTCCAGAAGAAGCCATTACATTCCTTTACGTGCTAATACCATTGGGAAAGGTATTAATCCTCTTCTCCCCCCAGCTATGGGTAAATAGCAGGACAGACCGGGTTCTATACTCTTGGATGGCAACTCGTCTACCGCAGAAAGAAATGGAATCCTACGACGGGAAAATAATCTACCCTGTCGCGTGGCACATAACTGACTGACAAGTCTATCGATCAATTAAAATCTATATAAATATTCTAAGTATTGTCTGCGACTGACAGACAAGTATCTCCGTGGGGATTTACCATAACATCAACAGAGTTGTTCTGGTACTGTTTACGTGTGACATCATAGGAGATTCGGGTGGAATACGGTGTAATAGTTAGCAAGCTTGCCTCACTAGAACCATTGAAACTGAGTAGTGAGTTCGATCCTAATTAGGTGCTCTATAGATTCGGCCTTATGCTTTACCTGGACGGTGCTTAGAAAATCACTGTAGTAGATTCGGTTACGCGTATATGAGGAGACAAAAGATACTACTCTATTGCCGCAGTTTTCATCTGACTCCGAATATTTAGATCTCTACCATTGACCAGTATGAAGAAAGTTTTAAATTATTCGGACTATTGTTCTCACCTTTATCGCCATATTTATTATTTATTATTTCGGCGGTTGTACGCTCCGGCCTTCTTCAGATGGTTGGAATGTCGAACTGAACCCTTTATTTCGCTCACTGGGGTAGACTCTTCTAGTTCCACGTGCCATGTCTAATGGATGTCAGTTATCAGTTATCTCCTGTTAATTCAACTCTACAAGTTCTCCACCGCCTTAACGAGGTATTGACCTCACACTCTTTGGGTCCTGTCACTGGATCTAACTAACGCCTTTATCCACTGTGCCATGTGTGTGTGTGGATAAAGGCGATATTTAGATCCAGTGACAGGACCCAAAGAGTGTGAGTTCAATATCCGGTTAAGGCAGTGGAGAACTTGGAGAGGGGAATTAATAGGAGATAACTGATAACTGACATCCATTAAACATTGCACGTGGAACTAGAACAGCCTACCCCGGTGAGCGAAATAAAGGGTTCAGTTCGACATTCCAACCACGTGAAGAGAGCCGGAGCGTACAACGGCCGAAACGTTGTAATAAATATGGCGAGAAAGATGAGAACAATAGTCCGAATAATGTAAATAGTGTACATGATACCTTCTCTCAGGAATATAGACAGATACTGAGGAACGTTTTGCATGACACCCTTGCAGTTCACTGCGAAATCTGGTCCATTACCGGATACAGCGTCTTTCTGCCGATGTCTTCATTCTAACCCCGATAGGGGAGCCTTCCTGGTGCTATACTTTACCGAAGAGCAACGTGAGATATGGTCGTTAAGGTTTGGAATTCCAGGCTGTCCGTCCCCTATTTTGGTGGCTAACAACGGCTGGAGAGTACAGTTTTAACTGTTTTATTTTATCCATAGCTGTGAGGAGGGAGTATTGATGAATTCATATTTTGCCACGATAACTTGTACGTAGAAGAATGTCTCACATCAAAAAAGAAAACGAACTTATGTTCCAACCCAATCAGTTCGAATTTGTTCCCTACTAGGGAATATGACTGAGAGGGAAATACTCTAAAACTTGTTGACGATGTTAGTTTAATAAGGGAATAAGAAAAGGTTAAATAAACATCGGATTAATAAAGGGTGTTCTAATAAGTTAGACAGATTTTAAATGTGAATTAAGTTTAAGCGTCTAATGATTTTTTTTTCTTTTTCTTTCACATTTAACAGCTTAAGTCCAGGACGCATCATCTCTCGAAACAGCGAAGCCAATAGGCGAAAATCATTCTGCGACTTGACGCCTTTAGATTACTTCCTTTGCGGTCATCTCAAAAGTATCGTCTATGCCAACAAGCCTACAACAATTCAACAGCTGAAGGATGAGATAATAAAGCATATTGGTGAGATCGAGGAGCAACTATGCAGAGACGTCATCAAAAATTTTGACCATCGAGTGGAGGTGTGCCGCCGAAGCCTTGGCGGAAACTTGGGCGATATTATTTTTCACACATAATTGCCATGACTTAAAAAAAAAAACATGATCCAATAGAGAAATAAATAAATTTTCACCAATAACACTGATTTATTTAGTGCTGACTTTGATCCGTCTTAATGAAACACCTTTATATTTCATAATCTCCTGTATCCAATATCTTCAGGTGTCGAAGAGCAGTATGACATCAGCTGACGTAATCACCTGTATTTCCTTTGAATTATCACGAGTGGAAATTGCACACACTGTCAGCGTCAGCCATCTCAATCTGCCTTGATCTAGACATAGCATATCCTCAAGAAATATCAAAATGCGGCGGTTGGATGCTAAGTGGCTACACGTATCAAGCCATGTTCTTCGTCGTCCACAACGAAGTACTGGGTATGATAATCAACTACATCCACCAGTAAGACCTCGGAGGCTTCCAGCAGTGTGAAACCCCCTCTGAATTGATGTTTTCCCAGTTTCACCCTTAGCTGGGGTGGTAGCACTTATTAGGGTCTCAGCTATGAGAAAATGTTTTTTACCTTGAACTGGGGTCAAATCACTGAAATTATAAAAATACATTTTTCTAGTAAAAATACCAGTAATACATTTTCATAGTAAAAAATTGCCAGCAATGCAAAAAACAAAACAACAACAACAAAAAAAAAAAAACAATATTACCAGCAATATTTTTTTGTAAAAGAAATTAGTAATGCTCCCAAGAAGATTAAATTCCAGCATTAAATGACCCATGAGGAGTTGATATGCCGCTAAGCAAAGATTTGAAAAGCAAAATGATCAGTTGTTATATAGGAATAAAGTGTTGCTGCCGACACTTGAGTTTGAACATAGATCGCCAGGGTGTAAACAAAGGCGATCCCATAATTGAATGAAGTAGACCACGTGACCATAGAGGAAACGCAAATATGGGGCGTAGCGTGTGTCTAATTGATCTGTGTTTCTATTCTATTCTCTGTTCTAAACGGACCGCTATTTTCTACTCCATTCACTTTAAGGTGATTACTATTCGAGCAAGTATTATCGAGCAAGTACTATTAGTGCGAGTGTTATTTTAAGGCGTCTGACACCAGAATTGTTCAACGGCGTTACTGTAGTTGTATCTGCGATTACAAAGTCTCTACTACAACGAGAATTACGAAAGTGACAACGAGCATTCGTTGGCATCACAAAAGTGGCAACGAGTGTTCGTTGATATCACAAAGCCATTAACGCATTTTATCTGTATTTGTAGGCATACAATTGATTTCAAAATATATATAGTTGAAAACATAAAATTGTGTTCAAATTTAGATTTCGGCATTAAATGAACCATAGGGGTTGATATGCCTCTAAACAAAAACAGACAACGACCAAAATCGTCCACAAGGATTGCTAGTTGCTTATTAGGTTTACTGCTTTAGAATCACTTGTCTATGACTGAGACTTATTTCGCAATAAAGTTAAAAAGTTCCTATTCAGCTTTGCTTTTTTTTACCCATAGCTGCGAATGAAGGTGTAGTCTTGTGCCTTTTCCAAGATTATTAGCTCGAGTTAAGCGTAAACTCAGACTCGCCAATGCAATTTTCCGTGCCGTTGACCGTTATGCACCTTTCACATTCGTGATATGCAGGCAGAAGCATACCGTGGTTACCATGCCGTTTCTAGCTGAACTGGCTCCTTACCGACAACAACCGATAAGAGATTTGCATTAATTACTTCTTTTCTTAAAAAGAAGGAGCAAAAACGCTAATATTCAACTCGAACTGATTTCGTTATTTACTTAAAATAACATCTGATAGTTTCTTTTACCTAATGAGTTGAACGGAAAAAAGTGCAAAGGATTATAAAGAATAATTCTCGATAAGTTTAGATTAGTGAATGACGAGAGAAGTACGGAGTTTTGGAAGATTGGAGTGAAGATTGCTGTCACCTCTATTCGAAAATGTATTTTACTTAAGCACACTTTTTTTCTAGGAGAGTGGAAGCTCATAATTCTGAAAAAGGAATGAAACTAATTTTTCTTATCAGTGCGCAGTCGGTAATTGTACAATATAGGCGCAAAATTGCAAGTCATCCTTTGAATTATACTGAATGACCTAAAAATTGAAGTTTGCTAGCCTTTTTCAGAAGTAATGTATTAGGTCATTACGCGAAGGAGAGAGAGAGAGGGGGAGGGGGAGAGGAAGATAGTGAGAGAGAGAAAGAGAGGGGGAGGGGGAAGATAGTGAGAAAGTGAGGCGGAGGGGTGAGAGAGATGGGGAAAGAGAGTGTTTCTCTTTCTGAAGGTTTTTTATTTGTATATATACTGAATAATAATAATAATAATAATAATAATAATAATAAAATTAATCCATTACTTCTTAAATCGGTATCACCCCTTTGCAAGGCAGTAAAGCCACTAAGAAACGTGAGGTTTCTGGGTATGGGAGAATTAGAAAAAGAAGCATTTCTAATTAGTAGAAACAAAATGAGTAATCAGGAGGACATTAGATAGCCACTGACATTGCATTTAAATATTTGTCGAGTAAAGTTGGCAGGAAAGCATAGAGCGAGAGAAGAGAAACCGCTAGCATAGAAGTTATAGTTACATCTAGCCAGCTCAACTCTAAATTGATGAAATCTCGACGCCAGTCTAGTACTGCGCTGAAATTCAAAAAGTCTAGGTACAATAGCGAAGAGCTCATCCAAACAATTACCATGACAGTATTTTTAGAAACGATACTGGGAGGCAAACTTACGGCGGTGGAAAAATGACTGTAGCCGAGCCGCCATATTAGGACCGATAATATTACTGTTTCCTCTTTGGATTTTTTCAAGGGGCCCAAAGTATATAGCAGGTGCATCGTACCATATGTGTCAGCAATATTCTATGCATTGGGCGAACGGTAGACTTATAGATATGTATGATATATTCTAAAGAGAAAAATTGTCTTTTAACTTTCTTAGCAACTGACCTAGCAATGATTTCAAAAAGAGAGTCACTTTCTTGGAGGTTAAGATGCTGATGGAAGGCAGAAAGTGGTTTCTCATATGATTAATAGAAAAAAGTTTAGTTTTAGAGGCGTTAAAATTAACACGCCATATTTTGTTCCAGTTAACTGTCTGGACATCGTTTTTGCCATCGGCTACAATTTTGACTTTATAGAATTAGTCAGACTTACTCTCGGAACATGAGTAAATGGTTGTGTCCTCAGCGTAGATACCAACTTGAGAGCTGGTATCCTGCATAAAGATTCCCTAAAAGTTGACCTCTTTTTGGCCACTATACCATGCTGGCTAATGGTAAATTTAGGATTGGCGGATTTAAAATTTTAGATAGACCCTTCTCTAAATAGTTGAATGTTATTCTTTAATGGGTTAAAGAGTTTCGGCATTCTTGCTAAGTTAAGTAAAACCAAAGAAGGCATGAAACTTATTATTAAATCCAGAGGGTGGCAGCAAAATATTGCCCAATATTGTGCAGACCTTTTTTACAGGAAACTGAAAAAGTACTAGAAACAATGTAGAAATCTGAGAGCACTTGCTGCCACTTTGTTTTCAGTGATAACTAACAGACATATTGCGTTATGTCAACGCAGGAAAAACAATAATGGAATACGAACTAGAATATGCTTGAGAGAATGACATATGTGGAAATTCTCTCGTATTTTGAGATTAAACTGTTATGGGACCTACCTTTATGGACTAAATGGACTCGTCCTATTACTACATATACGGGGAGATTATGCCTCTCAGCAGAGCTGTCCACCGTTAATAGCCTTGCTGCGACTTGTTCCACCAAGACGGTTGAACTCTCTGCCTCTGAGCAGAGAGGGACCCGGACGAGGCTCCGCCGAAAGGCAGAGTCACGTTCGGGGAGGTTGACCAACCCGATTCTGTTTTTACAGTTTCTACGGCCATTTTTTTGCCGAGCCTACTGGCTCGGGATTACCCACGTTAAACTCAGCTTTGTGCCACATCTTTCCCTCGTGGGATAGGGACAGTAAATATCGTTGTCTACAGTTGACGAGTTGACTGCTGTACATTGCCGTCAGTCGGACGTGCAAACATTTTGTATTCGTTCTTTTGTTTAATAATATGTTTTCACTAAATTGCTGAGTTCGAGTTTTCTTTCGGACCTATTCTGGGTCCACAACATAAACCAAATCACGAAAGCCGATCTATGAGTAGGTTGAAATTTATAGCATCTTTGTCTTAAAACTATTCTCAGGAAAATAGGGTTCTAATGTCCAGTACATATTTCGCTCTTTCCAGTATTAATGGCGGTTTCCTTCCTAAACTTTTGTTTGAATTAGTGTAAAACGTCACCATCTTGATTATATCATTATTTTCTGTTAGTTACATGTGGCGTTTATTATTACTATTGTTCAAAGTCCCTAACCGATGTGGTTTCTGTTATTTGCTACAGGTCTTTCTTTGCCATTCGGATGCGCCAGTCCACAAGGTTCGAAGGAGGTCGATCTTCACCAAGATCTACATGCTTGACTCGCTTGAAGCCATTATTAAGCATTGATCTTAGAAAGCGGTTATATACATCTGGCATTCGGTATTTCTGGAAGTATTTGATAACCTGCATGACATCCATATTAATATCTCAATCTGACGAGTTTGTTTAAGAACCTGACAGGCAGTTTCAGGTTAAAGTTTTGGTTTTTGCAGCAAAAGAGAAAGTAAAGGGTCGAAATAGACGACGGAACTACCATAATTCTTCTGCAAGAAACCAAAGCTTTGTTGATCAAGCGAATCGATAGCACGAAGAACAACGGCATAAAAATACAAAGGAAAAGAAATCATCAATATAATGTGTGACCAAAAAGATATAGTGTGAGACAAGGTTGTATCTTCTCACCGGATATGCTTAACCGTTACCGAATGTAGATTCTGAGAGAATTAGAATTAATACCAAGATTCATTAATGGCGGTCTTAATTTTAGCAACATTAGTTATGCAGATAACACAGAATTAATAGAAAACGGATGAAGGAAAATAAACCAACTCCTACTATAATTCCTACAGATAGTATTAAAGGAAGGTTAGAAAAAAGGAATAAGCATCAGTTTTAAAATGACAGAAAGTATGGTTGTCAGCAAAAAGGAGCTCCCAACATGCGAATTACAAATTGGGGATAACAAAATCAAGCAAGTAAAACAAATTAAATACGTAAGTACTGTTTCAACAGAAGACAGAAAATGCGATCCCGAGATGAGAAGCCGCATTCGAATAGAGTACATGACTAAGCAAAGTATCAAGAAACTAGAAAAGTTTCGATAGAAACAACGAAAATATTACCGAAATGTTATATAATATCAACCCTCTTTGAACAATCTAATCATAGATGAAGAGGAAACTTGAAGCAACAAAAATGTGATTCTACAGAAGGATGCTGAGAATGGACCGAACATGCGAGCAATGATTAAGTATTAGAAAATAGGCAAACAAAAACGACACTTATGCTTAATATTAGAAAGCAAAAGTTGAGATTTCTAGGGAAATTTGACTCTGACAGGACATATTGAAGGCAAGTGGGACAGAAGAAGGCAGATCGGGGGTTAGGAGCTATAGCGAAAAGTCGACATTTACTAAGAGCTAAAAAGGACAGGAAATTGCGGAGAGTCATGATCGTCCACGTCCTGAAGGGACACGACAGTGAAAAAATAAGAAAAAGTAAAAAAAAAGATGAAGAAGAAGTCTATGGGAAAATAACTATGAAATTGCAAATGTTTGAATTGAATTTCATGTTAATCATGCGTCTTTGCTATAAAGAGGAGTTGATCTGTGGTGGCCCCAGTATGTGAACCCAGACCCTAAGAGATAATATCGTAGTCGTTTCATTTCGTGTCAAGCCGGAGCATCAAAAGAGGTGTATCAGAAGGTTAACCTGGAATGTGGAATCGAACCTGAGATGATGTCAGTGACTGCCTTGACATCTCAGCTTAGTATGTGCACATCCAGCGCAACCGTATGAGAAGAAATTACATAAACACTCCACGCGTTAGTGGAAAGTTAAAGTGTATCACACGTTCGCGAGAAGAAGGTCCACGTTTGAAGAGAGTCCCCAAAGTCACACACCTTCTCGCCGATATTAATTAATAAAGTCTAGAAGGGAACCAACCGTAATTTTGCGCATGAAAGATGTTATCTCGTATTCCTATTAGACGTTAAATCGATAATTTTACACGTTTGCCATAAAGAATACAAAAATAAGTCAGACTGTTGTATATACACATACCAAAATCAGCCTAAGAGAATAAGCTATTTGAAATATATGGGAATTTGAAATTCAGAGGCATAAATTCCGGCCAAAAGATTGGAATTGATAGTTGAGGAAAATATCCTTGCTGTTTCCTAGACATTAGGGTGAGAAAAAGAAAAGATAAGTAAGTTTACCTAAATTTACAGATTGACTTTTGTTGTGACCAAGTAATTGTTTAAGAAAAAAACAAAACAAGAGGTTGCAGATAAATAGTGTATTGAACAGTAAATACAACGGAAGTGTGTTACACAACTTGGGAGTGTATGTCGGTTGAGCAGCGTTCAGTCTATATTTAACCCCCCCCACGAGGGATATATGTGGCACAAGGCCGAGTTTAACGTGGGTCATCCGAGCCCGTAGGCGAGGCCAAAAAATCACCGAAGAACCCGCATAAACGGGTTCGGGTCCGTCTACCTCCCCGGTTGAAACTCTGCTCTTCGGCACAGCCTCGTCCGGGTTCCTCTCTGCCCAAGGTAGAGAGTTCGACAGGAGCTGCGAACAGTCACTAGCTTGGACGAACAGTCTATATTACCGTTCCCCCGCCACAACAATTTTTACGGTATTGTTCAGCCAATTGACTGGAAAGGAAAAAGAGAGTTTTACAACGAGGAATTTCAACAGTGAAGCTATGTGAGCTAGAAAACCAATCTGGTATGGCGCTAAAATTCGAGAAGTTGAGGAAGCAACAAAGAAACCTTATCAGAACAATTACCGTGAAAATATACAAAGAAGACACAATGAGAAACTACGTTATGATGGTGAGAAAGTGACGGAAGACGAGATGCCTGGTCCACATCGATATCGCTGACATTCAGAACGGCATTATAAATGACTATCTTAAAAGCCGTGCGAACTTTTAAGCGAACTTTTAAGCGAGTTCCCGTGGGGTGGGGTTAATTGGGCTTCTGGTCCCAAGCTAAAGGGAACTATGGTCCAGCTTAGAAAACAGCAATGATAAATTTGAAGCAATAACTTTGAATTCCTCAATTCACTTTATGAAACTTCAAAACCACACTTTAACTCTGATTCGGGCTATAAATCCAATTCCAGCAAAAAGACTGATTTCGGCCGAAAGTCCGATTTGGACGGAAACTCTGATTTGGGCAGAAATTCGAATTCAGACCGAAAATTGAATTCTTCAAATCACAAACACCGCGGAACTTGAATTGAGTTCTTCAAATCACAAACTCGGCGGAACTTCAAAACGTCACGTTATGAGACATCTCCCTTAAAACTCTGATTCCTTGGAATTATGAAGAAATAAAATTGATTTCCTCATTTCGTAAAGATTTAGAGATATTTTAAACTGAATTTAAAACAAAAAAATGTTAAATTCACAAAGTGTTTTTGTTACTCAATATAAATTAAAAAAACGTTTAAAATCAATTTGCTTTTTCAGTTATTTTTAAAATTTGAATTTTTAATTGGTCCCTCCTCCGGACACAAATCCCGATGCTGGATATGCAAATATTCAAGCATCAGGTGAAGGGAAGATTTACAATCACTTTCAATCAATTCCTGATTCTAAAAAGGTACACGATATCTATGTAAAGCAAATGTAGCTTGAGTTAGAGAGGTTTCAGACAAACGAACGGGCAGATAGAGTTTACCGATTATTTATATAGATGAATAAGTATTCGTTAGGTTTTGAAAGTTAGTTAGGTGTATACAGTAAAATCTAAGAATTAAATTACCTCTACTAAGTTCCGATGCAAAACTGAACGTGAAATCTCTAAGATTTGTATAATCTGCTAACATGGGATTGCTAAATGCTAGAAGTGTTTTAAGAAGCAATAAAACTTTCAAGATTGTACAGATCCAATTCACGTCTGCTTTTCAACATGTTGCTCAACAAAAGGTCATACATATGACGTCACTTGAACATATTATTAACACAGCATGTACTCGACCAACACCGCCTTAGGGCCGTCAAAATGTGATTATTCTAACCGAGAACATATTTATTCATAAATAACATGAATTTCATTATATAACTTTTTAAGTGAATAGTTAAACTTTAAATTCAATCTAAATGAAAAAAAAATCGCATTCAGACTAATATCCTCGTCTTTGTTGTTTCCATCACAAAGTTCGATCGTTATACTCTACGATAATTTAGAAGTTTCTGTCCAGCTGCGTTATCATCAGAGAATTTCGAGCTGAAATCTTTATTTAAACGCAAAGGATTAAAACGGCAATTAAGGGGCTTAGTAAATTTGCATTCAATCCTTACATTAGGTAGTGTCTACACAAACAAATTTAAATCTGGCTAAGCAATAAGTCAGCAGTACTAAATAAAAACAAGGTGGGATATGCCTAGATTTGCAGAGCGGAACGAGTGCAATCTATAGAAAATAAAGGGTTCAATTCGAAATTTCCTGGTGGTGTCTTTAATCTACAGACATCTGACGAAACCGAAGAGGAAGCCGAAACGTTGTGAATATAAGAACAAAGATGGGGACGTTAGACCGATTATAAGTAATGTAAGTAATGGAAATTTCTTAATGAATCCATTCAGAGAAGAATTCTACAAAAGAATCTTTAAAAGAATGAAAATCCAACGGGAAAAGGAAGATTTTTCCAGCGCCTCTTAGATTAGACACGAACCGTTTGCTTCTATACGAAGTAGTGATACATATTGATTTTAAAAATCAAACTGAAGCAATTGCCTTGAGTTTTTAAAAATCATTTCAGCCTCAAGCAGGGCGATAAAGCCACTAAGACGCAACGGTACATTGGGAATGAAAGATAATTAGAAAAGAATAGTGAAGAGAAAGGGCAATGAAAGAACAGGGCTCAGGAAAAGAGAAGGCGGCGATTGGGTTTGAATTGAACTTTTTGTAGATTGTAACAGCCCTGACGAGATCTCTAGACACTTCCATCCTTCTCACAGCTGTCCGGCTTACAACTGATGGCCGGGCACGGTGCGCGTGTTTTTATAACGTCTGATGTTCCTACTTCCGGCTGTTGGAATTTGAAAGCAATTGCTACACGCATTTCGTATATATTTCAACTTCATTCAATGACTAATCAAAAAACGGACATAACTTTTTTGGTTACCTTGTAATATCAAATGTACGCACCGACCATATTCTATTCTTTTCCATCTCAGTCTTACCTTGAGGAATACTGGTTCCCATTTCCGCACTGCAGCTGCCGACCGTTTGACGATTGTGTAAAAGCATAAATATTATAGTTGCGGTCGGACACTGTACGCCTGGAATTTAATTGTTAAGTTATAAAAGCTCTGCCAATTTATATGGTGTTGAGCACTTTTTCTTACGGTGTGCATTTACGGCAAATTCCTTTTAAGAGCTGCTTATTTCCATCTATCTATCTATCTATCTCTCTCTCTCCCTCTCTCTCTCTCTCTCTCTCTCTCTCTCTCTCTATATATATATATATATATATATATATATACTCAATTTAAAGAAAATTTTGCAACGGATTTGTGGCTAATAGATTTTTCCGAAGAGGATTTAGGATCTCCAGGCCTTTACCGCTGTTCTTTTTTAACTTTTGGAAAGAAATGAAAAACAAAAAACAAAAACAAAACAAAACAAATGGTTATCCGTTCTAAAAGATATAGCTAAATCAATATTCAAAATGGTTATGAGCGAATAAATTCAGTAAGTCTTACGTAATAGAGTTCTTCTTCGAACCTCGCAGACATGTGCTACAGAATCACAAGCAAAGAACTGGAGCAGATAAAACAAACCACATTACTTGATGACTGACAATACCTGTAAAAACTAAAATGGTTATCAAATGTAACTCGAAGAAAAATGGTGACATGAATATGTTGACGGTTACACATTATTTTAAGCAAAAGATTAGGAAGGAAGCTACTGGAAAGAGCAGTAGCAGTTAGTGGACTTCAACCCCCTCGCAAACCCCCAAAATTGTTTAGATTTTACACATTTCAACCGGAAATATTTCTGATCGCTCGGTCAATGAATGCCAGTTGTTTCCTCAAAATGGAATGTATATTACCATTTAACTATAGAATGTATTTGACATCATAGTACGTCTACGGTTCAGGACTCTGACAACAAAGATCCGAGACACATAGTTCCAGATGACAACTGCGCCTTAACTCATGAACTCATGGACCTCGAGATCTCAGCAGACAACCACACCAGTGCGTACATGCGCTACAGACTCATCATCAACGTAGAAAAAAAACAAAAAAAAAAAAACAATGTCCAGGTACAACCACGACTGGGATATCAACCCCTGCCTGGAGAATATCAACTGACTGGTCCTGGAGAATGAGTAATTTCCATGCCTTGGCAGCGTACTAACATCAAATATATCCGCTAAAAACGACATCGATAAACGAATCAAGGCCGCCCACGCAGCATGCCGGAAGTTATTCAAAAATGTCTTCGGAAATCCTGGACGAAAACGAGGCATCAAGTTCATGGTCCACCGAGCTGTTGCAATTTCGGCTCTACTGTACGCCTGTGAGACCTGGGTACTTAACAGAAGAGATATCTGCAAACTTGAACTATGCTATCAAATAAAACGTCGTAAAATCTTACCGATCGCATGACAGGACCGGTTTACGAAAAATTAAGTTCTCCGATGGAGAGCCTTAGAAGACATCATGACCAGCCGCCACACTTCGATTGGCCGGATACCTTTCTCGAATGTCAGGCATCCGCTAACCGAAACAAGTCCTCTTCTAGGCGCTTGCATTTGGCAACAGACCACATGATGCTCTATAACGTCGATTCAAGGATTAGCTCAAAAACACCTTGCTGGTGACAATTGGGGAACGGAAGCTGCAGAAACAGCCAATTGGAGAAAACAATCCACGAAAAATGAGCATCATTTGAAAATACCATAAATAAACCTGAAGAGACGAACAAAACCGAAATAAAAGCCAGATCTGTCCATCCCCTGAACCCTGCGATCGTAGCCATGCGGTGGTTGCTGACGTCTCTACTCTTTTCACACAGAAGCAATTGTCAATGACCAATCTTGATACACTGCAACGATTTCTGCCAACGACGATATTTGATATTACTTTAATATAGAAATTTATTTCTTTATTTAATCATTTCACTTGAAACAATGCAATAAAAAACATTAGAACGCAATGGATTTATGAGAAAGGAATAGCGAGGACAATAAAAGAACGGCGTAAGATGACGAATGACATTGCATTTAAATTCTGGAAGATCGTAGTTGATATGATAGCAGGAAGCCGGGAGAGCTTTCTACAAGCGATAACTATTAGAATTAAACTTATGGCTACAAATTTCAACAGTGGAATTATGAGACCAAACTGCCAAACTAGTACTGCGCTTCAATTCGTGAAGTCGGTTTACCAACAAGGAAACCTCACCAGAATAATTACTTCCAGGTCCTTATGCTTTAAAAATATTGTGACCATGCCCTCGCCATATCATGATATCTGGCCTGTTGGCTTGTATTGTCAGGTCGGTATGTATGGTTCAGCCCCAGAGCACAGTGGCTCTTTCACTTACTAGCACTATTTAGAATAAACCAATATATAATTAAAGGAAATGTTCTTCTTCCTCTCCTCCTCCTTCTTCTTCTACTTCTATGTGACGTATCCCTTCAGGACGTGAGCGATCATGTATCTCCATAGTCTCCAATCCTTTGTTGCTCTTAGCAACGTTTATCACGCCAGTTCTTTCATTCATTTACAGTAGCTCGTCAAGTAGGTGGCCCGCTTCCTTCCTCTGTCCCTTTTCTCCTCGATATGACCTGTGAGCGTCTAATTCTCTAAGCTCTCCATCCACCTGATGTGTCCAAGAAATCTCTTCCTGATTCTAGTTGAAAGTGTTCTTTTTGTTTCCTTTTTAGGCGTTCGATCGATGGTATTCTCAACATCCTTTCGTAGAAGCTGAGATGTTTGTATAAGTCAATGTAAGCATCTCTATGAGATTTCACTCACGTCTTACCATTATATCTGGTCTGTTGACTTGTATCTCGAGGTCGTAATGTATGGTTCAGCCCCAGCGCACGGGGGCGCTTTCATTTTCTAGCGCTATTTAAAATAAAGTAATGTATAGTTAAAGAAAATCTTCTTCTTCTTCTTCTTCTTCTTCTTCTTCTCCTTCTTCTTCTTCTTCTTCTTCTTCTTCTTCTTCTTCTTCTTCTTCTTCTTCTGCTCCTCCGCTTCTGTTCCTCATCCTGCTTATTCTTTTTCTGATCCTCCTGCTTCTTTTGATCCCCCTCTCCTTCTTTTGCTCCTCCACCTTCTGCTGCTCCTCTTTCTTCTTCTTCTTCTTCTTCTTCTTCTTCTTCTTCTTCTTCTTCTTCTTCTTCTTCTTCTTCTTTGTGCAGTATCACTTCAGGACGTTAACGATCGTGGCTATTTCCAGTTTCCTGTCCTTTGTAAATTTTGCATTTTCCCTAGGCTTCCAAATCCCGATCGACATAAGCTCGTTTGGTAGTTTATGATCTGTTTTCCTCTGCCCTGCTTACTTTCAATATTTCCCGTGGATGTCAAATTTCCTAAGACCTCATTTTTTCATTATTTGCCCTAAAAATTCCAACTATCACTTTCTGATGTTAATTATAAGTATCCTTTTTGTTTCCAATTCCTCTAAAACTTCGTCGTAGCTCACGTGTAAGAAAGAGTCTGGTATTCTCAGCATCCTTCTGTAGATTGTTCAGAATTCACTACCATCTCGGAGCATATATATTACATGAGAGTTGAATACATTTTTCGCATTTTCTAGAGATATTTTTCTGTTTTTTAATATTGGGTTGGTGCATAATTATCAGGCGTTTTTGTGGGCAAGTTATTTCTTAATAAAATTGCTGTTTTGTTTATATTTTTTTAATAAAATATTATTTTACTTTCATTTTATAAAATACGTTTCGATAATCATTTAAATATGTTATTGTTGAATTAATAAATTGTTTAAAAACGCCTGATAATTATGCACCGACCCAATGCTTTGTAATCTTTTGCAAAGCATACTTCCCTATCCCAAAGCGCCTTCGAATTTCGGTGTCACATTTATCGTCCTATGTTAAACACTTCGTAGTTACTGAATTTTTTTTGTACTATTATTATATAAAAGTTCAGTAATCTATTCTTTTTTTCTAACGTAATTGTTCTGTTTCTTTATACCTTTCGTAGCTTTTGGAAGACAACTTTCGCTATTCTAATGCACCTTCAATTTTCAGGGCCGCATTTTCCGCCCTCTGTTGAAATGCTACCTACATATTTAAATCTATGCACTTGCTTTATTTTGTTATCCCTAATTTGTAATTTTCATTTTGTATTGTCCCTTTTGCTAACAACTATCCATTCTGTCTTCTTACAACTAATTTTTATTTAATTTATTTTCAGTTTCTTTCAATAACTTTGGGTTTCCAATAGTTTCCTTTCTATTTCTGCTACCAACATTCTGTGATCTCATATTTTCATTCATTAGTTATACACAATTTATTTTCCCTTCATGCATGATTTCCTGCGTCTACATTTTAATATATATTCTCCGTCCTGGGTATGACGATAAACTATATCCGGCAGGAGGCCTATGATTGGTAAGTTTTGAAGAGTGTGGAACCACATCTTAATTGCTGTTGTTCCTAGATGCAACCTAACCGGTTATGGTAGTACCTGTTAGGGTCTCAGCTGTGGAGAAATATTTAACCCTAAAACTGGTGTCAAATCACTATGAAAGTATAAAATATATTTTTATAGTAAAAAATAACAGGAATATATTTTCATTTCATCAAAAATTACCAGAAATAAATGTTTTGAAAACAAAATAGATTTTTGTAAATTAAATTACTAGTGCTCGCATCAAAATAATATTTTGGCATTAAATGACCCATGAGGAGTTGATATGCCGCTAAAGAAACGAACGATATATTTGGTTTTATGCAAATATCATTGAATTGGTCATTGATATATTTTAAAATAATATATAAAATGTTTTATGAAAGAAAGCAACCTTTTTTTTTCAACAAAAGAAAGCAATCGATACACTAAGAATCAAGTTGTTGCTGAGTGTGAAAGAAACTAAAAAATGTTATGGAAGGCTGCAGTTGACAGAAATGCAAGAATCCAGATATGTGCGTAGGAAGGAATAATTAGTATATAACTTTTGGTTACCGCAAGAGTGACTTTAGATGCTTCTGGGATTCCGTTTACAACCTTTCTATCAACTTTTCGTTTGTTTGGAAAATGCTCATATAAAATAGCGAAACATCACACACAAGTAAAAAAGAAAATTGAACATCCAACTGGTTTGTAATTTTTTTAATTTTACATGTTTCCTAAGATATTTGCCATCAATCAATGTATATTTTTATACCGAACTTGGTTCATTTAGCAAATACCTAGAGGTATTCAGCCTGGAAGAACATTTACCTCAGTGCCCCACGCGTGTGGCTATGTGATTCTTGTTTTTATGTGCAATCAACGAAAATTTATTTCCAATGAATATGGAGTAGTCTGCAAATGTGCAAAATGTCTGCACAAGATTTTGTTTATATAATTCTAACTGTGATTTATGCAACAGCGCACCAGACATCAATCAATGGGAACTGGAATGCTGCCTGTCTTTGAAGCCGATGCTGGTAAAGTACGGAGAAAAAATATTTTCCCTGATCCTTCAATACTTGCATCACTCTTCCTAACGTTTGCATCAGAGAGGATTCTTGTTTATGGACGTTTCTAAAAACTATTTTTAATAAAAACGATATTAAAATTGTCTGGTTAAATTAAAATGTTAGAATTGTGTCAAAATTAATATGGAAACTGTTTAAAAAATAATAGTAAAATTGTATGACAAACGAAGAAAATGCTGGAATGCGCAAAAAGTTATATGAAAATATTTGAATAAAACAGATAATATTAAATTGTATGAAAAACTAATTAAGAAAATTAGAATGTTACTAAAATGGTTCTTTGAAAAAGAAAACGCCATATTGAAGCCAGACAGTTTGTAAAAAAATAAAATGGAATAAAAATTGATGTGCAACGATTTGAGAAAAAGAAGCTTTAAATGAAAAATATAAAAATATCCAAAATACAGCGAGCGATTTTAAATATTCTGGGGTAAGGATTCACAACATGCGGTTCGGCTTTGATGGTGTCCAAAAACTGTCAAATTTGAATTAGTATAACTGCATAGTGATTTTCGATTTCGGGGATAGGGATAAAAAAGTACAGACTTCGGTTTTGATCAGGTTGTAAACGTTTGCTATATAAGAATAATATTTTGACTCTAACCACATCATAAAAATATCTATCATTGGGGAGAAAGAACTGACCGTCTTAGGCTTGAAGCGTTAGCTATTACTACAAACTGCTGCTGAAAAAGGATAAACAAACTAAAAAATCCGTCATCTGGAATAATAAAAGACTGCTTCTATTACTGTTACTACTACTATTGTAGAAGAAGGAGACGAAAAAGAAATAGTGTAAAGAAAAGGATAAACCCTTAAAATCCTATGAGAATTCTATTTACTAAGAACCTCTTTTCTAAACCTGCAAGAGTTTATCTCATGTTTGAGGACGCCTGTTCGGAATCCCTGAATATTTTCTCGAAAGGACCCAAAGAAGCATCTTCGCTAAAGGTAGGTCAACCTTTTCTCATCTCGTTGGACTTTTAACCGTTCAATCTTCGGCGTCTTAAATTGTGAACTTGCTGCTAAGAAATTGATTTATATTTACTGTTATTTACGAATGGAAAACAAATTCGTATTACAAAGAACTATATTTTTGTCTGATTAATAAGTGTTTGGTTCTTTAAACTTTGAGTAAGAGCCTTGTCTTTTACATCATCAGCTCTAAAACTACATATATTCTTTTTATGTGTTTTGTCCTTTCAGGACGTAGGCGAACATAGCACCCCACTCCATCTATCCCTTGCAGCTCTCAACAAGTTCCTTCCCCCAGACCACGTTCTGTCATCCACTTGCTTAAGCCCGCTAAGTATTGACCCTCTTCCCCTCTATTTAACCCGTGAGTATTAGATTCTCCAGCCCCTCCTTCCTTATTATGTGTACCAGAAACTTCAGCTGCCACTTCCTTCGACCCGTGAGTATTAGATTCTCCAGCCCCTCACTCCTTATTATGTGTCCCATAAACTTCAGCTGCCTCTTGCTGATGTTATATAGAGGTAGAAAAGAGATTTGAAGCCATTCTTTTTTGTTTTGTTTTATGCTCTATCACGGATGCGCGTGATGTAGAGGTTACTGACGTGAAGAGTGTAATCGGCTATCCAAGATCATATTTCGGCCTAGTTCGTCGCGTTCACTTACCCTAATATACCCTTGTAAAAGGTATGTATGTATCCCTTCTTCCCAACCTGGAATCTTTAGGCTTGGCTGGAAAGCTGTCTAGAGAAGAACAATCTGAATCCGAAACCATTTAGGACTGGGACGGTCTAATCAACTCGTAGAAACCTACGAAATTTGACTGAAATCTTTTTAGGCTGACAATGAAGGATTGACGCTAGAGATGTCAAATCTTGCCTGCATTAATTTCAGCTGTTCTTATTAATAACTGTATTGTTCATTTCCATGTAAACTGGAATCTGACTGTTGAAAGAAGACATCAATGTAAATATTAGAAACTTCTTTTGAAACTGGACAAAAGTTTTTAACCCCTAACGACATTCACGCTGAAATGGTTCCTTCATTATGGGTTTACGCTTCAGCTTTATCGACAGTACAAAAGTGGGCAGCTGAAGTTAGTGAGTCTTGAATGTGACCTAGCGTCTAGGTATGCTACAACTGGAACCACTAAGGAAATCATTGATCGTGTTTATCACATGGTTATGGATAACAGGCAAATGACTATAAATCAAATAGCTAATGCTACTAGCATATCTTGTGAGAGAGTGGAAAATATTCTGCACAACGAACTTGGCATGACGAACGTTTTTATTCAGGTGGGGGTGTTACCACGTCTTCTGACACCCGATCAAAAGGATAGCAATCTCATCTTTCATCACAGGAAAATCTTACATTGTCTGAGGCAGATAAATCTGGTTTCCTAGAAAGTTTCCTAACCCAAGAGGGGTTTTGTAGCCATTACTGATCCAGGAAGAAAGAGACAATCCATACAGTGGAGAAATCTCTTCTCGCCTGATCCAAAGAAGACCAAGGTCGTTTCACCTACAGGGAAGTTGATGGCATCAGCTTTTTGGGATGCAAAAGGCATTGTGTTTGTTGATTATCTTCAAAATAGCTACACCATCAATGGAGATTACGGGTCTAACTTGCCGAGGAAATTGCGAAAGCCTATCAAGGAAAACTGATGAAAAGTGTCTTGTTTCATAAGGACAATACCCCAGCACACGTAGTTAGTTTCAATGACTGCTGTGCGTGATGTGGCTTTAAATCTGTATGTCTGTGTTTTTGTGTGTACAAAAAGAAAAATATAATAAAACAAACCACCCAACCTGGCAAACGGATGCATGAGTTCGCGCCGCTTTGAAAACTAAAATCTAACATGACACCTACCGATCGAGACATTCGAAAAGCAACAAAGAAACACAATACATACATACTGGAATAAACTTTTCAATCGACAAAGATTCTTCATAATATATTAGGGAAAGCCGAAAGAGCCCAGAAACCTAATGGATAATTTATCTTTAGTCTTCTACCCCGAAAACTAGAAAATATTCGAACAGTACAAAATTTAAAAAAATAAAAATAAACAAAATAACTCATTGGACTTATACAATATGGTCTCAAACTAGAAATAGTCAATTTACTCAGTTTTCTTTTTCTTATTATTTTATATTAAGCATTTAATATCACGAATATGTAAAAAAAATAATTTTTATATAAGAGTTGTAGCATACCTGCGGACTATAATTGGTATGTCCCATTCACATAAATACAGTAGTAAATACTGTATGTTGGTCTGTATCTGGAGATTCGTCTCTAGATGTGCTGGTCAAACACTCTTCCTTTGGGCACAAAGGATCCCCAGACAAGGCTATGTCGAAGGGCAGAGTCTAGTTTCAAGAAACAGCTACCCGACCCCGTTTCATACACAGACTACGAGTATTTTTAGCTGGGCCTACGGGCTCGGATACCCAACATTAAATTCGGCGCTGTGCCACATCTGACCGCGTGGGCGGTTGGTAGATATCCTGCAGTTGGAGTTTCATTGTGGAATTCACTTGACTCATTTCTAGCAGTTGACTACTACTTCTACGTGCCGCTGGCGAATCTTATATGTGTTGTTCTTGTCCTAAGTAATATCGTTCATTACCATCCTTCGTGTGATTATTCTATTCAGTAACCTTCCCTAGGTTACAACAATAAGTTAATAATGTTCTCCGTTTTTATTTCACCTGAAGAAGTTCGGGTCGTACAATTGCCGAAGAGTCGAAAATGTGACAGTAATGCAGTATGCAAAAACCCGAACAGTGTAAATAGCTAATATCCTTGTTTGAATAGATGAAAGAGTTTAACAGACATGAAGAGTGTATAATTCTACATATAGTTGACTCTTGACTTATAGAAAGGTTCCCCATGGCCGAAATATATTTTCCTAGTTAAACGGGAATGCATCCTTGATTCTTTCTGACAGGTATAAGCCTTTTCATTGTCGAGGCCGGTAAACGTTTATTTTATTGTTTATAAATAAACACGCATATCAAGTCAAATATGTGTACACACTAAAATAACATTTGATGTAATAACAAATATTTTTGTACTGGAAAAAAAATCCATAAACTGTCCATGGTGGGAGGTTGTTTGAAAGAGCCACTGAACCTGATGACCTCAGTGAGATAATCGAAATTTGTTTAACAGTAGTATGACCAGCATGACATTGAAATTGGTTTTGAAATGGAACATTCTTGAAAAAAACTAGACTCGCAGACGTATCCATGTACTTTGTCAAAGCAGAAGAAAGAAATAAGTAAAAAAAAAAAGAAAATTGGTATAACGATCTTTTGAATGTGCTCATAAATTTACAGACACCACACCGGTAAAAAAAATAAATTCTATGACAGTAGGAAACATTTCAGGAAGTATTTATAAAAGAATTTCTTTTCAAATTTATTTCCTTTTATGTTATACAGTATGTCGAATCACCATTACAGCTGAAAACCGCATCAACCTATCTGTAATATATCCTGTTCAGCTGATAGGCTTAATTCAAAATGGCATCCTTTTTTTTAGGAAAATGACGACTAAGATTATCAACGTACGTTTGTAACATCTGAACGTCTCAAGAAAAAATTGTAGGAAATTCTTGGATAAATATAATATTAGTGTATCGATGTATACATTCCGTTTTTTTATTAAGGTTATTTTTAAAAATGTCTTATTCTTAAAAATAAATTACAATTATATTTTATTCAATTATATATTCGACATCATTTTGCAGAAACCTGTTGCCACTTATCAAGCAACTGTGCCATATCATTTGAGTAAAATTGCTCAGGTCTTAATGCGAATATATATATATATATATATATATATATATATATATATATATATACCAGTAAATTCTAAAGAGTTAATAGACTTATTTGAAATCTCATTCTTATTCCTTCAAACGTTATTATAGAGGATACTCGTATTTTAAATAGAAGCCTCATTTTATATTTACTTTAAACAATATTTCTAAAGAAATAATGAATTTGTATTCATTAATCAGTGAAATTTTCTCAATTTAAACATTATTTTTAGCGGGGACATATTTTGAGTTTATTTTAAACATAATTTTATTTCGTCTACCGACCTGAATATATTTCACTTTTAAGATTTTGCGGATATTCACGCCGGTAAACGAAATAAAATAACGAACTAAATAACTACTCAAAATAACGATATACTATAATATATACTACGAATAGCACTTAAAGTCATCAAAATTTAAATAATATATATTACGTCAATTATTAAAAAAAAAGAAATAAATAAAATGCCATCCAGCAGGGTTACCCTTTGTAGTAGAAATCATACCCTTTGGTCCGTCATGCTTTACCATCCTACTCTGAAGACCGTCGCACGAAAACAAAACTCTGTTTTCCCTTTGAAGAAAATATACACTTTCTCACTGTGATATTTTCTCGAAAGCCCATATCTGCTGGGTTTCGTATCCGAAACATAAATAAAGCAGTTTCTAAAGGTTTACTAGATTTTATTTTTTATCCGACATTTCTTATTAATTCTAACGTTATTATCATGGATACTCCTATTTGAAAGAGACGCCCCATTTTTAATCTTACTTTAAATATTGTGTATTAAGCCTACCCGCCTCTTCTACTTCAAATATGAGTATCCACTATAATAAAGTTCGAAGTAATAATAATGTTTGTGTGTGTAAAAATTTAGATATAAATTAAAATGTATCTGTAGAAAATAGCAATATATATGAAAAGAAAAGGAAACATTTTCTTTACCGACGCGTTTCGTCCTCTGATGAACTTCAGCAAAGCAAATGGTGGACTTTTTTCTTGATAAAGTTCATCACAGGGGTGAAGAAAAGTTTTCCTTTTGTCTTTATTCATGTATGTATATGTATAAACCCTTGTGCAAATTGATTGAAACAAAACGAATGATTCAGTTATTATTTAGTTCTTCGCATTTTTCCAATGAATCATGACCCACTGCATATGTTAGTACTTTTTATGTCCATTCCAAGAAATCGTTCCTTGCAGATTAACCACAGATACTCGATTGGATTTAAATCAGGGTAGTTTCCGAGCAAGTCTACAGTAGTTTGATTTGCTCACTGGTAAGTTTTGCCAGCGTGTTCGTGCAGCGTTACAATTTTTGTAAGTAACGTCCATTGCAGACAATAATCGTAGGACAACTAATCGACAGTTGAGACAATATTATTTGGGCGTGATAAAAAAACTGATTGCCATCTGGGATGACGCAATATTTTTCAAGGCCAAACAAATTTCATCATACACCCCGAAAATAGATTCATGTTATTTCACACTACTGCTTTGGATTTGTTTTGGTTTGTTTGTTTTACGGCAAATCAACTTCAATGAGTAATTTAGTTCCGACAACATTTTTATTGCTGGTAATATTTTTTTTCAAAAAAGGTATTTCTGCTAATATATTTTTCTTCAAAAAATGTATTGCTGGTAATAACTTCTTTTTTCAAACATGTTTTGCTGTTAATATCTGTTTTTTTTTTCAAAAATGTATTGCTGGTAATAATCTTTTACAAGGTATTTCTGGTATTAAAAACCTATTTTTCACTTTCATAGTTTTTTGAACCCAATTTGGGCGTTAACTATTTGCCCATAACTGGGACCCTAACAGGTGCTACCACATCAATTCAGGGTGTAACTTGGGAACACCAGCAATTACGTGTTGGCTCCATGATCTTCAAAAGCTCCTGATCAGAGGCCTTGCTGTTGGACGTAGTTTATCGTCTTACCCAGAACGGGCACCGCACTGCAAATGAACTAATCTGAGGAAAAAATATAAATCGTTTACAGCCTTCACTCCAGTGGGTCTAATACTGACCGTATGTTGACAGAAAGGAAACTAAAGCGGTTGTTTCAATTAATTTGCACAAGGGTGTATATATGGAGAGAGAAAGAGAGAGAGAGAGACCGAGAGAGAGAAAGAGAGAGAGAAAGAGGCAGAGAGAGAGTGAAAGAGAGTGACAGACTTACAGAAAGAGAGAGCGAGAGAGATACTGAGAAAACTCAGCATTTTTCACGATTTCACTGCACTCTAGATACTGCTGTCTCAAGTGAATATTCTTGTTTTTTGTTTTTTTTAACTTGGTATCTGTTGAATGAGGTCAACATTCGATGCTTTCATTTGCTAATATATTTTTCGAAAATGTTCCCGGACCTGAAGAACAGCAAAAGAAAAAATAAATAATCACGACGCTTCAAGCTGAATGCGTACACAATCAAGAATCCATTTGTTGCTTTAACGTAAAGTAGTTTATTCTAATACTCTTTAATGACTCTTATCTTGGAGTCACATGGACTGATTTTCAATGAAGCTCTCTCGACAAAACCAAAAAAACAAAGAAAGAAATCGACCCTCATCAAAAACAGAGCAAAGAGCAGTAAATAACACGAACCGTTAAAGCCACTTAATTGATTTGATGCCGACGCAGCTTTCTCCGACTATTGTAAGCCAGTTATCCTGCCTTAATGGACTTGTTAAACCGTTTTTACAAGCAAAGAGATCGCGAGATGGCCAGGCAACTTTTGTAAGTTACACAGAAAATACTTTTTGCTATTAGTAGTAAAACAAGTCTATCACTAATTGATTTCTCTTTATTACATGGCTTCTTCATGCAAATTTAATGTCAACAGAGCTTAGTTCGTTGATTCCGTATGTAAAAATGTTCATTAATGCCAAGCAACAGACAACGAAACCAAATTCCTCGACTGTAATCTTCACTTTTTGTGTTATGCATTCCATCATAACTTTTAATAAAATGTCGTAACCTAGGGAAGGTTATTGAACAGAATAATCTAATGAAGGTTGGTAATGAACGAAAATACTTAGGACACGAACAACACGTATAAGATTCGCCAGCGGCGCGTTGAAGAAGTAGTCAACTGCTAGAACTGAGTCAAGTGAATTCCACAATGAATCTCCGACTGCAGGATATCTACCAACCGCCCCACGCGGTTAGATATGACACGAGGCCGAATTTAATGTGTGGTATCCGAGCACATAGGCGCAGATACCTCTAGGGATCCTCTCTGCCCGGAGGCAGAGTGTTTAACCAGCACAGATGGAGACGAATCTCTAACTACCTGATATCTACCAACCGCCCCACGCGGTTAAAGGTGACACAAGGCCGAATATAATGTGGGGTATCCGAGCCCGTCGGCTAGACCAAAAATTCCCTCCTGATACCGTATAAAACGGGGTCGGGTAGCTGTTTCCTGAGACGAGAGACTGTTCTTCAACATAGCCTCGTCTTAGGATACTCTATCTCTCTCTCTGGGCACAGAGTTTGACCAGCACAGCTGGAGACGAATCTCCAACTGCAGACCAACATACAGTATTTACTACTGTATTTATGTGAATGGGGACATACATATTATCGTCCATAGGTATACTACAACATAAAGCAACGATTTTCTGGAAGCAAACAGTCTGCCTTTGTTTTAATATTGTTCACGCAATACAATGCCCTAGAGCCACTCAAGGTAGACGGTTGCTTTATGATGATACGGGCGATGATAAATAGTTGACCCAAGACGATGAAGAGGTTAAGGCCGTAGAGGAAGCACACACTAGGTGTTTGTTCCACAACTAACAGTTCAGGAGAAGAAGCTGCCTATCGTTCTCTTTACCGATGGGCTACGAACGGAGTGAGGATGAATCGTCCCTGTATATGTGGAGGTTTCTAGCTGAAGGTCTGGACTGGTGGAACTAAAGAATGTAGCGCACCAGAACAGCTGCAATGAAAATAGCAATAAGCCATCGAGAGGATGGCAACGTTCCGTCCATAGGAAAGGGAGTTGTAGCCGGGAAAATACTTAATCACCTACAACGCTGTGTAATCCGATCACCCATTGGAATAGTAAAAGATATCTTCCAAAAGCTAAGCAAACTATTAAGAAACAGGATAAATTCTCTAGAAACAAATGAAAATGTTTTATAATATCAGTCCTCCTATACATTGCCTGAATGATGGATAATCTTATCATTGATGAAGTTGAGACTTGAGGAGATAGAAACATCGTTCTACAGCAGGATGCTGAGAATATCATGGACTAAATATGTGAGCAACAATTCAGTTTGAAGGAAAATGGAAACAAAACATACACTTATACTTAGTACCAGAAAGAGCTAGCTGAAATCTCTAGGATACCAAATGTGAAAAGAAGACTTGGAGAATTTGACACTTACAAGACATATTGCTGGCAAGATGAAATATACCTAATGAGCTTGTGTAAATAAATGACAGGTAATGGTAGGGGCGGTGAAAAGACAGCCTTACGAAGAATTACAAGGATAAGTAGTTGTGGAGACCCATGGTCGCCCACATACTGAAGTGTAACGAGATATAGAAGAAGAAAAAAAGTAAAGAATCTTAATTTTGATTAATTATTTAAAACGAAGCTAGCGGCTTTTACACATTTAGCATCACCTTTGCCTTTTGGTCTGGTAATTAAAAACATAAATAAAATTTAAATAATCCCTTTTCCTTCACGTTCAGTAAATAAATGAAATGCGGAAAGGGAAAAGCGTTAATCAGTTGACCTTGATCCCAGAATTCTCAGACGAGGTAGCCTTCGTGCCATTGGAAGTATCGGACTTCAAGATATGAATACGTTAATCTGAACACGGAAATGAAATCATAATGCAGCGCTTCTACTCGTATATTATTGCTAATAGTCAAGGAGAAACCCTCATGTGTCTTTTGTGAATATTCCGCTTTGTTGAGGAAGACATATTGTTTCTCTCTATGCACTTTTAAAAACCCTGTTAGACATAGAATTGAATTACACCGGCTACAATGGAAGCGTCTATAGTAGAAAAGGTTTCTACGCTTTCATTCACTTTTCTATAAACACTATCTTCCACCCCTCACCCCCACCAAAAAAAAAACGTATACATTAGCTATCTCAGATTTCGATAAAAGATAATAGATTGTTTATATCTTTCTGTATTAATTTGCCTAATGATGTGCGGGTAGTATAACGGATAACTATCGAAACGTTAAATCGGTGGGACGGGTTCGAATTCTGGCTGATATAGTTACGTTTCCTTTCTCACAAATAAAGATATGAACACCCCAGATATAGGATAAATAGCAGACTCTGCTCTTGACTTTTGATGGTAACCAGTCCAAGAAAACTCTAAAGTCAAAATAAACCTAAAGAGGGATGGGCTCCTTCAGGTTATTTTTTCCTAGACACACCACTGCTAGTACGTTTGTCCCTACAAACCTGATGCTACGGCAATTGTGACGTGACGAATTTAGAACTGGTATGAAGCAGAGTCTCAATATATGAATATCTTTTATTAGGTGTAACTCCTCCACAAATATGATTGATGCATTTTCTACGGCATGCCAGGTTATTTGCAGGTTATTTATAGTAAGAACATATTTTCAGATTGTAAGAATTTATTTTAGGTAATAATATTTTCGAGTTAAAGTCTTACTCATTAACCCATAGCTGGAGGGAGAAGAGGTGAATTCATACATTTTCCAAGCGTATATGCGCGTAGGTGAATATATCGAATCCACTGGGAATTGGAAATCGGCTCTCGGATTAACAATTCCAAGCCATTATCCGTTACACCACCCGCACGTCCAAGCTTATACCATCTGGTATTTACAATCGGACACTGGTCTAGATACCGAGTAGGCTCGACGTTGCTTAAATTCAATGATCCTACGGAAACCGGTGTTTCAACACGATGTGGGTCTAATCCTCCAAAAAAATATACAAAATTATTAAGGACATCTTTCTATTAATCGAATACAGATAAAATCATTTCTACACTTCTGATACGTTGTAAACCCATCGGTCTCCCCCAAGCCATTAACCCTGTGTTCTCCTGGATTTGATATTCGTCTTTAGGATTTTGTGCAGCTGATAACTTTCGGCGGTCGGGTATTGACTTCGTCGCTTTCCTTAGCTGAGGCACTCATAGATCGGAAAAGATATTGCAGCTGATGTTTCTTCCAGCGGTTATGGAGAATACTTCCCCTTACGAAGCAGTGCCCTGCTTTTTTCCACTCATCTTTGTGCCTGACTGGAACCGACCGATGTCTTCATTGATAAGCTTTGTGGATATAACTTTAGATCTTTACATTTGTAAGTGATATCAGGTGGTTTGATATCTTTTCTGATGTCAACGAATACTCGTTGTCACTTTTGTGATGTCAACGAATACTCGTTGTCACTTTCGTAATGCTCGTTTTAGTAGAGATTTTGTGGAAGATAGCTGCCCGCTCCCGGGGTCTTAGGGTAATTTTTGCCCGAGCCTACGAGTTCGGTTTTACCCCGCATTAAAAAAACGACCTTGTGCCACATCCTCCCTCTCGGGTAAGGAAAATAAGAATTACTAGCCTGCCACCCGATTCCCTGTCTTTCAGTAGTGTATTCTCTTTTACAATAAACCTCTCTTCTTTCATCTATGCGCGTGTTGCTGTTCCTTCACTCGAGTACCGCCTTTTGTCTGTTTGTAACCTCTTTAAGGATACAATATTTTTTCAATTTATTTATCTTGTTTTAGAATGGATTAATTCTTGATTCTTAGTCATTTTGGTCAGACGTTTATTTTTATTTCGACGTCTATTATTAAATCAAAACTTGCGACTCATTTCATTAAATTTTATCGACTATAGAATACCAGTATTGTTTAATTAATTTAATTAAAGCAACTTGTTCTAATATTTCATTTGAAGAATTTGACACTCACATGACATATTGAAAGCAAATTGCTACCTAGACTTCATAAATTTGAGTGCAGTACTACATTGGCGGCAAGGTCTCATCATTTTACATTTGAAATGGCTTGATGTAGATATTTATTATTGTAAAATACAACAATTGCTGCACATGGGCAAAAAAAGTGGGTAGTAAATTGAGGCTGTTCATCATTACCTATCCTATACCTAACTAATCCGATTCACGACCCATTCATTCAATACCAATAAGACATATACCAAAAGAAAACATCCTTCACCTTTTACGCCTACATATACCAAAATGCCCCACAAACCTACAAAATAAACCGCATGATTAAAAAATGGCTAGATTTAACCGTAAGTTAAATACTAATTGTTTATTCTATCGCACTGCTTGCCTGTGGAACGCTTTTCCGGCCTCTTGCTCCCTAGTCAAATTTGATCTTCAAAAATGTAATTATAATGTCAATCATTATCTACTGTATTCTTAATTCTTGTTCTTTTGTTGTCCTAACTCATTAATAATGTTTTTTCTCATATTTTTGAAAACTCGCTAATCCCTTGCGTCTTAGTGGTATTATTGCCTTGCATGGGGTGAAATGATTAAACAAACAGAAAAACAGAGGGACACAGCAAATAACACAACTTACTAGTTTGAGTAAACGGGTGGCAGAATATAAGGTTACAAATCTTGCTTAGAGCTACCAAGTATAGGAACTTGTGGAGAGCCATATACCATGAAAGAAAACAGTAAACAGATATAGAATAATACTGTTTGTTCATGTTCTTAGTCTATCATTCGGAGTTTACCGTCACCTTTCATGTTTTGTTGACCAATGATTAAATTAGGAAGTTTTACCACGTGATCGCCCACAGACGCTCTTGATCATATCTCGGTCGATTTTTAAAGCCAACGATTTCATATGTTTTATTATTCTGTAAATATGTTTTTTAATTCATTTATTTTATTTCCGATTTGATTAATTTTCGAATCACAGACGATTGGTTCACACATTTGCATTCGTTTTTACGTCACTTTTTTTTTATTTATTTGATCTTATGTTTTGGTCGCATTTTTTTATGACATTTCATAGACCATAGAATCTACTTTTTGTTTAATCACATCAATTGGTTCTAATGGTTCGACACGGAACTGAAATATTTCGCACAGGATTAATAATGTTTCAATTCCGATCTTGTGTCAAGTAAAATAAAATATTTAATTTCTCACTTGTCATTTGCGAGAAAATATTTTATTGCAGAAATGGGTATTTTTCATCGGAAGAGTATTAAAATCTATATGGAAATATCACATTATATTATAATTCGGCTTGTTACTTAGGTAGCATGTACGTTTAGCCCTGACATTACCCCGGATAAATAAGAGACCATTGCTGCTTGGTTGCAAGGGTAGAGGTAAGAAACGATATACATAGACGCAGTTTAGTTTGAGGGAAATAAAGAAAGAAATAGAAGCTAGAGGGGGCGATAACACTCTGGTATGTTTAATGTCTGCTTTAATTGAAGAAGAAGAAGAAAAAAAGAAACTCTTTCTTCGCCTATGGCCGAATGTGCAAGTCACAGTTTATAGGATTCAGCTACTGGGCGTTTTCATGAGTCAATGAATCCCTCTCTGGGAGATGGGTGATTTTTTTCGATTCACCCTCTTTAGAAACAAAATCCAAAAGAATCCAGCCTGTTCTGCTATTTAACCCATAGGTAGGGGAGAAGAGATGACTTCACACCTTTCCCGAGACTATAAGCGCGTAAGTGAATGAAACGAACTCAGCAGGAATTCGGGCTTAGAAATGAGAGAAATGTCGATTTGGAAATCTTTCCATTTGTACCAAATTCTTTAGATAATTTACTGTATCCTTATTTATGACTGCTATAATAATATTTTCCTGAAGTTGTTATTTTAATATACAAGGTTTCCCCAAAATCTGACACCATTTTAAAAGCAATTATCTTGAAAACTGCTACGTCCAGCTCAATATAAAGTTTAGGTGTTGAAACATCATAAGTGTTCAATATGCATACCACCTGTGACACAGCACACAATTCGGTTTTTAAGTTCTTGCCAAACACGCTGATAGTGATGATGGTCTACCAGATAATTTAGCCCTGCATAAGCTGCCTTTCCCTTTAAATGTTTGGTACCAAGTCCAAATTTGTTTGCCAATTGGTGAGGTTGTTCCAAATTTTGAATTGAAGGCACGCTACACAGTCTTGGGTGACTGTGTGCGAGCAGATTCCAAGGGGCAAAATGACTTCTCTTTGGGAGTGAACGGCATGGCTCAACCTGAAAACAGAACAAAAATAAAACATTAAATATAAAATCTTGATCAGTTTCTACACATTCTGTGAAATTCTGAGGCTATTTCAACAAGAATTGCCATAATTATTGGCCTGAGAAATTTTGTCACATTTTTGGAAGGCCCCATATCTATATATATATATATATATATACAGAACTTCCCCCAAAATATATATATCTCTGTGTGTATATGTGTGTAAAGATAGGAATACATTTTTTATCAAATAAAACATTAAATATAAAATCTCGATCTGTTTCTATGCATTCTGTGAAAATTTGAGGTTATTTCAACAAGAATTGTCATTGTCCTACGAAATTAGAAGCATTTGGGAGATTTTCATGTGAATTTTACCATTTTGGAAAACAGAAGGAACATACTCAATCATTATTTTAGGAATTAAGATTCATGAAGAAATTTGAACAGAAAAGCCTTGAAATTTTCACGAGTATTTCTAGTTTGAATCATTAATATAGACTGATCTATTTGGATTTGGGTCCTTAAACCAGTTGCTATAATTACGACGTTTCAGCCGTTGTAAACCTCAGTTTTCGTTAGTTACAGAACTATTCATTAAGCTAGTAAAAAATTCAAAGTGAAACTGAAACCTCTATTGAACATGTACGATGAAAGGATTTTCCCCATTTCGCAGTCAGTCTTAGGGGTTATCTCCTATGAGAGTCGTTTTGGTAATAAGATGCGATAACTATTAGAAAATTCTCAAATATCGGAATATAAGATATAAATCCAAAAATAAATGATGTTTCATATCATTATAATAATAATGTTTATTTTAAATTAAAATAATGAATTAAATAGAAATAAAATAAGATTTATAATATTTCATAAAACACACAAACATACAAACATACACTCAGCTCCAGGAGAGCGACTCATTGCATCTTCTTGGGTAAACGTTTACGGTTGGCATGAAGTGGAATGGTTATATTGAATTATTTACTAGGTCTGCTGCGAGGAAAGTTGGTTCACGATGTGGTGCTAGACAATTTTTCTCTGCAGAATATATCTCACATATTTATAAGTCTACCATTCGTCCTTGCTTTAAATATGGCTACTACGTCTGGTGCTTCTGTTATGGATTTAGAGATTCTTGATAAAATACAAAGAAAAATCCGCAATGTTATCGCTCCTGATATGGCATCTCGGCTTCAGTCGCTTTCCCAGTCCCGTAACGTATCTCCTCTGTACCTTTTCTATAAATATTTTCATAGGGAATAGTTTTGAATATCTTTCCTCTTTGGTACTTTAACTTTACGAATTTAAGTCCAGTACTAGACTGGCAGCTAGGTCTCATCCTGCAGTTTACTGTTGACAATGGCTTGATTTAAATACATGTTTTATGCTGAGGATTTCTTCGCTCGCACATCTGTAACTTCCCTTCCGGTCTCTGTCTCTCCAGTCAGCATTTATCTTCAAAAATTTAAATGCATAACAAATGTTCTGTTTTATTTTCTTAATTCTTTTTTTTCTCACTGTTCTCTCCTCTGAATAATCTTTTCGTTTTTCTCCTACACTTTCACACCCTTGCATCTTAGTGGCGGTATTACTTTGTTTGGATGAAATGCTCAAAACACACACACACACACACACACACACACACACACACACACACACACACACACACACATGCACAGACACTCGTTGAAAGTTTATATATATTTAAACTTTTTTTCTTTTTTTTTAAGCGTATCACCCCAAGCAAGGCTGGAGGTTACTATCACGCAAGGGGTTATAGAAGGGTTGGAGGAAGAGCAGATAGGAGTGGTAAAGGAGAGGATGTGGAGAAAGAGAAAGACGGAGGGTCGACCAAGGCAAGGGGGTTACAGAAGATTTGGAGTGAGAGCAGATAGGAATGAAAAATGAAAGGATGTGGAAAAGGGAAGTGGATAGATCAAGGCAACTGGAGATGTCGATTGACGCTACACTTAAACCGTTGGAGATTGTATTTGTCAGGGAAACAGTAATAGGGAAGGGAGTTCCATAGGCGAGATGTGCGAGACATGAAGCTATCGGAGTAGAAGAGACGTCTACATTTAACAGTTTCCACGGTGTAGGGGTGGGAGCGGGATGCCAGCGTAGTGGGACGTTTAAATTCACGAGGCCTAGGGACAAGCGAAAGCAGCTCCTCGGAGCAATTACCGTGAAAGTACATGTAAAAAAGGCAGAGCGAGGCAACATCGCGTCTGTGAGAGAGCGACTGCAGACGAGATGACAGATCAGCTCCAATCACGTTGCAAAATACTGGGAAATTATTTCCGTATAAACCAGCATCAACACCTCAAATTATGCACGACCCCCCGGCGTTTCTTTGAAGATCAGAGTGTAGTAATTTGAGCCCAGTTAAAAGCAAAGCGCTTCACTCACAGTGCGTGTATGTATATTTATATATTCCTTTGGTTCGCTACGACATAGGTTGTGGGACGAAAAGGGGAATAAAGCTTTGGACTGTCTACAAAGCTGTCGTTTTGTCAACTCTATCAGCTATGAGTAATTAGTAGAACAGGCTCCCATGGGCGGCAACTGGTCCAGGAGAAAGTAATTCTTAATTCAAAAACTCTATGTAGCACATACTATACATTTAAAGAAAGGAACGATTGCATTGACTCGATAATCGCGACTACGGTTAGATGATGATGTTGAGATATTGTTAGCCATTTTCATCACACGAACTGTAAATTATAAGGTTACAACTCCAAGCTAGGGTAACAGTTTTTTTTCGGAATGGAAAAACATTTTGAAATCACAGTTTTTCTTCTCTGAGATTGCTGGTAAAAACAAGCTAGTGACTCTTGTTTGGCCTGTTGTTATCTCATAGTATGTGAGTCTGTGTCGGGCAGGAGGTGTATTCATAACTTCACCATGGGTACTTGTGTGAAATTGAATGCAATGTTATCGACTGGAATTTGAACTTGAGCCACCAATCTCACTTTTCTCATCGATAATCGCACATTCATTAAACATGGTATTAAAGAAAAGCAAGAAGAATGAACTATTTACTGTCAGATGTATGGGTGCGTGTGACCAGCAAAAAGAGATCAAAGATCCCAGGAAGTTTAAAACAATCACGTGGTTTAAAAGATGGCCACTCTGCCGGCCACATTTCTTTACGGAATAACGGAGTGAAGAATTTCATCTGATCAAACTGCGGAGTCTATTAGAAACAGTTATTTCATCATTCCAGTAGCTTAGCAACGGATAATAGAAAATAAGACAGATATTCAAAGGCAGAGTTGCTAAAAAGCCTTTTTCAGAAATTAAACAAAGCATTAAGGAAATTTAATTAAACGGAAAAAGAACAGTGCCGAACTGCTGGGAAATATTTAATTTCCTTATATTACAGTAAATACTGGAGAACTTTTTCATAGATGAAGAAGACACTTGAAATGATCATTGATTACGAGCTACGAAAAAGTTTTAAGAATGAAGATAGCATGCGGAACACAAAAGATACTTGACATCAAAAAGAGATAAGGGAATATCATTAAAGATTTAGAAAAAAATTGATACAGTGCTGTGTTATATTTAATTTTCTGCTGAGGGATCGCCCCTTTTTACACAAATGGACTCACCCAAGATATACATATACTACTACCAGTGAATACACGAACAGTCAAGCGGTAGTAGTAGAGGAATCACACACAGAGAGGGTGCAAGAGTCACATTAACGAGCACGTAGACTCAGTAAGAAGTCGATACCAAAGACTATATATATATATATATTTTCCTATTAACCCACATTCCTGGAACTACTAACCTGTATTACCAGTTTGTATTATTATGTTAATACATTTATTTTCCTATATTAATTCTTGGCGCTTGTTATTATTTGATATATTTTGTATATGGCATTGAATGATGGATAATGTAGTAGAGATATAAAGCGATGAATGCTGGGAAAATCCGTAGGAAACAAGGAAGTTTTAAAGAAATAGGAAATACAAGGCAACTGGTGCTATCAATCAGAAAAAAGAGTGATGTAAAAGAGTCAAAGGTTACTTAAGTCACAAAAGACAGAAAGTTGTGGAGAGCTGTGAACATCTACGTCCTGAACAGACTTGAAAATAGAAGAAACAAATAGATGGGAGAAGAAAGACAAAGAAATATGGCAAAGAGTCAAATGTTACATTGAGCAACAAAAGACAGGAAGATGTGGAGAGCTGTGGACATCTACATTCTGAAGGTACGTGTCAATAACAGAAGTGAGTAGATGAAAAAAGAAGAACAATGAGGAAGGGCAAAGAGTCAAATATTGCTTTGAGCAGCAAAAGACAGAAAGTTGTAGAGAGCTATGGACGCCTATATCCTGAATGAACTTGAAAAGTGAGTAGATGTCAGGAGAAGAACAAAGAGAGGTGGCAAAGAGTCAAATATTACTTTCAGAAAAAAAAAGACAGGAAGTTGTGGAGAGATGTGGACGCCAACGTCCTCAAATTACTTGGCAATAATACAAGTAAATAGATGGCAGAAGAAAGACAAAGAAAAATGTCAAAAAGTCAAAAGTTACTTTGAGCAACAAAAGACAGGAAATCCTAGAGAACTATAGACACATAAGTCCTGAAATGACTTTACAATAATGGAAGTGAATAGATGACAGGAGAAGGCCAAAGAGAGATAGCAACATTTAAAACTTACTTTGAGCCAAAAATGACAGGAAAGTGTAGAGAGCATCAATCGTCTACGTCCCGAAAAGACTTGGCAATAAAAAGTGAATAGCTCACAGAAAGAAGACAGACATAGAAAGATGGTAAATAGTTCAAAGTTGCATGGGTCAACAAAAGACAGGAACATCTGTCTACTTTTTTTTTTTTTTTAAATCATATCGCCCCAAGAAAGGCCAGAGGCCACTATCGCGCAAGGGGTTAAAGAAGGGTTGGAGGAAGAGCAGATAGGAGTGGCAATGGAGGGGATGAGGAAGAAGAGAAAGACAGTGGGTCGATCAAGGCAAGGGGGCCACAAAAGATCCGTAGCGAGAGCAGATAGGAATGAGAAAAGAAAGGATGTGGAGAAGGGAAGCGGATAGATCCAGGCAACTGGAGATGTCGATTGACGCTACACTTAAACCTTTGGAGATTGTATTTGTCAGGGAAACAGTAGTAGGGAAGGGAGTTCCATAGGCGGGATGTGCGAGACATGAAGCTATATCTCTGAGATGTCGTATTATGATTACTTATATTATTTACATTATTCTAACTGTTATCCTCATCTTCATTGCCATATTCACAACGTTTCGATTCGAAATTCCAATCACTTGAAGTAGGCCGGAGCGTACAACGGCCGAAACGTTGTGAATATGGCAATGAAGATGAGGATAACAATCCGAATAATGTAAATAATGTAAGTAAAAAAAAGGAAGTTGTGGAGAGCTATGAACACCTACGTCCCGAAAGGACTTGGCAATAAAAGAAGTGAACAGGTAGCAGAAGACTGGGACAACAAGATATGGTAAAGTGTCAAATGTTACTTTACGCAACCATTGACAGGAAAATGTGGATAGATAAGATAGGTCACGTCCTGAACTGATGTCATATAACAGAAAAAAAGAAATGCATTCTATCCCAACTGCATGCAATGGAATTGTATCTCTGTTTCAAAATAAGCGACTTTTAATTAATGCCATATATGTATGTGTTGGTTCCGCGCTCGTAAGCGATTATGTACGGCTTTGTGCGTGAGAATGACATAATTAGGCATTTCTCATTTGATCGAGTGGTCAGTTTTCGAAGACAGGTAAAAAGATGAATGGGAAAGCCAACGTTTAAAATTTTGATTTCTAAGTTAAGTAAAACCTGTTAATACTCAGACAATTTTTCTCTTTTTTATTCCTGTTCTTTTCTAAAACTTACTCTTATTGATATCTTCGTTAAAAAACAAACAAATCCATATTGATTTCGCTCTTCAATGTCCAGTACTGGGAGCAAACCGCCTGCATACAGATAGGAATTGAATTCAGTGAACACACAAAATTAGAAACGAGTGGAAAACGGGTATGTGCTGCACCACCAGACTTATTCGGAGAATATATCCTGAAAGATTTAAAAGTCTTATCAGGATTAATTATTATCGGCCACAATGTTTAGCAAAATATATGCAGATGACACTGTTCATAGTAGATGCAGTGAGGAAAGTGTAGGAACTCCTGCCGTAGTTAGCAGAAGAAAAGGAACTAAATATCAACTGTAAGAAGATATAATGTGTAGTTTTCAAAAGAGGAATAACGCATGTTGCGAACTACGAATTGGAAATACTAAAATAAAACAAGTACTAACATTTAAATATCTAGCATGCGTTTAAACAGAGGACAAAAACTGCAAACTACAAAACCTGAAGGTGCATTGGAATAGCGAATGATGCCTTACAAAAGCTAAGCAAGGTATTAAGCAACAGGAGAATTTTGTTAGAAAGAAAGAAAGAAAGAAAATAGTAGTGAATTCTTATGTAATATCAGTCTTCCTATATGACAATAAATTCTGGACAATAAATTCACAGATGAAGAGAGATTTGAAGCAAAAGAAACGGGTTCTACAGAAGGAGGTTTTAGAAAATGGCAACAAAAAGTACGCCTATGCTTAGAAGCAGAAAGAGACAATTTGAATTTCTAGTGTACATCATAACAGATCAGAGTCTGAGTCTCTATTTCTGATGAACAGTTATCCACCTAGGCATGCTGTTTGCCTCAAACCTCTATTGGGACTCCTCTCACCAGACCTCAAGTTGAAACCATATAGGTATCTTCATTAAATCTCTAAGACAAGGGAATATCATGATAAAAACGACCTTAAACGTGATGAAACAGAACTTTTACAGTCTAAATGTTTACGTTATTTAGTAAGAGGAAAGACCAAAGTATTTTCTGATTATTTAAAAAAAATTGCATCCTTTTTAGAACATTCTAACTTTTGATTAAAAAATCATGTTTCTCTTTGCGTCAGTGTCAATACTAAATTACATTGTAAATTTTACCGCTTTTTTTTTTAGAACTGACAGACGGTGATTTGGAATATCTTCCAAAAAAAACCTGTGGTATTTTAATGAAACTTTCAGGATTTATTCCAAAATTATTAAAAGTATTTTAAATACGTCTATTATTTTGAAAGCATGGTAATTTTTTTAAACATCTATTACTCCCACATAACTAATTTTATGAAAACTTGAGAAATTCAATGCTGTATTTTTTACTGAATATATTAGTTAAAAGCAGAAGTCTTTGAAGAATTTAAATCATCAATTTTTTTGTAACGACGAACGAATAGTTACCGAAATTCAGCTCTGAATTATAACATAAAAACTCAATAAAACATATTATTTAATTTCAAAAGTTTTTAGTTGGTTTTATGAATAAGCACAATGTTGTCTGAAGGCACAAATTATTTTCGATGAAAAATAAACTATTATTTCTTATATTCTTTATAGATTTTATATTAAAGCTGTTAAATATTCTAAAGTTAGTGAAAAAGCTGTTTATTTTAGGCAATGGTGTTATTAAGTATATTTATCTTTATAGATCATAAATTATACAACTTTATTACAACATGCAAGCGACTAGTATGTACAAATGTAATTTAGAATTGTTCTTCTGTCTATAGAAACGTTTTATTTCAAATGTCTGGATGATCCCAGGAAGTGTGAAATCATCACGTGGTTTAAGAGTTGGCCATTTTGACGGCCACTTACATTTCTTCACGAAATAACTAAGTGAAGCATTTTATCTGATCAAATCTGTTTGTGTTTTGTATTTGAAACTATATCTGGTAAAGAAAATACTTTGTTGCATTTCAGACAGAAATTATATTGACTGGAATAAATTTTCATGTTTTTTTTTCAGTAGAATTGATCACGTCAACCATTTTTAACATAAAAAGTTGCATATAAACATTTCCTTACGACGGTGTCTTGATTTTCTGACCTGTTAATCGAATTATTGACGGCAGATTGACCGCCGAACGTGATCATAACTATCTATGGAATAGCAGACGAGAAGTTTCATTAGGGTTTTGTTTTTTCCTGAAGGGGCGACAACCCTTAAAACACATGACTTTTAATGATAACATTATAGGTTTGGACATCCATAGTTTGAAATTATTTGGGAATGAAATTATGAAAATTTCATTAAGCTGCGAGAATTATTTGATTTTTTCAAGATTTTCCAAATTAATGTTTCTATCACTGCGAAAAAGAGGCGAAAATTTGCTATACTTAAAGTTAGTAAAAACCACCGACACAAGAAAAACAAGGTTTTTAATAAAAATGTTGGATGTTCTAAAAAGCAATAAAACTTTTTTAAAAATAATAAAAAAATACTTCAATCCTTTCTCGTAATAATAAGGTAACGATTTCCAATAAATGAGATAAAAATAAAAATAATACTCTAAAACTTCATAAATGTACATGAAATTATACTTTATTTATAGGTATCTTTCTTATGAAATTTTGTCTCACTCAGCAGTTATATTTTAATTTTTATAGTATTTTCAATTTTTCCAGAAATTATCAACAAATGTAAGGTGAAAGCTAAAGTACTTAAAAAAATAAAAAAAAAATATTAGACCTCTAAAAGTTTTTCTTACTTTAAAAATTACAAGGTAAATAAGCTGGTTCAGTTAAAACTAGAAAAGATTATGTAACTTCTGTCCTTCCGTACGATAACTTGCCTCTCACGTTAGGTATCGATATGTGATGAAACCATCACTCATCACTTGTCAATCATCACTGTTGTTAAGACATGCTTTCTCTTTTTTTAAACTACATAGTTAATGTTTGTCTTAAATATATTGAATAAACTTTAAATATTCTAATTTTCTTCAAATAAATTTTGAAAATGGTATAATTGATTTTTGCAAGATTTCTAAACGGAGAATTTGTCTTCTGTTTACAAAATCCTACAACCTGGCTGATATATCGATTTTTAATAATTTCGCTGACTGAAAAAACAAAATATTTTTAAGTAAAATTTCGGTAGTGCAAAGAAAGATAAAAAATTTTCAAAAATTATCAAAAAATAATTCGGTTTTTCCTCTTAATAGTAACATAAAGATACGATTTTTTTATCTGGTTTAAGGCCGCTCTTATGCTATGCTCTTCTTTTATCGATTTCATGAAGATACCTACATATATACAATACATTGGTAAAGATACTGGAAGAATCGTTGGCTTCGTGAACTGCTCCTGAAAATGCCTGACTGATGCGGGTCTACCAAAGCAGGCTAAGATTACCATGTGTAACAATATTTAACATAACATACAAGCGAAAAGGGTTAAAGCAAACGATTTTAACATGGCGTTCGGACGAAAAGGGTTAAGAAAATGATTTTATTTTTTTATCAAAAAGGGATTAATTTTCCCGGGATATTGAGAACAGGTTGAAAAAGTTACACAATGCGATTCAGAGAACAGGTGCAGGATCAGAGGCCAGAGGTCAAGTTCGGCTGTTGAAAGGTGTCCGGTTTATACGTGCTGAGAAAATTATCAGCCAAAATTTCCCTGAGAAAAAAAATATAAATTGTGAGCAATTGTAAAGGCAGAAGATGACGTCAGAAAGGCTGACATCATATGAAGGCTCGTCCCGAAAAAGAGGGGATCTTCCAAAACTGGAAGTGTGAAATAGAAAACGAAAGAAAGAAGCTGGTTGAATGTTAGGAGATTTGCATAAAATCCACCTATTCGCCCGCACCACACCAGTTGGAAGGGACACCCATAAATACAAGTGGCCACGAGTGCCGGAGTTAGTTGGAGTTGGATTTGGAGAGAGTTCGTGCCAGCTGTAGTCGGAAGCAGTTGCAGTCGGAGTGGAGTGGCGATGGGGAGTTCTAGAGATTTCTGCCATAACTCAGTTTTGTCTACCTAATGATAATAATAATAATAATAATCTGCAGAAGAATAACCTTGTGCCGACGAATAATCTTGTGCCGTCCGTAAAAGTATAATCAACAATATTTGAAGTTAAAACCAGTTGTCATTCAAGAAAGACTCCGACGATAAACCTTGTGCCGTCCGTGAAAGTATAATCAACAATACTTGAAGTTAAAACCAGTTGTCACTAAAGAAAGACTCCGACGGTAAACCTTGTGCCGTCCGAGAAAGTATAATCAACAATACTTGAAGTTAAAACCAATCGTCACTGAAGAAAGACTCCGACGATAAACCTTGTGCCGTCCGTGAAAGTATAATCAACAATACTTGAAGTTAAAATCAATCGTCAGTGGAGAAAGACTCCGACGATAAACCTTGTGCCGTCCGTGAAAGTATAATCAACAATGCTTGAAGTTAAAACCAATCGTCACTGGAGAAAGACTCCGACGAATAACCTTGTGCCGTCCGTGAAAGTATAATCAACAATACTTGAAGTTAAAACCAATCGTCACTGAAGAAAGACTCCGACGAATAACCTTGTGCCGTCCGTGAAAGTATAATCAACAATACTTGAAGTTAAAACCAATCGTCACTGGAGAAAGACTCCGACGATAAACCTTGTGCCGTCCGTGAAAGTATAATCAACAATACTTGAAGTTAAAACCAGTTGTCACTAAAGAAAGACTCCGACGATAAACCTTGTGCCGTCCGTGAAAGTATAATCAACAATACTTGAAGTTAAAGCCAATCGTCACTAAAGAAAGACTCCGACGATAAACCTTGTGCCGTCCGTGAAAGTATAATCAACAATACTTGAAGATAAACCCAGTTGTCAAGTCTGGCCACCCTTCAAGAATTTACCTGAAATTTTCGTTCCGTCGCCAATTATTAGAACGGGTTTGGAAAAGAAGTAAAAATAGAACTGTAAATATATATTTTTTTGCTATTTAATATAAACACCATATCGTGACTTATTCGGGCGTCGTCCACTCTATTTTAAACTTTGTTTGCGCGTGTTCAACACCTTGGCTTTGCTTGCTTGAGATACCCCATTGATAATTCGCCTTGACTCTCTTAATGTCAAAAATTACAACGTGAGTAAGAGAGGTCATAGTTGAAGCGGCCAACTTAAAGAGCAGCTGATGTGTTAAACGCAATCAACGACCGACGAGTGGGCTGACGGCGGCTTGTTCTCCGATACCAGGATCGATACTGACCAAAGGCACCAGGTCGTACCCCGGCCACGCAGCTATAGTTTGGTTGCTGAGACTGGGATTTGACATGGAACGCCGCCATACCTGGTGGCCGTGACCGGGCCGAGCTCGGAACACCGTCACAAATGTAAAAAGACGAGGAAGTCACAAAGAAATTACGAGCAATCATCATTATACTTATAATCAGTAAGTTATATCTAATAATTCTACGACGCATTATGGGAAAAGAAGAAAAGCCAGGCATGTATCATTCCGTACGCCCAAAACAAAGCGGGGCAAAGATTCATCTTCAGCCAGTAGAATGGAAATTTAATCCAGCCCTGATCAGCGGTTATACCCTTAAAGAGGTTCCTTATCTTGAACATCTATTGAAACTCAAGCACACATCAGACCTCAAGTGGAACACATGTATATGATACATTGTTATAGATGCTGGAAGGACTGTCGGTTCCGTGTACAGCTCCTCTAAGTGTTTGATTCATTCGTTTGTGTGCTGTCTCTATGTCTTTCTTTCTTTCTCACTCACTCTCTCTCTTTCTCTCTCTCTCTTTTTACAAGAGTAAATTTAGAAAATAAATGAAGTATTGTTCCCACATATGGTCCGAAGCTGACCAAACCTCACTCTCCAGCTTCGACAGAGTTCATAAGTGCTTGCACCGCCTTGTGTGTGATGGATTGTTTTTCACCGTTCCTACAGACGAAACGTTGCTAGCCCTTCGCTAATTTACCGCTGTGGCAGATTGTGGTCAAAAGAAATTAGCGACCCTGTTTTGAGACGAAATTTCAGATTGGGCGTTTATTTTATCTACACCGGTTTCTTAGTATTTATCGGTGTTCTCTTCTCTGTATCCGCTTCGTTGTTCGTTCTTTCTTACCTACCATAACTCCACGCATCGTAAGATGTACCCCTATAGAAGACGCCTCTCAACTCCACGATGGTCTAGTTATAATCGCGAGTCACCAATCACTTGCTAGGATGATAAAAAAAACGAGACATACGGGCACCTCAGATGTCCCTCCTCGATTCCGTTCAACTACGCTAATATTATGTAAAGTTGCTTATGACTCAATTCTTTTGTGGAACAAAAAAAAGAAGGGTCTCTTTTGACGGAACGACACACTCGCCTTATCTCAAATTGAAGTCCTACATGCCAGACAATGACGAACTCTCTTTCGTCGAGAATAAGGCAGGTCTTAGTCAGGTTCACTATGTCTGCTACACAGATGTTCATGCGGACTACATTCCTTGGTTCGACCATTTTAAACCTTTACGGTTCTGACCAGCCAGTTCATGTACACTGAGTCGGCTCATCCCTATTCTTTTCATATTTCATTGGTAATGGCTGAGTTCGAGTCAGAAGGCTTTTCTACAGAACTGTTGCAATGTGGAACAGACTTTCGGTGAGATGATTCCCTCATCACTACAATATAAATATCGTCAATTATTATCTATCCTACATATCCTCATAATACGCAACCCTTGCTCCCTTATACTACCTTGCAACATCTCCATGTAGTAACCCTCTACGTTGAGTAGCACTCACGCCTTCTATTGGGTGTAGAAAAGTAACAAAATCATAAGAATACGTAGAATGAAAATCAAAAGCTGGACAAAAATGTCTGTTTTCTTTTCTTATTGAAATTTAAAAGCGAAAGGCCATTGAGGAGTTGCCGAAAACATTTCGCCCCCATCTCTGTTTTTATTCTTTTTCACCTTATTATCACTTAAAATAAATGACATTGTCCTCTTGTTGATCAGATCACTATTTCGATCGTGTTTTCGCTGAATTCACGTTAACCTCACAAGAGAGAGCGACCAAACAAAATGGCGCCGAACAGAACAACTGGTAACAAGTGTTTTTTTGTTATCTTTGACGTTTCTCGTTGAAATCTCGAGAAAGAAAAACACCCAGAAATATTGATGCACAAAACATGTATTAGTCTAGGGAGCTACTCGCTGAAACTTAGACACCAGATTCACTTTTATCTTTTGATTTCCCTATTTTGCTTCATTTTACAAGGAAGTATCTCATATAGATTGTATATGCGTGTATTTGGAACATTTAATAAACATGGGATCATATAACGATTTTCATGAAGTATTGATGGGACAGTATAAAGTGAAAGCATCTTTAGAAATATTATTTCTTATTGATCTGAAAGTCTGCCGGCTTTAGAGGAAAGCGAATCACAAACAAAATGTCACGAGTAAAAACTGAATTTTCTGTTAAACTAGTGACATAGAAGCGCCGATAAGAACGAAGTAACTGTACGATTCGGTTTTTCGATGTACACTTTAAAACGGATGAGCGCTAATTAAAACCAGAAATAAACTGAAAAGAAGAAAGAAAGAATTAATATCAAATTATGGCTAAAAGTTGAGAAAGAAAACGGTTTGGAAATATTAGAAATATTTTAAAAGTTTGACACAGAATCTAAAAGTTAGTATAGAACAAAAATAATTAATAGAAAAAAAAGTAAAATTCAGATTAGAAAAAACTACTTAAGCTAAAGAGATGCATATTTTTTAAAACAAAGAAATAATAACGAGCAAGAAAGTAAAAATAGCGGAAGATTGTTTTATGTAGTTTTTTTCGAACTGATGCATAATTTCTTTGAAAACAATAGTCGAAAAATCTGGTTATAGCCGGAAGAAGAGAGAAGTGGATGATGGGAAACTTGATGCGGTCTTATTAATTTGGTATTTCAGAAGTGGTGAATATTTTAGTCTGTTCACTCTTTCTCAGTCAAACGTTTTTTTGTTTGTTTTTTTTTCGATGTTTCATATTTTCTACAAAAATTATATGCAGATTTTGTTTCACATTTAATTTCATTTGGCGTAATTTAGTTGCATCGCTCCATTTTTTTATGCTTTGAATTATCGTCTGATCGAAAATGTTTTAATCAAATTTCACCGAAAGAACGCTTTGATTGAAAAAGACTTTCTATGGAAGCCAACAAACTTTTAGCTATAGAATAAATGAAGCAGAAAAACCGTTGATATTCTCCCTACAATTGAAAATTATTTCTTAAATCACTATCATTTCTGAAGCAGCCGACATGGCAGCGATTATGGACGCCATTATTTGTTTTATTTTATTAGCTATCAACTACAATAAAATCTATTGTGGGTAAATTGGTGGAATTTTTGAAAGTGTGATTATTGAATCTAATGTTAAACTTAATAATAGCCTCTTTCTTTCAGTAACGCTGTCGTTAATGCCTAACCAGTGACAATCTCCTTCTTTACGGTGATAAATGCATTATTTTAGTAAAATAATTTACATAATATTCCTATAATACAATCATTTAAGATGTATTTTCATTTCACTTATAATAACTATTTTCTTTAATTAATGCTCACATTTTTTTCAATAACCGTGACAGTCCAATTCCTAATTTTTACGTCCTGGGTATAACGATACACTACATCTGACAGCAAGGCCTCTGATCAAGAGAAGTTTTGAGGAACATGAAACTACCTCGTGATTTCCGATGTCCCGCTGTCTACCTTAACTCGAGGTCATAGAACCTATTATGGTTTAAGCTATGATCAAATAGTGAATAGCCAGACAGAAATCAAACATAAGGAAAGTATAAAAATGTATTTACAGTAATATTGCCAGAAATACATTTTTATACAAAAAATACATGCAATACATTTTTATAGTAAAATTATCAATAATAAATTTTATAGCAAAATGACCAGCAATGCATTTTTGAAGCAAAGTGACCAACAATACATTCTTATAGTAAAATGGCTAACAGCAAGTTACCTGGTTTATACCTACCTTTTTGTCTCTAGGATATAGCAGGCCGATGTCTACCTTTTTGTATCTACGGTAAATACGACGACGTTTACAGTTTTTATTCATTAGTGTAAACTGGGCCGATGTCTACCTTTTTGTCCCTAGTGTAAACCGGACGATCCCTGTCTTTTATATAGTTGATGTTGTCAACACAGTATTCCATAAAAAGGGAGACCTATTTTTCTGCGGAAACCTGCCGGTGGAAGAAACGTTATTTAATATACTAAACGGATAGGCCATTTCAAGAACACTCTCTGCACAAAAAAAAAACCTTATCAACACTCCTGTTCCAAAACTATACACAGGAGTATTACCTAAAACTTTTGCTAAGTTAGATAATAGCCTTGTCCGACGAAAGCCGATATCTGCCGCCTATTTCAGTGTCCTTACTATGTGTTATGTCGAAGAATCAAAAGGATTCGAATGTTAAATCAGAAATAAATATGTCCCTGAATGTGAATAGACCTGAGTGACATCTTAAGAAAGCAGTTTATGAAGGCGGCAGTAATTTTAGATACGTAGATGACCAGTGTGTATCATCTCTAAAGGTGTAACGGTTTCTATGCACACATTAATATATAGTAGACACGTTTTGCCTCCGAAATACTCTAATTCTTAGCGAAGACAATCGCGCATAAGATCTTGTAGACTGTGGCTCCAAAATCACGAAGAAACAAACATAAAAAAAGACGTTCAAAAGTAGAAACAACTAAAATGAAAAGTAGATATAACTTAGAGAAAATGAAAGGTGTTGACTATCCACATTATATTAATAAAACGCCCATCGATACTAGAAAGAGCTATAACAGTTAATGGAACCGAGAAGTCAAATTCGCTAAAAAAATAACCGCCTTAATAAGAAGAGTCTATAAATGATAACTGAGAGCAAGGCAAACTATCGATGAATGTTTCTCTTATGGAAACGGCTATCCTAACATTAAAACCGCCATTAAGGAAGCTCGGCGGCCTTTTTCTAAGCAATACTATGTCCTAAAATGTCTAATAATCTTCTTGACTCCGAGATGTTTAATGTCATTAAAAAATTTTTGATAAACTTCAACAGTCAGTAAATCAATGAATGCTGAATGTTTCCTTTACAGAAACGGCCAATTTTAACACTAATCTTTCTCGTACCGTTCCAATGAGAGAGAAAATTTTATAGACTGAAAATGAAGAGAGTGAACAAATTTTCATATACAAAATGAAATAGTTCATTTCGCAGCAATAACGTTGGGCGATAGATAAATATCACACTCCTTATCGGCCAAAAAAATAATATTTTTTACTAATGTTCGAAAATAGAAGACCCAAGAGCCTTTCAAGGTAGAGGTTAATGTGTGGTGTTATATGAGCGTAGAAAGAACAAGAAGTTCAGTTCTAGGGGCTATGCAGGAAAGATAACATCTAAGTAAAGACCTTAATAGGTCGACACTGATATGATTGGGGAATAAATCAGTGAATGAAAAGATAGAAGGAACCGGAGACCCAATTCTAAACAGAAAACAAGGTATTAACTACTATTCCGGTTACAAAAACCGAGGAGGAGTGTGAACCGGACAGTAGGCGAACCTATCCACTCCTATTAGGAGAGAAGAAAGAAATAATAAGTATAAAATGTCAGAGTCCAGGCGGAGACGTTAGGAGTATAAAGTTGAAAAGGACTTTAGAAGGAATTTGGAAACCCAAACCTAAACAGGAAGCAATACTAAAACGTTTACACCTGTTGAAAAAATCAGGGAGGAGTGTGAATCGGACGATAGGTGAACCTATCTGCTCTTGTTTCCTCTTTCGTGAAGGGTTACTCCTTCATAGCAGATCTGTGAATATTCTAAACTGTTATCGGCACGGAAAGTGAATTCAGCGTGTCGAGTTCAATTCCCGCTAGATTCTGTTTCAATATCTGCCTATATCTCTGAGATGAGGTATTATGATTACTTACATTATTTACATTGTTCGGACTGTTATCCTCATCTTCACTGCCATATTCATAACGTTTCGGCCGTTTTACGCTCCGGCATTCTCAAGGACACATGGCACAGTGGATAAAAACGTTAGTTAGATCTAGTGACAAGACACAAAGGCCACAGCGGTGGTGAACCAAAAAAAACTTGGAGAGTTGAATTAAAAGGAAATAACTGAGACACGCGGAAGATGCATGGCACGCGGAACTAGAACAATCTACCCCCGGTGGACGAAATAAAGGGTTCGATCCAAAATTCCCATCTCCTGAAGAAGGCCGAAGCGTACAACGGCCAAAATGGTTGTGAATATAGAAATGAAGATGAGGATAACAGTCCGAATAATGTAAATAATGTAAGATTCTGTTCCGGCTGATTCATGTTAATGTTCTTGGTAAAAGGCATGGATCTGATTCTCTGGGCGAAATAGCAAGTTAGACTAGGAACTTTCCTTGACTTGGCAATCAGATTAGAAGATTTGCTCCGAAGAGGGATACGCTCCGACAGGTTATCTTGTCCAAGATACCCCATTGCTCCTATGACTGCTTTACATGTGATGTCTTTACGATTATAATCGGCTTCGAGATGCGTAACCTGACGACGCTACGTGTGACTCGATGAACTCGTTTGGGTGATATTTGTAATGGAGATTATCACAAAAAAAAAACAGTCCAATATCTTAATAAATGAGAGAAAGGAACCGGTATAATGCACTACGATCTAGTGGACAAAGGGTTAATTTGAGTTTGAATATTCAATGTGTAATATAAAAAATGTGTTTCGTTTTTATTTGATTCTCGATTAGTAAGACTAATTACAATCACAATGTTCACATAAGTAATAAATTAAAGCTTCTAGTGACATAGTAAATGTTTCTTTGCTCCATCGTCCGGGTAATGCTTACATTGCCTCAGTAGAAGAAAAACAACGAACAGTAATTCAATTATTAGATAGAAGAAATAGATATATTAGGTTGGTGCAAAAATAATGTCGTTTTCTCACATGAAGTTGAACGTCAAAAAACGACATTATTTTTGCACCAACCTAATAGTATATGTAGATAAGAAGTAAACAAGATATCCCTAAATAGGGACAACGGAATGTGAACAATCTACACCCCTAGATTAAATGAAGGGCCTAGTTCGAAATTTTCCGAAGTTTAGCCGAATCAACAAGTTCTTAAGAATTTTTGAAGACAGAATGGCTAAAACATTGTGATAAAAACAACAATGATAACGACAACTGTCTAAGTGTAAATAATATAAATAACGATCACTCCTAACCCCAGAAAATCATGGGCACCTGATGAGAGCTGGAGAGCCAAACATCCGAAACATTGTGATAATAGCAACAAAGATGAGGACAAAAGTCCGATTGTAAATCATAAAAATAGCGATAAGTCCTAACCCTAGAAAATCAAAGACACCTGGTGAAGGCCGCAGAGCAGAAAAGCCGAAACATGATGATAATAACAAAGATGAGGACAAAAAGTCGGATTGTAAATAATATAAATAACTTCTAGCCCCAGAAAATCAAGGACACCTGATGAGGGCCGGAGAGAAAAACAGGCGAAATATTGTGATAATAACAACAAAGATGAGGACAAAAATAAATTCTCACCCCAGAGATTCTGACAGAGAAACAGAGGCGCACGCGTACAAAATAGAATCAAATAAATAAATAAATAAAATAAACAAATAGAACAGAAAAAAAATCCAAAGATAAAATTTGAAACAAACCGAATAGTTTTACAATCTCATTAGTTTTTCTATCGTGGGAACAGCGGTGTCCTAACGCTGAGTAATTACCTAGGCATGGCTAAAAACGGCGTTTTCAGTTGAATAATGAAGGCATTTTATGCATAGCCCGAAATTTTCTGCACGAACTCAACACCTGACGAAAAAAAAAAAAGACTGAACTTGTATAAAAGCGAATTTTATTTTGAAAAAAATGGTACAGTTTGCAACAAGAAAGAATTGAGTAAATGATTCTATAAAAATTATCTGTGCGCATTCAATACAAAAGGTGATATGCACCCAAATCGAGTACAACGGGCCTTGAACGTTCGGATCGATTTCCGACCGCATACTCATGTGAAATACGATCTTCAACATTAAAAAACTGAAAAACTAATACCGAATTCATCTTCTCGTCGTTTCTAACCTGCCACTTGCGCTTTCAAAAACAAATCCACACATTGAGAATTTAATTGCCATAAAATGTATCCTCCATTTTAAATTTTATTGCTCACTCATCTTTAGTTAATATTCCATCACCATTATTTGCACATAATCACCATTATTGGTAATGCCTTTTCCTTTTTTGATTTAGTGCTTCCCTTTTATTTCCACTGACACTACAACAGAGAGAAGAAACATAAAAATACCTTTGGATGAAGCAAGTTTTCAGCTTCGAACAATAGAGTTAACAACTTTGGTTAGTCATTTTATCTCCCTGAGTACAATATACAGTGAAAACAATATTACGGTTTAATAGAACAATTTTAAATCTGCTGAAGACTATATTTCTCCATAGTAACCACCATTGGCTATGGATTTTCATAGAAAGTTGTAAGAAAGAAAGCAAGAAAAAAAAAACAAGAATGAAAGCAAAAAAGAACGAACAAACGTAACAAAGAAAGAAAGACATTTTTAAAAAAGATGTTGAAAAGGAAGGAATGTACAATGAGAGATATAAAGGAAGGGGGGAAAAAGAAGGAAGGGATGTAGGAACGGTGGCAGGAAGGAAGAAAACGAGAAATAGAACGACCCATTAAGAAAAGAAGTAAAAGGAAAATGAATAACGAAAGAAAAGAAGGAAGAAAAGAGGAGAGTAAAGAAAGTAGGGAAGGTCAACAGAACGACGCAGACATTTTAGAAAAAAAAAAGAAAGAAAGTATACCAGGAGGGAGAAAAGATGAGAGAAAGAAAATGAGAAAAATGATTTCCTTGGTAAGATAGAGAAATGTTTCCTATTGCCTTCTTCACGGTTCGGAAATCAACATAGTGCATTCTTTTTCTTTTTTTTTTAAAGTGAGGTTCACCTTGGACAAAGCCCATCTAGATAGAGGGTTACAAAGTTAAGATTATATTGATCGGAAAAAAATCCACTTGGGTGTTGGTTCCACAGAACAGTGGTTCGCAAGAAGCTGCTGTTCGAGTGGAATTTACTTCTCAGCATTGGAATACGGAGGGAGTGAGGTTGGTTCGCTACAATGTGAATAGGATGTAGGGTCCTGGCTGTGAAGGTTAGAACTGGTGAAACTAAGGTATGAAGTTCTAAGCACTTCCCATTGAAATAGCTACAGAGCAGTGAAAGACATCTCGTCTGTGAAAGATGTGTTGCATGGTGGAAAATAATTTGTAACCTTTAAGATTGACGGTTTTGGACTCCATCAAGACTGGAATGTGAAGTCCTGATAACTCCTGCCCAAATAAGACAGCAGTTCTCCATTTTAGGCCTCATTTGGCTCTTGCAAAGGTAGAGAATAGCACGAGGAGTGGTTCAGGGAATCGCCCATTTTTTGCGTTTTTATCGATAGATTGTATGTACGAGTCCCATTTGGGCTCTGAGTTGAATTTGAGGCCGAACAGTCGTTCAATGAACGGGGCTTCCCCGAGGGGATATCCGTTCATCTTGACTGGCGGTAGTTCGGGATCCGATTGGCGATCCGATTGGCGATGACGGAATCTAACCAATTTGGTGTTTGAGGCATTGAATATAACCAGCCAAAGAGAGATCAGCTGCCAATATTTGGTCGTCAGGAGTTTTGAAGGTGCAACCCTATACAATGGTATCAGCAGCAAATATATTTTAAAAATGATCGGAGTATACTCTTAGGAAGAACATTTTTGTAAAATAAAAATCGGGTTGGTCTAAGAAGCGACACCTGGTTTGTGGCGCATCCGTTGATTGCTAGGGTCTTGGCGGACTAACCGTTAACAACTACCTCAAAAGACAGTTAATAAGGACTTCATTATTGACACGACTCTTCCAGTAATTCGATAGCTAGAGAGCATGAGCAGAAATCCGTTGTGCCACACCTTGTCAAAGGCCTTTGAAATATCTGAAGCTATGGTCCTGGAGATGCATTTGTCGTCTAGTGCCTCAATGATTCTGTGCATACTGATAGAACATCAGCAGTGGATCGGTCCAATCGAAACCCGTACTGCTTGACCCTGAAAGGGTTGTTCTTATTTAAGGAATCAACAACCTTCTTGTTGATTATAGCCTAAAAAAGCTCGCTAATGACATTGATGACACTGATGGGTCTATTGAACGCTTGCCCGTGTTCTTGAAAATCAGGTATTCGCTTGACACCTTCCAAAGACTTTATAAAAAAAATTTATTTTTAAGCAGCGATTAAATAATTTTTCTAAGATCGGAGATAGTTTCGGGTTGATATTCTCAAGGGAATCAAAGGGATTTTGTCTGGTCCAGTGGCTTTCTTAGGGCCAAGACTTTTGATAAGTCTTGAGAATTCCCGGGCTGCAATAAAAATACAACTGAGATCGCGCTCAGTGAGACGGGTAAAGTCGGCAAGGGGATGTCAAATGTCTTCTAATATTGATTTAGAGGCAAATCTTGAGGCGAAAAGTTTCACCTTATTTGACCTTATTTCACCTTATTTGAGGACGAAGATCTGACCTCGGGCCCATTTACAATAGTGAGCATAGTCATTTAGCCTCTTTTTATAATTTTGTCGGTGATCTTCCCAGAACTCGCTGTAGCCAATTTGTTTGTTTTCGACCATGACCTGGACTGTTTGTGAATAGCTACACTTTGCCTTTTCCAGAAATGTCTTGCAGCGAATGCAAACGGTTCCGGATGCAGTAAGAGTCAAATTACACAGGGTGCATCAGAACTGGCTTTTCGTTAGTTTTTTTTTTTTTTTTAAATCACTCCAATCCAGAAAAGATCAATCCAAAGAAATAGTCAAGTCTGCTATTCAGTCTCTGGACAGGTAGAAGTGGAAGTAAATTTTAGAAGAGATTTTGAATGAAAGAAAACATAGAAGACTAGACCTGAATTCGAACTCAGCCCGCCGATACAATTTTTGCATTGTCAGTTCTTATGATACTTGTACATGCATTAGTGAATTTAGTGTATTGACATTATTTCATTTGAACTGAAATAGTTAAATATATGTTGTATCATCTGACTAATGGGAATGCTAGCGGTAATAATATCCGTTTCCCTATAAGGAAACATTGGGTCTTCATTGACCGAGCAGCCAGTATTGTTTTCAGTTGAAATTTATAAAATGTTTCAGAAATAGGTTTCTCGAGTAGCTGTTATCGAGCTTTCTACTACTGACGGAAGTTTACTTCCTAACTTTTGATTTGCAGTTGTGTGGAACTTGATTATATTATTATTTAACTTTGGAGTTCCATGTACCATCCAATCTATTTTTTCCTGCTGTTATTAGTCTTCAAGTAATATGGTTTCTATTATTTGATACGCCTCTTTGTTTGCGTATCTGTATCTCGTTACGGGTGCACTCCTTGTAGCTGTTGTTCCTGTTCAAATCTTCAAGTGATGTGTTTTTTTATTATTTGGGAAAGGTCTCTCTTTGTGATTTCGTAGCGCCGGTCCATTAGGCCTTATAAAGTATTGCCATTCTGATGGCCTAAATGGTTTATTCGCTTGAAGTCAGTTTTAATCATTGAGTGCGTATCGCTGAGGGATTAGGCATTTCGCTACCTGTTGATCTCCTTGCATGATACTGGAATGAGAGTCTTGACCTGACGATGCGGTTTAAGAAATCTTAGTTTAATGTTTCAGTTTTATGACAAATTGCGGCGTTGGGCAAAAGCGTGGCTTAGATATGGCACAAGGCCGAAAATTCGGGGTTCCCCGCGAGGCCGAACTCACTTTTCATCTAACGAGACAAACTTACTATTACACCATGAAGTACACGTTGAAGTACCCATGATTTTCTAAGCCTAGCTTAGACGTGACACAAGGCCGAAAGTGTGGCGCACCCAGTGAGGATCGAACTCATTGTTATCATGAATGATCTAGCGATACAAGCTTGCTAACCATCACGCCACTAGTCCTTTTCTAAGAGTTAACTTAAATGTGGCACAAGGCCGAAAGTATGAGACACCCAGTTAGGATCGAACTCACTATTCAGTCGTAATTGATCTAGCGAGATAAGCTTGCTAGCTATTACATCACTGGTGATTTTCTAAGCGTAGAGTAAACGTGGCACAAGGCCCAAATTATGGGGCACCCAGTGACGATCGAACTCATTATTCAGTCGTAATTGATCTAGCAAAAAAGCTTCCTAGCTATTACATCACTGGTGATTTTCTAAGCGTAGAGTAAACGTGGCACAAGGCCCAAACTATGGGGCACCCAGTGACAATCGAACTTACCATTCAGTCCTGATTGATCTAGCAAACAAGCTTGCTAGGCATTACATCACTGGTAATTTTCTAGGCGTAACGTAGATGTTGCACGAGGCCGAAATTATCGGGCACCCAGTGCGGATCGAAGTCACTATTCAGTCGTAATTGATCTAGCGAGGGAATCTTGATGACCATTTCACAACGTCGGAGTGACCAGGTAGCTTATTCTATGTTCAATTTCTTTATCTCCTATACTAGATTTGTTATAACTTATCCATTCACAGATGCATATGCAGTGTTTAGAATTTAATTCCACATTCTGAAATTTGATGTTGGATACAGGGTAGGTACCATCACTACTTTCATTCCATTTCGTAGTTTATCTTTTGGAAAGGTTTAAGTCCAAGAACCTCGAAGACATGATAAAGTATGGCGACTTTTTATTCCAGGTCATTCTTATAGCAGCTATGAACACCTATGTCATCAGTATAGCGTAATAGACTCCTTTATTATTATTATTATTATTATTATTATTATTATTATTATTATTATTATTTCCTTTGATATCTGGCGTTTACACATTTCTTTCCGGGTCCCGCCCAGGGACCTAAGGTTAGAAATGGCATCATGACACTTTCCACTGAAAAAAAAAAAAAAAAAAAAAAAAAAAAAAAATTACATAGATAAAGCCCTTCGTAAAGTGTGGGCTGTACTTGTCAGAACAATTTTTTGTATCTCTTTGAGGCATGGACTTCCAGGGATCCCTTCAATCAGCCTACTGGAATCTTTTCCAACCAGTCCAAGGGCTCCAACTACAACAGGAATTGTTGATGTTCCCATGTGCCACATTTTTGAGATTTCGATTTCAAGGTCCTTGTATTTTGACAGTTTTTCGAATATCTTCAAAGACACATTGCAGTCTGCAGGGACTGCCATATCAATAAGGAGGCACTTATTTTGTTTGTGGTCTTTAATAACAATGTCTGGGCGGTTGGCTTTGATTGTTCTGTCAGTGTATATTGTGTAGTCCCATAGAATTATTATTATTATTATTATTATTATTATTATTGTTGTTGTTGTTGTTGTTGTTGTTGCTGTCGTCGTCGTCATCATCATCTATTCTAACGCACGCGCAAGGCATAGTCTGGGAAGAGATTAAAGAGTTCAAGGCACTCATTTTCTCCTAGATGTACTCTTGAAGAGGTTTGACATGATACAGTTTTCAGAGACTTCACCAAGTATATAAAGCTTTATGAAGATATACAGTTTCTATTTCAGATCCAGAAGGTTCAATTGATTTTGTTTTTTTACGGCTCATCGACCTTTTACAAATTATTTAAAGCCATATAATTTTTTTCAGATTTCAGAATTTTTCGAGATAATAATGATTTACTGATGCAACTCATACTAATTAACCCAAAGGTGGGAGGAGAGGAGTTGGATTCATGCCTTTCCCAAGGATATTTGCGCGTAAGGGATTATAATGAACCCAGCAGGAATTGCAACTCGGTTCACCCATTTCCAATTCCGAACCCTTCTATATTACACCACCCACACATCCAAGCACCTGGCATTCCCAAAAAGTCACCCATCTAGGTACTGAGCAGGCTAGACGTTGCTTAACTTTCGTGATCGTACGGGAACTGATTTTCAATGTGATATGTCCGTAAGCCTGGCTGAAAGGAAAAGAAATGAAGAACATGTTTGGCTTTCAGACAGACTTTTATGCCGGTAAGTGATATACACAATTATATACACATATTTACACGTACCTGACGCAGGGAGACAATAGCATGTATGCAATAACAATCAGAGTGAAAAGAGAACGGAAAAAAGACTATTTTACGTAGAATAATTATCAACAGGAATTAGTGCTGCCGAAGATTCTTCTGTGTTTCTGGAGAAGCCATATTTAGAATTTCATATTCAAGCGGGCTGGATTCACCTGCTATGTCGCTAACATGATGAATACGAGCTGAGATAGTTTCTATAACTGATGAAGATACATTTCCATAGGAAAACGGTGTCATCGGTTTTTTAAGCTGCATCGTATACCGGATGAAGCAGATTAAGCCTAAAAAGACAAGCTGACTGACATTAGGACTGACTGACTGCCACTTTCGTCAGTATGTAATGACGTCACTAAGACGCTGTCACTTGACCCACCAATGCGAGATAATCGGCTGTTGTATCTATACACTGCAAACAAGTGTGTTGTATTCTCATATTAATGTTGCAAAATTAATTGATCGAAATCCTTTTTTTTTTCTTATTACGTATCACGGAGACAGGGATATAAGGTCGAGAAGAATATGTACGTCACGCATCTATTTTCTCAAAATTGACATTTACAGAAAAGCTACCAACAAAAAACAACCTGGCCAATATCTACTTTATCCACTCCTATAAAATTTAATCTGGTACAATTGTAAGTTTCTACTTAAGACCATTAAGAATTTGCAGCCCCCAATACCTACTCAAAGAAGAAACACGCATTGAAAACACATTCAAAAACCTCCAATATCCTTGTAATGAGAGTGTTTGGAAGGAATATTTATTCTCCCATATACGTTTCTTTCGTTATGGGCATTGTTATATACATAATATAAAATACCGAAATTTACGGACGTAAAGGTATAGCTGAATGGAAACGGATAACAACCATGCTTAGTTCTTAGAGAATTTTATAGTACTATGTCGTAAACAAAATTAGATGTGTACACATATACATATATCCCACGCAGAGAAATTATATATGCAACAACAAACGGTGTTAACCCTAGAACATTAAACATCAATTAAAGTTACAACACTACTAACCATGGGTATATCATACCCGATTTTGAAAATATGATATATATATATATATATATATATATATATATATATATATATATATATATATATATTAAATATAAATCTTTATTTGAAAGTGCAGGCACTTCAAACTTTGTACTTTGAGTTAACATTAATAGGAACTGAAAAACATTATTTAGGTAAGAAAATCAGTTACTGATATAGTGATTAAAAACAGGAAAATTTGCGCTGGGTACTATATACCCATGGTTAGTGTTCTAGGGTTAAAGAAAGGGGAACCTTACTTGTAATATTTCCTGAAAAGACAATTGGAGTTACGGGGGTTTTCTCTACAAACCAGGTTAGGCCATGTGTTTGTCGTGTTCAGAAACTTTTAGGGAGTATATTAATTTTTTCTAGTTTAATTTCTAATATTTTTCTTGCTTCTTCGGGATATCATATTTCGTTCTGTTAGACGCTCTAAAATGCTCTGCAAGACTTGAACTCCCGGTCGCCAGGAAACAAAACCGTTTCCCGGAGGGGCATAACAGTCAATATGATTCTGAAGCCTTAAACAAAAAAGTATTTTGCTAATTAGAATCTTCCATATGGTGTTCGTATCTATACAGGAACTGCTAATTGGATCTTTCGAAAAGAGCAATTTCTCGTGTTGTTACTCTCATGAATCTTTTTAATCAGTCGTATCTTGTGATATCTGCTGGATATCAAGTGACAGCAAATCTTTCCAGTACGCTAGAACCTATCATCATATCGGAGATGTTTCACATATTTTATCATACGGATTTCATTTCAACCTATTTTATGCAACTATATATATATATATATATATATATATATATATATATATATATATATATATATATATATGTATATATATATGATGTCTTATGAAATGATGGTGTTGAATGTAGAATAAATATAAACTCTTTATTCTACATTCAACATCATCATTTGATAAGACACCATAAGTGGTGAAACAAAGTGGCTATTTTTGTAGTGATTTTATAAAATGTTTATGTTATAATTTTCGAAAAAATTATTTGCTCTACTTTGTATTAAGCACTCTTTTAAGAATAGTATTTTGCCTATATATATATATATATATATATATATATATATATATATATATATATATACAACATGCCTTTGAACACTAATGATTTGGTCCCAATCCTCATGAATACGTTTGACACTATTGTAAGTGGGGGTAATATGCTGTCTAAGTAATCCTCCACTAGCAGTGGTTTACCTACTTCATGCCGCTGGCGAGTATTGTATTTATTGATGTTATAAAGATTACCATTTCATTTCCAACCTCTGTTCTGGTTATTCCTAATTCACTTACCTTTTCTAGGTTACAACAATATATATATATATATATATATATATATATATATATATATATATATATATATGTTGTGGATTCAGTAAATGGAATCCTGCACAAATAGTATTTTGCCTTATATATACACATATATATATATATATGTGTGTGTGTGTGTGTGTGTCTGTCTGTCTGTCTGTGTCCGTGTTCTGTTTGTGTATTTCATTGAATAATATCGACATATTGTGTCTACGTATTTTTATTTCTGAACCGTTCCAGTTGTTTAATCCGTTTAGTTGTGTATTTGGGCAGCAATCATTCCTTTATACAAGTTTCAGTAAAGACGACTAAACATCAAGCATAGAAGAATCCTCTAGACACGATGAATTAATTATGATTAGTCAAATCTCCCTTAATTTCTCTCTATATATGTCACTGCTTGAACCGGCTTCTAATGCACCGGATGGGGTGGCTTGGGGATAGAAGACGTGACTCATGGGGGTACCGTCTGTTGGTTTAAGTAGAGTCGGATGAGCCACACTACGGAATTTGTGTAGAGCTGGCGCTATATCGAGTCTGGTTTGTTACCTTTCTGTCACCGTTGGTTCAGTGGGTATGACTGTTTTTCTCATCTTTATTGTCACACTCACGACGTTTCGGCCATTGTATGCTCTGGACTTCTTCAGGTGATTGGAATTTCGAACTGAACCCTTTCTTTCATCCACCGGGGGAAAATGTTCTTGTTCCGCGTGCCATAACGCTTCCGGATGTATCAGTTATCCGAAACGTCGTGAATATGACAATAAGGATGAGGGCAACAGTCCGACCAATGCAAATAATATAAATAATTACAATACCTCATCTCAGAAGTATAGATAGATTTTGGGGGGTTGAGAAATAATTGAAGATTTCAACTATCACTTTCTTAGGCCACAATTCGTTTCAGTTTTCCCGCGCGTTTCTAGCTAGTGTTATTGCTCCGTGCTCGGGCCCAGACAAATGTTCGGATTTAAAATGGTGATTTCCAAATTATGGAGCCAGGCAGAGCACGCTTGAAATAATGACGCAATACAATCTTTCACTTTTCGAATTGATCCTGTTGTATATCTCAATAAACTAAAGTGTATAAATATCAGTAGGACGCTTGAATATAGTTCATGGCTAAAATAGTTGAGGTCGGTGTTTGAGTAAGGCTAAAATCCTGGATTCCGAATACTGCCTTTTAAGATATTGGCGCAATACAATCGTCTTAACACTTTATGTAGCCTTACGTCGTACTAGCATGTATATAATGTAGATTCCGCGTACCTTTTTCTAATAAATATTTCATGACATGCGTTCAGATGAACTTTCCTCTATGGTACCTAGACTTTATTAATTTAGGTGCAGTACTAGATTGGCGGCGAGGTCTCACAAGTTGGCTATTGAAATGGCTAGATATAACCGTATGTTCTATGCTAATAGTTTCTTTATCTGTCTATATTTCTGAGATGAGGTATTATATACAGTATTTGCATTATTCGGACTATTGTCCTCATCTTTGTTTCCATATTGATCACAAGGTTTCGGCCAATATACGCTCCGGCGTTCTTCAGGTGGTTGGAATGTCGAACTGAACCCTTTATTTCGCTCACTGGGGTAGACTGTTCTAGTTCCACGTGCCATATTTAATGGATGTCAGTTATCAGTTATCTCCTGTTAATTCCACTCTCCAAGTTCGCCACTGCCTTAACCAGGTATTGAACTCACACTCTTTGGGTCCTGTTACTGGATCTAACCAACACCTTAAGGACACATGGCACAGTGGATAAAGTCACAGTCACATGGCACAGTCGGAATAATGTAAATAGTGTAAAAGTTTCTTCTCAAGCACTTCTCGCTTGTGAGACTCCCTTTTGGTATTTTGCATTTCAGGTAAATTTGATCTTCAAACATTTCACTGCAATATCAGTCGTTAAATTCTGTCTTCTTAATTTTTATTCTTTTATTGTTTTCTCTCTTTAATAGCGTTTTTCTCATATTCTCTATCACACCTGCGTCTTAGTGGCTTTTTTTCCCTTTTTTGGGGTGAGATTGTATTTTCTCATATTCTCTAACGCTCTTGCATCTTACTGGCTTCATGGCCTTGCTTGCGGTGGAATTATTAAATAACAAAGAAAGCATTGTCGGATATAATTCTGTATTTCCCATTTGTAACAGTTGGCCAGGAAAAACATGAAGTTTCAAATGCAGATTTTAAGGGCAAACTTCGTCTATCTATCTATTCTGATCGTTTACTCATCCCAGTATTAATTAATTATTCTTTTGATCAATGAGTCCTTAAATGAGAAAATTTCTACATTCATAAGACTTCCGCAAAAAATGAATCTTCCAAACTTGCGGGAACCTAGATTGTCATACATTTTGGAATTCAAAATAAGAATTCTATAACTTGTGGTGCGTTTTTGTTTTTTATTGTTCACCCAATAAAAGTCCCCAGAGCCACTCAAACTAGAAGATTACTGAATTCAGTTGTTTTAAGACTTTATATGGATGGACTTAAAAAAATGTATATCATGAGAATATCTAGGATAGACAACTGGATAGACTTGAAGAGGTTAAGAACCTAGCGATCCGGGAAGCATTCACGTGGGAGTCTTTTGTACAAAGTAACATTTCTTCGGAAAAGGCTATCCGGGTGGAACTCCCTTCTTACCAAGAGAATACGAAAAAGATGGGGAGGATTCTATACTGTGTACATTTCATAGCAGGCCCTAGCTGTGAAGGTCTGAACGGGTGGAAGTAAGGAATGTAGCTCATCTGAACATAGAAATAGCGAGAGGCTAGCAGCGATTCGTCTCTGAGTAACGGTGACATTTCATCTAGTCAGCTTCGCTGTTATACGTTTTATATTTTGCAACGGAACATTTCTTTTTTTTATCATCATCCTTGTTTGTTAAGAACTGAATATACGAAATAAGATAAGCAGGATTAAAAAAAAAGACAATATGTATGATTTTGAACTCAAGCGACAAATGTAAGCAGCAAACACTAACGCTAGAAAACAGAATTTATGACGTCAGTTGAAGAAAGAAACCTTACAGAAACAAGAAACAGAAACTGTTCTGATGAATGGTGTAAAAAATAATGAAAACAAAAAAGCCATCACTATATATATATATATATATATATATATATATATATATATATATATATATATATATATATTACTATATATACATATTTAATATATATATATGTATATATATATTTATATATATATATATGTATATATATATATATAAAGAAATATAATACAGTATATTATAATTTTATATATATATATATATATATATATATATATATAAAGAAATAAAATATACTGTATTTTGTATTGAATAATACATTAAAGTAAGATATTAAGTATAATATATATATATATATATATATATATATATATATATATATATATATATATATATATATATATTAAATAGCTGTGTTATGTAAAACTGATGACTTTTTTCTTAGACCACAGAGTATTTATATGTATCTGTATACGATCGCTCGCTCGTATACATACCTATATTTAGCCATTCGGTCATATATATATATATATATATATATATATATATATATATATATATATAGACAGACAGATATGTAGGTAGGTAGATAGAGAGAGAGAAAGAGAAAAAATAGTGATAGATAGATAGATAGATAGATATAGAAACAGATATGCCTAGATATAGTTATAGAAATAGTTATGTATTACATATAAAAATAGATATAGGTAGATATAGATACAGATAGATATAGGAATATATATATATATATATATATATATATATATATATATATATATATATATATATATATATATATATATATATATACAGTCAAACCTAACCAGCCAGCTGACCCTGACGATCTGCCTAAGTGAAACATTGGAAGGTTTGTCTGGCTCATTAGGTTTGACTATGTTTGCTCTAAGTTTGTATCGAACTCTTTAGTTAGTTGTTTACTCGTATCGGGGTTTTTCTTTGGGCCTTGAACCTGTATCTGTGCGATTATTTTAGGCAGTCTTTCATGTTCCTGGCTCTTTCTCTTTTAAAACCTTTTTTCCCTTCAAGATTGATTTGACTATTGTTAAATCAAGAATTCGAAGGTTTTTCGACAAGAGTATAGTTACCTATATTTATATATATATAGATAGATATAGAAATAGATATAGATATATAGATAGATATGCGTATAAATGTAAAATTCTTCGTATAACTAAAATATATCTATAAAGAGCCAATATGAATAAAGACAAAAAGAATCATTTCTATATATATATATATAGACAGATATAGATAGATGTAGAAACAGATATAGATCTAGATGTAAGTAAATATAGATATATATTCACAGAGCGATGTTTAAAAATTTAGATATACATAAATCTATGTCTATAAAAAGACAATATGAATAAAGACAAAAGCAATAACTTATTATAGCCGACGGGTTTCGTTCTGTGATAGACTTTATCAAATCCATCAGAGGATGAAGTGCCAATATAAGTATTTTATCGGCGAGGAAACGGCAAATATAAGAATTTTATATTGCAGCAGGTATTAAAATTAAATATGTCGCTAGTGTTTCAACTGTTTTTTTTAAATTTAAGAACGCTCATAAATATACTTCAGACTGACTGAAAATGAAGGTAAACTATAGAAATGATGGTAAACAATGAAAACTACTAAATGACCTAATTTCGTGGTTAATACGCAAGAGTAAATAAAAGATGTTATTGTTGATATTTCTTTTATAATGTAATCATTAATTATTTTAATATAGTCTAGGTAATTAATTTATTGATGTATACGGTACCAATGAAAATTAATGGGTGTGTCCCAATCCTAATAAATACGTTGGGCACTATTGTAAGTAGGGTTACTATCCTGTCTAAGACCTCTTACCGACATGTTTTTGCCTCGTGATTACCTGGATTATTTTCTGATCTCCATTTCGTTCTGTAAAGTTTGTTTTAATTTTAATTTTTCTTATGTTTTCAATTTTGAACTGACTGATTTTTGAAAAGTTTTTTCTTTTTTCTTTTTCAATTTCTCACCCTATCCAATTTTTCTTTTTCCTTTTTTCTCCTCTCATTCTTTTTTTATAAGCTTTTTGATTTTCTTTTATTTTTAATTAATATTTTATATTTTCAGTTTCCTTTTTAATTTTCTATAATACCCAGCTAAAATTTATCGTTTTTTTATTTGCATCCGACTTTATTGTTTACGTTATTACGTGTTATATCGTTCTTTGTTATTCTTTGTTTTTGGTTCTTTGTTTTCCCTTTTTAAATATCCGTTAGGTTTTCTTTATTGTACTTGTGAAATATTTTCTGTACATATTTGTTTTAATTGTCTTGTATTTGTAATTTTTGTCAAATCTGTTCGTTTTCTCCGTTTTCGTTTTTCTTCGTTAAAGGCCAGACCTTGCCAAGAAAGATGGCAATGTCAGGGAGACGCCCTCTTGCTGGTCGTCCCTTCCTAAATGCAGTATCAACATTACGGAGTTCCTTGAGAAAGCTAATAGCTACGCCCATCTTGTTACAAAAGATGGGCTCTTGACAAATCTTGAGGAGCTACAGAAAGTATAAAAAATAATTGTGACGGTCTTTGTGGTGGACAAGCTTTGGCGCAAAATTTGTCGCTCCACTAAAGACACCGTCATAAAGTCACTAACCTCCCTGGGGATCAAACCACAGAGATTCATTAAAGGCAAAGTCTTCTTCATGTGGGACATACTGTTACCCACGCCTGCCGACTGTGAAGCGGTGAGCACTCGAGACCTAATCACAAAAGATTTACAAAAGATCACAAAAGATCTAATACTAAGGACCGAATATCAAAGCAGGTGTAGGACCAAATTTCGGTTTATGATGTCCCTCCTCAGATTGTCGGTGAGCACTTGGCCGATTATCCGTGCCAATTTGGCCAGATACTCATTGCGTCTTCCGACGATCTGACTGGGGGATGGAGCTTTGAATTGATGGTGGATCGGAAGGCCGTCGTCTTCATCCCAAACTGCCTGAATGTGGAGGGCCAGAAGATGCCGATCATAGTAACAGGTCGAAGACCGGCTTGCTGGAAGTGTGGACAGTCTGGGCACCTGTCGTCTTCCTGTCCAGAGGTGAAGGCCTCTGGAGTTCTGGCCGCCACCGACCCAAATCCACCTCGGGCTGAGTCTGTTGTTTCCGTCTTGCTTGTAATGGGCATGCCAACAGCAGGGACCGGTGTGGTAAATCCCCCGGTTGGGTCCGTCTCACAGCTCCCGCTCTCCGAAAATCCTTCGCCCGCCGCTAGTGGGGTTGTGGAGGATGAAAGGGGGAGTGGCAGGTTGTTGGTAAACCTAGAGGGAAGCTCCAGGCAGCGGGAGAGGCAAGACCGCTATGGTATCTCGGGAGATGTGTTGCCTTCATCCATCTGATGGCAGTCTGGGTATACCTAGCATTGTGATTCGTCAATATATGCTTCGCATCGGGTTCCTAGATCGAATGTGTCACGAATCGGATGAGGAGGGTACCTTCTGGAAGGAAGACGCCCGTAAAACTTTCCCAACCGTGAGAAGTGTGCACCCGAGCGAGGAGATGACCCATCGCTTTCCCCGAGCCGAATGCTCTTTCTATCGTGAATGTCGTATTGCTCTGAAACGCCTCTTATGGGCGTCGGATGCCCTCTCCAACGTTCAGGCCTTGTCTCCTAGGGTATTATATTGAGTGTTAGTCAGTGGGGCCGTACGTGATGAGCTGATTGACGAGCTCGGACTTACGAAGCAGATGGCTCGCTCAATTTGGCATTGGGCACCCGGGTTGAAATGCCTCAATAACGTTGAGGCGTCACTCATCTGGCTGATGATTCGTGGGGCCTTCTGGGTCGCCAAAAGTCTGTTCAGCTGGTTTGGAGAAATCTCCAAACTGCCATCGCTGTGGTGGGGAAGTCGAGACCATTGGTCACGCCTTCTTTCATTGCAGGGTGGTAGCGCCGCAATGCAGGTTTGCTGAAGGACTCATGGTTCGCATGCTGCAGGGAATATTCCTTGTCCTTGATGCCAGTTCTGTTTGTAGCAGTGTGGTGCCGCAGATAACGAAGGCTGAACAATTATATGTTCTTTTGCTTACTAGGGGATATGAGAGTCGTGATTTTGACGACGTGTAAGAAGGAATTCTATGAAGGCGAGAAGTTCACTTCTTCCCAACTGATCTTGTTCTTTAAGCATCAGCTTATATCAAGATTAGGATGAAAAAGCGACGGCTCATTCATCAGAATTTGGCAAAAGGTGGGTGACTCTTGCACAGTTGTGCCGAGCAAAAGTGGCTGACCTAGAGTGGCATTTTGATGCCGGTTAGGCATCTGGATATTGTTCTTCCTGGGTTGAACTTGGGCAACCCATCCCGAAATTAGGTTACTGTAGGTTTTCTTTTGAATCTTTAGTTTTTCCTTTTTTCCAGTAAACTTAGCTAGGGTGTTTTTGCTCATTGGCCCCTTTTATTTCTGTCCCTATTCTTTGTTTAGTTTAACTCCTCATCTTCTCCCTAGTTATGTGGTCAGTGATGTCAGTTCTCTGGTGGATGCGGGGCGGTTTTCGTTTTTTCGTCTGTGTGTATTTTTCGTTTTTGTTGTTGCTTGTGGATGAGTTCGTGTCTGTGTGAGTGCTAAGGATGAATGAATGAATTGATTTCGTCCTGTAAACTGATATTTCTGCCACATTTAAGTATTTTATTACTAATAATGATTTTGTTTAGTTTCTTGTAAATAATTTAATTCATATTGTATATAAACATTGGGGATCTTTTTAATTAGTTATTTTATCTCCCCCCACATACGATGATTTGTATATATGGGGACTATTTAGGATTTTCATTGAGATAATGAGGTATTATAGTGGATGTAGTAAGAAAGGTTAGTAAGAATGTTTTGCTTTGTTGTTAAGAATATTGTTTGTATGCTTGGATCAGTGCTTGTGGCTAGCTAAGTTTAAAATTAAGACAGATGAAGACCGTCCTTTTCTCCCCATCCCTTTTTTAGGCCTTGTGCCACATTTTCTGTAATTTCACAGAAATAAATATTGTAATATGCTGTATAAGTAGTCCACCACTAGCAGTGGTTTACCTACTTCACGCCGAAATTACCGAAACGCTCCTCTGTGGCTCAATCGGTAAAAGCACGTCAGCCGATATGACGGTTCCGTATAGGATACAGGATCGATTCCTGTCGGAAGACGCATATTTTCTATGAAAATTTCTCGGACATTCAGGCCGGTAAACGTCGTTAATACTGTTTATTATAAACAGAGCATTTACTTAAATATTTGTATCTATAAAAAGAACGTATAAACATAAAAAAATATCTTAAAATAATTGTCCATTTCTTAAATATAAGAAATAATTCTCAAAGGAAAACTTAGCTTTCATTCTATTGAAAATATGGATCATTACTATATATATATATATATATATATATATATATGTGTGTGTGTGTAATGTATATATGTATGGTGGGGAAGTGTATGAGAAAAGTTTTCATGCGAGGCGTTTTGTCATTTAGAACATCATCGGACGAAACGTATCACACGAAAACATTTTCGACTTTGTCATACAATTTTAATTGAAGAATTGTAGTGTAAAAACACGCACACACACACACACACACACACATATATATATATATATATATATATATATATAGGCACACACACGCACATTTATATATATATATATATATATATATATATATATATATATATATATATATGTATGTATGTATGTATGTATGTATGTATGATAAAATAGAATTTCATGCTATGCTATATTTATGGGGTAAAACGCTCAATATAACGGGTAGAGCGTATCTAAATATAAAAGTGGACAAGGAATTCAACACCAGAGGTGACAGTCTGTTTCATGCTTATCCTTAATCATCCGTATATGTCACATAACTCCTTATATATATATATGTATATATATATATATATATATATATATATATATATATATATATATATATATATATATATATATAATTGGATATTTGATCAGATATATACTTAGCAAAACACATATTAAATAAAATATTTTCGAATATAAAAGTTACTCGCGTCTCTCATTATTGCGCATGTGTAATCGCACCAACAAAAGCATAATCTTAGTTCTTCATCGAACGAAAGGTCGATACGAGCCATACGAAAACTTTTTATACTTTGTCATACCTTGTATGTATGTCCGGGTATGTGTATGTGTGTGTGCGTATATATATATATATATATATATATATATATATATATATATATATATATATATATATATATATATATATATATATATATATATATATATACATGCTTGTTTATTTATATTTTTACATCAGATCTATATATGTGAGAGTGTACGTTTTATAAATTATATGAACATGCGACATTAACCTGCATGTCTTTATACAGAAAATTAAGTGCAAGTTTATGTACTTATTAGATGTCCTTTTCACGAAGAAGAGAAAGAGAAATATATATATATATATATATATATATATATATATATATATATCATGAATGGGCGTAATTGGTTCAACTGAATCCAATAGGTATTAAATCATTGCTTTCTCAGAGCTATAAAATTACTTTCTCTTTTTGTATGCTTCTTATGCGCCTTAATAAGTGGAAACAAGCAGCCGTATGTGAATACCATTTCTGCAACGAATCTGGATATGTCGTCTGTTTTCGTTAGTTTAATTTTTTTTTCTTTCCTTTTTTTAATTTGAATAAATGCATCCATATTATTTTCCCGGACAGAAATTTCTCTAGTCAGCTGTTTTTTTTTATATTTAGTTTTAAATTATTATTTTTTCTAATTTTCGCATTTGTACATTCTATTTTGATATATGCGTATCTATATGGCTTCTTAGTCTTTTGAGTGTATGTTTCGTAAATATGTAAAGTCACTGGCTAAGTCTTGATGTGGATAAACTCCGGAGAAATGTACAGACAAGCGGATCAATAATTTCGTAGCCCAACACACTGTGCTTACCCAAATTTAAATCTTACATTTTCCCTCTGCAATGTTCGAGCGACATGGTTAATATTCGTCAGTGAATTACGTGTCTTGACAAGAAAAGAAAATATATATATGTTGCGCAAAAGAAACGTTTTTGTCATAGGTAGGCTACTGACATATTGATGCAGCTAGAAATCCACCTATATACTCACCATATTATATTATTATATTCGCCATATATTACAATATACACAGCATTTCCAGAATGGTACGTTATAAAAAAAAAGATTTATGTTTATTGATTATCTCTGTATAATGTCTCTTGGAATGTTTTCTGGAAGTAGAGTCTCAGGAAAATGGAAGTAAAAAAAAAAAAAAATGAACACAAAGTTTATAATGAGTTCTCATAAGACTCTTTTTACCGACAGGATTGGCAAATAATGGGCGGATTTGTGTAAAAGAAGAAAAATAAGAAGTGAAATAAAGCTAGAGTTTTGCCATCAAAACAGGAAAACCTAAAAGTTGTATGGAATAGAGAAATACCTTCTCTTTAAGTACAGCAAAAATGTTACCTTATATTCCGTGAGTAGGTAAATGGAAATTTAGTCGTTTGTACTTCGGAAACCAAGTTTGGAACTACAACGCAACTTTGTAGGCTGTGCTGCTTATACAACAAGACGCTTAATAATATCTTGTTAACGGAATGGAAGTGGAGATTTTGTGGATAATGAATAAAAATGACTATTAAACCTTGGTTTGAAGAGGCTAATGTTAAAAATGTTCAGGAAAGCTACCCTGTGGGAGTCAGTTGCAGAAAATGGTAGTTATTATCTCAAAAAAGTTGGAACTTTCATTTTACGTTTGGAACCCGGGGGATTGATTTTATTTTTAGAGGCTTATAAACACTTTGCATTAGTCACCTCAATTTTCGAGAATTGATAATCCCCTGGGGTGTATACAAACCCCAATACAAAAATGCTTGTAGCGTTACAATTATGTAAAATATTGTTTTACTACTGAAAAGTGCAAATAATAACATTTAATCTCCGTTAGTGTATATATTACAGTATGTAATGTAGATAAACTTATTCATTTGAAATGAATAATACAGAAAAGTTTAATTCATAAAAAATAGGCAAAATAAATTTCCATGAATAGAAAGATATTACATTATTGTGCTAAACTCATATTGAGATAATGGGAGAACTGAATAATTATCTCCCTCTCTCTTTCTTTCTATCTATCTATCTATCTGTATATATATATATATATATATATATATATATATATATATATATATATATATATATATATATCTGCACATATATATATATATATGTTGTAATCTTAAAGAGGTTACAAACATACAAAGGTGGTACTCGAGTGAAAGGACAGAAACACACGCGTAGACGAAAGAGAATACACTACTGAAAGACAGGGAATCAGTTACCAAGCTAGTAATTCTCGAAGCAAGTTTATTTACCTTACCTCCCCGCGAGGTAGGATGTGATACAAGGCCGTTTTTTTTTAATGCGGGGTCAATAACCGAGCCCGTAGACTCGGACAAAAATTGCACGCAGACCCCGTATATACGGGGTCGGGTAGCTGTCTACCACTCCAGACGAGACGCTGCCCATCGGCACAGCCTCCTCTGGCTTCCTCTCTGCCTTCGGGCAGAGAGTTCGACCACCGCAGCTGTAGACGAATCTCCAACTAATTGTCGAAGCAAGGTTATTTACCTTACCACCCTGCGTGGCAGGATATGGCACAAGGCCGTTTTTTAATGCGAGGTCAAAAACAGAATCAGTAGGCTCGGGCAAAAATTACCCGTAGACCCCGTATACACGTGGTCGGGTAGCTGTTTACCACCCAGACGAGACTCTCCGCTCATCGGCATAGCCTCGTCTGGGTTCCTCTCTGCCTGAAAATAAAGAAAAGGCACCTGGAAAGGCAAGAAATCTAGAATGCGCATTGTTTTATAAAACGTTAGCGAGACGCATCATAAGTATTAAGCTAGCTTAGGACAATTATTTTTCATCTAGGTAAGATCGAACTTAGTAAATATTATTGATCAACAGGACTAGATTGCGGTGTGATGCCTGCCAGGCTTCCCTATTATAGCTAAAGAATATTTTTTATATTTAACGATTAGAGTGCCAAATTTTTCTCTATGATCCTTAGAATCAAATTTCTGTGAGATCACTCGGTGTAGTTGATCTAACTGGAGTACATAATAGCAGTGGTGAACAAGAAGAAAACATTCATCACGATCGTTTCATCAAGATAGCGTCCGGGAATTCAGGTTTGATGATTTAACTGATTAAAAATACGACATATATCATGATTAATCATCGATTTCGATTACAAGTTTACTTTTGTTCAGCGCTGTTGTATTGAAACGAAGCGTGAATGTTTTGCCAGTGAAGTTTAACACAGCATCGAATGATAAACATCTTCAATGTCGCTCTCTCTTTTTCCTTAAATATATTTGCATCACTTGTTCAAATTTACGAATCTAGCACAAAAGAACTAACTCTCAAATTGTGCGCATACCTTAAATCTCGCCGTACAAACCGAGTTTTCAAGCCTAAAAAAATCTTTCCAAACCTCGAGGTCGACTTATATGGCGGGTCTAAATACCGTCTATTGCGGCGTACAAGCCGAGTTTTCATGTCTAAAACTATATTTCCAAACCTCGAGGTCATCTTATAAGGCAAATCTTTATCACCAAGTTGTAAACAAGTGGGACAGCACTTACAATTACTTTACCCAGCTTCTCGAAAACCAGCAGGCTGCCATAAATATATCCCACTACAACTGATGTTCTGTGAACATATTTGGAATATTAACACAGTCGCGTGACAGTGGTGACGTCACTGGGTGTTTGTTTGTTTGTATCATTGATGCAAATGGCGGCTGAGTGATACTGGGTTTTACAATAACATACGACACATAGCAGAACTATAAAAAAACAACTACTGGTATAATGCGTTATTTACGGTATTAATACTTCATAGGAGTTGACTTTAATGTGCTTATCAATAGACCTGACGAAAATTAAATGTTCGCTAAATTATACCAGCATAGAGATTTTCGCAATCGTGAAGCGCGGGAGAAGAAACTGTAAGCACAAAACTTACAGTTTTCAATTATAAAATGATGAGACCTAGCTGCCAAACTAGTACTGCACTTACATTTCGCAAAGTCGAGATATCAAACAAACAAATTCGTTAGAACGGGTACCATTAAAATATTTATAGCAAAAGCACAGGGAAGTTACGTTACGGCAATGAGAAAATGCCGAGATGCCAGTTCAGGACCGATAACATAGCAAAGTCTTTGAATTTTATCAAGAATCTACAAATACGTTGTAGAAGAACCAGCTTAGACCTTACAGCAATAACTGGTACATTTATGAGATTTTTTTAGTATTTTTCATCGAATATAAAGACCATGAACCACTCAATCTCGGTAGTTACTGAATGAGATTGTTGCAAGAGCGTAAAGGAAGAGGGAAGTTGTGCATATCATGAAAGTATGTAGGATAGAGATCCGTTGACCGTAGTCTTGAAGAGGTTAAGTTTGTAAGGGTTGAAGAAGCATACTCTCTAGAATCTCTTCCAGAAATTGGTAGAATTTTAAGTGCATTGAACGAAAAGTTTGCAGCAATTTGCATAAAACTTTCAAACAAGAATTCAAATCTATTTTATATTTTACATGTAACTCCAGCAGCACAAAAAGGAGTCAAACAGCGGAGGAAATCCTCAGAGCCAACGGCAATCCAGCCCAACTATAAGTTAAAATAGTCTCACCAAGCAGCAGTCGACCAAGCGTGGTGAGTATAGATAGACTCCTGAAGACGTTGCTAATCGGCGAGGGGTTAATGCCCTTGGATTTGGATTTGATGTGGATGTACGCGTAGACTAGTGGTTGTTGGAAGGACAAGCACGATCGTTATGCCCAGTTCTAATTCAGGAGGGATCGTTACGCTTTCTGTTGCATATGAGAAAGGTATGCCCACGTTTCTTTTTCCCAGCCCGCTATGAGCTCTCTACCTTTGGTTGGCAATCAGTCCAGATAACTGTAGCTTCTAAAATAGCTGGGCGTGGGTATGACAACTCTATATCGTAGAAAAGCCTACTTGTTACGAAATCTCGACACTAATTATAGCGTGGTGAGTGTAGTCCTGTACTCTACATGCAGCGAGAAGTGTCTATGATCTCGGAGAAAAATTTCGGTTAAGAAATTACTTTTGTTTCTACCAGTTTCATTACTTTTACGAATTTTCTTCACATTGGAAGATTACAATTCTTCCGGTCATTTCATTTCGAGGAAACAAAAATCTTATGAAGAAAAATGATATCATTCTCTTGTGTTTGGAAGACACTCTGAATAGCAACGAAAGCCATATTCAACTAGCACCATAGTCAACATCCCAAAGAGTTGACATTGTTTTCTTTTTTTTTTTATAATCGAGTTTATCCAAACCAAGGAAGTAAAGCCATTATGACACAAGGGGTTACTGGGTGTGGAAGAATTAGAAACATAAAAATTACTAAGGATCGAGAGGAAAATAAGACTAATCAGGAGGACTGCAGATAGCGATTGACATTGCATTTAAATTTAAAAAAATTTGGCTGGAGAGTATGAAGCCGGAAAAGAGTTCCGCAGGCGAGAAGTGCGGTAGAAGAAACTGTTAACATAGAACTTATCTAGCCATCTCAACTGTAAATTGCTTAGTCTTCGTCGCCAGTCTAGTCAGTTATGTGCCAGGCGTGATACATGCATAGGCGATCATTTATCTTTCGATACATGTCTGACGAGTCAGATTTTTTTCCCGCAGTAGGTTGCCATTTCTTTCTGCGGTAGACCAGTTACCATCCCAAACTATAGAAACCGGTCTGTTCTGGTATTTACCTATAGCTGTGGGGTGGGGGGAGAAGAGGAGTATTCATACCTTTCCCAAGGGTATTAGCACGTACGTGAATGTAATGGATTCGACTGGAATTCGAGCTCGGCTCTCCCCCGGTCTAGTACTGCGCTTAAATTCAAAGCGTCTAGGTACGATAGCGAAGAGCTCATCCGAACAGTTACCATGAAAGTATATATAGAAAAGACAAAGAGAGGCAACCTTATGGCGTTCGGAAAGTGACAGAAGCCGGGACGCCAGGTCAAAACCGATAATATTGCTTTGGATTTTATGAAGGAGCTCTAGATAAATAGCAGGAACATCGGACCACGTGTGGCAGCAATATTCTAAATATGGACGAATGGCAGATATGTGAGATTCTGGAGAGAAAAATTGTCTCGCATGACACGGTGAACCAGCCTCATGATAATATGTGAAGATAATCCTATTACGCTGCTTTGGGTCGGTTGGGGTGTAGGGAGATGAATTATTTTCCACTTTGCAAACCCCTTCCCACTGACGATGCTTTACTCCCAATCTATCGCTACTCTACAGCTATTACGCTATGGAAAATGTTCTGACGCTCTGCATTCGTTAGTTTCAACAGTTTATACCTTTACAGTAAGGACACCCAACACCACATACACGGCGTCAAATCAGCCCCATTCTCTTTATATTCCTTTGTTAATGTTATGGTCCAGGTTAGGACTAAGGAAGAACAACACGAACACAAGAGTAGAAATAACTATAAATAATATAAGATATATTACACGGAATAATAATACAAGATGTGGAAGGTGTTAGTATGACTGTCAGTCTGGTTTGGAGGGAACTACTATCGGCTCAACTCGGTTCGTCTCTCTCTCTCTCTTGAGAGGCGTAGTATACATAGTGTTAGAAAGAGTTCATTCTGTAGTTATAGGTAAGGAACCATAACAGTTAAGGAGGAAGTCCTACTCGGATTGCTCCATATCAAGAACTGTCACTCGGTGGAAAGGAATCCCGAAAAGGTTTTTCTTCATCAAATGCAATTTTAACCTCTTCAAGACTAGGATGAACTCATATATATCCGACATATCCTTACGATACCTTTTCCTTCAGCCTTTAATCATTTATACCAATTTAATTCAGTAACTCTGTATCTTGATTAACTAAAGCTCTTTGCAATCGGTGAAGAAATGTCATTGCGAATTATTTGCAAACCAAACGACAGTTCGATGCATTGTGAGTGAAACTAAGTAGAGAAAAATATTCAAAAGCCGTCGATTTCTGAGATGAGGTATAGTAATTACTAACATTATTTACATTGTCCGGACTATTGTCCTCCTCTTTATTGTCATGTTCCCGACGTTTCGGTCGTTGTGCGCTCCGGCCTTCTTCAGGTGATTGGAATTTCGAACATGAGGACACATGGCCCAGTGAATAAAAGTGTTGGTTGGATCAAGTGACTTGACCCAAAGAGTTTTGAGTTCAATACCTGGTTATGGCAATGATGGTCAACAAAAAAAAAAAGAAGAAAATGGAGATTTGAGTTAAAGTGAGATAACTGAGACACCCGGAAAGGGCATGGCATGTGGAACTAGAACAGTCTGCCCCGGTGAACGAAATAAAGAGTTCAGTTCGAAATTCCAATCATCTGAAGAAGTTCGAAACATACAACGGCCGAAACATCGTGAACATTACAATAAAGATGAGGACAACCGTCGATAGCTTAAAGCTCTTAAAGTCACATGTCATCATTATGGAGGGATTGGGTGTACTGATCTTATTTAAGTACTGATCACGCCAGATTATGCATTCTCTCCCGGAAACCCTGAATCCTAGTCATATTTGTGGCATAAATCACAGACTGCGTTGCAAACTGAGTCAACTCCATAATTTTAGACAGACACATGCATATCTATTGCGTTAAATAAAGACATACATATTCGATGCCTAGTTTAAGATTAAAAATTAACCAGAATTTCGTTAAATAAATGATCTACAATTGATCTCTATGTATAATATGCAAAATGTATTTGTATATATTTGTAACTTTTAACCGTCTTTTGCCGCCTGGAACCAGTGCTTTTAGGACAATGACCGAATTTGAAGATATTTACGACTTTCGGATGCCAAAAATAGACACATTGAAAGATCAGAGTACTTGTGACACCAGGTGCCAGTGTCTTAATGACCAACTATTTGAGTGTATTTAGGACGCTGAGATATCAAAAATCGACTTGAAAGATAAGACTACTTGCGATTTACTTTGTGACAATTCTCAACTAGTTAATATTTACGACGACGTGATGTTAAAAATCGACGCCTTAATAGGAGGTACTGTGAAATAATGGATAGCGGCTTGGAGAGCCGAGTTTGAATTCC
>OZ038494.1:77196121-77298621 GCA_964036315.1 Acanthosepion esculentum | reverse complement strand
GTTAGCATCAGCCATGATTATGGAAATTAAAAGGTTTCTCTTAGATTATTAAAAAAGAGCAGTTTCTGCTAATTAATAAGCCATTTCTTGGCCCATTTAAAAACAGATCGTATGTCATTATTTTTTTAACTCAACTATCAATTTGACTTTATCGAAATGATCAGAATTACTATTAAGACAGGAGTAATTATTGTTATCAGCAGAGACACCGCATTAAGAACTGATGAAATCAGCAAGGATATTTATGACAATTAGAAACAACGTACGTCCAAGGCGAGATCGCTGGGGAGCAGCTGCATTTATGCAAGAAAGATCTAGAAGAGTGGGCATTCAAGATAACATACATTTTGAGATTTGATGAGAAAGACTGAATCTGTTCAAAAATTAATGCAGAAGTAACATAACCTTTCAACTTTTGAAAAGGACCAGTATGCCAAACCCCGACTATGCGTTCGAGATAGCAAAAGCAATCGCCCGAACCTCACCGATCTTATCTAAAGTTTTCAGCAATAATCGTTAACACATCAACAACTGAAGCAAAAACCATATTACTTATACGAAATTGGACCTTGTGATGTGAGATGCTTAACCAATTTAGAGTTAATTAGAGACTCTGGTACATTGCCAGTATAATAGGCCGATGACTAGAAGGATCAGATAGTTCGTGTGAGTTCTTAAATTCAGGAACTACTCCTTCTGACACACATCGTATATATATATATATATATATATATATATATACATATATATATATATATATATATATATATATATATATATATATATATACATACACACAAGTTGTTTCAGAAAAATAACAGTGCTGAAATAAAAAAAATATGTTAAAATCACAAATCCAAGTTTTCCCCTCAAAATTAGCCCCCTAGAGTCTAACGAACATCCACACCCTTCTCCGACACACCTGTATGTTCTCCTGAAATGATTCTCCAGGCATACGCCGAAGCTACATCGTTACGGGTCTCTCGATGGATACCACCTCCGGAAAAACGGATCCGCTTGATGGCCCCCTTGGGTTTGGTAAAAAGAAAACAAAAATCACACGGAAATTGGTGGGGTGAGGAGGGAAGTTGTCCCTGTTTGGCGATTTTCTTCTAGGATGCTCAGGGAGTTGTGAGCCGCCGAATTATATTGGTGAAGAAGCCACGAGTTATATATATATATATATATATATATATATATATATATATATGTGTGTGTGTGTGTGCGTACGTGTGTGCGTATATATATATATATATATATATATACACACACATATATATATACATATAAATTCATAGAATTTATTTGTTTTTGTTCACTTTCATTTAGAGAAAAACATTTCGTCATTTTAAGCAAAAAGAAATATGTTTAATGCTCTTCCATAAATGTTAAACATTCACAAAAAATACTCATCCCATTTAATTTCTAGTTTTAAATTTGTGGTGGAATAGCTGAACACCCCCACAAGATGGGCTCTTCTAAGGCGATTTAAACAGCACTATGAACAGCAGTTAACGATTAACTGTCTGCTACATTTGTCTGTATTCTCAACCGTGTATCATATTATTCTCTGGTATAAACTACTTATTTTCTATATGTGTATCAACCTTTCCGATTTACGGCACAACAACAAAAAATAATAAATAATAAATCTAAGTCATAATAATGATGTTGTGGAGTAGCTGAACACTCTCCCAAGATGGACTGATCTAAGAGTAATTAAACAGCATTTAAATTCCTCTCCCTCTTACTGAGTGATAGGTGTTAACGATTACAGTTAACTCAGCTTGTCAACTCTTTCTTCCTTTCCGTCTTTCCTCTCTTGCTTTCCCTTACTCCTGTTAATCTAGTATATCAGGTCCGGATGAATTGCTTCCCTTTATTAAGAACTTTTGGTCTGAAGAGGTGAATATATAGAAATACTGACAAAATAAAATAGAACTGGAATGGATCTTTAAGTTTTTTTCCATGATTTATTTTATATATATATATATATATATATATATATATATATATATATATACATATATATATATATATATATATATATGTTGGAATGCGCAATATCTCACAAGTCGCAAATGTATGACATGTGGCAGTGCTGACTGTCATGACAGGGAAAGGCTGCATTCGGCATGAAAACCATTTTTTGCACACTTACTCCAGGTGCCTACCTTTTGATATTCAACTGGTATCTCCTCAAAAGACGGTCATTAATTTCTCAGTAACATGCTTGAGCAGAGTTCACCTGAGAATGTGTCAATGTTTAAGAATGTCCACGTAATGTAAAAGACAAAGAAACAAGAGGAAAAATGTAAGATATCTAACTAATAAAAAAAAGTCAAGTGCATTTAGTTCTTAGTCTTATTACTTCGCAACACATTTCGAAAATGAATATTGGTACGCGAGATATATATGCCACTATTTCTCGTTTTCATTTAAGAAGTCGGAGTTTCTAAATTGATTGTTAAAATTGCATTTGAAATTCACTGAACTCTACAAATAATCAACCACGCTTCATTATTAAAAAAATAAAAAAAAACAAAAAAAAAACAAAAACAAAAATAAAACAAATGTCTTTCATCTTCTCTTCTGGAAGAAGTTGAAATTTGATGGAATTGATATTAATTTTAATTCTTTTTCTAAAAGAAAATTGCCCTTTTGAGTGATTTCTATGTCCGCCCCAATTTATTTATCTATCGGGTGATTAAACTAAGTAACTAACTAACAAACTAACTAAAGTTATATATATATATATATATATATATATATATATATATATATATATATATATATATATATATATATATATATATGGATAGATAGATAGATAGATATAGTGTTTTTCTAAGTGTAGCTTAGATGCGGTACAAGACCGAAAGTATGGGTCACCTAGTGAGGATCGACCTCATTACTCAATCGTAATTGATAGATATATACATATGAACAGACAGCGATATATATATATATATATATATATATATATATATATATATATATATATATATATATATATAGATAATGAACAGACTGGGATATATATATATATATATATATATATATATATATATATATATATATATAAAGATAGATAGATAGATATGGTGATTTTCTAAGTGTAGCTTAGATGCGGTACAAGACCGGAAGTATGGGTCACCCAGTGAGGATCGAACTCATTACTCAATCGTAATTGATAGATATATAGATTGATAGATATGGTGATTTTAAGTGTAGCTTAGATATGGTACAAGACTGAAAGTATGGGTCACCCAGTGAGGACTGAACTCACTATTTAATCGTAATTGATAGATATATAGATATGAACAGAGAGATATAGATAAATAATGAACAGATTTGGATAGATAGATAGATAGATAGATAGGAAGTTAGAGAGAATAATGTACACTATACGTACATACACTCATACATATATATGAGTATTATTTAAAGTGAACCTAACCAAAAACTTTTTAATATAAATTATAAATGGTTTGTTAAATTGAATATATCAGAATTGAAATTTTAGCGGTGTAAAAGGCAGAGAGTGTGTTTTCTGTAATTCCTTTAGTCTTAACAATATTTTCTTTATCCTCTTCTTTAAATGCCATATTATTAGCGAATTAAATATGAAATCAGTATATTAAATTAGGTTAGCACAAACCTTAAAGACGGCTGATAAAATCATAATGTCTTAACATCATTTCCCCCCAACCTTGACATGTTCTTAAACTTTCTTTTCCATCTCTCTAAATAAGATATCTGCATTTCTTGATTTTAACCTGGAGTAATGTTTTCCGTTTTTATATGTGATTTTCAGGTCTGAAAGATTGAAAGATATTTTTTATAGCTTTCATGAAAGAAAAATTATTACCTATGGGATTTTAAGGGTTTGATATTCATTAATTACTAACTCTGTTCTCCCTGAATCTATATCCTCTTGGAAATTCCATACGGTTTACTATTTTCTGTCACACACACACACACACACACACACACACACACACACACACACACACACACACACATATATATATATATATATATATTGAGAGAGAGAGAGAGAATTTTGTTTCATATTATTTAATTTCTTTATTCGTGTATTGAAAACTTTAATACTACTGTTTCCTGATCTAATTCAACTCTGACTAATAACTTATATATATATATATATATATATATATATATATATATATATATATATATATATATATATATATATATATATATATATGGAGAGATAGACAGAAAGACAGAAAATAATAGATAGATAGATAGACCGACAGAAAAGAATAGATAGATGAAAAGACGGACAGAAAAGAATAGATAGATAGATAGATAGACAGACAGACAGACAGAAAAGAATAGATAGATAGATAGATAGATAGACAGACATAGATAGAAATATATAGTATCAGCAGAGATAGCTCCATCGATAGATATTTTATATATACAAAATACACATATATGTGGTATTATAATATTGCCATAAATCTTTTACTTAATATTTCTATTGAGTTTTATTTGTAAAATCATTGAAAAGAAACTGGAATATAAATTGTTAGTGACGTAAAAGCCTTGAAGAACATAAATAAACGAAGCTTTTGTTTCCAAGTTATACTAAATGAAATATATTTTCTTATGTACTCAGAGCCACTGCTAACGATGAAGAGAATTTTCTAACGTTAGTGGCATCCAGTGACATCGTTGCATGGCATGAATATGCATAGATGTGCGCCACTATGACGGAGCAGGATTATAAGAGAAAGTGCTAGAATATGTAAAAGGCGTGGCAACTGTCATTTAGCAATTATGACGGAGATGGGGATGAGAAGGCAAAAGGTTGATCGAAGAAAGAGCCAATCAAATGCTAATAGTAGTCATTCCCTTATAAGGAATACGGGATTTATTAATCGATCACTCAGTGCTCGTCAGGTTAGGTTTTTCCGGCCAATCGACTGGGATCAGAGTGTAGTGTCTGCCTTCGGGCGGACACACTATATTTTAGCTCTCAATTTTGTTTCTGTCTTCGGACAGGGCGCAACTCAGTCGTTTATTTATCTTGGAAATGAAAAAAATATTGAGAGGTGTCCGGTTCCAGGGAACAGTTTTCCGGTTTTGGGGAACAGTTTCCCGGTTCCGAGGAACAGTCTCCGCGACTGTCCCTTCCGTTTTGCACTAAAGAGGGGAGATCGGTTGTAATAACTATGCTAGGGCAATCTACAGTTGCGTGGGCTGGGTTATTTTTGGACTTGGCCCAGTTGCACACCATTGGGTTAGTCGCATTAAAATGACTTTGTATAACATTCTGCCAGCATGTGTTTGTAGTAAATACTAAGTGCAGCATCTACTCTCAGGGGGATAAACTACATTTTATCTCTCAATTATTTTCTTCGGACAAGGACAAGCACAAGCACACAAAACATAAATGTGGGATGCCTCGTCCCGGTGATTCCAACCCTGCAGCAGTACCTCCGCTATTGCAGCAAAGAGGGAGGGTCGGTATAATATCGACATTAGTGCGTCATTGGTTGTGAGTACCGTGCAAATTTTGGCTTTAACTCATGTGTTCTGGGCGCCTTTTTTAAAACCACCCTCGTGACATGTCCTTTCTCTGTGGAGAGACGAGTAAATACCAAGTCTAGTATTTGTTTTCACATCAAATGGTAATATTGGCAATTTTCAGATATGGAAACATTCGGCATTCACTGACCGGGCAGCCGGTGTTACTCGAGTTACGCTCGCTGGCAATCGGGATCAAAAGCCAGTATCTCTTCTCGTAATCTCTAAAGACAATGGTAGCTGTTTTAATGATAATATTAGCTGTTTCCTTACAGGGAAACATCCGGCATTCATTGACTCAGCAGCCTGTTCAGTTTCGGTTGAAATTTATAAACTCTTTCTATTGAAACAGACTTTCAGAAAACGAATATTTTCTAGTTCAGTAACAGTTATGGCACTTTCCAGAATTGATGGAAGTTTCCTTCGTGAACTTTCTAGTAAAGCCTGAACAGCTTGATCCCAGATATGGCAGCAAAACTCCATTTTCGTTTTTATCTGGTTCTTGTAAAGATAGAGTATGCAAGAGGGAATCAGATATTTACAGGGTGTTACAATGAACCGAACATTTTTCAAGCATATTTAGCAATAAATCGTATATACGAGATACGCTTTATGACTGAGCTGACCTTGAGTCCTAGAAGACGTTTAAGCCTCCTGGAGCAAGCGCACATTCATAGGTAAAAGATTAGTACCTATAATATTAGTATTAGTATTTATAGTATTTCTAGTAAGTATTTGTGTCGTACTTGATTAAATACATTTTGTGAGACATGTGTGTTGGTATTTTTACATTTATATTGTTGTTTCTGATAGAAGTTTGAAAATAAAGCGGCCATTTCTTTGATCTACTTTCTAACCAATACTGGACTTGACGTATTTGTGGACCAATTCTGCTCCAAGCTCTTCTCATTAGATTCCTGAGATTAAAAATTCTCATGATTTTCCTGGTTAATTCGTTGTATCTGGTAAGTAAATAAAACAAGATAAAATATAGTTTCCGCTTGCTTTAATGGACTTTTATTTTGGCGGTATAAGATTAGATTCATATTAGATTGGAACAAAAATCCTATCGGGTTTTGACAGATTATTTGAGCATACTTTTATGGTTAGTTCTATGTATCTGTAAGTGAATAAAACAAGATAAAATATAGTTTCTTCTTCCTTTAATGGACTTTTATTTTGGCGGTATAAGATTAGATTCATATTAGATTGGAACAAAAATCCTATCGGGTTTTGACAGATTATTTGAGCATACTTTTATGGTTAGTTCTATGTATCTGTAAGTGAATAAAACAAGATAAAATATAGTTTCTTCTTCCTTTAATGGACTTTTATTTTGGCGGTATAAGATTAGATTCATATTAGATTGGAACAAAAATCCTATCGGGTTTTGACAGATTATTTGAGCATACTTTTATGGTTAGTTCTATGTATCTGTAAGTGAATAAAACAAGATAAAATATAGTTTCTTCCTTTAATGGACTTTTATTTTGGCGGTATAAGATTAGATTCATATTAGATTGGAACAAAAATCCTATCGGGTTTTGACAGATTATTTGAGCATACTTTTATGGTTAGTTCTATGTATCTGTAAGTGAATAAAACAAGATAAAATATAGTTTCGTCTTCCTTTAATGGACTTTTATTTTGACGGTATAAGATTAGATTCATCTTAGAGTAGAAAGAAAATCCTATCGGGTTTTGACAAGATTATTTGAGGATACTTTTTCTGGTTAATTTGAGAATACTTTTGCTTGTTAATTCTTTGTATCTGGTAAGTGAATAGAACAAGATAAAATATAGTTTCATCTTCCTTTAATGGACTTTTTTGTTGGCGGTATAAAATTAGAATCATATTAGATTGGAAAGAAAATCCCATCGGGTTTTGATATGATTATTTGAGGATACTTTTTCTGCACTGACGTTCAACAGTCATTATTGCTTTCATTCTAAGTTTTTTTCCCTTTCTTTGGCGATTACCTAATATCAGAAAAGCCAAATTTTAATATCAAACTCATATCAGAGTCTATGTTGCATGAATTCAAAAATCGTTCTTTAGCAACGAAAGCGACAAGAAAAATTCGTTTGTCTATGGTTTTGACTCATTAAATATCGGAACATGCCAATGATGTTTTGGCTAGCTTCAACCGGGAAATGTTTCTCTCAAAAATCTCCACTTCAATCTGGACGATCGTGTCCTGTCTATATCGAGTTTCTACGAATCGTAGTCGAGGAAAGTCCCAAGAAAATTGCAGGAGTGTTTAAAACAGATGCAAGTCACACTTTGATAAGAAAATACGTACGTAATTCAAGGAATTTGTATAAATTATTTGGTGTTTCATTAAAAGAGTTATGTACCATGTAACTGAAGCTAGAAAGTATCGTATAGGCCAAAAAGAGTGAGCTCTCCTCATTACGATTGTCTCCCTTGAGAGAAGAACTCTCCCGTACTTAGATACAATCAATAAGCGGTCTAGCCGTGACTCCGGAAGTCAAAGCTGTGTGACTCAACCTCAAAGCTTTCTTACGTCTTATCACGCCTCCAAGGTTTTATTACAGACAATTAATGCGGAGAAGTGTTGTTGTCAAATGAAATTGCCCGAGACACCCAGGAAACAAATATATATATATATATATATATATATATATATATATATATATATATATATATATATAAAGAAAGAACAGTAAGATGTAAAATCCGGTGTTCTTATAGATATTTTTATTTTACACAATAGTGCTCAATGTAAATTTACAGAGCATTAATATTTTATATTAATTGATTTAAAATATGGTTTTATCGCTACACAGTGATAACCATGTTTTGTCTGACTTTACTGAAATTTTATCTGTTCTGTTAATTTCTTTCACTATTTTATCTAGTAGTTTCTGGATGTAGCATTTTTTTCTTCCCGGAAATTTATGTTGTTTATCATTTCCAAAAGGTCATTTTCGAAAGCCGACAAACTATGAATAAATGGTGCTGCTTTTTTACTGTTAAAACCGTAAATTTCCTTCTTGTTCTTATTTTGTAAGTCATTCCGTTTAAGGAAGAAGTAAGCCTTCCATCTCATCCTTCGTATGAGTTCCTCTGTTTTTTGCATTAATGCAACGAAATATTCTTTTTGTTGGTATTAGGAATGTTTTTCAGAGAAATTCCGAAATTTATTTTCTCCATATTTTTTCTTGTTAAAAACAAAGATTTAGAGTGATCGACTGTAATGTATGTATATTTAGATAAAAAGAAAGAACAGTAAGATATAAAATCCGGTGTTCTTATAGATATTTTTATTTTTACACAATAGTGCTCAATGTAAATTTACAGAGCATTAATATTTTATATTAATTGATTTAAAATATGGTTTTTATCGCTACACAGTGATAACCATGTTTCGAAAATGGAAGCCAAAGCCTTTGAATTCAATTTTGTTACCAAATTAAAGACATTAGTTCCATTTCCTCGTCAAGCGTAACTTATTTTTTTATATCTACGGTTTTAAAGGCACGGCAAAGATTCATAATTGAGGGTTTCCAAGGATACCGAGAAATCCATTCATCTAGACATGGGGTGGTAGCGTGTTCAATTTTAAAAATTTTCATTGTATCAGTTAATAGTTACATTCGAAAGCGGGGTTATGTTTAGGGATGGGTAGGGATGTATTTTTCAACACATTCTGACATCTGCTAAATGTATGTCGGTAAATTTTTTAATTTATGAAATAAGTTACTCCAAAATTCGCTTGACGAGGAAATGGAACTAATGTCTTTAATTTGGTAACAAAATTGAATTCAATGGCTTTGGCTTCCATTTTCGAAACATGGTCATCACTGTGTAGCGATAAAACCATATTTTAAATCAATTAAAATAATATATATATTAATATTAATTCGGCAGAACTGAGTCACTGTCAGTCACTATGTGTTTATCTAAATCTAAAAATAAACACGCTAAAATTCACTTTCATCCCTTCCGTGCGCCGACGGCTTACTGGTAGAACTTCCGACTGACGCAAATTCAGTCGGGTTTCGATCCTAGCTAGAGGCAACCGGACGTCTAGCCACACTGATGAGCTGTGAAACAGCTAAACAGTCTGTCTGTGGATGACAAATATATATATATATATATATATATATATATATATATATATATATATATATATATATAGCTCGAAACTTGCAAAGTTAAACTTTTCCTTATTACGTTCCTAACCTTGCTCCATCTGACTAACATATTTTCAGATCATAGAAACAACATTTTCTTTTAGAGGGAAAACAATTCATTAATTGTGAAGAAGTTAAAAATGATATCCAGTGTCTCTTTGCATCGAAGGGTTTATGCCTGAGTGATCAACAATTTGTCAAGTAGACGGGATTATGTTGTCGATAAAGAGTGGGAATATTAACTTGATTAAATATATCTATTATGACCAAAGAAGAATTTGTTTCTTTCTCAGTTTCATATGCGACACGAATTTCTTTCCAATCTAATACAATAAGTGAGTGCGTGCAAAGATATCCAGTAATCCTTTTAGACTGAACTCTACAGACAGAAAAAAATAAGTTGGAAATATGTGTACACGTCAAATGGTATTATTATTAGCAAAAAGCAAGCAATTTTTGAATGCCAGTGTTATTGATTCCTACTACTTCCAGTGCATCGTAAATTCTATTAAATTATTTCTTTCTACAATTTGAAGACGAGACACTGTTGTAAGTACACAGTGATTTTTATTCTGCTCTTAGTTTGTTGTTGTTTTTATCCAAAAGTTTTCGTTGGCCACCCCGCCTACCCTCACTCGTCTATGCCATCTATTAACTATTTTCTTTATTCCTATTCTTGCTTACCTTTTTTTCTTAATCGAACTCAGCCAGTGGATATATTAATCTTAATCAATAGATTTCTCTCATGTTTGGCGTTCTTAAGAGGGATTTCCGAATTTGTAATTATTAAATTGCGCATCATGATGCAATTACAAGTTCTGCCACTGATCTGATTCCTTCCTGTACTGTTTCACCAAGAAATTAAACCCGTGTCTCCTCGGAAATGAGGGGATTACGGTCATATCACATTGAAACACCGATTCTCGTCCGATTACCGAAGTTAAGCAATGTCGATCCTGACCAGTACCGAGATGGATGACCGCTTTTCTAAACCAGGTACAGTAACCTCTAATGAGCGCGTGGTGTAATAAATTGCTGTGGTAGGATCCACCTAATTTGCATAGTGGAGTACCGACGATATAAATATGGTTGGTACCGGAAGACAGGAAGGCAAATCAAGAGATCCAACTAGAGACTCTGCCCGACTGCGACTTAGTCAACACATTCTCCAGGAACGGTCTTCCCAGGAATATACAAAAGACTATATGTAAATATTGTGTACACTTTCTTGTTTCAATACATTTTATTCTAACTACATTTTGTGTTTGCATTATTATTCCATGCATTAGTCAAGTTTCAACATAAATAAAGGTACGACATTGAAAATCAGAAATCAATTCCAGTCGGGTTCTTTATATTCACTTTCTCGCAAATACCATTGTGAAAACTATAACTACCTATTAATATTTGTCCGGGACAATTCTATAGAAATCAACTTCATTAAAATCGAGAATATATAAGACACGATGAAACTGTAAATGGCGATTATGCGAAATCAAAGATTTTATAAACTAAAACTGTGAATTGGCTTAGCAGTACAAAAGTACGCATGAATGAGTAGGAAAACTGATTCATTAGTAACTGTGCAAACATCTGACATTTAATCATAACAGGCCAAAATATATCCAACAAAGGCCTGTTTTAAGGCTACAATTAAAAGTAAGTTCTACTACTTTTATAATTCAAGTGGACCATGCAATCCAAGCCAGACAATAATATCGAGTAATCGTAAACAAGAAAAAATGTCAGATAATGAATCTCGCCTTTCTGGCAGGCAACAAACTGAAAGAGAGCCGGGAAATTATTATTTTCCTGGGAGATAAATATTTATTGAATATGAAGTTTTCTCTAAGGTAATCGAAGAGACGGGAAGAATCGCAAAGAAGTTTCAAGAACTGGAATTCCGGAGAAAACAACTGTGTCTTTTCAGTCTACGGCATTACTAAAATCAGTGGGAATACTGAGAAGAGTGCTGGAATATTAAGAAGACTTGCTGTAACTTGATCTGTAATGCACGTTGCTAGATATTACTGACGTTTAAAATAAAATAATGAACAGAAAAAAAAGAAGAAAATACAAGGTTGAGAACTCACAAATGGTAAGTAAAGCAATTATAAATTTCGACAGATTGGCAGATAAATCTACATATGCACGGTTACGCAGAGGACACCTTAACAGGGAAAGTAGGCTGCTTTAAATAGTGGTAAAAAAAAAACGAAATAAGAACCGACTGTATAAAGGCCGAGGTAGATAAAACAGGAGAACAAGTAAACAGTGTAGAGAGAAAGATGAAACAGTACCACATGTAATCAGAGAAAGAAAGATGTTCCAGGAAGAATACAAAAATTGTCATGTCTGGGTCAGGACGGGGGGATCAACTAATAAATTTAAAGAGACCATATTTTGAATACACTGTATAATCACACATAAACCAATCCGTCTTAGATTAAACATGTAAACGCTATATAACAAAAGTAATGAAATAATTTGGGATTTTGAGGTTCAAAAAGACCTCCCAAACTGGGATTTTTAAATTCCACCAAATCATCCAATTTTGAGATCCAAAAAGAATTATTTGGGATTTTAAGGTTAAATCAGACATTCTAATGTAGAATTATGAAGTTCAGATTACTCAGTCTGGCATTTTACAATTCAATCTAATCACACAATCTGGGATTATGAAGTTGAAATTACTCATTTTGCGATTCAATCTGATCTTCCAAACTGGAATTTTGATGTTCAAACATATCTCCCTATTTCGGATTTTGAGATGCAACTGGATCAATTAATCTGGAATGTTCAAGCAGATCACCCTATCTGGCATTTTGAGATTCAAATATATGCCCCAATCCAGGCCAAGGTAGTGGATCTGTTAGTCATTAAAAAAAATTAGGAAGGACACCTGCCAGATAATAGATTTCTCTCTCAAGGTAGACCATAGAAAGAAAGAAATATACATTCTCCAGCTTGGAAAGGACATGCGGATGTTGTGTCAGCTTGGGTCTCTTCCCAGTGCACCGATAATGACTGAAATGACTGCCAATATTCTGTCATGTCAGTCGCTATCGAAACACTGGGAAAAGTCCCAAAGAGCCTTGGTAGATGTTTCTTTTGCAATGATGTTCAAGTTGTACAAAGCCCAAGCACCACTCGAAGTAGAGGGGTATAGACTAAGGGGCACAGTTCATGGGGATACGGGACGAAGATAATTATTGATCCTGGACTTGAACAGGTTAAAACCTTTGTGATCGGCGAAGCATCCTCTTGTTATGGTGGAGACTTGATAAGCTAGAATACAAAAGACGGTAACATTAGCTTGAAAATATTAAAGATACTGAACGGAGTATTGCTGTCACATAATCTCCGGCCGAAGCCATCACTTACAACCGGTGTGAACACGCAGTAAGTCAATAATAATAAGACGAAGAGTAGATATTCGAAATAGATTTGAACTTTTGCAAAAATCGATTTTGGCTTTAAGACAAGCGCAAGGAAACAATTTCTGTCTTGTATTTTTTTTTCTTTTTTTTTTTGTTTACATTTCAAAGAATGTTATTTAGGACAGAATTTTTCTGACAAAAATACCAGCATTGATTTCTTCGAAATTCAGTATACAGTTTGATCTTTACGAAGCTTAGCAAGGCCAAAGAATATTGAAAAAAAATAATTAAGACTATATTGCACCATTATCACAAGGGATTCGCAGCCTGCTTTGATAATCAGCATTTAAGATAATTCTTTTTGTCTAGACTCGAACGACGACCATTTATAGCGACTGAAAACAGATATCTATCATTTATTTAGCTTCACGCGACACATAAATAAGAAGATTAGATCTGAAAGATTATGTTTCGCCAGCACTAGAATAGGAAGGACTTACAAAAGAGCATTAGAGATAAGCTATATATTTCAATCGATTTCACCCCATGCAAAGCATTAACTCACAAGATGTGGAAGAATATAAAACAGAAGCATTACTAATGAGAGAGAACAAAATGAGTAATCACGAGGACAGTAGATAGCATTTTCTGAAAACATTAGAAAACATTTGAAAAAGCTTGAAGCAAAAATTAAAAAATACCCTCTAATAATATGCTTTATAAATAATATGCTTTATCAAACAGCTAGAAGTAAGAATTTTCTGAAAACATTAGAAAACATTTGAAAAAGCTTGAAGCAAAAATTAAAAATACGCTTTAATAATAAGCTTTATAAATAATATGCTTTATAAATAATATGCTTTATAAATAATATGCTTTATCAAACAGCTAGAAATAAGAATTTTCTGAAAACATTAGAAAACATTTGAAAAAGCTTGAAGCAAAAATTAGCATTACTAATGAGAGAGAACAAAATGAGTAATCAGGAGGACAGTAGATAGCGGTTGACATTGCATTTAAATTTTTGATGATTAAAGTTAAAGTTTGAATGTACAGAGCATCGAGTGAGGATTGAACACACACTGGATGTGACCACTACATATTAACGATTACTCTACCCCCCCCCAATCAGTGTACTCTTCATTTTTATGTACCGTGTCCGGTCAAGACGTGTGTGATTATATCTCTCCATGACTTGCCATCCTTTGTAACTCTAAGTAATGCTTGTCCTGAATTCGAAAAAGATGACACCGAAATCTGAAGACCCATTGGTATGAAGAACGATGCTTTCAAGGACCTAAGAAAACATTCATTAAAAACAAAAAAAAAGAGGGCTGAACTGTTATGTAATATCTGCCTTCATTTATTGCCGCGAAAGCTGTACAATCGCCTCACAAATGACGTTGAAGCAACGATAGGAATATGGTCCTAGAGAAAGGTACGGAGAATACAATGGACTGGACATGTGTGTAACGAGGATGTTTTAAGGATAATAGAAAGAGAAATTACGCTATTGATTTAGAATCAGAAAGATAATTTTATGTTCCAAGTTAGGATAGAGATCTTGGAGAATTTGACACGCGCAGGACATATTCAAGGCAAATTACGCCATATTGGCCTCACCTTTTCCACTAACATGAAGTGAAGAATCTATATTGAGTCAATTGCTACGTCTACTGCAAGAATTAGCTAAAGGCAATCGGCTTTTCTACACAAACGACAGTCTGTTTCAGGCTAAACGCAATCGTCAGGCCATGTGCATTGTTTTGCTCGACTATGTATATATACAGGTTAGTGATGCATTGTGGGTAGTCTATTGTATTGCATTGTGAGTAGTCTCTTGCATTATTCTAACTACAAACGCACAGAAAAACACAAGAAAACGTAATAATAACAGCTTCCAATAAAAAAGTAAATTGCTAGGACCGTTGGTTCACTATGTCGAGTCAGAACATTTTTCACGTCAGAATCTTTCACATTTATAAATCTACCATTCGTCCGTAAATTGGATATTGTTGCCATATCTGCTGTTGTCGTTCCGTTCGGCGCGCGCGGTCTAAAGGCGGTGTGGTTCACGCGGCGTTCCCGTCGTCGGCGACGCCCGTTCGTTGCGGCAGACAGCGGAAAGCTTGCTTGCCGACGTTCGTTCCCCCTGTTGTGTCCATCCGTCTAACGCGGTGGTGGTGGAGACCTCGGGACGTCGAATAGTCAGGTGCTGGTGAGGTGCTCCTACTGTACATCTCGAGATTCTTGACAAAAGAAGGCTCTGTTATGTAATCGACCCTGACCAGGCATCTGGACCTCATTCACTTTTCATCGACGTGAAGTGACTTCCCTCTGTGATTTCTACAAATATTTTCACGCCTACTGCTCTGATGAACTCTTTGCCCCGTCTACATGAATTTAAGCGTGCTACTAGATTGTCAACTAAGTCCTATCGTCGTTTTACTTTTGAAAGTAGCTAAAGCTAAGAGTGACTTCTACCGTAACAGTTTATTTTCTCGTACTTCCCATCTGTGGAACTCCCTTCTGATTTCTTGCTTCCCTGATAACTACAATCTCCAAAGGTTTAAATGCAGAGTCAATCGCCACGTTCTGTTCTCTAGAACTCTGTTCCTTTTTGGCTCTTTCCTGAATCCTCCCCCATTTCAGTCTTCTCATTATTTTTCAGTGTAACTCCCTATACCCCCCTTTGCGTTTTTGCGCCATTTTTGTCTTGGATGGGATGGAAGGTGAAAAGACAATATTTAATGAGAACCTCAAAGGATAGAAAATTGTAGAGAGCCATGATCACCAACATCTTGAAGCGACACGACAGATAGATAAGGAAAAACAATTATTTTTGGAGTTCAAAACAAAACAAAAAAGCATACAAATGACAAATACGAATATTTAATTGGTGGGGACCTTTCTTTTCAGACGGCTTTCAGGTATTCTGCATAAGATACGATTTACTTACTTCTGCCCCACCAACAAGGATAAGTCTGATACAAGAACACAATTCATGACGAGCACTTTACGCGAGTTTTCCAGTTCCCTCGCCACCTCTCTTTTTTAAGACGTTTCAATTAATACTGACTGACCACGACTCTTCCACTTTTAGAGAACTAGGATCCGAGAACTAACTTTTATATACCTTCCCTGAGATGGTAGATATGACGCAAGGTCGAAATTAGCGTGTGGCTGGTGTTCAGTTTCCTAGGTCTTTGCAAATTAATGGCAGCAACAGCAGATATAGATAGCACTCGAAGAGAAAATAAGAATATAATTAATCTGTTAGATTTCAACATGAATATAAAGAAGAAGTTGGGAAGGAAATTTCTATTAATTCGAGAAAAGCGGTATAACATCTAATAGACGTTTAGGTCTATTTTCCTGAAGAAAAGCTCTTTTTAAAATAAAATATTTTATAATTTTCAACCAATAGTAACACGAATCTTTCGGTCAATGAATATCAAATGTTTTCTGTATGGAAATGGTTGTTTTCTCCACTGCGATTACAGTTACCATTTCCTAATCAACACGTTTGGATTCTGGGAGTAATGACTAGTTACCCGAGTTCGAATGTACCAATCAGCTAGAGTGGCTAACTAATCCCTGTTGAAGCCGCCTATGCAGTCACATTTTTGTTTCATCAATACTGAATGACATTAGTATCTGGGAAAGAAAAAATGATTTTGTTTGATCAGTTGGAACAAAGTGGATACGCTCTATTTATTTTAAAAAAAAACAAAAAAACCTTTCCCCGTCGCGCTGATGCGCAAGTGTGAAAATCTCCAACTGATATCATATCGGTCGGGTTTCAGTTCGGACTTGAAGCAATCGCATTTCTAGTCATGAGCTGCGAAACAGTCTGTCTGTGTGTGACTATATATATATATATATATATATATATATATATATATATATATATATATATATATATATATATATATATATATATATATATATATATATATAGTGGAGTCTCCTGTCATTTAAAAAGAGCCGAAAACGGAGGTCCACAAACAACCCTCTACAAGCTTTGAATTCAAAGTTGTCTTTAAGCTGGAAAGGTTTCCTGATCTGTTCTGTTATTTAAAAAAGAAAAAAAAAGAAAAGATGGATTCGTACCTTTTCTCCAAATATATTCGCAGCAAATGAATGTAACGAAATCGATTGAATTCAAACAGGTCTCTCCGATAAAAAGCGAAAACTAAAGGTGAAGAAGATATTGCTGAGCATAGCTAGAGGCAACCGGACGTCTAGTCACACTGATGAGCTGTGATACAGCGAAACAATCTGTTTGCGGAGGGCAATATATATATATATATATATATATATATATATATATATATATATATATTGTCATTCTAATACACTCCCTCTTAAAATTTACTTCTTCTTTATATATATATTATAATTTTTTTTATAAAGACAAATATATATATATATATATATATATATATATATATATATATATATATATATATTATAATTTTTTTATAAAGACAAAAACATTTTACTCATTACAAAGTTGCAATTTCGTTTCGGTGCATTTAGTTGCACCTCGACTGATGAGAACCAAAATGGTTATTAACAATTCTATTTGTAAACAGGTCGCACGTGGGACGTCACATCCTTTTTTCTATTTGTTTGAAAAAAAAAGAAGTAAATTTTAAGAGGGGGGCATATAAGAATAAAGAGTGAAACAATAGTGCTTGTTGATAGCAGTTTGGTGAAGGATTGTTGAGGGGTTAAAGTGATGACTTGACCTGAAGTTGCATCTTTGTAGTGACTAAATTGTCTTTGTCTATACGAGAAAATTGTAATAAATAATTATTGCACTACTATAGGTATTGAGTGCTCTTTTGAATTAATGCTGTAAACATTAGTATTTATACATTATTTTCCTTCTCATAACATTCGGATATATATATATATATATATATATATATATATATATATATATATATATATATATATATATATATATATATATACAGGGGTTAGACAAAATAATTGGAACTGTTTCAAATTCCACTCCTATATTTCAAAGACCTGTTTAACCTCACAGACAACTTGAATACGTCTAGGAATGGAATCATACATCTTCCTGACTTCATCCATCTTTCATTAACACCTTCTCCAGCTCTTTACGACACGACGATGGAGGATAGCGAATTCTAACTTCTGGCTCCAAAATGCACCATAAATGTTCAATAATATTGATATCTGGAGATTGGGGAGGGCACACTGTGTTCTAGCTCACTTTCATGCTCCCCGAGCCAATTCTTAACCACTCGAGCGGTATATATTGGAGCATTATCGTCTTGAAAGATGCAGTCACCATCAGGGAATAAAGTCTTGGCCATTGGATGAACATGATCTCCCAAAATGTTCAGGTAATCTGTTGCTGTTGATTCTACCATGCAGGGCAACTATTTGACTGAGACATTTCCATGATATGGCGGCCCAAACTATCACTGATCCGTCTCCATGCTTCACTTTTGGGAGAAGGCGGTCAGGGTTGTAAGCTTCTTTGGGCTGCCTCCACATATAATCTCGCCCTGAAGTTGGGAAAAGAGAAAAACTGGACTTGTTTGAGAATATGACTTGCTTCCATTGGTCTGCAGACCAGGCATTGTGATCTCTGCACCACTTCAACCTCTTCTGAATGTTGCGAGTGAAGAGAAGAGATTTCCTTACGGCGGCTCTTCCATGATATGCAGCCTTGTGGAGCAAACAGCCCACAGTTTTAGTAGAAATAGGGGTGAAGGCTAACCGCACTTTTGGGAAGAGCCGAATACAGAGAATTGAAAGCACATAGTTTGCCAGAATTTCCCCAAATGACCCTCATCACCTTTTGAATTCAGTTTTTTTTTCTCCTTGACCTGTTGTCACCTAAAGCAGTAGGACCCTGTCTGACCTGCTATTTACTCATAGCCGGGGCAGAAGAAATGGATTACCTTTTCCTAGGCGATGTAGAGAAAAATGAAAGTGGTAGAAAATTTTGGATAAATCTCGCGGTATAGACAAAAGAATAATCAGATTTGAAAATGCACCTGATGAATTATATACTAATAAAAATATTTATGATAAATATATAAATATAGGTTCTCAGAAAAAAAAAACTATTAAAATTGTTTTACTTTTCCGGTTTCTGTGTGTGACTTTTCAAAAGTTTCTTTGGTGGATTTAAATTTTAATATTATTTTTTATGAAAACCCACATTTATTGTAAATATTGGATATATATATATATATATATATATATATATATATATATATATATATATATATATTATATATATATATATACTGTCATCCACAGACAGGCTGTTTCGCTGTATCACAGCTCATCAGTGTGGCTAGACGTCCGGTTGCCTATGGCTAGAATCGAAAACGGGCTGAATTCGCGTCAGTCGGAATTTTTACCCTGAAGCCGTTGGCGCACGGCAGAGAAGAAGGTGAATTTAAGCGTATTTATTTTTAGATAAACACACAGTGACTGAGAGAACTCGATTCGATTTATATCCAACATTTATAATATATATATATATATATATATATATATATATATATATATATATATATATATATATATATCAAACAGATGAATTTTCAAATACTATTATTTTATCTCTCCGTCTCTTTTTCTCTCTCTACACATATATGGATAAATTGTCGTGCAAATAGCGAAAAAATGAAAATAACACTGATATCATTTTAACAGAGAAAAATTACAAAAATATACCTTGAAATAATACAGAGTAAATTGATTCATTAAACTTGCCATTGGCTTCAACCACGGCCTCCAGACGACTTCGGAATCTCCTGCAACTCTTCTTGATTAAGTTGGTGAATGATGCCATAATCCTTGCCTTCAGTTCATTTTTGGTGTTACTATCAAGTTTTGTTGGTCTCTCGCTCAGCTGCGCCCCACCCATAATAATCAAGTGGTTTACAGTCTAGGGTGGGAAGATGTAAGGGGTGATGTGGTCGCAGAAAATTTCTGACAGCTATGACTGTGTTCTCCTGCTTGTATAGAGCCCTATTTTCAGACATAATCTTCCAGTAGCTACGCTCTTGACCCAGAGCAGTACTACCTCCTCAGGTCTCTTGATGTAGGCTTCCGTGCTGAGTCTGAAATGTTGTGGTTGGATGAATGTAGGCATACGTCGCCATCACTAGTAATCACAACAAACATCTATGTAATCACCATTAGAATCATCAAAATCTTTCCGAATCACGTGCACTCTCCTCAGATTGATAAAAACTTATTTAATGCATTACTTATGACGATAGGCATTGTGTTAAAACGTATTTCACTTGTTATTCCTGTTATTTGTATCAGTGGAATTAATGTCAAGCGGCCGAGAAGTCCTTATGAAAGAAAATTCTCTTAAATATAAACCCAATGAGCAACTAAAACAGGGATATCTAATAAAAAGATCGTTTACTGGAATATATATATATATATATATATATATATATATATATATATATATATATATATATATATATATATATAAAGAAATATAGTCTTAAAGTGTGCTATATTTATGGGATAAAGTGCTCAATATCAGAGATAGAGCGTGTGTAAATATAAAAGTGAACATAGAAGTCAACACTTAGAGGCGACAGTCTGTTTCATGTTAGTGCAATCGTCAGGCTGCCTTTACTTTTATATATATACGTATATAATATAAATATATATATATATATATATATATATATATATATATATATATACGTATGTGAATGTGTATGGATATTTATATACGTATGTGAATATATATATATATATATATATATATATATATATATATATATATATATATATATAAGTACATACATGTATGTATGTCTGTGTATATATGTGTTGCGGATTCCGGGATGAAATCCAGTATCAAATAATAACAAACGAAACGCCAAGAATAAATATAGGAAATAAATATATTAACGTAATAATACAAACTGGTAATACAGGTTAGTAGTTCCAGGAATCCGGGTTAGTAGACAAATATATATGAAGTCTTTGGTATCGACGTATCGCTGTATGACTTCTTACTGAGTCTACGTGCTCGTTACTGTGACTCTTGCACCATCTCTCTGTGTGACTCCTCTACCACTACTGTCCGGGTATTCACTCGTAGTAGTATATGTATATCTTAGGTGAGTCCATTCGTGTAATAAAGGGGGAGACCCTCAACAATATGTATGTATATATATGTTGTAGGGATATATATGTGTATATTTATATATGCATATATATGTATGCATATATAAATAAATGTGTATGTATATTTGTGTATATATATATGTATATATATACGTATGTGGATGTATGTATATATATATATGGGTTTCGTATAAGTATTTATTCCATATATTTTCTTTATAATTCCTAGCTCATGTCGAAAGCTATTAATATATGCTCTCAGTTTTTCTGTATAAAACCTAGGGTAAACTTACACGCGCATATATATATATATATATATATATATATATATATATATATATGAAGAAATATAGTCTTAAAGTGTGCTATATTTATGGGATAAAGTGCTCAATATCAGAGATAGAGCGTGTGTAAATATAAAATGGACATGGAAGTCAGCACTTAGAGGCGACAGTCTGTTTCATGCTAGTGCAATCGTCAGGCAACGTGTTGTTGAAATGGCCACCACGTTCATCTGACTTAACACCTTGCGATTTTTCCTATAGGGTTATGTTAAAGAACAGGTCTATATCCCCACTCTTCTTACAAGCCTAGAGGAACTTAATTAGAGAATTACTGCAGAATGTTACGCAAGACATGCTACAGCGTGTTTGACAGGAGCTGGACTACCGACTTGACTGGTATTGCGTCACAGGTGGTGCGCATATTGAACACTTGTGAAGCTTTGTGAAATGGGTTATAAAATCTACATCCTTGCGAATATCGTGTTTGAATTTTGATAAATCAATCTTTTATTGTTCGATATGAAGACTATTTCATTTGGTTTGCCTGGGGCATTTTGTTACTCATGTATATCGTATTTGAAACGATGTTGATTTTTTGGACATAAATGTAGATTTTTTAACATAACTGTACATAAATCTACATCTTTTGGACATAAATGTACATAAATGTAGATTTTTGGACATAAATGTACATCTTTTGGACATAGATGTACATTAATGTAAATCTTTTGAACATAAACGTACATAAATGTACATATTTTGGACATAAATGTACATAAATCTACATCTTTTGGACATAAATGTAGATTTTTGGACATAAATATACATTCGTAAAATGTAGAATAGTATCCGTAACAAATGTCGTGGTAAACCCTCAGGCCACAGTAGAATGAACTCATCTCATAAATACTAACTGCGAGACTTTCTAGGGCAGTCTGTTGGGCATCCTTGGTCGAGCCTACTGGCTCGGGAATACCCCACTTTAAACCCGGCCTTGTTCCACATCTATCCCTCGTGGGGCGGGGACTGTAAATACGGTCTGTTGGGCAGCCGAAACGCAGTGTTAACCTACCGTTCGGACGTACACCTCTATCTGGTTATTACTAATACTCTTCCTTTGTATATATCTGTTATTTCAATACACTTGTTCAACCTACCTTCGTCTTCCGTGTCTTTCTTTCTGGACCCTAAACAGGCCACGTCAACAAAAGTGTAGATAATAGTACAAATAGGAAAATCTTTTTTTTTTTAAACAACAACGTGTTTCGCCATTGTGTGCTAAGTTTGGCCTCTTCAAATTGGAATGCAAGAGAAATCAATTTTCAAGGAAAATGCGTTCGGATTTCTAAGGTTAAGAGGGGGAGATAAATTGCCTGTTGAAATCCAACGACCAGAATTTTTTTTTCTCTTAATTAGAGACATTGGATTTTGCTTGATTTTAATTTACCCCACTCCGATTTAATCACTTTAAAATAAATATTAGGAGCTAATAGGGAAAACAACAGAGAAATCTGTGGCCAAGTGGTCTGAGGTGGTCCGGATCAAACAGTGCTTTCTTCTACAGAACCCTACCGGAGAGTGCATTTTCTTGTTTAAGATTTTTCCAGTGTGCAGGCCGATCGCTGTAATAAACGCGTTTTAAAAATGTAAAACGTGCCGTCTATTTCGAATATTGGTTTCCACTAAAAACAGCGTTTGCAGTAATAAAAATATCGGAGTGAAAATAAAATCCATTAATTCTTTTGAAATAAATTAATGTCAGTGAATACAAAAGTAAGGCTAAGATAAATAAAAAAAAAAAAAATTATATTCTTCTCTTTAATGCTGAGATACACTTCTACATAATCGCAGGCGAAATGAGAAGCTTCCGGGTGCGTTTAACAACAAACGAAATAACACTTGCTAGGTTATGTAGCCTCACAAGCAATACTCAGGCTTTCAAATACTATTTGTCACGACGGCGCTGTGAACATTTCACGTCTAAATAAATCCTGATTTTGTGGCAAACTCGGATATCAGGCACTTTGTTGAATCAATACGCCAGTTGAAAATGAACGATATTTTTTAAGTTATAATCGTTTTTTGCCATTTTTGTCTAATACAATTGATATCAATGTTTACGACTTCCTCATAGAAAATCATATGTATTGTATCCTTAAGGAGGATACAGTCAGACAAAGGTGTTATTCGAGTGAAGAAGCAGCAAAACGCGCGAAGATGAAAGAAGAGAGGTTTATTATAAAAGAGAATATACTACAGAAAGACAGGGAGTCGGGTGGCAGGCTAGTAATTCCCGAAGCAAAGATATTTACCTTACCTCTCCGCCAGGCAGGATGTGGCACAAAGCCTTTTTAATGCGGGGAAAGACTGAGCCCGTAGGCTCGGGCAAAAATTGACCATAGACTCCATATAAACGGCGTTGGATAACTGTCTACCACCCCAGACGAGGCTATGTCCGAAGGTAGAGAGTTTGATCAGCACAGCTGGAGACGAATTTCCAATTAATTGCCGAAGCAAGGTTATTTACCTTACCTCTCGCGATGTGGCACAAGGCTGTTTTTAATGCGGGGTTAAAACCGAGCTCGTTAGGCTTGGGCAAACTTTTTACGTAGAACCCGTAAATAACGGGGGCAGGAGGTAGCTGTCTATCACCCCAGATGAGACTCTACCCTTCGGCACAGCTTCGTTTGGGTTTCTGTCTGCCTGAAGACAGAGAATTCAACTAGCACAGCTCGAGACGAATCTCCAACTAATTGCCGAAGCAACCTCCCAGGTATATCCTGTGCTCACCATATATAGCTACTGATATAGTCAGTCGACATAGGCGTTAGGGAGTGTGGGACAGTCCATTACAACATTAATAAATCTAATTTTGGACGTTTCTGCCATTTCTCTTCTGGAAGAAGTTGTTTATGGCTCTCCACAACTTTCTATTTCTTGTTCTACCTTTTAACCCTTTAGCATCCTTCTTTGTCCCTGCTTTCTATTCATTCACACGATCTCTTTGCGTAGGTTATCTGTTCCTTAACTCTGATTTATCAAACATACGAGTGTTAAATTCTACAGGCCCTCTTTCCTCATTAAATATCCCAGAAATTTCATTTCTGAGCTGATTGTAAAGGTAAATTTGTTTATGATTTCTATTTTCATTAATACTACTTATATTCTATGTCCATTGTATTCTCAAAATAGGAACAGCTTTATTCCTTCAAGAGTATCACAATGATTTCCTAATATCTGTTTTGAAGACACAACGGTATATGGATGGCATACCATGACCCTAGTTGACCATAGCTTGGTAGCTTATCTCTCCCATGACCGAGCTCATACAGCTCATTTGGAAACACAGACTGGTAGCATTCAAAAACCTAACTAGAGATATTTCTCATTGCCGATCACACGCAGAACTTTCACCAATCGCAACGAACGGATTTTCACTCATAAATACGATCCATCGCAAAAGATTCTGGAGAAATGGTGGGTTTTCTGTACTACTCCAGAAATGATCTGGCTCTTTCTGATATTCTCCACCTTTACAAGAGCATAAGCAGACCGAAAATGGAATATTGTTGTCATATATGGGCAGGAGCTACACAGTCTTCAATTCCAATGATTTTAGTAGAGAAGTGCATTGAAAACAATGTTTGTTCAGAAATGCATATATAAATGAAATGCATTTAAAATAATTTTATTAAAGAAGTACATTGGAAATTATTTTTCTAGAGAAATATATTTTAAATTATTTTATTAAATAAATGCATTTAAAATGATTTGTCTAGAGATAAACATTTAAAATAATTTTATTAAATTTATTTGAAATGATTTTATTAGAGGAATTCTTTTAAAAAGATTTTCATGAAGAAATGAATTTGAAGCTATTTTCCTATATTTACAAAAAATATTAGAGAAATGAATTTTAAGATTCACTGGTTGCCAGCTGCCAGAAGTGTCTACAACCATTGCGGGATAAAAGATCTTTAATACGTATATATCAGAGAAGCGGAAGTAATTCTGCACGAAAAGAATAATCCCTATAGATATTAATTTGTCTGAACGTGCTGCTTAAGTAAACAATTCTCTTTAAGCGTTCGACCAAGTCTGAGGGGCAGTAGTGATTGCCATTTGTGAGTAGGGTTAGCGAATACTCACGATTCTTTACTGAAACTCTGTAATGTTGTCAGGATTTGAAGGTTTTTTTTATCGTGGCTTCTCTGAAGGAATAAAAAATCGACTTGTAAATCTTTAAAAAAGTACATTATCGAATTTATTTTTTTCTGTGATGATATGAGGAGCTCAGAGATTTCCGTATTGAAAAGTATTTCAAAAGATGAAACCCTAGCGACTGATTGATACAAATGTCAGAAGGAATTTCAGAGAGAATAAACATGACACTTTTCACAGAAAATAGAATCAGACGAAGCAAGGAGAAAAAGAAGCAGATAGAAACATTTTTTCATTAGTGATAAATTGAAATTTTGGATGCCTAAGTTCTTTCTATGATAGCAATTCTGTTCGAAATTGAGAAAAATGTTTTCGGATGAAAATTAAAATAGTAAAAAGGATGAGTCTAAATGATATAATATTTTTCGTTTTATTTTCTTTCCTTCACCGCCATTAAATCATGGCTCGGAGGTCGTCGTTCATACACAATTCATGTCTCTATTCCGTTTCTATCTCGGGCGATGTTTTCGTTTTCCTGCGAATCTATAAAGCAAATTGTGTTACTTCTCGAGATATATTTTCTGACAAAGATGCCAATATGCATTTATTGGCAGTTTCATATCCGCCTGGAAACAGACAGACCATTTTAAAACAAGTTTACAAATACTTATGCGCAGAAGCGATTATATATGAGCACGCCAGTTGTCTTTCTAATTCCGTACGCATGCGCACTTGCCGAATTCCTCTCGATTTTGATGTTCTAGTTATTTATAGGATGTAGTTTGGGCTTTGGGTTGCGTTTTTCATCAGTTGCTTTTCGTTTTGATTGGCTACAATCATCTGCTTTTAAGAGGCTTTGTTAAAATCAAATTCTTTTTATAATCCTGCCAAATAATTTTCGGTGTTCGCCTTCTTTTCTGATTGTTTTCCTTATTTGTTAACATCCAATCATCGTGTTGTAAATATTACGCCTAAAACTACCGTTTTATTTTTCATTCGCACAGCGAATAGATTTTGCCCGGTAATTACTCACATATAGAAGAAATATTTTTGCTATGCGCACGGCTTGTTTTCTTGTGACATGCGCAGGAGAGAACGTGTAATTGCGGGAAAGACATTTCTCATCAAAGCAGACATTACTTGTCACTACCAACGGCAAAGTTGCTTTTTCTATCAGCTGTTCAAGTTACTTTTCCCTGGGCAGATTTATTCTGGATGAGAAGCAATTATAAAAAGTAACAAAAAATACACTGAACCTTCTGTTTCCATGGTTTGACTTATTTAAAAAAAAAATATTGGGTTTTAAGACGAAATAATTTCAATGAAATTTAATAAACCAGTAAAAATATCTATGCCTGACAGGGAGAAAGGAATAGATAGATAGATAGATAGATAGGTGCATACACACAGACACAAATATATATATAGACACATACATACACACACATATATACACACACACACATACACACACACACATATATATATATACACACATACGCACACACATATATATATATATATATATATAAAGAGAGAGAGAGAGATAACGAAGAAAAGAGACGTTAATGAAAAAAGAAAATGAGGGCAATCATGTAATTAAACAGAAAAAAACGACAATCTCATTACACATAAAAATATGCATACCACTCATCCGTGCATAGAGTATCACTACCGCATCTGGGTAGGTGTTTCTGCTACGTATCTTGATATTCTTGGCAAAATCCAAAGAAGAATCTGGTCTGGCCACTCTGTTTCAGTCACATTGAGATCGTTGTAACGTAGATTCCCTGCCCCCCCCCTCCCCACTTTTTCTAAATTATATATTTTCGATGTAATCGTTTCCTTTTTCGCACCGTGACAATCTGAATTTAAGCGCAGCACTAGATTGCCATATAGGTCTCGCTTTATAGGTGAAAGTGCTAGATGTATTCATTGGTTATGTCCTAACAGGCGGTTAGCTCGCACTTCTCGCTGGTGGAACTCTCTTCAGGTTTCTTGTTTCGCAGTCTACTTTCATAACATTCTCTTTGATGCCAAAACTTCACGAGTATAAACGCAGTACTGGATTGGCAGGAAGGTCTCTAGATTTCAATGTTTAAATTGTTAGATAAAATCGTATGTTCTATGCAAATAACTTCTTCTCTCGCACTTCTCGCTTTTGGAAATCTGCTCTGGCTTCTTCCTTTCCTGTCAAGTACAATGCTTACAAAAGTTAAATGCAACTTCAGTGAATAGGTTTCCTTCAAATCGTGGACTTTTAATTTCTTCTCTCTCTACCGTTCACACTCAGTAACCACTTGCGTTTTTGTATTTTTATAGTTTTGATTTGGGTGAAATGGTGAACTCCCTTCCCCTTACTTGCTGCCCCGATATCTATAATCTTCAACTATTCAAGTGTAAAGTCAATCGACATCTGACACCCTGAAGCCTGAGCTTGTTCCCCGTATTTCTCTCTCTCTCTCTCTCTCTCTCTCTCTCTCTCTCTTTATATATATATATATATATATATGTGTATCTATATATATATATATATATATATATATATATATATATATATATATATATATATATGAACGTGAACATAGAAGTCAACACTTATAGGCGACAGTCTGTTTCATGCTAGATGCAATCGTCAGGCCACGAGTGCTGTTTTTTCTCGGCTATTTATATATACGGCTCAGTGATACATTGTGGGTAGTCTATTTTGGCGGTTATTTTACCAGAAGTCGTTTATTTGTTTATTTATTTATTTGGGTTAAATTATTTTGCTTGTTCTTATTTATTTTTATTATTTATTTTTATTTTTTATTTTTATTTCTTATCTTATATATTTATTTATTTTTTTTATATATGAATAAAATGATGCAATGCAATGGAGGATTTATTTTGTTGTACGTGTTTATATACAAAAGTGAGGATGCCATTGGTTTATCAAGGCTTATAGATTTGAGAACGTTCATGAACGTTCATCGGGTGTTTGAAAGGTCAGTAAAAACATGTAGAGGACACAAAGTGTCATAATTCAATGTCTGGCAAAAAGTAAGCGTGTAATATTAAAGAATTTGCCTTAATGAATTTTGTCCAGATTATTATGGTATGAGATGGACGTATGTGCTCCACATCTTCAAAAAATTGGGCGATGGATTTAAGTACTTTCTTTTGATTTTTCTGCATTTCCTTCTTATTCCTTTTGTTTTTTTTAGAGATACAGACTCTCTGAAAATAATTCACCCCCCCCACACATATATATATGTATATATGCAGAAATATAGTTTTAAGGTGGGCTATATTTATGGGATAAAGTGCTCAATATCAGAGATAGAGTGTATGTAAATATAAATATAAAAGTTAACATTGAAGTCAACACTCAGAGGCGACAGGCTGTTTCATGCTGGACGCAGTCGCCAGGCGGATCATGAAACACATTGTCGTCTGTAAGTGTTAACTTTAACGTTCACATTTATACACACACACACACACACACACATATATATATATATATATATATATATATATATATATATATATATATATATATATATCCAAATGTAATGAGAACGAGAATAATGTAAATGCTAACGTTCACAGCATTAATTCAAAAGAGGGCTCACTGTCAAGAGTAGAGCAATAGTTATATTATTATGAATTTTTACATGTGGAGAAAACAATTACCCACTACAAATTGTTTTTGTTCACATGTAAAAGTCTATTATATATATATATATATATATATATATATATATATATATATATATATATATATATATATATAGAGAGAGAGAGAGAGAGAGAGAGAGAGAGACAGACAGACAGACAGACAGACAGACAGATATGCAATGTGGTTGGCCCTGTGTTGAGCCAGGAAATTTTTCTCCCCGGATTCGATCCTCCAAGTCTATAAATCGACCATTCGCCTTTGCATGGAGTATTGCTGCCATATATGGTCTGGAGCCCCTGCTCTTTGCCTCAGGGTTCTTGATAAGATCCAGAGACGGATATGCAATTTGATTGGCACTGATCTGTCATCTCGTCTGCAGTCGCTCTCTCACAGACGTGATGTTGCCTCGCTCTGTCTTTTTTACAAATACTTTCACGGTAATTGCTCCGAGGAGCTGCTTTCGCTTGTCCCTAGGCCTCGAGAATTTAAACTAGGCTGGCATCCCGTTCCCACCCCTACACCGTTGAAACTGTTAGATGTAGACTTCTCTTCTACTCCAATAGCTTCATGTCTCGCACATCTCGCCTATGGAACTCCCTTCCCTATTACTGTTTCCCTGACAAATACAATCTCCAACGGTTTAAGTGTAGCGTCAATCGACATCTCCAGTTGCCCCTTGATCTATCCACTTCCCTTCTCCACATCCTTTCATTTTTCATTCCTATCTGCTCTCGCTCCAAATCTTCTGTAACCCCCTTGCCTTGATCGACCCACTGTCTTTCTCTTTCTCCACATCCTCTCCTTTACCACTCCTATCTGCTCTTCCTCCAACCCTTCTTTAACCCCTTGCGTGATAGTGGCCTCCAGCCTTGCTTGGGGTGATACGCTTAAAATATATATATATATATATATATATATATATATATATATATATATATATATATATATATATATATATATATATATATATATATAATGATTTGCTCTAATGTTTATTCGTAAATTTAAATATTGGGTGTGGATAAGTTGGCCAAAATTCATGTTTAGTCCAAATCTTTCAACACAATGGCGGACGTGAGAAAAGAAGTACCTTTTAAAATATAAAATTTCACATTACAACAAAAGTAGAAAGGAATCGATAAAAATTTACGAAATATTCTGTTTGATCAGATTTTCTTAAAATTGTACCGAATTGTTTTAACAATTTAAAAAATATTGTTTGCTGATTTATTGTTTATTATTATTATTATTATTATTATTATTATTATTATTATTATCATCAATAATCATTTCTTCCAAGTCATTAAAGTATATACTGACAGTAACACGAGTAATGTTCTTTGTTGATCGACGATATGTTATTGTAGTAGAGACTCAAGCCATTGCCAATAACCGACAATTGTATGTCCTTTATAACTTTGCTGTCTAACCAAATGACGTCTGACATAAAAAATGACATGTGACTGAGATATATAGTTGACATACCTCAAGATAAGATAGAACTGTCCATATTGATATCATCGATAGTCGCTGAACATTTACGGAGAGTAAATGGTGGATCTGAGCACAGTTAAGTGATCGATAAGGGAAAGCCTATATGTGTGGCAAGTCAAATTGCGCGCCATATTCAGGTTGTTGTCTCTTGCCTTTCAACGACAATGTTGAGAGAGTTAAGAAACGGCTGTGTTGAGAAATGGTGTTGAAAATAAAAGGTAACCAAAAAAGTTCTGTCCGTTTTTAAAGGAAAAAACGAAAACGCTTCACAGTATGTGCAACTTATATTTAGTCTTCAAAATAATCGCCATCGGCATCCAGCACCTTCTGCCAACGTGTCTCCAGCTGTTCAATGCCCTTTTAGTATAACCCGGGGGGTTTTGACGCAAAGAAGTCCGTGACGGCTTTGCGCAAGTCTGCTTCATTGGTGAAGGATTTCCCACGAAGATGATTATCCAGGGAATGGAAGAGGAGGTAATCGGATGGCGCAAGGTCAGGTGAATAAGGTGGATGTCACAAAGTCTCCCAGCCAAGTTGCTGTATGGTATCCCTGACTACTCGAGCGACATGTGGCCTGGCGTTGTCATGGAGGAAAAGCACACCTTTGCGATTCACCAGTGCTGGCTCATTCTGGCGCAATGCCTGTTGCACACATTTCAATTGCTGCGAGTATAGGTCTCCAGTGAACGTTTGGCCCGTTGGTAGCAGTTTAGAATGAACCACTTGATGACCTGAACACAAAGGATAATCTTGCGTGGGTGCATAGGCGGTCTTGCGGTGTGAGGGACAGCATCCTGATGAGACAACCAATGTCTGGAACGCTTGGGAGTTTCATACAGAACCCACTTTTTATCACTGGTAAGCACTCGATTGAATAAGAATGCGGTTCTGTGACGAGAAAGCAGCGATACACAGGCTGCCACACGTTGTCCCTTGTGGACCTCCAACAGCGTTTCCGAATCCACTTTTTCAGTTTGTACGTCTTACCTAGGCAGTGCAGGTGAAGTCTAACTGTTTCATCGGAAACGTTGAGCTGTCTTGCAAGTTCACCACACGTTAGAGTACTCTCCTCTTCAATGGCAGCCTTCAGGACTCCGTCATTCAAGACCTGTGGTCGTCCACTGCGAGGCTCATCATGGAGAGACAAATCTCCCGACTTGAATTTTTGAAACCAACGCCTTGCAGTACGTTCATCCACAGCACTATCCCCAAACGCTTGACATATGCGGGGAATTGATGCAGCTGCTGATAAGCCCACTTTGAAGTCGTAAAGCAAACATCCCCGAACGAGATCTCTAGACACTTCCATCCTTCTCACAGCTGTCCGGCTTATAATTGATGGGCGGGCACGGTGCGCGTGTTTTTTTTTATAACGTCTGATGTTCCTACTTCCGGCTGTCCGAATTTTAAAACAATTGCTACACACATTTCGTATATATTTCAACTTCATTCAATGACTAATCAAAAAACAGACAGAAATTTTTTGGTTACCTTGTAGTTCTATCAGTGATGTCTGGCTTCATGTTTCTGGCGTAGTTTTATGGACGTTTTTTTTATTGGGATTTATGAAAACTAAGGATGCTAAAAATACCACGAAGCGAATATGTGGGCCAAGAAAAAGTGAGGAAAGAAAGCTTGGAAAATTTGAAGCACACATGATATGTTGAAGGCAAGAGGGACATAAGTATAGCCTACCTATCGAATTTGAGTATATGGATGGCGGAACATTGTTTAGGAGTGATAACCAAAAAGACAACATTTATTAAGAGCTACAAAGTACAGGAAACTGTGGAGCGACATGATCGTTAACTTCACAAAGAGACACTGTATATATAAACATGAGAAGAATGAGTTTCGCTCATCAGTCGGTTACGTGTCATACGTGATGCACGCTTAGGCGATCATGTATCTTTCAATATCTGTCTATATTTCTGAGATGAGGTATTATGTACATTATTTACATTATTTGGACTATCGTCTTCATTTTTGTCGCCATATTTGAAGAAGGCCGGAGCGTACAAAGGCCGAAACGTTGTAATCAATATGGCGACAAAGATGAGGACAATAGTCCGAATAATGTAAATAATGTATATTTCAATACATGACTGAGAAGGTAGATTTTTTCCGCGGTAGGTTGCCATTTCTTTCTGCGGTAGGCCAGTTGCCATTCAAGGCTATAGAACCAGGTCTGTCCTGCTATTTAACCATATCTGGTGGAGAAGAAGAGGATTCATACTTTTCCCAAGGGTATTAGCATGTAATTGAATGTTATGGATTCGACTGGAATTCGAACTCGGCTCTCCGATTTGAGCCGCTATCCATCACTCCAACGTGCCTTCTGAGTGGTCAATGTGAGACATTCTATCTCCCCGGTAACGTAAATTCATATCCAGTTGTACAGACAGTATTCACAATGTTTATTCTGGAGATTTGACATATTCCATAATAATATTGTGCGTTATAGGCTCATCGAGGTGTATTTCCCATATTAATATCCATCCAATACAAGGTCCAAGAACCACTCCAAGTAGACGAGTATTATGTGGTGTTGTATGAGCGTAAGAAAAGGCAAGAGGGAGGTGACGTTCATGGTGTTATGTAGGGAAGAAAACATTTAACCCTAAACTTGAAGAGGTCAAGATTATAGTGATTAGGAACACATCCACAATACAGGTACGAAGTAGTTCGAGCGGATATTACTATTGGATTATGGGTCGAGTGGGGGAATGATTCATCCTTTTGTACGTAGTTTGGTGGGTTCCAGCTGCAAAGATCAGGGCTTGAGGGATTAAGAAATGAAGCTGTTCAGAACACAAGTGATGGAAGTAGTCATAGAGTAGCGAGAAGCTCGCAACGTGTCGCCTGTAGGAAAGGTGTTGTATAGTGGAATGTAATTCATGACCCATAAGTCCGCATGCACGCGTTAGACTTCTATCAAGACAGACAAGTTAGGACCGTGTAGCACCAGCTCAGATATGGAAGCAATGTAGCATTTTTGGTTTGTTCTAACACTTGTAAAGATAGAGTATAACAGGGAGTATCATATACTTACTGGAGCGGCACAAGGAACCAACCATGTTTCCAGCATCTTTATCAATAGATTGCATATATGAGTTCTTCTTGAGAGCTTGTGTCACAGTAGACGTTCCAAGTAAGGAGCCTCCTTGAGAATAGACCCATGATGGGTGAAAGTTCGGTGTGTGCTCGCCAGTGGTGGAACTTTACTAGTTTAGTTTTGGTCGTATTGAATTGTACAAGCCAGTCGACCCTCTTTACTGAGCCACAATGGGTAAGTCAGAGGAGAGACGAGCTGCTAGATCCAGGCCTTCGTATATTCACTATGGATAGGAATCTGCTCTTAGGCAGGTCGTTGAGAGAGAGAGAGAGAGAGAGAGAGAGAGAGAGAGAGAGAGAGAGAGAGCAAGAGAGAGAGAGAGAGTGAGAATGGAAACTTGTGGAATGCCGACATTGATTTCATAAGCTTCAGATGACTGGTCTTTAACCTTCAGAGATCTTCCTGTTAGGAATGACTTTATAATTGAGAAGCCACTTTCTTCAGTATCATGTATTGGTTCTTCTTCATCTCTATTAAAAGTATAGCAAATAGTGGTGACTGTTAGAAACATAGTGTTTTGTTACCAAATGGCGTTTTTTATGAAAGTGTGTGAAGTTTCAATTGTTGCATGTGGAAAGATTGAACGCATTGACATGATAGATGCTTACTGAAAGTTTACGGAAGCCAAGCAATTGAATTGACCAGAGTTGGACGATGTGTAATGCGTGTCTGCAGTAACGATCTCGACAGGTTTGATAAACCGCATTCTTCGGGATCCCGTACATGTTATTGTTCATCGCTGTTAAAAAACAAATAAGCGGGTCCAATCTTGGTATTTTATAGGTCAACATTTGCTCTATCTGAAGATCAACATTTGCTCTATCTGAAGGTCAACATTTACTCTATCTGAAGGTCACCATTTGCTCTATCTGAAGGTCACCATTTGCTCTATCTGAAGGTCAACATTTGCTCTATCTGAAGGTGCTCCTAATCTATAGAAAATTGTGGGCGGCATTTCTTTCGGATTGTGCCTTATAATAATAAGTAAAGTGACTTCTAACAAAGATGATAATCATTGCCGTTTTTTTACCTGGAAAATAATAAAGTACAAATTGCTAGATATAACCGCAAGTTGCATGCTAACAGTTTCTTCTCGTGTACTTCTCGATTGTGGAACTCTCTTCCATCTTCTTGCTTGCAGTCAAGTTTGGCCTTCAGAAATCTAAATGCAATGTCAATCATTATCTTTTGTTTTCTTAATTTTTGTTCTTTCATTGTTCTCGTTCCTTAATAAGGTTTTTCTTATATTCTTTCACACCCAATAATCCCCTGCATCTTAGTGCCTTTGTTGCCTTGCTAGGGATGAATTGATTAACAAAAATGCAAAAAGAAATCAGTAACAACCCATCGAACACTGCAGACGGATTGTTGCTAATGTCTATTTGATTATTTCTTAGGGGATTGTTTTAGTGATTCAGACATTACTTGCCGGAGAAGATAACGCATTCACTTACTAAAGCAGATGAATATACTTCCTCGATATTTCTACCACGGGGCTCAGTGAATAATAAGCGCCAGTGATTATCTGCCCTTGGGAAACGTCTGCGCAGTGAAAAGACTTTTACTGACAAAGACAACGATCTACGCTGATCAGTTTTATGTAGACCAGATCAATTGCTATTTATATACAAGGCAATGACCAACGTACTTAATGACACAATGTGTTTCTTCTGTATTATAGATCTATTAAGATGTAGCAACTTTATGAGCCTAAATGTACATATTGTTTTTGCAAAGCAACTGCCGATATTTCCTTGGAATCAAATATGATATGATTTCTTTGATCGGTTTCATTGCAAATTATTTATTTTTTCCACTATTCTTTTTTTAATCTTGAATCTTCTTTTCATGGATCGTGTTCTTTCAGGAAGTTAACGTCCATGGTTCTCTATATCTTCAGATTTTCAGCAACTCTAAATAATGTTCGTCTCTTTACTATCTCCATTCCTTATTCTGCTACCCATTTACACAAATTGCTTTGATAGGTCACGCGTTGTTTCTCTCTGTCCCCACAATATCATCCAATGTCCAATATGCTCTGTGAGTGTCTAATTCTCCAATCATTTATTCTTTATCACGTGTTCCGGAAATGTGAAGTGTTCCTCTTTCCTTCAATATGTCCTTTGATTATCCAATTCTTCATCCCTTCTTCCTCATTATGTGTCCAGAAAATGTGAAGTGTAACCTTGTCCCTTTTGCCTCTAATATATCTACTGAGTGTCAAATTCTCCAATATTTTCTTCCTCATTGTGTTTCGGAAATGGGACGTGACTCTTTCTTATTTTAACTGAAAACGTCTTTTTTCTTTCCATTTTCCTTAAAACGTGCTCGTAGCTCATATCCTCTATCCATATTCTCAGTATCCTTCGGTAGCGCAAAATGTCTGTTCTTAACCAATTCGTTTATTTCTGAATAACGTCATATTTATTTTTAATCGAATTTCTTGCTAAAAAAACATTCATTTTCCCCTAAAAAAACAAAACAAACAAAAATCCACAATCCATGGCCTGATGTAATAATACTTTCAATGTATAGTAGTTTTTTAAAACTAGAATTAACCCAATACAAAGGTTGAGACGTGGTGAAAATATCTACGATCCATGGCACACGTTCTAATAACAATAATTTCAATGTATAGTTGTTATTAATACTAGTATTTACCCTATACAAAGCTGAAAAGCACTAAAATGATGCCAAGAATCCATGGACCACGTTCTAATAAGAAGTTCAATGTATAGTTATTATTTAATACTAGTATTTACCCTATACAAAGCTGAAAAGCACTAAAATGATGCCAAGAATCCATGGACCACGTTCTAATAAGAAGTACAATGTATAGTTGTTATTCAATACTAGTATTTACCCTATACAAAGCTGAAAAGCACTAAAATGATGCCAAGAATCCATGGACCACGTTCTAATAAGAAGTACAATGTATAGTTGTTATTCAATACTAGTATTTACCCTATACAAAGCTGAAAAGCACTAAAATGATGCCAAGAATCCATGGACCACGTTCTAATAAGAAGTTCAATGTATAGTTATTATTTAATACTAGTATTTACCCTATACAAAGCTGAAAAGCACTAAAATGATGCCAAGAATCCATGGACCACGTTCTAATAAGAAGTACAATGTATAGTTGTTATTCAATACTAGTATTTACCCTATACAAAGCTGAAAAGCACTAAAATGATGCCAAGAATCCATGGACCACGTTCTAATAAGAAGTTCAATGTATAGTTGTTATTTAATACTAGTATTTACCCTATACAAAGCTGAAAAGCACTAAAATGATGCCAAGAATCCATGGACCACGTTCTAATAAGAAGTACAATGTATAGTTGTTATTCAATACTAGTATTTACCCTATACAAAGCTGAAAAGCACTAAAATGATGCCAAGAATCCATGGACCACGTTCTTATAAGAAGTCCAATGTATAGTTGTTATTCAATACTAGTATTTCCCCTATACAAAGCTGAAAAGCACTAAAATGATGCCAAGAATCCATGGACTACGTTCTAATAAGAAGTACAATGTATAGTTGTTATTCAATACTAGTATTTACCCTATACAAAGCTGAAAAGCACTAAAATGATGCCAAGAATCCATGGACCACGTTCTAATAAGAAGTACAATGTATAGTTGTTATTCAATACTAGTATTTACCCTATACAAAGCTCGAGATGCATTAAAGGTAGAAGGTTATGTTCAAATGGTAATGATGAATAAAATGTAGGAAATGAAGGAAACAGGAGATCGTAGGAAATGAAAGTTATGCACATAAGGCAGATAGATAATAATGGGCCCTTGACTTGATGAAGTTAGGATTTTAATGTTCAACACAAAGACAGGAATCCCCTACAAAAAGTGTCTATTGTTGAAAGAAAAACTGAGTGGAAATTTCTTGTTACATTTACAGCATGCGAGAAGCGATGGTGATTTGACCCCTTCGAAGCAGCACGGTCTGCCCTAATCGTAATGTTTTGACCTGGTGGAAGTAAAGAATTCAGTTATTTGAAAATCTGCCGTAGAATAGTCATAGACGTGCGACGTTTCATCCGTGGGAGAGAGTCTGCAGATGGAGATAATTTCTTTTGAAAACTATCAAGGCTGGAATGTTAGGACAGCAGCAATACTCAAGTTTGGTCTAATCTGGCTTTTGTAAAGATACAATACGATCAGCTACATTTTTCAGCGAAATGAATCGGTGTTTTTTTCCGGCATCTTAAGATACGTTTCGTATATATGAATTACTGTTATGGTCCAATATCCTCGCACCACTGTTATGGTCCAAGGTTAGGACCAAGGAAGAACAACACGAACACAAGAGTAGGAATAACAAAGATATATTAAACAGAATAATAATAATACAAAAGGATGAGTGTTAGTATGACTGTCAGTCTGGATTGGAGTGAACTACTATTGTCTCGACTCGTTCCGTCTCGACTCGTTCAACTTCGTTCTCGTCTCTCTTGAGAGGCGCAGTCTTTATAGTGTCAGGAAGAGTTCATTGTACCGTTAAAGGTAAGATCCCATAACAATTACATTTGAGGTCTGGTGTGATTCGGATACTTTCAAAAGACTTTCAAAAGTATGGAACATTGTTCAGAGTACCACCGTTCACTATGATGGATAAAATAAATTGATTCTGATATATGATAGCGTTTTACCCATGCCCTTGACAAATAACGGCAATTTTCAATTAATTTTGTAACTGTATTGGAATTATAAAATAACATTTTTTTCATTCTTGCATTCACTTGTTTATTTTCAACAAAGTTACTTCCAAATGCCGACATCAAAAATCACAGAAGTTTCAACTAAAATAATAAGAAACATTAAAAAAAAACAACATTGACGATAATTTATAATTTAAACAAGAATAGCTACACTTTCAGATTTCCATACATTCGTTTTTCAACGCACAACCGAAAAAGCACTGCACAGATCTTGTACACCCATTAATTTTTCCAAAAATATATCTCCTATAATTTATTGATTTAATATAAAACCATGATGAACAGTACTTGCCTTAATAAAACTTCTAAATCAAACTTTTAATGTTTGGACTTAAATTAGTGCTGTTTATTTTCCATTTTTATATATAAATTATGATCGTTCAGTTGTAGTCTCGCTTGGTTTTTAATCAGATTTCTAAACTGACAATGTTTGTTCACATCTGTAAGTCGTTGCTAAATACCAAATAAAATTCTGAGTAAATTTTCTTAGTTCTTAATTATGATCGCAGAATAATGATTACTAGATATTAATAATGTCTGAAACTTTTATGATAGAAGGAAGCACATCGAATTTATTTTATAACAACGACTTTATTTACATTATTCGTACTATTATCCTCATTTTTGTCGCCATATTTATTACAACGTTTCAGCCGTTGTACGCCCCGACCCTCTTCAGGTGGTTGGAATGTCGAACTGAACCCTTTATTTCGCTCACTGGGGTAGACTGTTCTAGTTCCACGTGCCATGTTTAATCGATGTCAGTTATCAGTTATCTCCTGCTAATGTCCCTCTGAAAGTTCTCCACTGCCTTAACCGGGTATTAAACTCACATTCTTAGGATTCTGTCAGAGGATCTAACTAACGCCTTTATCCACTATGCCATGTGTCCCTGAGGACATCTGTGGATGAATCTCTGGGTATTATAAACCAAATGTCATCTCAACTATTTTTACCAGTGCTCATATTGCAATTTTTGCTGTTATCGTTGCATGTTTCTTTACCAGAGCTCATATTGCATTTTTTTTTATTATCGCTTTTCTCTGGCACTCCTTATTACTGCTTCCCATATTGTATTCATTTCTATGCTTGAGAATCGACCATGGTGAGATTCGAAATAGGGTTTCGTGGTCCAAACACTATTTATCTAACCACGCACCAATTCGGAAAAGTCCAAAACTTCACAAATAATAAATCAAGCCTAAGTTCGTATAGAAATAATGTCAACTGTTAACCGATAGGAAAAACTGTCAATGATGTCCATAAAGTCTCGTTACAAAATGAGGCTTAGATATGGAAGTTTTTTCAACTAATTTAATACACCTCTATATGGACACCATTAGTTGCACGAAGCACAATCAAGACGGTACTCAATCTCTTGCCATGTTCCCTGTACCATAGCATCATCAATGGTGGCAATGATGTCAGTGATGATTTCCCGTTTACTTATTCGATAAAAATACCTGACAGATTCCCCAGGAATGATATCTAGTGACCAAGGTGGCCAGAGTATTGGGTCATCCCTTCCTATCCAGCGGTCTGGGAATGTTTGATTTAGGAACCCAAGGAAATATGGTCCCCAATGTGGCGGTACACCCTCTTGCTGGAAAATGAGGCTTGTTTGAAAGTCACCTAGTTGGGGCACTACAACAATTGCCTTTGTAATAGATTTTTCAATTGTAAAGAGACTTTATGAACACCCTTTGTAATACGTTAGCTCGAAAGTTACATTAATCAAGTATGGAGAGGAATATACATTAAGCTAAACAAACTTTTGAGGGCGTTTCCGATCTAAGGGATCCTTTATCCAAAACGTCTCTTAACTTCATTAACGTCAAATAGTACTAATAATAGGCATCCATTTATGTTGCTAAATAATGGTAGCGCCATTTTCGATCGTCTTAACACGCCGATCCTTGCATGGCACTCTCTTTTGCAGGCGTGACAGATGAATCTGGAATGTAGAATGGAGGTCAGACATGGCTCTCTCGGTCTCTTTGCTGTCTTTCGTTCTCTTCTGATCTCCAACCGTTGGTTTCGACTTTTCCCGGCATTCGTGTCTCCTCTATGGACAGCATGGTGCCAGCCACTACGATCATCTGATAGCTGTTCCCATCTACCCGAGTCGATACCTTTGCGTTTCAGCCCCCCCCCCCCAAGAAAATGTAATTGAAATGTAGTGTGGAGCGGCCTACCGGGCGGTGTCACATGGCCAGCTAACCATACATCATGTATTTTGCTATATGGCTGCTATTCATACGATGTACGTTACCCAGCCATCGAAGATGATGTTTGCAAAGATGAGGCGTCCATAAAGCTTGGCAGAATGAAATTGAACACGAAATCGGAATAGGCATTCTGGCTCCGGATTTGAATTTGAGTTGTTCTTTTTGTCTGATTGCTACAGAGCCCAGAATGCGTAGTTTAAATTTTTGAAGACCGGAAAGCAAGAAGCCAGAAGGGAGTTCCACAAGCCAGAGGTGTTACAGAAGAACCAGTTAACATAGAACTTACGGTTGCAGTTAGCCAGTTCAACTGAAAAATGTTGAGACTTTGCCGCCAATCTAGTACTCCGCTTGAATTCATACAATCTAGGTACAATAGAACAATTATCATGAAAGTATTTATAGAAAAGGCTCAGGGAAGCTAAGTTACAGATGTAGGAATGCAATTGAAGCCGGTATGTCAGGTCTTGACCAATAACATTGGAGATTATTCTTTGTATTTCATCAAGAATCTCTAAACACCTAATGGAGGTCCCAGGCCAACGGAGATATCAGTATTCAGTACAGGAACTAATCGTAGATATATTAATGTGTAATATAGATTCTGACGAGAAATATTATCACAGTCAAACAACTTTACTAATAGAAAACATAGCAATTGATTCAATATTACTTTTCCACTTTATGTCAGTTGAAAACGTTCACCCGAGTAGGCGTAAAGATGCATTCTCCTGAAGGTTAGCATCAAGCATGGTTTTAACTATAATTTCTAAGCTAGGTGACCGGATTACCTGAAGCCTGGTGATGCAAACCGTTGTTATGTATAAAAGACTCACAGAGACTCGATGATCTAATGGTATATACCCACTATTGGGTCGAGGTAGGATATAATATAAGACTGTTTTCAACTAGCGGATTCCGAGATGGGCATGGGTTCGAGCAGAAAATTTATTTTTCCTTTCGGCATTTTTTGTGGGATATCTCAGGTATCAAGATTTAATCATGACCCTACCGAACCTAGGACAATGCTGAGTGGCCGTCTGGAGGACCTAGTTCCCTGGTGTTTAATATTGAAAATGTTCCGGGCCCGAGAAAAAGACCGAAGGATCTAATATCCCATAGCAGTCAACATGTTTAAATTTATGGCGACTGGATTGATTTAGAATCGTGGAATAGCGTGATGGCCCTGAATGCTATTCACCAACAAAAAGCTGAATAGGAGTTTAGTATTTGCTGTATATCACCCGAGCGGACAGTGATGATCGAACTACAGCAGTAGCGGTTAACGAGGCGAGTTTACTAACCGCTTCTCCCAAGTAAGGACATGAGCCTCAAGAGTTAAGTCCGAATAAGGACGGATCTTCACGACGACCTTATATTTTCTTAGCTAATCTTTGATGCGCAGGCAGTGTAACGGTTATGAGTATGCTTAAAGTTTTACAGTGTTCTCTCCTTTTACTCACTTTTGCGTTTGGAAAAAGGCATGGATATGTCACCCTCATTCTATAGGTTAAATAGCAAGTCATACTGGCCTTCCTTTCCTTGCATGGCGGGCAGGATTGTAGCAGGTTTGGTTTGGTTTGGTTTATTTTGTTTTACGACATATCAACCTCAATCGATTATTTAATGTCGACAAAGTTTTGATTAGATAGATAGATATCTATTAGATAGATTCGTATGAATAGAATATGTATTCTTTGGTTTAAATTGGTTTGGTTTATTTTGTTTTAGGAGGTATTTAATTTTTTATTGCTGATAATATTTTGTTTTGTTAAAAATCTGTTTCTGGTAATATTTTTCCTTCAAAATTGTATTACTGGTAATAATTTTTTTCAAAAAAGTATTTCTGGTAATACAGTGTAACGCGGATATAAGAGAGTTGTCGGGACCGGAGAAGAAGTCTCTTATATCCGGGTTTCATTTATATCCGGGTTTGGTCTATTATATATACATTAACACAGGCTCTAATTTGGGACCAGAGAAAATCTATCTTATACCCGGGTTTCTCTTATATCCGGGTCTCTTATATCCGGGTTACACTGTAGTTAACTATTTGCCAATAGCTGGGGACCTAACAAATGCTACCACCCCGGGTCAAGGTGAACCTGGGAACAACAGCGATTAAGTGGTGGTTCCACGCTCCTAAAAGCCTTCTGATCAGAGACCTTGCTGCTGGACTTAGTTTATCGTCTTAATCAGGACGCGGATGTAGTTTAACGTCTTACCCAGAACGGGATAGTGGCAGGAAATCATAATGTGATATCATTGGGATGAACTCTGTCAAGCTATCTTGCCCTACGTACACCCACTACGGCTACTCCCTAATTAACGTGTTCTGTTATAAACCGTGCCTATGAACACTAATGATTGTGTCCCAATCCTCATAAATACGTTAGACACTATTGTAAGTGGGGGTAATATGCTAAGTAGTCCAAAACTAGCAGTGGTTTACCTACTTCATGCCGTTGGCGAGTATTGTATTTTGCTGATGTTATAAAGATTACCATTTCATTTCCAACCTCCGTTTTGGTTATTTCTCATTCAGTAACCTTTTCTAGGTGACAACAGTTTCCAAACTTCGTAATCGGAATCTTATTAAGTCAAATGTCGACATGAATAGTTGCTACCACCCCGGGTCAAGTTACATTTCTAATAATCTGTAAGACAATTTTGGCAAACACTACTGCAGATATTCCCTTTATCCCTTAAATAAAAAAAAATGAGATTAATAACTAGAGTCTTGATTAAAAGTACTTGAGTCATAAATGATTTCCGCTTTGAATAAAACAATTGTATTGACAAAGAGATTGTCACGGAACTGGAAAAAGAAAATGAATAGATTTTATGGCGAAAGAAAAAAAGCAACATATTCTAAGAAGGAACCAAAAGTAAAATGTCACTCAAAACACAGCCAAGAAGATAAAATTAAGCCATTTTAAAACATCCAGCTGTAGTGCTGATTTGACTGCTTCAATCTTCGATCTATGCAACTCAGACAATATTTATCCGGAAATTCTTTTCATACAGATTGAGTTGATTTTACAAAAGTAGAAGTGTTGCTGCAGTTGTTTGATATCATGTTCTTCGAGGCAGATTTTAAGCACGGGTGGAGCAACATCAATCTTGATGACAAATACGTACAAAAGTGTTGTGGTAGGATCCACCTAATTTGCATAGTGGAGTACCGACGATATAAATATGGTTGGTGCCGGGAAGACAGGGAGGTGAATCAAGAGATTCAACTAGAGACTCTGACCGACTGCGACTTAGTCAACACATTCTCCAGGAACGGTCTTCCCAGGAATCTACAAAAGACTATATGTAAATATTGTGTACACATTTTTGTTTCAATACATTTTATTCTAAGTACATTTTGTGTTTGCATTATTATTCCATGCATTAGTCAAGTTTCAACAAAAAGTGACATAATAATACTGGTAACATCAGCACAATATAGGTTTAGCATAGTATAGAAAATGAATTCAGTAAATATACCAAAATAGAAAGACAAGGAATGTTTAACGAATAAATTTATGAACTTTACTTCTCGGACATCACTTGTATTTATTCCATCTGTTACAGAGACAACATAATAAGTCAGTCATGAGATTATGTTAAGAAGATCACTGTCTTCGCCTAGTTGCGACGGTCTTGGTAAGAGGAAACCAAAATAGTTGCTTGTGGTGTCTTGCTGTAAAGTAAAATCTGATGGGCTCGGATCTTGACTATGGAGGTTGCTATGGAAATAGAAATCAAGGATTGCCTTTCACATGTGAATATTACATCAAAAGCCAGTAAGAATTTTCAAAATCCAAAACCTATCTTAAGGTAGAACAAAACAGAACATATGTTAATTTAATAAGGGTGTCCAGGAAGTGACGAAATATTAAGATATTTTACTGAAGCTTATCGACATAAAATCTATTAAATTCCTACTCACTGATCTCACATATATCTCAGTAGTAGGAGCATTTTTTATGAATTTTCCTTATGCTATACTGTATAGTCTCATTAGGTCACAGAATGATATAAAGTTGATATATATTTAATGTATGAATACTACATGGAGAGACATTAACGGCTTCAACGACCAAAGCCTTTTTCCTGAAGGAAATACGCATTCATTTTATAAGTGTTTACAAGAAGTGATTAAATATTTAGATATTTTACTGTAGATTCTTACTAGGCAAAACATTTGGGAAGTATAACATTTTTACTTACTATAAAATTGTAACAGAGAATCGAGTCAGCTCGAGAAAAGAATCGAGTTGGTTGTATGTAGTGCTGTAAAAACCAAGAGTTGTGTCCCCTTCCACAATAGGTTGTTTAGAGAAGACCTTATACTTAGAGGACGTGGGGCTGACGATTCGCATATGAACGATACTAGGTAGGTATTAGCCAATATTCAGCGTGGTTCTGGGACTGAGATAGCTGTATAATACCAGTGTTTTTCTCAGTCGGGAGAGATGATAGAAAGCGATTGATTTCGAGAGATTTCAGCGAAAGGTGGGTGATAGAGGCGAACCTGGTTCGCGTGAACGGGGCTATTGATTTTTTCTTTAGGTCTCCCTGTCATGAGGCGGTTTCTTGAGGAGCCCTCCGCTGGTTAGGATAGACACTACTTGTGTACCTAGTTAAAATGAGTAAGTGTCGTTCCCGGCTACTTCCCGGTTTTTTCTTTGGTTATGATCCAATTCGAGTTTCGCAACCTCCCCATTTTTTTTTACCCCACACTTTTTCATCTTGGCTGGGTCGGGGTTCTTCTTTCCTCATGGCCGTATTTTATGTTTATCCTTTCCCATTAGCATAGTGAGAGAGCTTCTTCATTCCGTCGAAAGGCAGAATACAGCGGCCTCTACTTTTTGAGGGTCGGTCGGGTCCAACTAACATCAGTTAACATCAGTTATCTTTATTTGTTTTGATATTTTAATTTTGTTCTTGTGTTCATTCCCTTTCCTCTCATGGTAAATCATCAAATTGTTATGTATAAATTATTATAATCGTCACATTTTTATGTCACGGAGTGCGAATTTTTAGATTCCCTGAGAGTATGCGGTATTATGCTATATGGAGGATTGATTGGTGATGGATGAGATCTTGCGGTGAATGTGCAAATTGTAACGAGTGAATGGATTGTGAATCTGATTAGCTAAGTATAAGATAATAAGTAAAGACCAGCCTTAACCCCTTCCCTCTTTTTAGACCATGTGCCAAAATTGTGTATTCTTATATACAACTAGCAGCATGGCCCGGCGTTGCCCGTGCTTGATTAAAAAATCGTACGACTCATACAGCAATCGCTATCACTTGACTTAAAATATTTTTGCCCTTCCTTGCCTTTAAAGGAGTACCCTTTGCCGTGCTGATGTTGCTACATGCCTTACTTCTTGCCTATCTCACACTGCGAAGTTTTTCTAAGCTCGATACTAAACATTAAATCTGTTACGAAAAAAGAACTAAACAAAATGAACACAAAACGATCAGCTTTAAAAAAGGACTCGTAAGTGGAAAAACCGAATGAAAAAAGAATGTTAACAACTAATACTTTCCCACACCCAACCCAGTTCTGCGGAATCAGAATCAACGCTGACTTTAAGCAAGCGAATGAGTCAATTGGAGTAAAGTGCCATGGAGATTTAAATTTGTCCTATTTGTGACGAATGCAGCTATCGATTTTTTTTGGCATGCTAGCATGCTAGTTAACATTCGTGTCAGTCAGCTGTTGGCTCTCACGCTGGCCAATAGAATCTTCCTGCCTATTCGTGGCAGCCAGCTATAGGCTCTCACTCTGGCCAGTAGAAAATGACTACATGAAAACTGCCGTAGAAGCATGAAAAAATCGATACTTTCCACTATCGATGGGAGTTGGGAAATGCAACGTCGGTCTTGGCCTTTTTGCTAACCTGGAGCATGTGCATGTAAATTTTGGTGTAAATCCGTCGAAAATTGCGGCCGTGCATTCGTTACACACACACACACACACACACACACACACACACACACACACACACACGCACACACGCACACACACAAACGCGCGCACACACACACACGCACGCAGACGCACGCACACACACACACACCCTGCCTTTTATAGATAGAGATGAATATCGAAGTGCTCTCGACATGCGAATACCAGACAAGACGAACACAAAAATGTATTAAATTTCTTCTATCCATTTGCACATATATCTCACTTTTAAGACATTTTCTCTTTATTTTCCTTATCCTAGTCTGCGAAAGAGTATAATCTCATCCATCACCACTCCCCTTCATCTCGCATTTTTGGTTCATGGTGATATTCACGGACAAAATAGTGCAATGGTTTGCCGGTTCCTTTTGCAATCCGGGGATGTTGAGCTTACCCCATCGCTCCCCTCAGACGTTAAAAAGGCAAGACCTACAACGCAGCAGAAAGTTGATTTCAGAGATTTCCTTCTTCTAGACAGGTTGCCAACGAAGGCTACAGGGCCCAATCAGTCCTTCAATTTACCAATTCATGGGGGTCGAAGAGATGTATTCATACCTCATAAGTGTATTAGCACGTAACGAACACGACCGGAATTCAAACACGGCTCACTGATTCCCCAATCCGAGCCAATATCCACTAATCCAGCGAGCGTCAGGAAAAATAATATATAAATGATACATATCTAATGAGGGAATAATTTACAGGGAAATATTAACAGATTCAAAGTTAAAAGAGTGTCTATTGTATTAAAAAACAAGTGCATAGATCCTTTTAAAAACGGTTTGCTGTAATCAAATATAATATATTTTATGTGTGAAGACCACACCAGAAGACATTAACAGATTCAAAGTTTAATAGTATGTCTGTAAAAAAAAAACAACGTAAAAACGTGCATTTATTTAATAGAAAAGCGTTGAAATATTAATATATTTTATAATGCCTTTGGCAACTTAAAATTAATATATATATATATATATATATATATATATATATATATATATATATATATATATATATTATACATCATGTAATATATGCATATATTTTCATAAATTTCTACCGTTTATCTGCAAGTATTTCGTAAAAGCTGAGTGGCGTAAGGTAAACTTTCTTAAATTTATATCATTTTTAAGACGCTTTGCAATGCTAAAACAGACACTCTAATTTTACATAGTTTTCATTTTCTTACACTGGAATCTTTTATTTCTTTTTTTTTTTTAACCCAAGCTTTCAGGATTGTCGTCCGTGTTCGTGAAATCGTATAAAAATGCAGACTTTGTCCTTTCATTCGTTCTTGGCCTTATCTGGAAGACGATGAACAAAAACCTTTCTCGATCTAAGAAAGCCAAATTAGTTTCCGATAAATTGCACGTATTATGGCAACACTTATTATCGCCCGCGGAAAGAAAATATACGATATAAATCATTTTATTCAACTATTGTCAAGAAATATATTTCCATTATCGCAACGTTTTTTCTTGGTTCATGAAAAAGTTCTAGGAAATAGTTCTTGAAACAGAGGCATGGAAGAATGATTTCAGAAAGAATCTATCTATGTATCTATCTATCTATCTATCAACATATATATATATATATATATATATATATATATATATATATATATATATATATATATAAATAGATGTGCTATATTTATGGGTTAAAGTGCTCAATATCAGAGATAGAGCGTGTGTAAATATAAATGTGAACATTGAAGTCAACATTTAGAGGCGACAGGCTGTTTCATGCTAGACGCAATCGTCAGGACACCTAGGCGTCTAGCATGAGACAGCCTGTCGCCTCTAAGTGTTGACTTCTATGTTCCCTTTTATATACATATAGAGCATCTGTCTATATTTCTGAGATGAGGTATTATGTACACTATTTACATATGAGCTTTGATAAAAATCTGTAATGATAACAGCAAAAATTGCAATATGAGCACTGGAAAAACTGAAGCATTAGTTTTATAATACCCAGAAATTCACGCACAGATGTACTCAAGGGCACATGGCAGAGTGGATAAATGCGTTGGTTAGATCTAGTGACAGGAAACAATGACTGTGAGTTCAATACCTGGTGGAGAACTTGTAGAGTAACATGAGATAAATGATAACTAACATCCATGGCGCCTGGAACTAAAACAGTCTACTCCAGCGAGCGAAATAAAGGGTTCAGTTCGACATTCCAACCACCTGAAGAACGGCCGAAACGTTGTGATATAAGCAACAAAGATGAGGACTCCCATCGTTTTCAATATATGAATATCATGCAGATCAGTAATTTGAAACAAACAGCCAGACTACCTACAGATGTACTCAAGGGCACATGGCAGAGTGGATAAATGCGTTGGTTAGATCTAGTGACAGGAAACAATGACTGTGAGTTCAATACCTGGTGGAGAACTTGTAGAGTAACATGAGATAAATGATAACTAACATCCATGGCGCCTGGAACTAAAACAGTCTACTCCAGCGAGCGAAATAAAGGGTTCAGTTCGACATTCCAACCACCTGAAGAACGGCCGAAACGTTGTGATATAAGCAACAAAGATGAGGACTCCCATCGTTTTCAATATATGAATATCATGCAGATCAGTAATTTGAAACAAACAGCCAGACTACCCGGAGATATGATTTGGTAATTGTGGTGAAGGATGAACTAACTACATTAAGAACTGGTGAAACAAAATCTACCACAGTAGCCTGTTCTCTGTAGTATTTAACGTATAGGTAGTAGTAGGAGAACAACCAATGCTAATGAGCTCAGAGTGCCCTACTATTTTACCAATAGCTAAGCGAGTCAACAAGATGGATTCAAACCTTTCAGAAGTGTATTTGCACAACTCACTGTAACGAAATAGACTGAAATTAGAACTGGATTCTCTGATTTCCATTTAGAGATACTGTCCATTACGCCCCAGCACATCCATCACTCTACAGACACACACACATATATATATATATTTTTGTGCGTTTGTGTATGTATGTGTGTTGCGCCCTGGAAAACGACCGCGAACTTGTCTCCCCACAACATACTGTATTTTGTTCCTGTCATATATATATATATATATATATATATATATATATATATATATATATATATATATATTCTTTATATGTTATATATGCACGGTATTTATTGGAAAGCGCTCAATATCAGTGATAGAGCTGAAATATTTAGTTAAATTGATGTGAGTTTGTCTGAAGATCGCAAATAGCGTAAAATCCACGGTCACAAAGTCACATCAACCCAACGAAACATATATATATATATATATATATATATATATATATATATATATATATAGGGTGATTGAAAAGTAAATCACCATTTTAAAATACTAAATAATTTATTTATTAACTATAAATTTTATAAGAAATGGATATGAGAGGAAAGCGTTTATCATGTGATTTTATTTAAATTTCGATATGGGCTCCAGATTTCGTTACGTACTTCACGACCCGCCCAGGAATCGCGTCACCTTATTTCACCAGAAATTCTTGAGGTATGGAACACGTAACGTCTTGCATTCTTGGTTGTTATAGTAGACTTGCTTCTTTAACTAACCACAAAGAAAAAAGTCAATGGCTGGCCATTCATCTCATACATAAAATATGGAGTTTCCAATCACCCTGTACACACACACACACACACGCACACACACACACACACACACACACACACACACACACACACACACATATATGCTGGTGATCGTGGGTATGACGTAGCCGTTCAGAATCTGGTCTACACATGTACGAATGTTCATTCGACACCTGTTTTCAAAACCACAACACGACTGACCTGTCACGTCCAATATTGGCAGATATACTTGCAAGAGTGCTAGGTAGGTTAACTGAAAGATTCGTCCCGTAATATTCCATATTTATTCAGAGGGGACAGATCTGGTGACAGTACCAGTCAGGGAAGCAGTCAAACATTATCCCGGTTAACAGCACAAAATTTTCTTTGTTGAAGGAGAGGTTGCAGAACGAGTTACACAATATTCTGGACGTATGAGTTACTGTTCAGTCTTTCCTCCGCAAACAGCATAGGCTACCGAAAGTTTTCACTGAGGCAAGCGATTCGATGACAACAGCGCTCGGGCCATGAGTGTCGTAATCTGGTATTCTCCGAAAAAAAAGAAGCTCCACATCACAAGCAGATCACAAATCACCGTCTGTTTCATGTTTGCAATGGCCTGAAGATTGCGTTCAAGCATGGAAGCGATTGTCGGCACGCGGTGTTGACCTCAATGTCCAATATATATATATATATATATATATATATATATATATATATATATATATATATATATGTGTGTGTGTGTGTGTGTGTGTGTAATCGTGTATTCGTTAAGTAATCCCCTTTTTATACATGTTTCATTAAAGCCCACTGACAAGTTAATTTGATTGAACTTTTTATTCAATTTCTTTCATGTGTTCGTATAAATGTTGTCCGTTCACGATATAGATGTGAGTGAAAACTGTTCAAATGCGCTATATATCCCTGCGCTCTCGGCCGTTCTACGATAATTGCTCATAGCCAAAAGTGCTCGGATATATAGAACATTTGGACAGTTTTTACACACGTTATGTCCAGAAAATAAAACATCGATACAGAAAAAATGAATAAAATGCTTAATCGCAGTGCCTTTTCTCCATCTATCTATCTATCTATCTATCTATATATATATATATATATATATATATATATATATATATATATATATATATATATATATATATATATATATATTTGAATTGGACAAAGTCCGACAATTTATTTAAAGACATTTATGATATGTTTAACGTTCTTTTTATAGATACAAGTATTTAAGCAAATGCTCTGTTTTATAATAAACAGTATTAAATAACATTTACCGGCCCTGAATGTCCGAGAAATTTTCATAGAAAATTTTCGTTCCCCGACAGGAATCGAACCTGTATTCTATACATAAAATTTATTATAAAACAGAGCATTTGCTTAAGTACTTGTATCTATAAAAAGAACGTTATATATATATATATATATATTATATTTTGCTCTACGTTTGTATTGAGCCCTTTTAAAAAGAAAATGCTAAGAACAGTGGAGTCTAACTCTATCTGTTCTTTCTCTTTCTTAAGATTTATATATGTGTGTATGTATGTATGTATATATATCTATATCTTTATATATATATATATATATATATATATATATATATATATATATATATATGTGTGTGTGTGTGTGTGTAGTGTTCTACAGGTCCAGCACGATAATGTCTTCCCGCAATTTCCAGTAATTTATTTCTCTCACAGATTATTTTTCCCTATTTATCTCTTGCCTTCGATATGCACTTTTCCAAGCCTTCGTTGTTCAGGCATTCCCAAAATTTCGCTTGCTTTTTCTGATTGTTAACCTTAACGTTCTTGTAGTTTCTGTTCTCCTTATAACTTCCTCATTTGTCACATGCTATCTTCATGTTTGTTTGTTTTCAGTATTTGGCTACAGAAGCGCTTCTGCCACATAGGTGGGTAAACGTCAGCGGCCAGCCTAAAAGGCATAAATTCCTGAAAAATAGCTTTGATTTTGCTTACTCGATAAAAACAATGTTGCCTCTCTAACTGTTTTTTTAAAAGCATTTCACCACAAGCAAGGCGGGATGCCACTAGTACGCAGGGAGTTACAGAGTGGGAGCTGTGATGGAGGAAAGTATGAAGAGAAGGACAGGGGATAGTTCAGGGCATCTGGAGATGTCGATTGACATTACATTTGAATAGTTGGAGATTATAGCTATCAAGGAAACAAGTAACAGGAAGGGAATTCCACAGACGGGAGGTGCGAGATATGAAGCTATTGGAGTAGAAATGACGGCCACATTTAACCGTTTCGACAGTGAAAGGGTAGGATCGTGATGCTAGCTTAGTAGCACGCTTAAATTCATGTAGTCTGGGAACTAGCGAGAGTCATTCGTCAGAGCAGTTACCGTGAAAGTATTTGTAGAAAAGACAGAGGGAGGCGACGGCACGTCTGTGAGAGAGCGATTGAAGACGAGATGCCAGATCAGAACCAATAACATTGCTTATCCGTCTCTGGATCTTGTCGAGGACCTTAAGGCGAACAGCAGGAGCACCAGACCATATATGGCAGCAGTATACCATGCAAGGGCGAATGGTTGATTTGTTCGCCTGTTTTGGGGCAAAACAGCTATATATACAATTCCACGTTTTTTGAGAAAGAATGCAATGAAAAGGAAAAAAAAATACCCTAAAAATAAATTTTAAATTAAGTTATGCGGTTCAAGCATTACTTCTTCCGCTTTCATATTATCGATCTTCTAAAACCCATTAAATGTTGTGATGAGATTTTCCCTGGTGCCTCGACTGCCTGAATTTAAGCTAAGCGTGCTACTAAATTGGTAACTGGACCCCATTGTTTCATTGTTGAACTAGAGAGATGTAACCGACAGTTCTATTCTAAGAGTTTCTTTTCTTGCGCTTCCAGCCTGTGAAACTCCCTTCTGATTTATTACTTCCCTGATAAAAAATTTAACGTAACATCAATCGACATCTTCTGTTCTGTTGAATCCTGTTGCTTTATTGTCGTTTCCTCAGTCCTACCCGCTAAAGTCTTCTTATTCTCTTTCACACCTTGTAGCCCGATGCATTCTAGTGGCAGTCCCTTGCATGGGGTGAAACGATTTAACAAAAAAAAAAAAGAAGATTATTTATAAATATATATGCAGGATTTACCACCACTTATGGGTGCATCTCCAATATTTAAGATGACCGGAGTCTGGCAGCTGATATATCTGCAGACCTAACTCTCCCAAATCAAAGGAGGAATGACTAGCTTGGAGCATGCAATACTGCCATTACGAAGCTAATAACAGTCTCTATATTTTCTCCAATCTTGATGGACAGTTGTACTCATAATGAGGTTCGCTACTTGATACTCAATCTCAGTCCAGACCCCAAGTGAAATTCGTATAAACAAACCATCGCTAAAGACGTTGGTGAGTTTTTTTCCGTTCTTTGTACTGCTCCAGAATGTTCTGACCGCCAGTTACGCATCATCTTTACAGGAGTACAGATTAAAAATGGAGTATTGCTGCCTCTTCTGGGATGGAGCTACGCAGTCTTGGTTTCCCAACTTGTGAGAGTTCCAAAGCAATTACGCGCACATGTGGGTGATGATTTATTCCCCCCCCACAAAAAAAACATTAACGACAGACAAAACTGCCAATCTTTCGCAACTCTATCACTATTTTCATGGCAAATACTCAGACGAGTTAAATTCATTAGTTCACCATATTCAGATCTTGACAACTATGCCATCTATACAAACTCGACTCTTCCGTATTCCATTTGTAAAGAGGAAGTATCAGTAGGGACAATTGTTATTGATCCTACATATCCTCATAATATGCATTTCTTATTCCTTTTTACGCCCCTTAAACAACCTTATTCCGTAACGCCTCTATATTGTGAGGCACTTCGGCAGAGCGATGAGTGAACAATAGAATATAAAAAAAAGAAGTGATTTGAGATCGAAAATCATAGAAAAAATAGTTTTCTGCGCCATGTTACTTCAAGACGTGGGCGATCTGGTTTCTCTATATTTTCATATTCTTCACAGACCCTAAGCATTATCCGTCCACTTACACTCGATCCCATTTCATCATCGGCTATCCCTTTACACAAACATTTCAGCCAGATTAGTCGATCTCTCCCTCTACCCGTCTTACCTTGAGTAGTTCATAAGCGTCAAATTCTCCAAGACCATTTTTCTCATTACATATCCGGGAAATTTCAATTGCCTCTTTTTGATTCTAAGTATATGTTGTAACCTAGAAAGGGGTACTGAATGAGGAATAACCAAAAGGGAGGTTGGAAAGAAAATAGTAATGTTTATAACATCAACAAAATACAGTACTCGTCAGCGGCGTGAAATAGGTAAACCACTGCTAGTGTTGGACTACTTAGACAGCTTATTACCCCCACTGACAATAGTGTCCAACGTATTTATGAGGGTTTGAACTTACCCAATAGTGTTAATAGGTACAGTATATAACAGTATAAGTCTCCTTTTGCTCCCAATTTTCTTTAGAAATTCTTCATTACTCACATGACCCATGAATGGTATTCTCAACATCTTTCAATAGACGCTCACCTCTGTTGTTTAAAGACTTGTCTTTGTCAGTGAGAAAATTGTCTAGCGTTCACTGTCATATAGAAGGACTGATATTACATAGGATTCGAAAACTTTTTTCTGTGATTCTAATGAAATGTTCCTTTTTCTTAATACTATGTTTAGTTTTAGGAAACCAGCTTTCTCTGTTCTGACCCACATTCGATTTTCAGTGCTAAATTCCGTCGTCTGATGTAGCCCTTAAGGAAACAAAAATATTTCTGATACCGGAATATACTAATTGTCGGACTTAACCCGGTGTCATGATAACTGCGCATCCTCTCTCCCGTGTTCGAGTACAGATAAAAGGATGCGAAATTTTGAAAGCGATTTTCAAGGCTGTCAGAATTTGCCCACTTCGAAGATTGGGGTAGCATAACCCTCTTAGCTCATTATTCCCTACCCTATTTTGGATTTGTGCCATATTAAGGCAAAGCATATTTCTCTTCACGATAAGAATCAGAATAGGGTTTGCCTTATGAGATCGGATAGTAGCTTAATTTCCAAGGAGGGGGCTGCTAAAAATTCACTCACCCTATTTCGGAAAATCTGACCAAATATACAGACATCTGGTTTTCTTTCCTATTTTTTTTCGCAGTGCTTCCTGATCAAGCCGGTAGTATTTCCATTGTAGGCTCCCGGCTTCGAGTCGAGATAGAATCCATTATTTCGAATCCTGATTTTCTAGGAAGATAGGCTCATTTTATCCACTTGGAATATTACTGTAAAATCGCTCTGTTTGACTTTCTGCTTTTAAGTGTAATAAAACCGTCCTAATAAAAAATAACAAATGCTTATTTTCAAGATTGCTATACACATTTCATTTAGAAGTTGGCGCAACACAATATCACAAACAACGTTCGTCAATTTAATTTACTTCCTGTATTACTAATTGATGTAATGGAATAACCTGTCACCTCCATGAGTGACTACCCTATAGGTAGTAACAACCTATAAGTATCTGTAAGTGAACAGGACTACAGAGCCTAGCCGAATTCTTTTTCGGCTAGACGGTCGAACTCTCTGCCTTCGGGCAGAGAGGAACATGGACGAGGCTCCGCCGTAGGGCAGAGTCTCGTTCGGGTATGTAGACTCTCTCTGAACCCGTTTTTACGGGTTACAATAAGGAATGTGTTTGGGCGAGCCTACGGGCTCGGAAAACGCACGTTAAACCCAGCCTTGTGCCACATGCAACCCTCGTGGGGGGTAGCTAGATATCCCTAGGCGAAATATTTTTCGGCTAAACAGTCAAACTCTATGCCTTCGGGCAGAGAGGAACACGGACGAGGCTATGCCGAAGGGCAGTCTCGCCTGGGGTGGTAGAACGACCCGACCCCGTTTTTTACGAGTTGTACGGGGAATTATTGATCTAGACTATGGACTCGGATACCCACGTTAAATTCGGCCTTGTGTCACATCCGAAACGCGTGGGGCGGTTGGCAAATATTCTATCTGAAATCTTTTTCAGCTGTACTATTGAACTCTCTGGCCTAAGGCAGAGGGGAACCCCGACGAGCCTATGCTGAAGTGCAGAGTCTCGTTCGGGGAGGTAGACCGACCCGATCCCATTTATACGTGGTGTATTTATGCTATGCCGAAGGACAGAGTCTCGTCTCGGGAAACAGCTATCCGACCCCCTTTTATGCGGGTTCTACGGGAATTTTTGTTTGAGTCTACGGTCTCGGATGCCCCACATTAAACTCGGCATTGTGCCACATCTGATCGCGTGGGGAGGCTAGTAAATACACTAGCTGGAATCTTTTCCAACTGTGCTGGTCAAACTCTCTGCCTCCGGGCAGAGGGGATCCTCAGGCTATGTCGAAGGGCAAGGTCTCTTCTCGGGAAGCAGCAGCCCGACGCCGTTTTATACGGGCTCTACGGGGATTTTTGGCTGATCCTGCGGGCTCGGATGTTCTACATTACACTCGGCCATGTGCCACATCTGATCGTGTAGGGAGGTTGGTAAATACACTAGCTGAGATTTGTTACTCAGCTCTTAGCTGTTGTCGAACTCTCTGCCTTCAGGCGGAGAGGAACCCAGATGAGGCTATGCCAAAGTTGCAGAGTCTCATCCGGGTAGGTGGACAGAGCCGAACCCGTTTATGCCGTGTTTACAGGGAATGTTTGGCCGAGCCTATGGGCTCGGATTGCTCCACATTAAATTCGACCTTGTGCTACATCCTACATCGTGGGGGGTTTGGTAAATATTGTCTAGCTGGGATCTGTTGAGTACGACTCAGACTTACGCGAGAATTACCGACCTCCCAATAGTAACAATCACTACTGGATTGACTTGCGACGACCTTGTGCATAACTGTTGCTGTTATTCTTAATGCACTTATTTTTTACTATAAACCTTTAGTTATTTTATCCGCCTTGTGTTTCAAGTATATATTCCTATTAGCACGGAATATAACACAAATATTAGAAAACATCGAGAATTTCTCATTGTCCTTGTCGCGTTAATGTCATCATGAGCTTTCAGTTCATCGTGGTTTAATGGTGAGAAAGTTGCATTTGTTGATCATTAATAGTCTGTTTGATAATCAATGGGTGTCAGTTATATGCGCGCTTATACCAAAGACTAAACTACAAGTAGCAACTCAAAACTAATTTGCATATAGGAATTCTTAAGGTGTGTATAAAGAGACATGACACTAATCTTCGTTTATCCACGTTGGATTAATTCCAGAATACCACAACGAACACACCCGAAACATGTGTGTAGAAATGAACCCTCTATACTGTACATACACACTAATGTTACGGTATAATTGATAAATTAAAATGTCTTGCCGGCTGGCGCTTCAGAATACGCCGACTGAACCTTTTGCAAAGGAGCAATACCCCCCACCTCTCAAACGCACTCAATGTGGCGTCCTGTGGGTGACAATAAACTACATCCGGGTCCTGGCTATGACGATAAACTACACCCGTGTCCTGGGTATGACGATAAAATACATAAGCAAGAGGAATAGTAAATACTATGAAAGTGTAAAAATAGGTTTTAATACCAACAATACTTTTTTGGAAAAAAATTATTATCAGCAATAAAAATCTTTTTGGCATTAAATAACCCATTGAGGTTGATGTGCTGTAAAACAAAACAAACATAAATTAGGCAAAATAAGAGATTACCAACATAAGATGTTGAGGCTATCTCCATTTACAGCAGATTGCTTAATTCATGTGCCAGTTATTGTCCATTCGAATCACCCCATTGAGTATCGGAATTCTTAACTTATATTACTTAAATCGACCGCCGTCGAGATTGAAGAACTCCGAGCCCAGCACCAATATATATCTTTTGATGATCTGAAGAGTTACTGTCATAGTTCTACTGAAAAGCTAATGTGGACAGGCTCAAAAAGGAAGATGCACACCTTTTTAGCATGATTTTGATTATCACTAACCTGTCTGGCATATCTTTCATAAGATCTTTCTCTTCAATGGTTTGCAGCATCTGTTTCTCTTCTTGATAAAGGCTGACTGTCATCATCTGCAGCTCTTGACATTCTCTTCCTTGCAGCATGTGCTTCTCACCTTGAACGCACCTCCTGCTGTTTGAGATGCTCTTGATCTTACCTGTCTTGCAGCGTTTGTTTCTCTCCTGGCTTGCAACACTTCTAATGTTTTTCTTTTTCTGGAATGGTCACCAATCAAGGCTAGAGAGCCTGGTCTAACCTGCTATTTTCCCCATCGTTTGTGAGGGCGAAAAGAATGATTCATGACTTCCCCAAGGGTATTTATGCGAAAGTAAACATAAGGAATTACGCTTGCTTAATTCTCTTCCTAAGCCGAAAACCGTTACACTACCCACATATCCATAAGAATGCTTCGAAATAAATATACGGAAAATTATCTCTGTCTGTCCTTATGTCTGCAACCTCACTAATTCGGGCCACGCTTGCTCTACATCGATATATTATACTTTTTGAAACCAGGATGATGCTTCACCTGATGTTTGGACATCCAGGAATTTGGATGTGTGTCTGGTTGAGGAGGGAAGAGTTAAAATTTACATTGAGATTAAAGTAACACAAAAACTTTGTGAATTTAAAAAAATGTTTCAACTTCAGATTAAAATGTCTCCAAATCTTTGTGAATTGAGGAAGTAAATTTCATTTCTTCAAAATGCCAATGAACTAGAGTTTAATGTGAGATTTTGAATTCCCGCAAAGTTTGTAATTTAAAAAAAATAAATATTCTGCCAGAATTTTAATTTCGGCCCAAATCGGAGTTTAGGCCCAAATCGGTCTTTTCCGCAGAACTGGATTTTCAGCTCGAATCAGAGTTAAAGTGAGCTTTGAAGTTCCATGAAATTAATTGAAGAATTCCAAGTTATTTCTTCAAAATGCAAAGGAAAAATCTGAGGACCAGAGCTCTAAAGCAAAGGGAGAGAAGTCCCGAAGGGACACCAGAGGAAGTACTAGCTAGGAGACAAGCAGATGCGGCAATCCACAGAAGATTAAGAACATCTGAAACATTAGAAGCGTTACAAGCCAGGAGAGAAACAAACGCTGCAAGACAGGTAAGATCAAGAGCATCTCAAACAGCAGGAGGTGCGTTCAAGGAGAGAAGCAGATGCTGCAAGGAAGAGAAGGTCAAGAGCTGCAGGTGATGACAGTCAGCCTTTATCAAGAAGAGAAACAGATGCTGCAAACCATTGAAGAGGAAGATCTTATGAAAGATATGCCAGACAGGTTAGTGATAATCACAATCATGGTAAAAAGGGGCGCATCTTCTTTTTGAGCCTGTCCACATTGGCTTTTCAGTAGAACTATGATAGTAACTCTTCAGATCATCAAAAGATATATATTAGATCAGTGATCATTCAGTGTAAACATTGCAATGCTCTTAGATTCAAGCATGAACAACATGGGATGTGCTGTTACAAGGGAAAAATACAGCTGGAATATCTAACAAATCCTCCAGAGCGATTGCTGTCTATTCTGGATGAGAACTCAGCTGAATCAAAACAGTTCATCCAGCAGATCAGAAGCTACAATAACTGTTTGCAATGACCTTAATTGGTGCCAAAGAAGCTTACTTGCCAGGATGGAAGACAACTTGCAGAAATCAGGGCAGGAACTAGCTTAAAAAATCAGCACAGTTTATAATAAAATAGAACAATATGAAAATATATTAAATAAAATAGAACAATATGAAAATATATTATGATACAAGTTATGTGATCGATACAGTATTCCTTCCAACAAATCATATATTTTTCCTTATCAAGTGGGAAACATGCAGATTTTCAACTTTAGGAAGTGTATAGAAAAGATTTCTGAAGTAATCGTAGATATTCTTGCGTTTGAGTCGAATCGAAACCGATTTAATAGCAAATGAAATGAATAATAAAAGCGAAAATAAACAAAAAGAGATAATATTTATATCGCAGCATTGCAAAAGTTTTATTCCGGATTCCGTTAAACATGATTTACAAACACTCTGGCAAAATCAGCGATAAAATCAAAATCTTTATTTTATTAACAGATATCGAAAATCCGACTTTATTACAAGTAGAGAAGAAAATGTTGTAAAAGTAAGCCACAAAGCAGGTTTAAACATTAACTCTGAAAAGACAGAATAAGAGGCGAAGGCGTGAGTTTGGAATTGAGAGAGATCGGAATCAAGCAGGTCTTGGAGGCAGTAACAGACGATGGAAATGATGAGAGAAATCCGAAAGGTGCATCGGAATAAGATGTCTTCTAGAAATTAAGCAAGGTTGGAAATTGAAAGTTGGATATTTTCCTTAGAAAAATAAATAAAGTGAGCTGAACAGACTTGTAATATAAATCCTTCTACATGGCAGTGAATATTGAACAATGTCCGCACAAAGGAATATACTCGGCAAGCAATGAAGATGTGGTTCTATAAACAGATACTGAGCATACCATAAACCAAACAGGTAAGTAACTTTTTATTTTACAGAAAATGGGGATAAAAATGACACTTAAATATAAACGAACAAAGAGACTTTTAAATTTTTGGTATACATTATTAACAAAAACGGCTTGGAGAATTCGATACTCATAGGATGTATTAAGGAAAGGATGGGTAGATGGAAAAAGAGAGTAAATAGCTTAAGGGGTTTGTGTGAATGGATAGTAGAGAAGGAAGTAGGAGTGATGGTAAGAATTCATTAGAAATACAGAGCTACAAGGGACAGGAAGTTGCGCAAAGCCATGATAAACTACGGTCTATATTTTAAAACTAACAGCAATTTTTTGTAAATTAATTCCTTAAAACAAATAAACAGCCAGATATTTAAACCACTAAGGTGTGTAATATTTAATATTTACTTAACACAATGATGCATATGAATAGGCAGATTGTATTGTGACAGTACAGAGAAATGAAAAAAGAAAACGTTTTCTCATCAGATGTATTTAACTTATACAGCGAGACGTTCCTGAAGGACCTGCAACATCTACCAGGATGTATTACACTGTGCAATGCCATTTACGTCCCTCGGTAACCCCTGTTAATTCATATTTGCTTACCCCTAGAAAATATGAAAAAATAACTAATATTCCTTCAAACTTTTAGTTGTAACCTAGAAAGGGTTACTGAATGAGAAATAACCAAAACGGAGGTTGGAAATGAAATGGTAATCTTTATGACATCAACAAAATACAATACTCGCCAGCGGCGTGAAGTAGGTAAACCACTGCTAGTGGTGCACTACTTTGACAGCATATCCGCCCCACTTACAATAGTGTCCAACGTATTTATGAGGATCGGCACATACCCATTAGTGTTCATAGGTTCCGTATATAACATTTTTTGTGACCATGATAGTGATATTCCAGAAATATACCAATTCCCACTAGGAAAACTGGCGAATGTGAACATTCTCGTTCAACCAAAGTAGAAACAAAACAATATATGATTCAAAAGTAACATTTATTTATTCTAGGATTGCACAAGAGAGACCACAAAAAAAATTAAAAGTGAATAGTTTTTCGCGATTTATGCTTATAATATAATTTATTTCTGCGAATCAGTCACCAAATATAGTCTTCTATCATGTTTTCGTTATAGTATCCTTGGTAGACAGAACGTTCTAAAATATTTTAGAAAATTCTCGAAAGTTCTTGAAACCTCTAGAAAATTCTAAATATTCTCCTTCAGCATCCCATGGCTGAATCTGTCTGGAATATAATAGAAAAGAGTTTACTTTCGAAACATCGATGTTAAGGTCAGAAGAGCAAAGTTTAAAAGGAATAATAGTAATTTCCGTTGCTTTCTAGACAGAAGCAATAAGGAAATATCACTTTCTGACCAAAACAAAAACGACAAACTTTTGACACACAGTCTTATTGGCGGACATGATACAGCATAAACTACACGGACAATTCTGTTGTCGTTGAGAGGCTCATAAACATATAGCTTTGAGATAAGGTAATAGAAGAAAGCATGACGAAAGGACTATTAACTAAGACGACAGAAAGGTGGAGAAGGAAAGATTGAGAGTTATGTATTGTGGATGCCGCAATAAAGCAGGAGCAGAACTTTATGATTGTACTGTAGAATGAGATAACGGACAATGTGACAGTCATCTGGAGGCGGATATGATTAATGAACGATATCTACGAGAAATTAAAGAGATGAGAAAACTTTCCTATGCAAAAGAAAAATACTGCTGAACTGTTATATCAAATCTAATATGCTCTTTTGCGGTAAATGCCGAGCAAACTTCACAGAGAGGAGGGATAGATTTGAAGCGATAGAAATGTGGTTTTACCGACGGGTGCTGAAAATACTGTAAAACGAACATTTGAGCTAAATGACATTTCTAGGGAATTTAACGGCATATCAACTCCTTATGGTTCATTTAATGCCGAAATTTAAATCCCCTTGGGTCTTTAGTAATTTTTTAGTACTTACTATTAAAAGCTATTCTTTGAATATTTTACTATAAGAAATTATTTTTATACTTTTATTGTGCTTTGATCCAAGTTTTGTGGATTCACTATGTGCCAATAACTGAGACCTTAATGGGTTCTACCAACCCTGGGTTAGGGTGGATCAAGAAACAACAGCAATTAAGAGGAGGTTGCACGCTCCTCAAAACCTCGAATCTTCCGAACAGAAGCCTTGCTGTCGAACGTAGTTTATTTTCATAACCAAGACTAGTAAAAACATAGGAAATAGTCTGGATATCTGTCTATATTTCTGAGATGAGGTATTATGTACAGTATTTACATTAGTCGGACTATTGTCCTCATTTTTGTCGCCATATTTGTCACAAAGTTTCGGCCGTTGTACGCTCCGGCCTTCTTCAGGTGGTTGGAATTTCGAACCGAACCCTTTATTTCGATCACTGGGGTAGACTGTTCTAGTTCCACGAGCCATGTTTGATGGATGTCAGTTATCAGTTATCTCCTGGTAATTTTCCCTCTGAAAGTTCTCCACTGCCTGAACCGGGTATTGAACTCACACTCTTTGGGTCTGTCACTGGATCTAACCAACGCCTTTATCCACTGTGCCATGTGTCCTTGAGGACAGCGATTATACTGGATTCTCTGTCGGACAAGGGCATGTCCCGCTTTCTCTGCGACCCGACGAGCTCTCCTTGAATTGACACATGGCACAGTGGATAAAGGCGTTGGTTAGATTCCAGTGACAGGCCCAAAGAGTGTGAGTTCAATACCCGGTTCAGGCAGTGGAGAACTTTCAGAGGGAAAATTACCAGGAGATAACTGATAACTGACATCCATCAAACATGGCTCGTGGAACTAGAACAGTCTACCCCAGTGATCGAAATAAAGGGTTCGATTCGAAATTCAAACCACCTGAAGAAGGCCGGAGCGTACAACGGCCGAAACGTTGTGACAAATATGGCGACAAAGATGAGGACAATAGTCCGACTAATGTAAATACTGTAGTCTGGATATGTTTATAGAAAACTAATCCGCTCCAAACCGGGCCTCAAAATGAGGAATTACTTTTAAATCACTGTTGGACAAAAATATGTTTTATTAATTTTTTACTTAAAAATTCAAGAAGGAGAAACATATTATGAATTTTCAGTGATTTGGTCCTTCTGTTATTTGAAATCGAATTTATCCCATGCATCGCAGTAAAGACACTTAAGACATTTATTTCATAGTCAGTAACACTGAGCGTGGAAGATGTGGCAAAATGAAAAATTATTAAGGAGAGAGAACAATAGAAGAGTAATCAGGAAGACAGTAGATAACGATTGATGAATAACATTTTGAAAATCAAAGTTATCTGGAGAGAATGGAATCGGAAGAGCTTTTCACAAGAGAGAAGAGCGAGAAAAGAAATTGTTAGTATAGAACTTCCGGTTTCATTTAACCAATTCAACCTTAAATTGAGGAAACCTTTCCAGCAAACTAGTACCGCGTTTAATTCAATAACGTCTACGTATCATAAATTGATAAAATCTAGGTACCATAACAAATAACTCATCTGGACAATTACCATGGAATTATTTATGTAAAAGTCACAGGGATGAAATTTTAAAACAGTGTGAAAGCGACTGAAGGTAGGACGCTCCATTAGGACCAATAATATTGGTGATTCGTCATTGGATTTTATCAAAAATTTCTAAATATGTAGCAGGAGCAGCAGAACATAATTGCGCGGAATATTCGAAGAAAGGACGAATGGCAGACTTCTAGGGTTCTTATTGATAAAAAGAAGAAATTAGACATTTCAAAATTCGATTCCCCCGGAGCCTCTTTTGCTATGAAAAAAAATGGCAACTTCATTTCAGTAGAAAAAATAGTTTTTTTCTCAGATAATGAAGAAAAAGACCTTAGGGAATGCAAAACTCACAGGACGCATTGAAGATAAAAGAAGCAGGTGGATAAAAAGCTGGTTAATTTAATAAAGGATTTTGAATGAATGGGTGAGAAAGCAAGGGCAAAGAGATATAGAATATAGAAGTTTAAATATCTTGGAAGTGTTTTAACAGAAGATGGGAAATGTAACACCGTAATCTGAACGCACACAGAAATGGCAAAAGAACCCTTCCAAAAGCTAAGCAAAGTATTAAGTAATTTTCGTTAGAAATAATGAAAAGTGTAGTGAAACATATATGACAATGAATGCTTGACAATCTCCTCACAGATGAAGCGAAGACTTGAGGCAACAGAGATGTGGTTCTACAGCAGGATACTGAGAATACCACGAACGGAGCGTGTAACCAAGGAAAATGTCTTAAGGAAAATGCGAACAAAAACGACACTTAGACACGGAATCAGAAAGAGACAGTTGATATTTCTGAGACACATAATGAAAAAGGAGGGCACGGAGAATTTGGCACTCACAAGACATAACGAAGGTAGGAAGGAGAGGAAGAGGCAGTAGCCCACCTACCTGAGCAGATTGTGTGAATGGATGGCGATATGGGGGAGTGAGACGGTAGGTAAAAAAACAAACGTTACTGAGAGCTAAAAGGAATTGGAAGCTGTGAAGAGACATGATCACCCACCTCCTATTTGTACGTTGCACATATAAAAAGTCATAAGATGTAATAGTTGTCTAAATTTCTTAGAGGAAGTATTGTTAATGTCTAGGAATTTTTGACTAGAAATTTCTTTGACCATTAGGTTTTGGGTGATGTCAACGAAAACTCGTTGCCACTTATACCTGTTGTCATTTTCGTAATGCGTGTTGTAGTAGAGACTTTGTAATAGCAGATACAACTACAGTAACGCCGTTGAACAATACTGGTGTCAAACGTCTTCGAATAACACTTGCACTTATAGTAATTTCCCGATAAACTTGCTCGAAATGTAACCACTGAATAGTAATCCGTGTAGTGATCAGTATAGAGAAATTGTATAGAGAATAGTATAGAGAATAGCGATCCGTATAGTAGTAGGGGATAAAGTAGAAATGATGATCCGAATAGTAATAGAGGATAGACTAGAAATAGAGATCCGAATAGTAATAGAGGATAGAATAGAAACAGTAATCGTTTGGACGTCACGCTTATTCCCGTATATACATATTCTTTACTATCACGCGAACTACTTATTCAAAATGGGATCGCCTCTGTTTTTCTCACTGGTGATCCGTGTTCAAATTCCAGTGTCGGCAACGATAATTTATTCCATTATAAGAGTTTTTCAAGTTCTGTTTGGTACATAGCATATTCTACGGAGAAATATGTCCAGCCTGTCCTGACTTTCTCTCTATTTTCCTGAAGCTAGGCGCAAGTAAAGGGAAGATAAAACCGAGAATTAAATATTTACATATTAAGATATTTCACGAAATTGAAGTTGTCATGAACGGCCACTCATGTAGATCTTTTTGTATTTTTTTTTGTATCCTTCGACCGCCTTTGTTTTCAATTTTCTTCAATGAATTTCCTGATATCATCTTTTCTGAATTTGGTATCTATGCTGATGACACAACTATTTACTCCTTCCTGATGTCATCAGTTCTGAACTTGGTATTGTTGTGGGGCCCTCCCCTTTTTACACAAGATGGACTCGTCTAAAGTATACTTATTCTGACAGAGTTGGAGATACGAAGAGATACGTTGAGATACGTAAAGTAGAGAGAGAGAGAGAGAGAGAGTGAGTGAGAGAGAGAGGGAGAATTACGGTTCCACTTAGAGAGACTTATACATATACTTTCTAATAACCCGTATTCCTGGACTACTAATCTTCATTTTCAAGTTTGTATTCTTACGTTCAATACATTTATTTTCCTATTTCAATTACTGGCGTTGTTTATTGATTTGTGCAGGATTCCCTCCCCGGGATCCACAACAGTATATATGCTGATGTCACAACGATTTACTCCTTCCTGATGCCCACAGTTCCGAACCTGGTATTTTTGCTGATGACACAACTATTTACTCCTGGCTCGATATTTTGATCATATCGATATGGCCAAATTGGCGGCGTATTTCAAGAATTACCTATGCTCTGTTGTTAACTGGAACAAGGAATGACTTGTTAACTTCGACATCTCCAAAACAGAACTTCTCTCTATCAATCCCCTGAAAGACCCGTTCCTGTCTCTTATCAGCATGGCTGATGCTAAAGTCCATGAGAATGAGGCTTTATGCCTTCTCGTACTTACATTCTTAGCTGGTATGTAGTGGAAGAATTCTATTGAATCAATTGTTAAGTCTGTAGATAGGAGAGTTACTTTACTGTTTCGTGCTAGACTCTTTTTTTCGCCACAATTTATCTTACATATTTATAAGTCTACCATTCGTCTATGCCTTGAATATTGGTGTCACTTGTGATCCGGTGTTGCTGCTGTATATCTAGTGATTCTTGATAAATTCCAAAGAAGCATCAGCAATATTATTGGTCCTGATCTGGCATTTTAGCTTCAGTCAATTTGTCAACGCGGTAACGCAGCCTCCTTGTTCCATTTAAATACTTTCATGTTAATTGTTCAGCTTATGTATCGGTAACGTTGTTTTTTTTTACCAGATCTCATATTACAATTCTTTGTTATTGTTGTTTTTCACTAGCTCTCTATATTGCTGGTTCCGATATTGTGTTCATTTCTATGCTTGATCGGCTAAGTAGATAAAGCTGAGATATGCCCCACCACCAAAAGAAGGTATGGTATGTGGAATTAGAGCAATATGCTTAAGTGGAGTAAATAAAGGGTTCGGTCGATATTCCAAAATATATCACCTGAAGAAGGTGGAGTATATAACAGCCGAAAGGTGGGGAATATGGCAATAAAGATGAGTACAGCAGTCCGAATTAAGTAAAGTCAGAAATGTTGGGCTAAAAGACTGGAGAAATCTGTTGAAACGAATCAGTACGCAAAAGGTTAAACTTTCGACCAACTCTTAGTGATACAACCCCAGGTTCAATTAACTCAAAATGTCATCACACCACTAAAATGAAAACAACATTACGAAAGGAAAGGTTATTTCAAATTTAGATATAAAATTATAGTAAAATTGTAGATGCAATGGCCATCAAGGCGTCAATGACCGAGATAGGGATCATCAAATTAGATATTTATCCGTACGCCCATTTTTATGGAATATGGTACGAGGTCGCGAATAAAATAGGAATACCAGACGTCCATAGACCCGGCTATAAACATTATTGGAACGCCCTCAGCATTCCCATTCTGGTAACGTCTCAGGCGCTAAATATTAACCCAAGCTATCTACGTTAACAGAGATACTGACAGGGGTATTATCACTGTGATTTACGTACATTCTCCTTCTTCTGTGTATTGTCCGTTAAGGAAGTGGGTGACTCACAACATCTTATTCCTTGTGGCACTTAGCAATGTTTGTCACTTTGCTAAGCGTCTCGCTCTCAAGGTTACCAGGTAGGTAGTTCGTTACCCTTCCTTATTTCGCTTCTCCTCGATATGCATTATGAGGGTTATGTTTTCGAAGCACCCCATCCTCATTATTTGTAAAAAAAATTCAGCTGCTTCTTTCGCATTCTGAGTATGTGTTCTCTTTGCTACTATTTAATTTCCACGTTGCTCATCCACTCAGTCCATGGAATCCTCAGTATCCTTCTGTAGAACTACATATCTGTTACATCCAGTTTTCTTTTCATCTGTGAGGTAGGTGGCACGCTGCATTCCTTTATCTTTCGCCTGTGGGTTTATGTTTTCCCATCTACCGTTCTTATTATGTTTAATACTTTCGGCTGTCTCTTTCGGATACTGAGTACAAGTTTCCTCTTTGCTACTATTTGTCTTCCACGTTGCTAATCCTCAGTATCCTTCTGTTGAACTAAATTTCTGTTGCATCCAGATATCTCTTCATCTGTGAGGAAGTTGGTTCGCTGCCTTCCCTTATCTCTCGCCTGTGAAGGTGATGTTTGTCTTCCACGTTGCTAATCCTCAGTATCCTTCTGTTGAACTAAATTTCTGTTGCATCCAGATATCTCTTCATCTGTGAGGAAGTTGGTTCGCTGCCTTCCCTTATCTCTCGCCTGTGAAGGTTATGTTTGTCTTCCGCGTTACTAATCCTCAGTATCCTTCTGCTGAACAAAATTTCTCTGGCATTTCTTTGTCTTTGAAAAGATTGTCCAGCATTCACTGTCATACAAGAGGACTGATATCGCATAGCAATTCAGCACTCTCTACTTTGTTTCCAATGTAATATTGATTGGCGAGGAATATTCCGTAGATTCTTATTAGAGCAGCATCTAAAATATTTTTTGGCTCATCAGATAATTTAGTTTTTATTTCTGAACAACTTTCAGAGTTGAAAGAATTTTAAATTGGTGGGTTATGCTTGAAAGTTCCTTTTCGTAAGGATTAATGAAATAAAATGTTTTATTAAAATGAATTGAACAACATATTTGACCTTTTGATCCGCTGTCTCTTGCCATCTTTCATCAGACCAGACATCTTTATCTTTCTTAGCTAAAAACTCATTTTACTGTCATTTGATTTCTCTCAGAAAAATTGAAACATTTTCCCAAAAGATAATTCGGCAAGTACTGAAATCAATGATAATGGAAAATTTTCAATTTCTAGTGAATACGGTAGGTGAAGGAAAACGTGTCAGTTTTGGGCTGGTGATTAAAGAAACATGAGTTCCGGCATTATCCTGATTGAATATTATGTTTCAATTCGTTTCAATGGATACAAGAATTTAAAAAAAAAGTATATATTCTATTATATATATATATATAGTCATCCATAGACAGACTGTTTCACAGATCTTCAGTGTGGCTAGACGTCCGATTGCTTCAATGCCGGGTTGGAACCCGACCGATTCGGTATCAGTCAGAAATATTATCCTTTGGCTATCGTCCCAGAGAGGAAGGGGAATTTTAACGTTTTTTTATGCGCAAATACACCAGCGGACCGGAGACTTCAATTCAATTCGGCTGAAGAGCTACCCCCCCACACACACATGCACACACAGACACAGACACACAAACACACACACACACACATATATAATATATGTATATATATATATAATTTTTTCTCCTGATGATGGCCATTTTGGTCGAAACTAGTCGAAGAATGTAACTGAAATAATAATAAAAACGAAAGAATATTAATATTCAACCCAGAGTGAGTGAAGATTTAAATTTTTTAATATTTTTTATTGTTTTTTTTATTGTATAAATTGTCACTAATTGGTACGGGGTACCCTTAACAATAACACCGCAGTTTAGTCTGTTTACGTCTCTTGATATTTACCCAAGTCATCCTCACTAGGTGAGATGTGGCACAAGGTTTATTTTTAACATATGCTCGGGCAAAAATTACCCGTAGTCCCCGCATACACGGGGTCGGGTGGCTGTCTACCTCCCCAGACGAGAATCTGCCCGTATGCATAGCAACGCCTGAATTCCTTTCGGCCCGAAGGCAGAGAGTTTGACAGGCAGAGTATTGGTAAACTCGGAGGTTTGGCGAACACTAAATGAATCTCTAAGCGTAGTTTATATTTAAATTAAGATCGGAAGTTTCGGGCACGAATCGAACTCACTACTCAGTCATAATTGTTCAAGCGAGACAAGTTGTTGCTAACCATTACACCACGCTGATGTGCCCATTGGATTTCTTATCTCTGTCGGCAGGAGTGATCACCTGCTTTTTATTCAAGGATAAAAATATTATTATTGCCGACACGGTATAACAATGGCTGAAACGGTGCTTCTGTTTCCTTAGTCCCCGGTTAAAATATATAACCTGCATACTATATATTATTTGTCATATACCCAATAATATCGAACAGAACTTTCGTTCCAAACTGATAACTAAACTGATGCATTTCATTTTGGATATTGAGCACTTCGGCGTAGGTATACGGTTAGCAAGCTTGTCTCGCTAGATAAATTACGACTGAATAGTGAGTTCGATCCTTAGTATGTGCCCTATACTTTCGGACTTTTGCCACATTTAAGCTACGCTTGGAGAATCACCACCATGTGATTTTCTTTTATATTTTAGTTGTTTTGGTCGTTTTTTGCGAGTTGATCATTATCCTCCTCAACCAGGCCTACTCTACTTGTAACACTGTGTGACACTGTGAAATGAAAAAAAGGGGGGTTAAGTTAATATATTACTTGGAACAAGACGAAAGGAGTTAAGGAATAGAACGACAGATATACTAAGAGAAGAATTGAACTTGCTTTTATTTTTTTTAATCTATTTTTTTTTACTTAGAGACGGATTGAAGAAAATGACTTTATTTGTTGGGGAAAGATATTACCAAAGAGGCCATCTGGAAATAGCTGGGCTGACAATTGATTGATGGCTCTGCCTTAAAGTGGAATTTGCAAAAAACATTTCCTAAGCACCAACCAGAAAAGAAGGCCGATTGAGGCGATAATTTTTTTAAATTTTGAAGCGATGGCAAATGGAGAAAAATCGATTGATGATTCCTGTCAAAAATCAAAAGAAGACTGTAAAAACAATCCCAGAGGAAAGATTTAATACTTCGCCTAAGAGAAATTAAGATATAAGTGTTACGGTAAACGAGAAGCAGCTGGTTAAATTCTGATTATAAAAACAAGACCCCAAACTTGGAAAAATATGCTGACGACAATTAAAATACGATTAATGACCAACACGTTCGCATATGGAATTTGAAAATCGGATTTATAAAAATGACAACTAAGGTAAAAAGGTTATATAAGATAGCAACAGAGACGGAGTCATTGCCTTCGTGCATTGGCAGGTAATGGTACGAGGCACAAATAAAACAAAGCAGAAATTATCGGGGCGGGTCAGTGCCCGCAACCACTGCCCATGGAAAAGCGGTCTCCTAAATTTGGAACGATAATTAAATTTTCAAAACCAGACCAGATAGAATTTTTTTGAAAGACAGGGGAAACTCTGAGTCCTAAAACAGGTTAATCTCTATACCAGTCTTGGGCAGAGGTCAGTATAAAGAGAGCACTGGGGCGACCAAACCAGTTGCACCCAGATGGAAAAGCATACGACGAGAGACGACCACTCTGCCGAATGCCACGTGACTTTCTGCCAAAGAGAACTCCCGATTTAAGCTTTGTACGAGACTTAACTAAAATGAGCAAAGTGTCACGATAGAATTCAAAGTTGGAAGGACAATATTTCTCTATAAAGAACGATATAAACCATATAGAAAATTGACCCGAATAATTTACTCTTTTTTTTATTGCGATGCAAAGAACATTACTTTTTTGTTTCTTTTCCTTGTGACATAGCTTCGTGCTGGTTAGTATCTACGCTACAATTGCTGACGACAACTCAGTCTTTACCGGCTCCAACATAAAAAAAGCACAACATGGCAGAGCCGAATACACACTGGGATGGCCACTTCAGCGATCAGCGATAATATTGACCGGGGTAGGAATTTATCGAGGTTAACAGTTGTCATATATTAAGACAATTGTTTAAAAAAACAAAAAACAAATAAAAAAAACGGACGTTGACATAACAACTGATACGATGTAAAAGAAGCGATCCTTTTTAATTAAATTAATTACAATTAAGGGCTTCCCATGCCATCGAACGAATAAGGATGGCGGTTTAAACCAATCTAATATGTGCCAGAAGTTAACTTAGTTATAACTGTTGAAGATTATTGTAATTTTAGTCTATCATTACTATGCATCTAGTGAGCTGAACTGCCGGGTTTTCTTAATCTACCTCCAAGGAGGCGGCTGTAACAGATCTATGGACGCAACCTACTAAACTCTGGTTGTCACAGCTGACTAGCTGGCAGAATGCCGTCGGGACGGGAAGACAATTTGGAATATCGCTAAGCAATACTCTTAAACCGGGGTAAAACGCTACAGAAACTTCTGTACTTACAGTTTAACTTGTATGAGGCGAGCATCTGTTTTTCCCTAGTACAAGAGATTCAATGTCGGCGTAGAGTCGGTGAGAGATGTGCGAGTAAGGGAGACCTCAGAAAGTCACAGCTTGTTGGGAAAAACTGTAATTTTCGAGATAAAGACGGTTGTATGTGAATAAAAACCAATACGCATACAGTTTGGCGTTGGTGTAGTAACAGTACACAAAGATTATTCATGAAGATCCCAACATGAGCAATATATGTGCACAGTGTGTTTCAAGGATAAATAATAGTAAATACTCGTTGATGACAGCACCAAGATGGCTGATCGGCATAAAATCTGTCCCTACGCCTCTATACAGTTGCTCGCTGTGAGGTTTGGTCTTTACCTGAGGTGAATGAGAAGCTCGGGTTCAATTGCTTTGAAGACATTGAGAAACTGAGAGCGTCTGTGACAAGGATTCTGGACATATTCATTTTGGATTACTTCCATGGAGACTTCTCAAAGAGGCTGGGGCGATCCAACAATAGCACTGGAATCGGTGTATCCTACATCCAAAGAGATTACAGTTTCATACTTCATTTGAATAAATAAATACCTCTCTCTCGAGAAGGTATGGAAGCTTCTGAACTGCACATCGTATATATTTGAATCTGAATGTAGCTAACGGCTTTGATACAATGATTATCACCAACAATTATAACACTAAAGTTTTTCATCTTACAATACGTATCTTGCATTAAAAAGAACTGCCTGCATAGCTACTACAACGATATTCTCTTACAGCTTTCATTTCGAAAACTGCATTCAGTATCAATCAACTTCAAAGGAGTGGTTATAATGACCAAAATAGTTATTACTATCGACAACAAAGCCAACCAACATAATTAGTCTTTCTTTAACGCCCATCTAAAGGCGAAATCGCTCTGTCCAGTCTTTGTTCAAATGCTAACAATTGCATAAATGACTCAGCGGTTTCCCTTGTCGGATTTGAACATTTCTTTATTGTTTGATAAAGTTCGTATTGATGTTGAATGAAAGCTATCTTTGATCTGTGATATCTTCTTTGAAAAAAAAAAAAACCGTAATTGACGATAACGGCTTAATGCCATATCAGGTTGAAACACCGAGTACGATCATCGAAAGTTAAGCAATGACAAGCCTGCTCAGTATTTAGAGAGTGACCGCTTTGGAATACAGATGCTGTAAGCTTGAATGTGCGTGTGATATAATGGATACCGGCCAGGAATGATAAATTGGAGGGGCGAGTTCGAATTCCAGTGGGCTACGTTATATTCACTTACGCGCAACTACCCTTCGGAAAGGTATGAACCCATCTCTTCTAACCCCCACCCGCCCTGCTATGGCTTAATTAGTAGAAATTGTATAGGTAAATCATCATAATCTCCAAAATGTTGTTATAATCTAATATATCTTCTGGATTTAATTAACCTGTGAAAGAGTGATAAAACATAAACAAAAAGTAGTAATTATCGATTATTTCTATGAAATGATTGATTTGATTGATTCCTTTTCTACGGCTTATCAACCCTTTACAGGTTATTTAAAGCCAGAAAATATTTTTAGATTGTAAGAATGTTTTAGCTGGGGTGAGGGAAAAGAGGTGTATACCTTTTGAATATAATTCCAACTGGAATTTAAACTCGGTTTTCCGATTAATAATTCTGAGCCATTATCCATTGCACCACCCGCATATCCAAGCTCACATCACCTGGTATACCGAAGCGGTCACCCATCTTGGTACTAACCAGACTCACTTTTGATTAACTTCGGTGAAACCGGTGTTTAAACGTGAGGTGGCTGTAAGTCCCTATTTCTATAAAAGGCAAGAATGATCAGTATTTCTCGGCCCAACTGTAAAGGGATTCCTCGCCCTAATTTCTGATCCTTGTTTATTTAATAGAAAAGAAGATACTAATTCAGTTTAAAATACATGATAAATCAACTATTCGCCCATGCATGGAATAGTGCTTCCATATATGGTCTGGAGCCCCCGATGTTCGTCTCAAGGTCTTCGACAAAATCCAGAGACGGATATGCAACGTTGTTGGTCCAGGTCTGGTATCTCGCCCACAGTCACGTTCTCACAGACGTACCGCCGCTTCTCTCTGCCTTTTCTACAAATACTTTCACGGTAACCGCTCCAACGAGCTTCTTTCGCTGGTTCCCAAACTGCATGAATTTAAACGTTCCACTAGGATGGCATCTCAGTCCCACACTTTCACAGTCGAAACGGTTAAATGTAGCCGTCTCTTCTACTCCAATAGCTTCATGTCTCGCACTTCCCGTCTGTGTAACTTCCTTCCTCTTACTTGCTTTCCGGACAGTTATAGTCTTCAAATATTTAAATGAAATGTCAATCGACATCTGATGCCTTGTTTTAATTCCCCGTCCTTCTCTTTATCCTTTCCTCAATCACGACTCTTTACTCTTGCTCCCACACTCTGTAACCCGTTGCATGCTAGTGGCACTCCCGTTTTGCTTGGGGTGAAATTCTTAAGAAAAAACATAATCCGGCTGGATTTAAAAGTGACATTCCTCCTTAGAGAGACAATATTATTAATTTGCCTCTATGTAATACAGAAGATCTTCAAATGGGTACAAAATTTAATTATCGAAAATAACGCGTTGTAAGTGACCATAAATTTTGGCCTGAAATTCACAGAATGAAATGTTCATCTTTATTCTTCCAGCTCTTGTATTCGTCGAGCTAAGTTAAGCCGCCGCTCATAATCCATTTGCCTTATTTCCCGTGCCTACTGGATTTTGCAGGGATACATACATTAATCTCTTCTCATAAACGCGGTATAATGATGTTCGAGCCGTATTCAACTACAAATTGCATCTACGAATGGACATTCTTTGTTCTTGTTCATCTTTGCCGTTCAATATTTCCATCTGTGCAATCTGAACATGGCAAGTCATATAGATAACCTGTTTGCTGAAAACGCCCTATCAAGCGGCAAAAATTCAGAGGGAATTCATTCTGAATTCACGTTGGTATGCCCCCGGCATCAACATAACTGAATGTTGATTTTCAAAATAAAAACGTTAGATTTTCGTTTCGTCATTTTGTGAACATATACATAATAAAATTCTAATCCTCCAACTTTCTTCGGCTAAAAAAATAATAGAACAATATCAATTCCTTGAATACTAATTACATATAAAAAAAAAACATATTTACCCTTAGGGACATTCTCAAAATGTTTTTTGTCTTCAGCAATTATTTGTTCTTTACTTTTGATTATTCTATCTTTTGACTGTCTAGATACCAAATCATACTGAACCGGGATCTAAAAAAGACGGAATTGTCAACAGTTTTAAAACAATTTTAAGTTTTACAGGTTTTGATAACATTTCACATGGTAGCCCAAGTGAACTTTTAGCTATTCCCAAGAACCTAGAATACACCATCAGCGAGATTCCTACTAAAAGGGGACAAATATCAAGATGGCGTTTGAGAAATTAGGCATGTGGGATCAATATTTGCCTATAGAAAGGATTATAAAACACAATGAATAATTACCTATAGAATCTAGTATTAAAAAAGCCAATGTATAATTATTGACTCGAGTATAAAGCACAACCAATATTTACCTATAAACACAATTAGGAAATACTTATCTAGTATCTGGAGCCTGAAATATGCCATCAGCAAGATCCCTATCCAAAGGAGGCAAATATCGAGATGGCGATTGAGAAATCGTAAATTTGAGACCAATATTTGCATATAGACTTAAGTATAAAATGCGAGGTCCAGAAATGTGAGTGATTCCCGTTGCCCTGACGTATCCCAGTTTGTTCGCACAATTGTACATAAACCAGAGGAATTCATTATTTTCTGTCGCGGATGGAAGTGTGCGGGGGGGGCAGTTCCTTTTGTTCAAGACGGCATGCGAGGTGGATTTGTCTTTGAAGATACATTCTTCTAGCTTTTGCCTAAAAGAGGCAAGATCTACCAAGCAGCAGATGATTGGATTACTCAAGACTGGTTTTCTTTCTCCTTGACTGACTGTCAACCTAGGTTATATATCCGAATCTGTCTTGTTATTTTCTCATAACTGGGGCCGGGGGGGGGGGGCGATACCTTACATAACGGTATTATTTCGTATATGAAATGCGACGAATTCGACTGGAATCGAACTCGGCTCTCCGATTCCTCAGTCCGAGTCGCTCTCCACGCTGCCTTCATTTAAGAAGAATAACGGCTACAAGAAAAACTCATCCTTATAATCAGAAAGAGCTGAAACTTCTTTGACATATAAGGAAACACGACTTGGTGAATTCAACACTCACAGAGCATCCAGACGTCAAGAAATTTAAGTAAAACTACTAGATAGTTTGAGCGAAGGAATGGTAGAAGTAGGGATACAAAGGGGGGGAGGTAAAGAAAAACGGGGTATTAAAAGGGATAAGAGGGAGGCAAAGGCGAAAGAATTCCGTAGAGCCGCACGCCTACAATGCTTGAAGTTATGGAAAGCCATGATCGAAAGAGGACGTTGCATGAGGCCAAATCTGAGCGCCAGATTATGATCGTACTCACGATTTAGACGTAGAGATCTACACGTCTAAGTTTTAGAACATTGATCAAATTCAAGGCGCTCAAGTTGAATATACTGAAAGACAAGGTGTTGTGTACATTTTTATTGATTTCATTATTTTGTATCGAGTCCGCTTCACGGTCTATCTTCACTAGTGAACTCACGACTTCCATTTCATTACAACTCTAATTGCTGTCTTTATTATGAAGGCACTAAATTTAATTACATTTCGGTACACAGCGGCTAAACAATTATCCAGCTTTTTTCTTTTCTTTTCTCTGCTACATCTGTGACCGGGTCCTGCATAAATCTATTATTAACTAAATGTAGACATACACCAAAGTAGGGTCTAATCTGACTCTTTTGACGACAAAGTATGGTAGAAGGTGTCAGGTAGGTTCTAGATCCACACAATGATCCGGTCATCTTTCCAGCATCATTAGCGATGGATCGTGTATAAGGAGTATCGCTTGAAGATGGGGAGAACTTGAGTCACAATAGAAATTGAAATTTGAAATCGCCATTTAGTCCGTAAATGTTGCTTTAGATAATTTATTCGAACCAATCTCCCGGGTTTTTTTCATGGTGTCTGTTTTCGAACACGGCATTACGTAGGTTAATTAATTATGGTTGCGTCTAAAACTTAGCTGGTTCACTGGCAGCTGAGAGTTAGATTGCTGCATCTGATGGCGATAAAATGTCACATACCGTGGTTCGGTAAAAGAAACGTCAAGCGAGACAAACATAATCAAAACTGGTCAATATTTAACGGCTTTCTACTTATTTCCGTGTCAACACATCCCTGTTGCAGACGCCTGCCCAGGCACATTTCTGTTACTTTAACATCCACAGAGCGAACCGCTATACTGTAACTATTGAGAGTAAATGTTAGTTACAGTAGTTGAACAAGATTAGTACGCAAAAACGATCGGTGACTTGTGACATCGTGTGAACACACACACGGCTCGACAGATTACAAACAGTTTCGCCTATTCTCATAAGGCTTGTATCAGCATGTGTTTTTGTGAGTGTGATAAAATACCTATTAAACATAGATAGTAAAAGGAGGCTGCGGTCACAGTTTGAAACGAATAAAAATATCGATTGAAATTTCTAAGAAGGCTATCGATGTTTTGGGGAAGTTTCTTGAATATGAGGAAATACTCAAAATTTCTCGACTTGACCAAAGAATCCTACCAAAAATACCAAACATCAGAATATATTGTGAATAGGAAACATAGTAAAGAAGAAAACTGTAGTAAGTGCTACAAAAGACAGAAACTTTTGGAGAGTAAGGATCAACCACATCCTGAAAGAAAAAAGACATGGTAGATACAAGAAGCCAGTTGATTGTATTAATTTTTAACATTTATGGACACATTGAAGTTCGTCAACATTGGTTAGTATGATGAGATAAAGAAGAAATAGGAAACGCTTATCAGTCTAACAGAGAATGAGGTATAAAGACAAAGAAGAAATAATTTCTGGTATTTTTACTTTTTTGACGTGTATATTTTTAATGCTTTCATGTGAATTCGTTTTCTTACATAAACGTTATTATAGTTTGTAGCGTTCCGTATTCAAGGATAGACGACCCGTTCATTCAGAGTTTCAAGAAATTGACGGATTCCAATCCTAAGTGAAAAAATGTAAATATTGCTTTATGTATGTAAGTTTATAATAATTATAGTTTTTGTATGTGGGATTCAGATGATAATGTGTATCTGTTAGGTCGTCTGTCTGTATGTCTACGAGAAATTATGATTGATGGTTTATTGCCTGTTGATTTTGGAACGTTTTTACGTGCATACTGTTTGTTTTAGACAGACATACATTAGATTCTTTAAGAGTAGATTCAATAAATTAGGTTGTGTAATATGTTTTTGAAGTGTGATTATAGTTGATAATATTGTTATTAGTAAACTCTAGAATTACTTCCTTTTTTAATTTTGTGTAGCATTTGTAAAATCAAAGTTATGGCCGCTTTTGTTTGAATGTATTAAGAGATAGTTTCAATGGTTCTCTACGCATAAATTTAATTTGCTGCAATGTATATAAGACCTTAGGATATCGCTGGACAGAAACGTCAGGGGAGAAGCCTTCAACGCACAGCTCAACTATGACCTAAAATCTTCTTCTTAGGATTTTCTTAGAGACAATACCGTTACTATTATCCATTTTAAACTGCTTTTACATCTTTTCCTCGATGCTATTGCCTGATGATAACTTTTTTGCTAACGCTGTCTGCATATTTTAATCTGTTTAATTTTAATCATATTAGTTGTCCACAGCAGATAGAGTAAAAAATGTGCTGGAGTGGATATGCTCCTTAAGACGTTGGCAATCATTACTGTCCAAAGTTTTTAATTTATTATGAACAGGGTAACGGTTAACGAGGCAGTCCGTTGAACTATTAATTCTAAGTAGTGAGTTCGATTCTCAATCGGTTTCTCATGTTAATGACATCTGCATTCAAAACTGTGATAAAAATGATCTTGAACAACTTATGGTTTGATTTTGTTTGTTTTACGGCATATCAACCTCAATGGGTTATTTAATGCCGACATGCTTTTTATTGCTGGTAATATTTTTTATTTATCTATCTATCTACCTAGCTATCTCAGTATATATTGATTTGGTTTGATTTGTTTTACGGCATATCAACCTCAGTGGGTTATTTAATGCCGATAAAATGTTTATTGCTGATAATATTTTTATCTATCTATCTATCTATCTATCTATCTATCTATCTATCTATCTATCTCAGTATATATTGGTTTGGTTTGATTTGTTTTACAGCATATCAACCTCACTGGTTATTTAATGCCGACAAGCTTTTTATTACTGGTAATATTTTTGTTCAAAAATGTATTGCTGGTAACATTTCTTTTGTTCAAAACTATATAAAGTTTCCGGGTAGCTAAGTTAGGGTAAACCTACATAAGCTTACGATCGAATTTTAATTTTGGAGAACATTTTTTTCGTCGTAAAATAACGTTTAAAGGATGATATGTAAAAGAATGTACAACACTATTTTTTTCATATTGATATGTTACTAGTATTAAGTATATGTATTTGTTACTAGCAACCAATTACTGTTTAATTCATTTCTTATTTATTGTCATTCTTTGAAGACTAAAATGTGTTACCATGGCATATCATCTGATTGGTTTGGTTTGTTTTACGTGCTTTCGCTGGTTCCTAGGCTTCGTGAATTTAAACGTCCTACGAGGCTGGCATACCGTTCCCACCTCTTCACCGTTGAAACTGTTAGATGTAGACGTCTCTTCTACTCCAATAGCTTCATGTCTCGCACATCTCGCCTGTGGAACTCCCTTCCTTATTCCTGTTTCCCTGACAAATACAATCTCCAACTATTTAAGTGTAACGTCAATCGACATCTCCAGTTGCCTTGATCTATGCACTTCCCTTCTCCACATCCTTTCACCTTTCATTCCTATCTGCTCTCGCTCCAAATCTTCTGTAACCACCTTGCCTCGATCGATCCACTATCTTTCTCCGCATCTTCTCCTTTACCATTCCTATCTGCTCTCCCTCCAAAACTTTTGTAACCCCTTGCGTGCTAGTGGCTTCCAGCCTTGCTTGGGGTGATAAGCTTTAAAAATAAATAAATAAATAAATCAACCTCAATGGGTTATTTAATGCCGACAAGATTTTCATTGCTGGTAATATTTTTCAAAAATGTAGTGCTGGTAATAATCTGTTGTTGGTAATAATTTTCTTCTTCAAAATTCATTACTCGTAATAATTTTGAATAAAAATGTATCGCTGGTATTAAAACCTATTTTTAAGCTTTCATTGTGTTTTGACGCCAGTTCGGGGGTTAGCTATTTGCCCATAGCTGGAACCCTACCAGGTGCTATCACGCCGAATCAAGGTGGACCTGGGAACACAAGCAATTTAGAGGCCTTGCTGTCGGATGTAGTTTATTGGCTTAACCAGGACGCCTGATTTGGGGGGAGAGTTTTACCCCTCTGCAGAGGTGTAGTCGGCGTATTCTAAAGCCCCAGCCAACAACTGATCAAATAGTCCAAGGAACAGAACTCAAGATCAACATTTACAAAATAGTAAAATGATCGGGACAATGCAATGAATCAGTGATGAGACGTAGACTGAATCTATCATAAAAATTCAGTATGTAAAATTAAAATATAGTAAACTCTTCAAGTATCTAGGTCAGCAATAAATTTTGTACAGAAGATAAGGAAATTGAACATAGATTATAGTGAATTAGAAGTTGTCCGCCCCAACACTGCTGGTTGCTGTAAAACCGAAACATTAACTTAAAATCTCAAATCATGTTCATAAATTTTCTCGTCAGATTGAAACTTTCATGTGTATGCCATAAATAGGCAGTAAAATAAAGCGAGAAAAAAGGGTTAAACATCAGCTGGAAGACTGATGGATTTCTTTTTATCTGGTTTATCAAACCTCTGTGGGTTAGTGAATGCCGAATTATATTAACAACTAGCAGCATGGCCCGGCGTTGCCCGGGCTTGATTTAAAAATCATACGACTCAAACAGCAATCGTTATCACTTGACTTCAAATATTTTTGCCCTTCCTCGCCTTTAAAGAAGTGCCTTTTGTCGTGCTGATGTTGCTACATGCCTTACTTCTTGCCTATCTCACACTGAGAATTGTTTCTAAGCTCTATACTAAACATTAAATCTGTTACGAAAAAAAAACTAAACAAAATGAACACAAAACGATCAGCTTTAAAAAAGGACTCGTAACTGGAAAAACCGAATGAAAAAAGAATGTTAACAATAAATACTTTTTCACACCCAACCCAGTTCTGCGGAATCAGAATCACCGTTCAGTTCAAGCAAGCGTATGAGCCAAATGGAGTAAAGTGCCATTCAGATTTAAATTTTTCCCACTTGTGACGAATGCAGCTATCGATTTTTTGCATGCTAGCATGCTAGTTAACATTCGTGTCAGTCAGCTGTTGGCTCTCACGCTAGGCAATAGAATCTTCCTGCCTATTCGTGGCAGCCAGCTATAGGCTCTCATTCTGGCCAGTAGAAAATGGCCGCAAACTACATAAAAACTACCGTAGAAGCATGAAAAAATCGATTATTTCCACTATCGATGGGAGTTGGGAAATGCAAAGTCGGTCTTGGCCTGTCACTCACTTTGAGCAAGTGCATGTAAATTTTGGTGCAGATCCATCGGAAATTGCGGCTGTGCATTCGTTACACACACACACACACACACACACACACACACACACACACACACACACACACACACACACACACACATATCCTGCCTTTTATAGATAGAGATCGCAGGTGGTTACTTACAGTACTCAGTGTTCCGTATTGGTCCACTCCGCCCCACCCGTATATGTAAGTACCGGAGCCGATATTGGTTAAAAGGTGTCTTCAGCGTGATTTGAACGTCGTCATCAACTGTAAGAAGACAGAATACAGAGAAAAATCTCAAGACACGGAATACGAATTGGACATTTCAATATCAAACAAGTACAGACGGTTAAATATTTGGGAAGTGTTTTAACCTTGGCTGGAAAATACGACAACGAAATCCGAACACCCATCGGAATAGGAATAGAAGCACTCCAAAAGCTAATAAGAAATACTACGAAACAGGCACATTTCGCTAGAAACAAAACAAAAAGAGTGAAGTGTAATGTAATATCAATCCTCTCGTGTTCCATTTCAAATAACACGGTGTATAAATCAGTTACAACAAATTAATACCGAAGATAAGTTGCTACAAAACCAAAACATTTACTTAAAATCTCGGGCCATGTTCTTAAATAGCCGACGCAGATCGTTCATTTCATATGGATGCTCTGCCTAGCATGGAACCAAATAAATTCGGACATATCGTAACAGTCAGCTGTAAGCAACCACTTTCTCAGTTTAATGATTTAAAACTGCTTCGAAGAAATGAAACCTATCGATAGAACAATCCTTCTACGAAGCTCACTGATTGGCGCTACTGAATTACAAACAAAGATCTGTACTAAATAACTAAAACCACATCACTTGAGGACTTCCAACAGCAGCAACAACTAAAATGGCTAGCACATGTAACTCGAAGAGAAAATAATTTCATAATTCAAAGATATTGAAGTTCCGCATAAAAAATAAAATAAAAGGTTGGGAAGGAAACCCCGACCAATGACAGAAGCAGTGATTGGCTGATTGGTTTTGTTCAGCGGCATATCATCATCCCCCCCCTTTTACTTTTGTAATCGTAGGGCGGATCCGAATGCAGAAGCCACACTAACTCTTTGCTACAACAATCTAAATCGGCGGGACGTGCAGTCGTTAATGCGGGCCTCAACCGATCCGACATAGTTATACTGTGCAACTCTTGCTTCATAATCCTTTCAGTGGGCTTGTAGATAACTTGGCGGCGCTCATCTCCTCTCCAAGTCCGTGGCCGTCAGCCGTCGTCCGCTCGTGCAGATCATCCGCCTAGTCGTCCTGGGTAAGACGTTAAACTACATCCGCATCCTGAGTAAGACGATAAACTACATCCAGCAGCAAGGCCTCTGATCAAGAGGTTTTGAGGAGCGTGGAACCACCTCTTAATAGCTGGTGTTCCCAGGTCCACCCTGACCCGGGGTGGTAGTACTTGTTAGGGTCCCAGCTATGGGCAAATAGTTAACTCCCAGACTATATCCATGTCCTGGGTAAGACGTTAAACTACGTCCAGCAGCAAGGCCTCTGATCAGGAAGTTTTGAGGAGCGTGGAACCACCTCTTAATAGATGGTGTTCCCAGGTCCACCCTGACCCGGGGTGGTAGCACCTGTTAGGGTCCCAGCTATGGGCAAATAGTTAACTATTACCAGCAATACTTTTTTTGAAAAAAATATTACCAGCAATACAATTTTGAAGGAAAAATATTACCAGAAACAGATTTTTGACAAAACAAAATAATACCAGTAATAAAAAATGTTGTCGGCATTAAATAACCCAGTCTGGTTGATAGTCCAGAAAAAAACAAAATAAGCCAAACCAAACTATCCGCCTAGTAGTGCAGGGTAAACGTTGTCTAGCCCACCTGCTGAAGCGGTTGTGGCGCGTGGAACCATTTAGGGGATGGGTGAAGACCTTTGTTGTCCTATTTGTTAATGCCAATATCTAAATATTTTGTACACCATTTTATGGTTTCTACTAAATATCTTTCCAATGTAATTGTATAACTTCAAATGCAGATAAAATGAATAGTTGGTCATTTGAGGATACATATGTATTGTTTGTAATTTTCTACATAAAAATGTATTGCGATTATTTTCTATAATAATGTCATTTAATATCTTCATACTGTTCTGTTCTTGTTTGGGGGTTCACTATTTTCTCATAGGACCCTAACAGGTTCTACCGCTCCGGGTCAGGCTGGACCTGGGAACAACAACAATTAAGAGGATGTTCCACTCTCCCCAATTTCCTGATCAGAAGCCTTGCTGCTGAGTTTAGCATATCGTCAGACCCAGAACTGGAAAAAGTGATAACAGAAACCTGTAAAATGGTTTTAAGTGTAAGATTTTTATAAATTCCAACCACTGGCTGCTCGGTCAATAAATGCCAAATGGTTCCTTATAAACAACCGACTAATATCACCAGTGCCATTATGTATTAAATGCCATCAATTCTTAGAAAAGATAGAAGTGTAGTTCCCTATTGTCTCCTCTATAGTTTGGAATTCGAAATAATCCTTGTCATAGACTGGTTATCCAAGGCTAGAGAGCCTATTTCGCACTATTATTTAACTCATAGTTAGGAGGAAAGTAATGGATTAATGTCTTTTTGTGATAGCATTTCTGCAAAAGAGAAAGCAACAACTTGGCTCGCCTATTCATATTTGCCCGCCGATAGCCGCTTATTCACGTTGTTATAAATACAACAAAATAAAAAGGTATTAAATAGACTACACGACTGTCACTACTCTCCGGTGATTTTTCAGATCAGTGTTTGTTTTCGGTAATTGTTTGTAATCACAAGGCTTCTGTCGTCCTATGCTCCGGCCATGCTCAGGTGTCTATCTCATTCGGTAAGCAGGGAATACTTTATTTCATCAATGGCTCGTTTGTAAACAAAGCAATTTATTCCTCAAAGCAGATGATGTTATTATTATTATTAAAAAATATTTCTTCTGGAATATTTTTAAGCTTGTTGTCTTTATTCTGAGAATGTCTTTGACAAGGTGCTCTTGCTATTATACATTGATTTTTTGCTGACCGGATTCTTCATTGGTATTATTTAACCCTTTTCCATAAATCTTAAGCTTTTCTACGCCTTTTGCTCGTCTTCAGAACGTTATCACGCTCGATATGTTTTTTTTTAAATGTCCCAATGTCTAATTCACATGAGTATGTCATTTTCATTCGCATACGCGTTTAATCCTTTAAACATTTTAATCCACAGACAAATCTGATATTAATTATTGTTGTGGTGTCCTCTCGACTAAAGAGTCTATGCTGGACTCTTCCGTCTACTATAAGATTAGTAGGAAAGAAGGCTTTGGGGGAACAGTCGACCAGACTGTTCATTTTTGTCGAACATTCTGCCTCGGCAGAGAGGAACTCGGACGAAGCTTTGCAGCAGGGCAAAGTTTTGTCCGGGGAGGTAGACAGTCCCTGAACCCGTTTAGGTGGGTTCTAAGGGAATATTTTTGACAGAGCCTACGGGCTCGGAGTACCCACAATAAACCGGCCTTGTGCCACATACACCCTCGTGGGGGGAGGCTGTTAAATATTAACAGTCGAATAGATCTGTTCCAGCGATGCTGGTCAAACGCTCTGCCTTGAAGGTAGAGAGGATCCCCAGACGAGGCTATGTCGAAGGGCAGAGTTTCGTCTTGGGAAACAGCTACCCGACTCTGTTTTATACGGCGTCTACGGGAATTTTTGGCCGATGCTACGGAATCGGATTGCTCCACAATATACTCGGCCTTGTGCCACATCCTACCTCATGGGGAGCCTGATAAATATCAACTGTCGAATCGATTGAACGCAGGTCAACCGACGCACACTCACTAGTCGAGTAATACTCTCCTGTTGTATTTACTGTTTAATATTTTTTTAAGCGTTTTACTCCAAGCAAGGCGGGAAGACACTAGCACGCAAGGGGTTACAGACAGTTGGAGCGAGAACAAAGAGGAGAGATAGACGAAAGGATGAAGAGAAGGATAGGGGGGATATATCAAGGCATCTGGAGACGTCGATATGATATATCTGTAACACTTATGTTTTTATTTCTTAAACCATTTACTTGGACACATATTAAGAAATAACAAAATAAGTGTCGCAGACGTCTCCAGATGCCTTGATATATCCTCCTATCCTTCTCTTCATCCTTTCCTCTATCTCTCCTCTGCGGCAAAGCTTCGTCCGAGTTCCTCTCTGCCGAGGCAGAGAGTTTGACAGTTGAACAATCTATGCGACTGTTCCCCCCAAAGCATTCTCTCCTACTAGTAAACGGAAGCGTCCAACATAGACTCTTTAGAGGGAAGACAACATAGCAATTATAAAACACATCTGCTATTAATTACAGGATAAAAGAAATTGTGGTATTATAGTTTTTTACCCTATGAGCCACTGACACAAATAATTACATGTGGACATTAACAAGTTAACATTTTAGCAAATATACTCAAAATTACTTTCTTTTCTGGGACTTGCCGTGGTGGGGCGAATTTCTGTTCAAGCCGAACCCTGAAACGAATGCTGCGGTCTCGTCTAACTGCACATTTACAAAAATCAGACGCAGTGCTAACGACATCAGCTAATAAACAGAGTGAGGCAAAAGGCCACCAAACTATGGGATTAATGGACAGGTAGAAGAGGTCCTGTTGAGGTGCGATGTCAATTTTGGATTTTGTTTCTGTTGGGACCATTTGAAATCAGTTATTTATCAGATTCGCCCAAATATGAATGCTGTAAAAGGACAAAAGAAAACCCCCTGCCGTGTTAATGAATCATCCAGGCACAGAAATGAAATGATTTGAGAAAGAAGACGTTATCTATCTATCTATCTATCTATCTATCTATCTATCTATCTATCTATCTATCTATCTAATCTGTGTTCTAATCAATCTATCTATCTATCTATAGAATTGTCTTCTATCTATCTATCTATCTATCTATCTATCTATCTATCTATCTATCTATCTATCTATCTATCTATCTATCTATCTATCTGTGTTCTAATATATCTACCTCATCTATCTATCTATCTAATCTGTGTTCTAATATATCTACGTCATCTATCTATCTATCTATCTATTTATCTATCTATCTATCTATCTATCTATCTATCTATATATATATATATATATATATATATATATATTTATAGATAGATAGATATACAACGCAAAAATTAAAATAACACCGACATTTCATTTTAACAGATATATTTACCAAAAATGCACAAAAATATCTTGAAATACTAAAGAGTAAATTTATTTAATAACATCGTGATTGGCTTCAAGCGGGGCCTCCGTATAACATCAGAATCTCCTCAAACTCTTCTGAACAGTGTTCTTGTTTAAGTTGATGAATGCTGCCATTATCCATGCCTTCAGTTGTCTTTGGTCTTACAAGAAGTTTTGCTGATCTCTCACGCATAACAATCAAGGGGTTTGCAGTCTGGTGAGTTAGGTGGCCAGGTGTAATGGGTGATGTGGGTGCAGAAATTGTCTGACAGCCATCACTGCATTTGTTTTCTGCTTATGTGGCATGTTGTAAAGTCCTGTTGCCAGGCATGAGTTCTACCTGCAGCCACTGTCTTAACCCCGGGCAGCACTACCTCCTCAAAGCACTTGGTGTAGGCATCGGCGGTTAGTTATGGTCCTCACAAACAAATTCGGATGTTGTTCACTTATCAGAACGATCAGAGTGAATTTTTCGTGCTGCCGTACTTTCGTAATCAAGATGAGACTCATTCAACTCTTACGAAATCATCTGCACTGTCCTCAGATTGACAACGAAACACTGTGAAATATTCATTTTGGAAGGTTCGGCCCAAATGCAAAACAGTACAGTCTGGATTTTCCAAATTTCTGGTGGGGTAAATTGCGTCATGGTTCTCTTTTTCTCATGGATGGTGCCTAACTGACATCACTACACTCTGCAGTCGACAAACCAAAAACAAAGAAAGAACATACACGAAATTAAAAATATTCAATGTCGGCAATTAACCCATAGCAAACTGTACCTATATATATATATATATATATATATAGTCATCCACAGACATCTTGTTTCGCAGCTCATCAGTGTGGCTTGACATCCAATTTCCGCAAGCCGGGATTGAAATCCGACTGATTTTTATGAGTCGGAGATTTTACCCCTAAGTCATTGGCGCACGGCAGGGATGAAAGTGAAATTAGACGTATTTTAGACAAACACGCCAGTGACCGGATAAATCGATTCGTCATAACGAAGAGCCTTACATCTTGCCTATATATGTATTCCGTTGTGTGGATATGAGTTTGTGACGTTGGGATTCAAGCTTTTGCGATCGTCAGACAGGCTGGTTTATTTTTGAAAACTGGATCTTTTTATGCTTGTTTTAATTATATATATATATATATATATATATATATATATATATATATATATATATATATATGTATATATATATATTCAAAAATGCCGAAAAAACTATAACTCGTTGGAATAAGTTTTTCTGTCATGCGTTTCATTCTTTATATATATATATATATATATATATATATATATATATATATATATATATATCTATATATATATATATATATATATAGGGAAGACGTATAGTTGTTCCAACGAGAGAAGTGTATATTTTAAAAAGAAGAGAGAAACCGCAAGCGTTTTTGTTTATATTGTGGATTATATATATATATATATATATATATATATATATATATATATTACGTGAATCATTCATACAAAAAGCAGATAATTAAGTTAATGATATAAATGGCAAGAATCACTCTCGCAAACATATATATATATATATATATATATATATATTATAATGAATCATTCATACAAAAAGTAGATTAGTAAAGTTAATAATATAAAATGGCGAAATCCCTTCGCTAACAAAATTTTAAAGTTTCATTAACCTATAAATCACTCGATGAATGTTATGATTTTTGTTTTTAATAATTATGAGCTGTATAAGGTCTTTTTTTAAATATGCAAATACTTTCAACTGTACATTCAGCCATCCTCAGGTATGGAAATTATTTTGTTTTTAGTAAAATCCAGGTAGCATCCGAGACGGGAAAATTAAATCCGAAGCGAAATATGTTTTTGTTTTTTTAGAAATGTGTTATTGTTAACGGATACAAACTTTTGGAGCGTACAGTCGCAAGGCTAAGGTTGAACTTTTGGAAAATTTAAGAGGGTGCGTTTTTTACTAATATGGCAATTTGAGAATTTTTGTTGTTGTTGTAGGAGTTTATCAGTCAATGTGGCATAAACTAAATTGTTCAATAAATAGAAGAAAGTCTCAGTTGTTATCCTGAAAATTTCCACGTCGGACCAGTTCTTTTAAATTACAATGAATCATTCATACAAATAGTAGATATATATAAAGTAATATATATATAGGTCCCAACTTTTTACTGTTGAAAATAGTTAAATGCAAACAGAACCTTTACTCCAGTAGTTTCTTTTCTCGCGCTTGCCAACAGTGAAACTCTTTTCGTTTTATTTGCATACCTGATAACTACAATCTTCAAAAATTTAAATGCAACGTCAATCGCTATCTTCTGTTGCCGTGATCCCTGTTCTTCTTTTATTCTTTCTCAATCCGCTCGATACGCAGACTTTTCCATAACTTCCACTCTCTGTAACCCCCTGAGTCCTAGTGGCGCTACTGATTTGCTTGGGGTGAAATACTTAAAAAAAAAAAAAAGGAAAAAAAAAACACATGTCTTCATTCCATACAAGTGAAATTATGCACAGAATATTTATATTCTTTCATTACCGCTTTCTTTGTTCCTCATCACAGTCCACCGTTTCCTGTTGAATTTCATTAAAAAGATTGGTTATATCAATAGAACTCTCAGTAAAGCCGGAAATATGTAAGCTGTTCTTTAGAAAAATCATTGAATGAATGCCTGGCTGGTTAGAAGTAATCAAAATTATTTGGCCGTGATAAGTTGAAACAGAAACACAAACTACACCGACAAATTTCAACTACGATTTTTTTTTTGTAATTTACCTTTACCTATAGAACGTTTTGTCTTACTAAATATGTGATCATTTTGACTTATTTTTAATAAAATATTATGCAAAATACTAAATAAATTGCGAATATTAAAATAAATTTTAATGCATTTCTACGTCCCTGAAAGTTGTTTTTAATGTCTAATTTTCTGAGGCTCATTACATCGACAATGGCGTTGCGCAAGGCTCTCCCTCTCTCTCTCTGGCCCTACCATCTAGTTTAAATTAACAATATGAGCAGGTATGAAAAGGCAAGAAAATCCATTAGTGTAAAAGGGGTTACCGAAATGGAAGAGAATTAGCTGAATTAATGAGGGATTATCAAGAGAGTCACCAGTTGCAGACAACATCCATTTCGCGGTTTTACAGGAAAAATTGAATCGAAGCAAAAAAACAAAGAAAATAAACAGACTGAAACGCCATATACCTTCAAATCGTGATGAAGACCAGAATTCCAAACCTTGTCAAATGCCTTAGGAATACCCCGAGTAATTTCCATTCATAATTAAAGCTTGCAGCAATAACCATCAACACATCGTTGTTTCAGCCAGAACGAAAGCCAAATTGTTTCGACATGCATTAATTTCAACTCTTCTTATTAATAACTTCATTGTTTCTTTCCAGGTAAACCGACATCTGACTGTCCAAAGAAGACAGCTCATCCCGATGGATAAAAACGTCATCATCAGAAGATATGACGTCATAATCACTCCGGTACTTGTATCCAGCCAACTGTTTTGATGTTAGGGAATATATATAAGTTAGAGAATAGGGAGAGTGATCAACCAGTTCAAAACCAGCCAGTGAAATAAAGGACTTGTGAGCGGAAGCATTTTCCTGATAAAACATAAAAACTTTCGTTGGTTTTCCTGTGAGGTTGGTCTTGATAGCTTTTTGTAAATGCCTCAACAAGTTGAAAGAGTACTCTCCATTGATGGTGTGGCTCTTTTGGTGATAGTCGATAAACATGGCGTCTTTTTGCATAACATAAGACTGAGACCATTCCCTTCCCTGCGGATTAAACCACCTTGGGATTATTTGTAACAGTTGAACAGGGCTGTTCGTTGCGTTGTCTCTACTTCAAAGTGATCAACCCCACACTTATCTTGGATTATGAAACTACAAGCAAACCAGCTGGATCTATCCCAAACAATGCCATAATTTTTCCGTGATTGATTTGGTGCGCTTTTGATAAGGTGTCAGAATAGGTCGCACCCACCGAGCAGAGACTTTCCTCATGCCAATTTCATTGTATCCATGCTAATATAATTAGCAATTTGATTTGTAGTCAATCGTCTGTCAACCATCACCATCAGGGGAACACAATCAATGTTCTCCTCAGTGGCGTCAGACGCAGGACGTCCATAACCAAGACTCTACGTTTCCCTCCTACATTCAACTATCCGCGTTGATAAAGCTGTGGTATCATCTCCTAATGTAGCAACCATGTCAACATGCATGCCCTTGGGTGTAAAACCCTTTTTTATGCAGGTACCTGATAATACCGCGATGACCTTTTTCCATTTTCAAGAGAAGTCGATAGTAGTTACTTTGATGTCTTCTTTGAACGGACAGATATAATTTGACCTGGGAAGAAAAAAAATCAGTTCTAAATAAGAAGAGTTGACATGAATGCACGCAAGATTCTACATCATCCTTTCATAGTCAGTATATGAACTTTTCAGCCCATCATCGAATTTACAATGAAACAATGCAGCTATAAGAAGAAGAGTTGACATGAATGATTGGCAGATTTCTCTTGTCTAGCATCATTCCTTCATCGTCAGTCTGAGATTTTCAGCCCACACATCGGTCTTGGAATGAAACAATGCAGTTATAATAAGAAGACTTGAAATGAATGATTGCCAGATTTCCCAGGTCCAGCATCATTCCTTCTTAGTCAGTCCATGATCATTTCAGCCCATCCTTGGCTATGCATATCACACAGTGGTGACCCATTTTCAATTTGAAAGTCATGCAAACCTTCTTTCTGAGTGGTATAGATTAAAAATGAAAGGGAAATTGTGTGCACAGTATTCTGATTTAGCGAGTGAAGATGACAGCATTTCAAATTGACTGGAGAGAGGAGAGATTGTGAACTAATTTAACACACTCTTACACAGCCACCGGTATTAACGGGGTCCGAACTTGTAAGTATATATACTCATTTCTATTAATAGACAACGTCTTGACACCTTTGGTGCTATGTTTGAACATATTACGAGCGAACACAAAGAGACATCTTTTCTGCTTAGATTGTTAGTAAATCTCTGTACCAAAGATACCACACTTTATGGAGGCACCTCGAATAACTAAAATGATCGCAGCCTGTCAGCTGATCTCTCTTTTGACCGGAATCTAACAGCTCAATTAGGGAAAAATGATTTTTTTAAATATTAAATAGAGCCAAGTCAAGCTAGTAACTTTTAATCATCCCCAGGGAGAGCTGAATTAACTTCAGTCAAGATAAACCGGTGAACTTTTAATTAGTCTCTTTCGTTTGAACGTCTACAGGGACTAAACTCCTCCTCAGACCTCAAGTGGAACATGTATTCATATGATTAATTAATTCCTATATATTTTAGTATTTACTGTGTTATATGGCCCGTTTGGCGGAGGAGCGGAGTATTCAGCATTTGATAATTTTGCTGCAATACGTGCTTACAGTTTTTAGGCAGTTTTGATCAATATTTCTTTTCATGGTGAGCCGAAGAAATTGTAAGTGTATAACTACCTTGGTCACCTCGACGTGGTGTAATGGTTAGCAAGCTTGTCTCGCTAGAACCATTACAACTGAGTAGAGGATTCGATCCTCACTGGGTGCCCACTACTTTCGGCCTTGTGCCACATCTAAGCTTTGCTTGGAAAATCCCAGTGTAGAACTACCTTAAACTTAGGTAATTCGTAACAATAATAATGTTTATTAAGTTTTTAATACAGTAAGTATCAAGTTTTATTGAAACATTGTTGAAAATTACGTATTTAGTTACATAAGAAATAAATAAAAATAATACAAATGCTATATTCGATTTGTTGTTAGGCATTTACCATTTCCCTTTTGTTATTATTGGCAGCATTTTAGAATACTTTGGCTGCAATGTTAACTTTCCTAAGTTGAGCAAACTAAGCTATTTCGTTTACGCTTTGTTACCTCTCTTTTCCATTGTTGTTTTTAGATCGCTTTCTTCCAGTCATTTTGATGGGCAATAAAGAAATTCTGAAATTTAGAACGATCTTATTCCATTTCAAAAATAAAGCCTATAAAAAGGAATATTTTAAATTAATACACGACCAAAAATAATATGCTTTTGCCAAAAAACCTTAATGATCTCACTATAATTATGTAATAATAATATAATGATATTCCGAAAACAAATCTACGCTTTATGTTACCTCATCTCATTGCATGGTTGTTAACTATAAACCTAAATTGAGCTTGAAATGTGTAATCGGCTCTAATTTTTGCACAATACATGGATATGATATAATGAATAATTTGCAGTGAAAAAGCAATTTTCGATTTTTTGTTGAAGACGCCCGTCCTACGCCGATCTCGTCATATATGTATTAAATTAAATTCTAATGGTTTTCATTTATAAATCTTACACACAATCCTATAGTTTACATAAAATAAGGCTATTAAAATAATTTTAACTATAAATACTCGTGAAAATTTCACATTTATCCTATTTGAATTGTCTGATGAATTTTTTGATGTTCTTAAGTTAATGATAGAATAAACTGATTGTGAGTTCTACCACAATATCCGTAGAAATTCCCCTGTCGCATCGATAAATATTTAGGCTTTACAAATTTAACAAAATATAGTAATAACAATAATTGACACTGGTCGTTATTTAAAGAAGTAACAGGGTACAGATGAAAGGAATTACATTTTTTCCGTTCCAGTGAAGCAGACGTTAAACACGGGTTATCGTCTCTTGTTTGTTTCTTTCTTTCTTTTACTGACTGAAGATAAGTAGTGTCTCTGGTATGTCTTTTCTGTTTTCTGATGCGGTAAAAACGGAATAGTCCGTTATTTATGAGCTATTGCCAGGGCATAACGGTCGTGCTAACTAAATAGCTAAAGGAGGAGAAAGCAGAAAAATAATATGATGGTGTTTTGTTCTGAAGTTTAATTCGAATTGCCATATATTTTACTACATACGTAATACATGCATTAATATATATGTGTAATCCGGGAGCAAATATAATGTTGATGTATTTAACAAATCTTACTGATATCATTGAAAGTACTAGTATTAAAATGACTTAAATGCTTTCTGTAGTACAGTCAATATAAACTTTTAATATGTAACGTATTGGTAAGCAATCCAAGTCTCATTATTAGAAATTATAAAAAGAGCTATTGTGAAAATAATTTGTAATGCAGTTTTCTATAGTATCAAGATCGATTATATGCTCTTCATATATATATATATATATATATATATATATATATATATATATATATATATATATATATATATATATACTGTGACACGTATAAATAACAGGACCCATCATATTGCATATCCGTCTCTAGATTCTGTCGAGGACTTCGAGGTGAACAGCAGAGGCACCAGACTTAATTTGTTTACTTATTTATTTAGATTTTTTGTTTATTTTATTTTACTTATTTTCTTTATTTTAATCATTCATCTGTTTCATATATATATATACAGTGACACGCACATAAGTATTGAATACATGTTATTTTCTGTTATAACCCTAGTTTATGTTCGCCATTTTGCCTGATATTTGGTAAGTAATATCTCGTAAAGTTGTTTTAGTTGTATGTGGAAGGAAAATTAAAAACTCATGGTTGAATCCATTTTTTTTATCAAAGTTCAAAATTACCCTATGCAAAAGTATTGGATACATCAATTTAATATTTTGTTTCGTAGCCTCTGTTTTGTTTCACTGCTTCCAGTCGCTTTCTATAGTTGGCCACAAGTTTTTCACACTGATCCACCGTTACTTTACACCATTCTTCCTTACATAATTCATCTAATTGATTGATATTTTGTGGATTCCGCTTATGAACTTTAACCTTCAAAGTATTCCACAAATTCTCAATTGGATTCAAGTCAGGAGACTGACTTGGCCAATTGAGAGTACTAATACCATTATTTTCAAACCATTCCTTTGTAAGTTTTGCGGTATGTTTGGGATCATTGTCGTGTTGAAGCACGAAATTCCGACCATGTCCTAAAGAAGTTGCAGATTTCTGAAGGTTCTTCTCTAGAATCTCACTGTACATGCTACCATTCATTCTACCATGGATAACTTGTAACTCACCAGTGCCCTTGGATGAAAAGCATCCCCATATCATAATGGAACACCTCCAAACTTAACTGTGGAGTTGGTATTGTGCTTGTTGAAGGCAGTGCCATTTATTCGCCAAACACTTGTCGCTGTGTTCGTTCCGAATAGTTCAACTCTCCTTTCATCCGACAAGATTACCTTTTCCCAAAACTGCATACCTTTCTTTTCATAAGTTTCGACAAACTTTAATCGGTCTTTGACATGTTTGGTTTTCCGTAAAGGCACTTTTCTTGGTGATCTTGAATGAAAGCCTGTACGATATAGACCTCTGCTAATGGTATCCTTACTTACATTAATTCCAGCACCCTCAAGATCAGTTGTAATTTCAGAACGAGTAATGAAGGGTTTTTTTTGCACATTTCTGCTGATCCACCTTGAAGTACTCTCATTTATTTTTCTCGGTCTTCCATTTCTTGGAAGGTTTGCTGTACCGTCGCCATACTTCTTATACTTTCTGATGATATTTCCTACTGTACTTAGTGCTAGATTCATTTCTTTGCTAATTTATCCGTAACCTTGTCCTCATTTGTGACGTTCAATGATCTCGCATATCTCTAGATAATTCTTTAGTTTTTGCCATTTTTAATCCTTGAATTGCAGAATGCACATCAAAGAGTCAGATGATTAGTAGCACTATCTTGTAAACAATTTTGTGCTTCTCCGATTGGTCAGAGATAACATACCAATACTACCGAAAATTTGAATATATAATGTCTTTTAAAATACAAAGTTTCCATTGGAAATTTGAAAAAAGTGTCATGTATCCAATACTTTTGCATAGGGTAATTTTGAACTTTGATAAAAAAAATGGATTCAACCATGAGTTTTTAATTTTCCTTCCACATACACCTAAAACAACTTTACGCGATATTACTTACCAAATGTCAGGCAAAATGGCGAACATAAACTAGGGTTATAACAGAAAATAACATGTATTCAATACTTATGTGCGTGTCACTGTATATATATATATATGAAACAGATGAATGATTAAAATAAACAAAAAATCTAAATAAATAAGTAAACAAATTAAGTCTGGTGCCTCTGCTGTTCACCTCGAAGTCCTCGACAGAATCTAGAGACGGATATGCAATATGATGGGTCCTGATCTGGCATCTCGTCTACAGTCACTTTCTCATAGACGTGCTTTAGCTTCCCTCTGTCTTTTCTACAAATATTTTCATGGCTACTTTCACTGTTACCCCGACTGCATAAATTAAAGCGTGCTACTAAGATGGCATCTCGGTCCCACCCTTTCACTGGCGATACAGTTAAATGTAACCGCCTCTTCTACTTCAACAGCTTCTTCTCTCGCACTTCCCGACAGTGGAACTCCCTTCCACTTACTTGCTTCCCTGATAGCTATAATCTTCAAATATTCAAACGTAATGTCAATCGACATCTGATGCCTTGATCCGAATCACCGCCCTTGTCTATAACCTTTCCCCAAACATGCTTTACACTTGCTATCATTCTCTGTAACAGCTTGTGTGCTAGTGGCACTCCCGCTTTGCTTGGGGTGAGATACTTAAAAACTAAGTAAATAATTTAAAAAAAAGTAACATTCTACGAATGTGCACATAAATATAAGTAAATATAATAATATTAATCAACAAAAAATAATAAATAATCAATAATCAATAATGAACAGAGAAGAGAACACGTAACACACGTGTCAGTTATGTGACATCCGTGATATACGAGTATGCGATCATGTATCTTTCGATACGTGACTAACGAGGCAATTTTTCTCCCGCAGTAGGTTGTCATTTCTTTCTGTGGTAGACCAGTTGCCATCCAAGGCTCTAGAAACCTGCCTGTCCTACTATTTACCCATAGCTTTCAGAAGAAGAGGATTCATACCTTTCCCAAGGGTCAGTCAATTATGTGTCATGCGTGATATACGCTTACACGATCATGTATCTTTCGATACATGACTGACAAGGCAGATTTTTTCTTCACGCGGTAGGTTGCAATTTCTTTCTGTGGTAGACCAGTTGCCATTCAAGGCTATAGAAAACTGTCTGTCTAGCTATTTACCCATAAATGGGGGGGGAGAAGAAGAGGATTCATACCTTTCCCGTTAACAATATAAATAGCAAAAATGCTGCATCTGGATCCACAGTTATTTCCACTCAATAGCCCCTAGAATCATTTGAAACATAACCGTTAGCACCCACCGAATAACCTTTAGGACAATATAATTTACCTACTACTGACCAAAATATAAACAGTCAAGACAAAACAAAACACACTTGGACTTGCGTTTAAGTACGGAAAACACTGTCGACGCTGGTTGTTTACTTTTATATTCAGATTACATACGCTCTATCCCTGAAACTTATAGATTAAAGTTATCAAGAATTTAACCCATAAATATAGCGTGCCTTAAAAATATATTTTTATTATATACGTATATTATATATACGATGTAGTAATGGATAGCGGCTCGGATTGAGGAATCGGAGATTCCAGTCGAATCCATTATATTCACTTACGTGCTAATATGCTTGGGAAAGGTAGGGGACCTCTTCTTCTCCCCCCTAGCTATGGGTAAATAGCAGGACAGACCAGTTTCTATAGCCTTGCATGGCAACTTGTCTACCTGAGAAAGAAATGCCAACTGCGGGAAAAAATCTGCCTCGTCAGTCATGCATCGAAAGATACATAATCGCCTAAGCGTGTATCACGCATGGCACATGGCAAATGATTTTGGAGACACGGTGAAGGATTGGATAGCGGCTCGGATTGAGGAATCGGATTGTCGAATTCGAATTCCAGTTGAATCCATTAAATTCACTTACGTGCTAATAATCCTCTTCTTCTCCCCACCGCCAGCCTTGGATCGCAACTGGTCTACCTAAAAAAAGAAATGGCAATCTACTGCGGGAAAATATCAGTCATGTATCGAATGATACATGATCGCCTAAGCGGGTATCACGCATGGCACATAACTGATATTAAACTTAAAGTTTATGGATATAGGAATATACATTTGACCAATATTGCCAGCAACCAATTCCTACCGCTGCGTTAGGTTCACAATGTGCAGTACCCAAAAGAACATTAAACCTCCCGAAGTCTATAATCTGACTCTTCTCAGGGGGGTTTAAATAAAAATCAGAAATAAGGCTGATATTACGACATATTATGTCAAATCTGCTGCCTCCTGTCTTCCATATTCTATACTCGGGTCAAAATCGTCTTGCAAAGTACTGTAATTTTATTTTCTGCCAGTGTATTTAGATAAAAGATTCAAGAAATGGAACGAGACATTGTTAACGAAAACAAGGCGTTTCGAGTAGAAATCAAAGGTTACATAGATCCTTTCACAATTTATGCCCCGAAGAGACGCAGTTTGCATTAAGAATAGCTTACAATGAACCAAAGTCACCGGTTTTAACAAACTGATTTGGTTAAATTAAACCTATTCACTGAAATTTGCATTCAAATATTAATGGTTAGGGAGCAAAATGCCGAAGGAAGGAACGAAGGGTGGACAGTAAGGAAGGAATCAAAATAAGAAAAGACTGGCAGAAAGAAAGGAGGAACCAAGAAAAGAAGAAAAACTTAAAGATGGTCAAGAGTGCCAAAACAAACAATAAATCAGTGTTTGGCTAATGGCAGATATGAATTAAGACGGAGATGATTTTCACGGAAATAATAACATAGTTAAGGCAGTCCAAGATCTGCTAAGGTCTCGTATCCGCTGACACATTTCCCTGTGAGCTGAATTCTTTTCAGTATCTGCAACGGCTTATATATCATCCGTGGGATTTCTTAAAGAGTTGCGACCAAACATTAATTTATTCTAACGGTTACAAATACGGATAGTGAAATAATAAATACTAAAAGCATAGCGACTAACAAAATGTCCACTGGACATTAAATGTGAGAAAAGGTCTAGCAAATGAATGGGAAATGAAAGGTTCTCGACTCGAACAAGTTAACTAGACTTAAACCAATACCCAAACATGAGAACATATTTTAAAACCACTTCGTGGTAAGCCCGAAGCTTCGTGGTAAGCCAGAACATTTTCGTCTCGTCCTTGTAGAATAAAATCCAGCAGTTTATGACAGCTGGGATATCACACGTAATACATTAAATATATAGTTAATAATTTCAAAGATCTCAATGAATATATATATATATATATATATATATATATATATATATATATATATATATATATATATATATATATATATATATATATATATATATATATATATATATATATATGCAGTAATCCTTCTTCCTTGCACATTTCATTGAAACCGACAGACAGGGCGCTTTTATTTAGTTTTTTTTATACAATTTCTCATGTGATCTAATATTTTTTTTCTTTTCGGATGATAAATGATATAAATACTGTCCGAATGTTCTTTTTATCCGAGCGCTTTCGGGCATACATTTAGCCATTTTCAAGGATTATATTTTAAATGTTAAAATAAGAAACAGTTTGTTGTATGCATGTTTTATAAAATGTTTTCATTTTTCAAAATATTATTTTTCAAGATATTATGTCAAAAGAACATGGACATAATATCTTGACCGTGTTTTGAAAAATGAAAACATTTTTATAAAACATACATAAAAAACTAAATAATGTCTGTCGTTTTCAATGAAATGTGAATATATATATATATATATATATATATATATATATATATATATATATATATATATATATAATTATTATTATTAGTAGTAGTAATCTTAAATGTATAAGAAACTTTACTCGTTCGGAAAACATTCGGTGTCTTGATTTGCAAATAATCAAACCAATACCAAAGGGAAAAAGGTATAAAAAAGAAAGAACCAAGAACTTGTACGTTAGCTGAAAATAATCGTCTAGTATGCAAGTCCAAAGCCCCCCCCCCCAAGTCCCGATCCGCTTAGGTGAAACCTTGGTAGGTTTGTCTGGCTCTCTAGGTTTAACTAATTAACTAACTATATATATATATATATATATATATATATATATATGAAGATCCTGAAGATCTGTTTAGCTGAAACCTAGGTAGGTTTTCCTGGCTCTTTAGGATTTATTTTGGGCAGCAATCCTTCTTTCATGCCATTTCATTACAAACGACTGACAAGTTGCTTTTGTTTAGTTTTTTATACAATTTCTCATGCGATCATAAATGTTTTTCTTTTCGGATGATAAATTATATAAAAACTGTCCGAATGTTTTTTTTTTATCCTATCGCTTTCGGCTATACATTTAGCCATTTTCAAGGCTTATATTTTAACTGTTAGAATTAGAAATGATTTTATTTAATAGGTTTATGATGTCCTTAAATTTAATGATTTCTAGCTTTTCATTGAGACAAAGATAACATAGTGTATATAAAGAATTACAGGTACGAACTCTTCCAATTAACTTCCATTTAACAGTGTGAGTTTTGTTCTTCTCATTTAAGCTCCAATACTATTTGGTTCTGAAATCTGATTTATGGTCCTTTAAACGAATCTAGGCTTCCTTATCTTGTAGTTTGTCGACGCGTACACTGAGGTCCAATTTATCAGTGATGTATTCGCTCTCACGGTTAATTTTGTTAATAAAGTTAAAAGTAGTGGTGTCAGTTTTCGTGTAATTTTTAGTTAGGTTGACTTTAACTAAAGTGACATAATCCTTAGGCGATAACTTGTAAGAGTTGGCAGTTTTATCCGATTTATGTATTCTTGGATATAAATATGAAAATTATGGCATTACGGGTTTGAAACGGCACCACCAATCGAAGCGTTATCTGGTTTTGAAAACAATCTGTTGGAAATCATTGACGGATTAAATTTCCGAAAAGATAATAACCTTTTTCAAAAACATCTTGATAACATTGACAACGATATTAATAAATCCAAGAATAGGTTCATTGGACTCCGCTGAAGCTTCAGAACTGACGGGATTATTCATTCTGTATAATTTAAGTGCCCGAGATTGTGTTGATAACAATAGTATAGGATTATATAGAGATGTTGGCCTGTTAATTGTTAGGGACTTTACTAAAATTAAGGTAGATCGTATTAGGAAGATGATACATAGAGAGCTAAAAGATGTAGGCCTTAAAACAAAATTAACAACTCACATCAAACAAGTAGATTTTCTTGATGTCACCCTTGACCTTATGAATAGTTCTTATCAACCTTAAACTCTGACCCCCATTAGATAAAACGATGTCTGTCAACCAGCCATGAAACAGCGTTCGTGACTCCACATATAAAAATCCTAATCTTCGGATGACCACAACAATTTTTGTCATTGACAACCATGAACACTTACTCTCTATTTAACAATACTCTAATGATGACATTATGCTATGTCGAAAGTACTCGGAATAAATACAATATGAGCCGACACGGTTTTTTCATCTCGTCTTTTAACAACCGAAAAAAAAAAAAAAAGTTATTCGCGTATACGAAAGGATCTTATCGAAAATAAATAAACAGAACGTGTCTAAATTATTTACCGAAACCTGTCTGAATGAAAACATGCTGCCGAAACACACACACACACACACACACACACACACACACACAC